>OY728151.1:973009253-973736753 GCA_963277665.1 Viscum album | reverse complement strand
CGTCCTGCTCAGCAAGCCTCAACCACAATCAACGTTGTCCGTTGTCTGCCACCAACACAACATAGTGCGGGCATAGCCCATGCAGGGGTGAGTATAAGCTACTCAGTAGGGGCCCCGAGACCCCTGAAGGTCTCCCAAAATCCACAAAGGATAAACCACAAAGGAACGATACAATCACGAAGTAACAACTGACACTACTTAGTTATATGCCCATACATATACCTAAGTCATCAATTCAAATACGCTCCAACCTCCAAGCCCAAGTACAACTCAGTCCACACAGGAAAGTATACGTATTCCACACAGGAAAGAAAAACGTAATCCACACAGGATAGCACAACACAGTCCACACAGGAAAGCAACAGGATTCACCTCACACATGTATACTTCTTCGAAAGACGATAGAGATGATCACTGATCCATCTAAGTCGTCGGACCCACAAAGGATCGATAGGTACTAACCCCCGCAAAGACCCACACAGGATCAGACCCACACAGGATTTGTAGGCGCTTTTTCACATAGGACCGCTGAGCGCTAACCCACACAGGATCGGACCCACACAGGATTGGTAGCACTGATCCACACAGGATTGCTGAGTGTTGTAGTCGTCGTCATCGAATCCACTAAGGATCTCTGCATAGTCGTCGTCGCAGTCACAGTAGCAGTCGCAGCCAGCTCTAGGGTTCCCGCACACAACAAGCTCGTTCGGGAGGGTCCGCTCCACGAGCCGAGAGGCTGATACATCAACTGTCACAAAGTCCATAGTTGATGTATCCAAATTTTCCGTATTGTCAACAGGAACTCAACGAAACAGACGGCGCGTCAATCAGACGCCCGGTCTGAGAGTTATTGACTTTTTCGTTCCAGGGCCCCTGTTGGTTTTTAAGGAAAAACAACCCGAACATACTCCACCTATGTCCAAACCTCGGGCGGAGTATGCAAAAAGATCTGTCTCACTAAGAGGAACTCAACAAAGCTGACGGCACGTCAATCGGACGTCCGTAGCTCAAGATATGAGCGTTTCCGCTTAGAGGGCCCGGTTGGTTTCGTGTACGAACCAACCCGGCCGAACTCAAAGTATTCCGAAACCTTGAGTGTGATATACCAAAACGACCGTCTCGATCCAAGGATCGCATCGCCGCTAACTGCGTGTCGTTTGGAAGTGCGTAGCCCGAGTTATGGGCATTTGAATCCAAACCGCTCGGTATCGGGGGTTTTGGGCCCGGGTCGTCTTGGCCCGAGACCCCCCGGTTGGCCCGAACCGGGTCGACCCGCCCCGGACAGGGTCGACCCAGCCCGGCGCGGCCCGGAGGACCGGCTCGGCGCGCTGCCAGCTCATCCGTAGGCCGAGCTGATTGGAAAATGATGGGCCGCCTGCCCCCCTTTGTGAAACCGGCCCCCCTCATTATGGGGGGCCGTTTATTTGCTGGCCAGGGGATTAATTCCCCCCGATTTTCCTCCCTTCCGGCCGGCCTGACCTGGCCGGCCGGTTCTTCCTCAACGGGACAGGCAAAGGCCGGTCCCCCTTCTGGCTTCTGACACCGGCAGCCCGGCTGGCCGCCGGTCTTCTCGTTCCGCCACGGCCCGGAACCGACCGCGGCCTTCGTCGTCCGGTGCGGTGCGACGACACCGCGCCCCTCCGCCGCGGCCCCGCTCCGGCTGCGGCACCTTCAGTTTTCCTTCGACACGGCACGATGGCGTCGCGTCCATGAAATTCTTTCCACGGCGCAGCGCGACGGCGCCGCACAATAATTGCCGTGCGATTCCCGCGTGGTGCGATGGCACCATGTCATCTCATTCCATCCGCAAGAAACAATCAAGAACAAAGGAGGGGGGTTCGGCCATGTTTGTGCGGTCCGACCCCCCTATCGTTAAACGATAACACTTAATCGTTTATCCTCAAAGTTCTTCAAGCTAGAACCAAGAACGGAAATAATTAAATAAAACAACAACAAACCCCTACCTCGGTTTCAAGTGCAGAGCACATCAACAAACCGCGGAAGGCAAGCGTCGCAGAGGTCGGGCGTCGCGGAAACCGAACGTCGTTTCCGTTGGTGTCGTGGTGCGTCCGAAGAGGTACGTTGCTGGAGAAGCTTCGTAAGATAATGGAGAAAGTCCGAGGAAGAAACAGCGTCTCCTTTCGTTGACACTGGAAGAAGATCGAAGATGCGGCATCGTCGATCTTCGGAAACACACCGGCTACGAAGAAGAGAAGCGGCGTTCTTCGTCGGAGCATGAGTGTTCTTCGTCAAGGTTGAATAAGATGGAGAGAACTTCCAAAATCCTCTCAAGGAGGCAAAGGATACCAACCAAAATAAAATAAGCTTAAAGCTTATTTTATTTACACAATTAAACAACTTGAATTTCAAAAGTTTGAAATTAAACAACTCAACTCATTTAATTAAACATGTTGTCAAGATTAATTAAAGATGAGTTATAGGGAGTTTAAAGGGAAGATGAAGTGTTAGGGTTTGTGTGGGCCCCACCACACTTAATCCTCTCAAGGGAGGTTAAGTGGATGTGGGTCCCACCCCTAACTCCCATTGGGGGGTTATAACCAACTTGGATAAAAATAAAATGTGTTTCCACATTTTATTTAACTTTATTTTAAATTCCCAAAAACTAACTCTCAACCCGCATAAAACACAACCTCGGAAAAGGTCTCCTTAAGTGAATATCGGCGTTGCGAGTTCATCGGTGCCCTCGGAATTCGATTCCGGGCACCGGTTCAAAAGTTAGAAATTCCCCCTCGTCTGTTCACTGAACGTACCCAAGCCAAACTTCGGAAATTGATTCCGAGCACACCGGGCCTCGGAATCAGGTGCCGTCAGAAACCGCGCTCTTGTAAAATTCTAAAGAAAATTAAGAAAAAATTTCTCTTGAATTTTACGGGTCTTTACATTACTCCCACCTTAGGGCTTTACGTCCCCGTAAAGATACATCAAACTAGGGGAACAAATGGGGGTACTGAGCACGCATCTGAGCCTCCTGCTCCCAAGTGCTCTCCTTGAGGTTCCCGTGCTGCCATCTGATGTGCACTAGAGGAATCGACCGTCCACATAGGACCCGCTCCTGTCGATCCTCGATCTCCACCGGGACCTCCGTAAAAGTCACCACATCGTCAACGTCAAGCTCCCCATGGTCAATGATGTGCGTCGGGTCGTGCACGTATCTCCTCAGCTGAGATACGTGGAAGACGTCGTGCACGCGGTGCAACTGAGGTGGTAGAGCCAGGCGATAAGCCACCTCACCAATCCTGCTGAGGACCTGGAAGGGTCCGATGAAGCGCAGAGATAACTTTCTGCCTCGGCCAAATCTCCGTATACCACGTCGAGGTGAGACCCGCAAGAAGACGTGGTCGCCATCCTCGAACTCTAGTGGACTCCGCCTCCTGTCCGCGTACGACTTCTGCCGGCTCTGAGCTATCCTCATCCACTCCTGGATGACTTGGACCTTCTCTGTCATGGCCTGGACCATCTCCGGTCCCACAAGTGCTGACTCCCCAGGGTCTGTCCAGCACAAAGGAGATCTACAAGGTCGGCCGTACAACGCCTCGTACAGTGCCATCCCGATGGTGGAGTGGTAGCTGTTGTTGTACACAAACTCCACCAAGGGTAGGTGGTACTCCCAGCTACGACCAAAGTCAAGGACACATGCACGGAGCATGTCCTCGAGAGTCTGAATGGTCCTCTCCGTCTGACCATCCGTCAGAGGGTGAAAGGCTGTGCTCAGACGTAGCTGCGTCCCGAATGCCTCCTGAAATCCCTTCCAAAGCCGGGAAGTAAAGCGAGAATCTCGATCGGAGACGATAGATGATGGCACACCTTGAAGCCATACAATCTCCTGAACATAAAGACGTCCCAAACTCTCCACTGAGCCCTACTCTCTGATGGGTAAGAAGTGAGCCGACTTGGTGAGTCGGTCGACAATCACCCAGATGGAGTCGTGTCCTCTGAAAGTGCGTGGAAGTCCAGTCACGAAGTCCATAGATATGCCGTCCCACTTCCACTCCGGAACCTCCAAGGGCTGAACCAAGCCTGCTGGTACCAGGTGCTCTGCCTTCACCTACTGGCAGGTGAGGCATCGAGAAACAAACTCTGCCACAGCCTTCTTCATGCCCGACCACCAGTGCTGTCGTCTGAGATCCTGGTACATCTTCGCCACTCCAGGATGTACCACCAAAGGAGAAGTGTGAAACTCTCTTAGAACCTCCTCTCACAAAACGACTGGTACCATGGTACGTCCTCTGAAAAGGATGTCGTGCTCTGCTCCAAGGGAGAAACCATCAGGTTCCTGTCCCGAGGATATCTGTGCACGCCGCGTCTCACAGTCAGCGTCACCACGCTGTGCCTCTCTGACCCGCTGTAGTAGTGGAGGAGTGACTGTGAGAGACTGAAGGAAGGCCTCTCCATCTCTATCCACAAAGGATAACTGCAAAGAGGCTAGCTGCTCCGTCGCCTCCTCAAGTAGCTGAATGCCCGTCCTCCTGCTGAGGGCATCAGCTACCACGTTCCCCTTCCCACGAGTATAGACTATCTCAAAGTCATAGTCCTGGAGGAACTCTAGCCATCGCCGCTGTCTCAGGTTAAGGTCCTTCTGTGAGAAGATATACTTGAGACTCTGATGGTCAGAAAAGACTGTAAAGCACTCGCCCATCAGATAGTGTCGCCACGTCTTCAGGGCGAAGACCACTGCTGCTAACTCCAGGTCATGGGTAGCGTAGTTATGATCATGCGGCCTCAACTGTTGTGATCCATAGGAAATCACTGCCTGCTCCTGCATTAGGAAACATCCGAGTCCGGTCCCTGATGCATCGCAGTAAACTACGTATTCAACTCCCTCCTTAGGCAACCTCAAGATAGGTGCGCTGGTCAATCTCTGTCTCAGCTCATGGAAGCTCTGCTGACATCTGTATGACCACACGAAGGGTTTCCCCTTCTTCGTCAAAGCTGAGAGTGGTTCCACAACTCTAGAGAAGTCTGGCACGAATCTCTGGTAGTATCCAGCTAGTCCCAAGAAACTCTAAACCTCTGTCACGCTCCTGGGTGGCTCCCAAGCTAACACAGCCTCGATCTTCGCAGGATCCTCTACAACTCCCGCCTCAGAGATAACGTGTCCCAAGAAGTGGACCTCACGTATCCAGAACTGGCACTTCGAGAGCTTACCATAAAGATGGTGCTCTCGGAGTGTGTCTAGTACAACTCGCAAGTGGTAGGCGTGCTCCTCCTCAGTCGTTGAGTAAATCAGAATGTCGTCGATGAAGACCACAACAAATCGATCGAGGTATGGCTGAAAGATCCTGTTCATGAGGGCCATGAACACTGTTGGAGCATTGGTTACGCCGAAGGGCATAACCAAGAACTCATAGTGGTCATACCGACGTCTGAAGGCCGTCTTCTGCACGTCCTCGTCTCTAACTCTGAGCTGATGATAGCCTGACCTGAGGTCTATCTTCGAGAACCACCGTGCTCCCTTGAGCTGATCAAAGAGGTCATCAATCATCGGTAGCGGATACTTGTTCCTCAATGTCACCTGGTTCAGGCGACGATAGTCAACACAAAGTCGCAAGCTTCCGTCCGCCTTCTTGGCGAACAAAATCGGGGAAGCCCAGGGTGAAACACTGGGTCAGATAAACCCCTTTCCCTGCAAGTCCTCCAACTGTACCCGTAGCTCTCGAAGCTCAGCGGGGGCCATCTGATATGCTGGAGTCGATATGGGGGCTGTCCCAGGGTACAAGTAAATATAAAATTATACCTCTCTACGAGGAGGTATCCCTGGAACATCATCGGGAAGAACGTCCGCAAACTGATCCACCACTGCAGGAAAACCAGGACTCCGCACGTCAACTGCTCCAAGGATGAGGCTAGCCAACTGATGAGTGATGGGATTTCCTCTCCTCCACGGAAGTCCATCCTGTGCTGCTAAGGCTCCCTTCTTGCCGGTGAAGGTGAACCTACTCCCGTCGGTGCATACACATCGCACCTTGTGCCTAAAATAGTCAATCTGTGCATGGACCATAGATAACCAATCCATGCCCAAGATGACGTCGTAAGCCCTCGACGCTGCTACAAGAAGATCCCAGCCGAAGCTCTCGCCTCCTAGAGTAAGCTCAAACTACCGGCACCAGTGCGTAATCGTCGAGTCTGCTCCCGTAGGAGTTCCTAGCCGTAAGGATCGAGCCAACGGCTCTGTCGGAATCTCCATGTTCTGAACAAGGGCAGCAGCTATGAAAGAGTGACTCGCTCCTGTGTCTATAAGTACTGCAGTAAGGGTGCAATAGACACAGATAGTACCTCGAATCATCTCGGGTGCGCCGTGGTCGTAGGCCTCCGCTGCCTGGAGTTGTGCCTGTCTCTGCCCGCCAGCTCCCTGTGGTCGGGGTGGACCTCCTGGTGGTGGTGGTGGTAGAGCCTCAAAGCGTCTCCCACCACCTGCTGCTTGGCCAACTCCTCTTCCCCGTCCGACTCTTCCCTGCGGACCGCCACGGTCGACCCTCTGCCTCTGCCTCGGTGGTCCCTCAACCGTTTGCTGCTCCTCAGCACAGCGGGTCGGGCAGTCACGAGCCATGTGGCCCTGCCCGCCGCACGAGTAGCACTGTCTGCCCCTCAAAAGACTGGTTCCATGTTGTGTGCCCTGCACTGTTGAGCCAGTGTCCCGAGGTCGTCTGCTTGAGGGTCTGGTCTGCCTGGACCCCTGAGTCATCCGTCGACTGCCTGCTGCAGAAGACTCTGCTACGTGCCGCCCTGCAGTGGGTCTCGGCGCTGGTGTAGACTCAGCAAGAAATCTCTCGATCAAAAGGGCCCGCTCCAGTACTCCTGTCTGAGTCGGAATGCTGAGGGAGATCAGCGATGCCCTGATCTCGTGTCTCAAACCCTGCTCAAAGGTCCGGGCCCAGAAGAATGAGTCCCATACCATGTCATTCGAGTAGCGCGAGAGATCTGTAAATCTCGCCGAGTACTGAGCGACTGTCATGCTACCCTACCGCAGCTGAAGAAGCTCCTGAATGCACACCGCACGGAGGGTGGCTAGGACGAACTCCGAGAGGAAGAGGCTCTCAATGTCCGTCCAAAGTAGAGATGCCTCATCGTGCACCTGGAGCATCAATCTCCACCATCGTCCTGCTGCTGCGTGCAGTAGGTTCACCGCGAGGATCACCATGAGGTCTGCTGGTGTCCTCACTAGTCGGAAAACTCGTACGACTGCCTCTAGCCAGTACTCGACTGCCTGGGGGTCTGTCTCCCCACGAAACCTGGGCAGTCGCTGGTGCTGAAACTCATGCAGTGTGCTGAGGCGACGTGCATCGTCAGTGGCTGGTGCTGGAAGTATCGGTGGCTCGGCGGGTAGAGCTACCGCCG
Source organism: Viscum album (assembly GCA_963277665.1). Classification (NCBI taxonomy): domain Eukaryota; kingdom Viridiplantae; phylum Streptophyta; class Magnoliopsida; order Santalales; family Viscaceae; genus Viscum; species Viscum album. Next base: position 973,729,397 of record OY728151.1, on the reverse strand, counting down.
GTGCCACTGCTGAACAAGGGCCATGCACCGAGGCCTCGTCGCTCGGTGGGCTGTCATCACACTCGACTCTCGGAACCCTAGCTGGCTGCCGTCGTGGGGCCATCCTTAAAAGGAAACAGGTGCGCCACAGTCAGAACAGTATACCTGGTGAGCTGATATAAAGTAATCACAAAGAAAACTTTGAAACACACACGCAATCAATGTTTTCGTGCATTAAGTCGGAAATCTGAAGTCAGGGTCCGGGTGTACGGATACGTCGACCGCCACACCAACACTGGACTCCCTGGATTGATAACCACACTCAATACGCTAAACACTATTGCTTTATATAGAAATGATCAGAGTTCGCGGTAGAACCGAACTCCTCTGATACCAATTTGTCACGACCCGCCCTCGGGGCCCGTTCCGTGACTACCCCAAGCCCGCCTTCCATAGGCCAGGGGCTAGTGACTAGCACCAAGGCGTAAATCCCGATAAAAATGGAAGGCATTGCCTTTGTAAAGTAAACAAGAACCACAGAGTAAGCAAGCGGAAAAGTAAACACTAAGTAAAAAAGAGTACTACTGAAGTGCGGAAAAGTAAAAGGGCCAGTATACAAACCCAAACTGAAAGTAAAGTACAACTCGAAAGGGAAAACAACAACTGTAAAGTAAAAGCCGCTACACCGAGCTGTCCACAAGAAATCCCACCTGAAGGGTGGGTACAGATAGCTCCACTGCTCCTCGGGTGCCACCGTCCGCTCCGAGCACGTCCCGCCCAGTGGTCCACCTCCAGGTACCATCCTACTCAGCAAGCCTCAACCACAATCAACGCTGTCCGTCGTCTGCAACCAACACAACGTAGTGCGGGAATAGCCCGTGCAGGGGTGAGTATAAGCTACTCAGTAGGGACCCTGAGACCCCTGATGGTCTCCCAAAATCCACAAAGGATAAACCACAAAGGAAAGATACAATCACGAAGTAACAACCGACACTGCTTAGGTATATTCCCATACATATACCTAAGTCATCAATTCCAATACGCTCCAACCTCCAAGCCCAAGTACAACTCAGTCCACACAGGAAAGTATACGTATTCCACACAGGAAAGAAAAACGTAATCCACACAGGATAGCACTACACAATCCACACAGGAAAGCAATAGGATTCAGCTCACACAGGTATACTTGTTCGAAAGACGATAGAGATGATCACTGATCCATCTAAGTCGTCGGACCCACAAAGGATCGATAGGTACTAACCCCCGCAAAGACCCACACAAGATCGGACGCACACTGGATCTGTAGGCGCTGGTTCACACAGGACCGCTGAGCGCTGACCCACACAGGATCAGACCCACATAGGATCGGTAGCACTGATCCACACAGGATCGCTGAGTATTGTAGTCATCGTCGTCGAATCCACTAAGGATCTCTGCACAGTCGTCGTCGCAGTCACAGTAGCAGTCAAAGCCAGCTCTAGGGTTCCCGCACACAGCAAGCTCGTTCGGGAGGGTCCGCTCCACGAGCCGAGAGGCTGATATATCAACTGTCACAAAGTCCAGATTTGATGTATCCAAAAGATCCGTATCGTCAACAGGAACTCAACGCAACAGAGGGCGCGTCAATCGGACGCCCGGTCTGAGAGTTATTGGCTTTTTCGTTCCAGGGGCCCGGTTGGTTTTTAAGGCAAAACCAACCCGACCATACTCCACCTGCGTCCAAACCTCGGGCAGAGTATGCCGAAAGATCCATCTCACTAAGGGGAACTCAACAAAGCTGACGACACGTCAATCGGACGTCCGTAACTCAAGATATGTGTGTTTCCGCTCCGAGGGCCCGGTTGGTTTCGTGTACGAACCAACTCGGCCGAACTCAAAGTATTCCGAAACCTTGAGTGCGATATACCTAAACGACCATCTCGATCCAAGGATCACATCGCCTCTGATGGCGCGTCCTTTGGAAGTCCTTAGCCCGAGTTATGGGCATTTGAATCCAAACCGCTCGGTATCAGGGGTTTCGGGCCCGGGCCGTCCCGGCCCGAGACCCCCCGGTTGGCCCGAACCGGGTCGACCTGCCCCGGACAGGGTCGACCCGGCCTGGCCCGGTGCGGCGCGGCGCGGCCCGAACCGGCCCGGCCTGGCCTGGTGGACCGGCCAGGCGCGCCGGTGCGGCGCTAGGCCGAGCTGATTGGAAAACGGGGGGCCGCCTGCCCCCCTTTGTGAAACCGGCCCCCCCATTATGGGGGGCCATTTATTTACTGGCCGGGGGATTAATTCCCCCCGGTTTTCCTCCCTTCCGGCCGGCCCGACCTGGCCGGCCGGTTCTTCCTCAATGGGACCGACAGAGGCCGGTCCCCCTTCCGGCTTCCGACACCGGTGGCCCGGCTGGCCGCCGGTCTTCTCGTTCTGCCGCGGCCCGGAACCGGCCGCGGCCTTCGTCGTTCGGCGTGGTGCGACGGCACCGCGCCCCTCTGCCACGGACCCGCTCCGGCCGTGGCGCCTTCGGTTTTCCTTCGACGTGGCGCGACGACGTCGTGTTCATGAAATTATTTCCACGGCGCGGCGTGACGGCGCCACGCAATATTTGCCGTGCGATTCTCGCGTGGTGCGACGGCACCACGCCATCTCGTTCCATCCGCATGAAACAATCAAGAAAAAAGGAGGGGGGTTCGGCCGTGTTTGTGCGGTCCGACCCCCCTCTCGTTAAACGATAACACTTAATCGTTTATCCTCATAGTTCATCAAGCTAGAACCAAGAACGAAAATAATTAAATAAAACAACAACAAACCCCTACCTCAGTTTCAAGTGCGGATCACGTCAACAAACCGCGGAAGACAAGCGTCGCAGAGGTCAGGCGTCACGGAAACCAAACGTCGTTTCTGTTGACATCGAGGTGCGTCCGAAGAGGTACGTCGCTGGAGAAGCTTCGTAAGACGACGGAGAAAGTCCGAGGAAGAAACGGCGTCTCCTTTCATTGACACTTGAAGAAGATCGAAGATGCGGCGTCGTCGATCTTCGGAAACACACCGGCTACGAAGAAGAGAAGCGGCGTTCTTCATCGGAGCTTGAGTGTTCTTCGTCAAGGTTGAAGAAGATGGAGAGAACTTCCCAAATCCTCTCAAGGTGGCAAAGGATACAACCAAAATAAAATAAGATTAAAGCTTATTTTATTTACACAATTAAACAACTTGAATTTCAAAAGTTTGAAATTAAACAACTCAACTCATTTAATTAAACAAGTTGTCAAGATTAATTAAAGAGGAGTTATAGGGAGTTTAAAGGGAAGATGAAGTGTTAGGGTTCATGTGGGCCCCACCACACTTAATCCTCTCAAGGGAGGTTAAGTAGATGTGGGTCCCACCCCTAACTACCTTTGGGAGGTTATAACCAACTTGGATAAAAATAAAATGTGTTTCCACATTTTATTTAACTTCATTTTAAATTCCCAAAAACTAACTCTCAACCCGCATAAAATGCAACCTTGGAAAAGGTCTCCTTAAGTGAATATCGGCGCTGCGAGTTCATCGGTGCCCTCAGAATTCGATTCCGGGCACCGGTTCAAAAGTTAGAAATTCCAGCTCGTCCGTTCACTGAACGTACCCGAGCCAAGCTTCGGAAATTGATTCCGGGCACACCGGGCCTCGGAATCAGGTGCCGTCAGAAACCGCTCTCTTGTAAAATTCTAAAGAAAATTAAGAAAAAATTTCTATTGAATTTTAAGGGTCTTTACATGATGGATCATTTTGATAGAGGTAGGCCTAGTCTTTGTTAAAGTATTTAATGTAATAAAAGTGAGATTTCTCATATAAATATAGAAATCATAGAGGCATCAATTTATCATATATCTTAACAATATGTCCCTGCTGAGACCCAATGTATCATATACAAAATATTTTATGCCCCCAATAAATCACCTTAAATAAGAAAAAAGTTAATAACTAGTGTGAGTGGTGAAATTGTCACAAATGGATAACATTACCGATTTTGGAGAACACAATTTAGTACAATTTTCATCCACAATATCTTCATCTCCCGAGTAGTTATTATGTAATTTTTTCCTTGAAACTCATCCACCATCTATTTTATATTTTTTAAATTAATTTCTAAAATATTCATACCATGTATGACTATTTTTTAGAGTATTTAAAGTAACATAGGTGTATGTTAATAATAGATGGAGGATTTGTGTCAATTAACAAAATTTGACGATAAATGTTCATAATATGAGATGAGGAGGAGGAAAGATTCCTATAAATTTCACCTTGGAATGAATTTGGACTATCACACCTACCGTTGTAAAGTAATTATTTTCTTAAATTTAGTTTCATAATTCATTCAAAGAATAATAAAATTATTTGGAACAATCTGTTGTTTGTTTTCCCTTATTAGAATTATCTATGACTTTTACTTTTGATAATAAATTTTTATGTGTATTTATTTATTACTGATAAAAGTATTATTTTATAAACCCAATAAGATGGATATTATTTGAAAATGGATGTATGCAATTTTTTTGATAAAAGAGATTGATGATGGAGTTAAAGTGTTCATCATGTTTTCAATATATAATGCACACAACCCTTCTAGAATCTATTTTCTATGTTTATGTTGTTTTTATTAATAAAATATTAGTCCATAAGAGTTTTAAGAACATTTGATTTGTCACCAAATAGAACATAGCTATAAATTTTTAAATAAAACACTGGGTAAATCTAAACATGCACGCCGATTTGGAAAATACAACTACTTATAGATCATTTGATATGAATACTAGTGTAAATGGGGATGAAGATACCATGTAATAAATGAAAATGGAAATTAAAGATGAACTTCTTGATTATCCTATGTTTTTGAGAAGTTAAAATGTTCTTATAAGAGACCATCGTATAATCGGTTCACTAAATAGACAACATTTTCTATTGTATTGAAGTTGTATTATTTGAAAGCCAGTAATGGATGGGGTGAAACTTGTTTTATATAACTAATTGGTCTCTTGAAAAATATGATACCAAACAAAAATGAACTACCATGTGGAACATATGATCCTAAACAAATTCTATGTTCAATGGGAATGAACTAAAAAATACATTATATCCTAAATGATTTGATATTTTTTCAGAAGGACCATTTATCTGTCATAAAACACCATAAATGTGGTATATATTGATAGAAGTGAAATGAATTAATTCCTTCAAAATATGTGGGGTAATTTATTAATGTTACACTATTTATATGACTATATTTATGCATGAAACCCATTATACAATTTACATAGCACATAAATACATGATTAAATGATGGGAACCTACGTTATCCAAATGATTATCCTTAGGGGAAGAAAAGTGATTATGGGTATCCGGAATTTGGAAATTCGCCTAAAAACTTTAATATAACACTATCTATATATGGAATTAATCCTTTTGGTGTACAATGTATTTTTCATAGTACTTTCCCTGTCATGTTGAAAATTTGAACTTTCCACCATGGTTATTCTTGAGGCACAAATACATTTTGTTGTCTCAACTTATATTTGGACCATAAAAACCTAGTAAAGAGATTGAGTTCTATTTGGATCCATTGATCTAAGATATGAAATTGATGTGGGATAAATGTGATACTATGTATAGTGCTAATATAAGTGAAAAATTCACATTGAGTGTGTTATAGTATGAGATAATAAATGACTTTACATCTTATAGAAATCAATGAGCATATAGAATTAAAGGAATGTTGGGGTGTCCCATTTGTTAAAAGCACATGCACCCAGTTTATTTGAAACATTCCTCGAATAATTTTTTAGGGCCTAATTTTTTTTCCTAGACCACATTGATACCAATCTAAGATAACAACATTTGATGGAAATATCAAACAAGTTACAACTCCATATCTGATAATGGGTGATCAACTATTCGATAATGTAAAATATATTGACATTATTTTTGGTAAACCATTTTTGAAAAACCTTACAAAATTAGTTTGGAATAAGAGATGAATTTTTATTTAATTACCATATAGGAATTGTTTGTGTGTCATACATTTTCTTGATGTCAGGATTATAGAAAAAATTGTAATTGATAGTTTTATTAGAACATTACTAATTTTTTTAGGAATATGAAAAATGGAATAATGTCTAGTTTGTACATGATTAACATAGGGATAAAGGTAAGAGTTGACATCAGTGAAGGCTAAAGGGTAGAATTTTATTCCTCCTACAACTTATTCCTTCTCTAGATAAGAAAAATCAAATTTTTATATTTTCTTTAATAGTGAAAAATCACTTGAGGTTTATTCATCAAATGTCAAGAATGTCATGTCAATGACTAATTTGATGTTATAAGCACTGAAATCACAAAACTATCATGTTTTGATGTAATATTTTATGATAGTTTATTTCCATTACGTTTTACATCAAAATGTACGACATACAATAACCCGACTCTAATACATTTTCAAAGCCATATGCAGTATAGTTATACACTCAATGAAAATTTCAGTCATAAATATTGAGGTTGGAATCATAGAATTTGAATTAGAGATTGTATTCCCACTAAAATTCTTTGATATAATATTATACCAGATGGCTCAATTGTTTTGTTTGGTCCAACTATGTGGCCCTTTCCATTATTGATGGATTTAACCCATTTAATGATATGTGAATATTTTAAAATGGCCAATCAAGAATTGAAGCTATCCCTAAGGTGGTATTAAAGAATAATATATTATTGAAGAAGCTATTTAATTATGTACCTATTACCAATCATATGTTGACAACATCGATCTTCCAAAGTATCATCACATTAGGAACCTTATGGGTGAATGTATTTAAGGAAGAGATGTTGTTATAATTATCTTTTGCAACCGAGAGGAAGAAATCCTATACATTTTATATAATAGTTACCTATTTATCCATACATTGAATACCATAAATAAATTCCTAGAGATTTGAATCCATAAAAGGATGATGAATTGGAATCAAATACACATAATTAATAGTTTATAGGATGATTTCGAGATCAAATTTATAAGGTGTTATCTGAAAACATGAATTCAGTTGCCAAAATACTTCAATGGCTAGACCAAGGACCAAATGAAAATTTTATCACTTATAATTCATTTTTAATTAACGTTTATACATTCTATAAAAAAGAACATTCTGACTATAGTATGATGAAAAACAGTGGTGTTATGATTATGGGGGAAGTGATACACATATCTGGTTTTAAGGATAGAAAGAAATTTTTTGTAAATATGTCATATTATGGAATTATCAAATAGATATTCTAGTTGAATTATACAACATTTCATGTGCTGATTTTTTGTTTCATACAGTTTTACAATATGATTAAAATGAAAGTTAATGAAGTGGGCTTAATAAAGAAAAATTTTAGATTGTGAGGGGAAAATGTAATTCCTAGACTCCAATTACCTAAATGTGGTACAATATTTTATGTTGCATTGGCATGATAAGAAGAAATGAAATCTTGAAGGACCGATCAGTTTAGGAGCCTTGGAAATACCAGATATAAACATATGTTTTATATTACATCTGGAATTAAAAAAACATTGTGTCTCCTTTTAATACCCTCATATCCATTAGACTATCCATTAAGGTCAATCATAATATAATACTTCACATGATGGAAAATATTGAAACAAAAGAAAGGGGTGAGCTCAGATGCTCAGTAAGGATAAAATATAAAGAAGAATATATCATAAATAAGTTTAATCCTTTATGAAAAGTTATAAAACTGAAACATAATCCTTTTAAACATAATATTCAGTATAATATAGAAAAAATAAAACAAATAATTCCATTCAAATATTCACATGGATAATATACTAGTTGCATAATCACATTTAATATTAATAACTAATCTCATAATAAGGGGACATATAATGTCGGACATCATAACAATATAGTCAAGGCCTCATTACAAGACCATACATAACCATACCATCAAGGCCTTAATCCAATACATTATTTTTTCACATGATACTTACTGATGCATATAGTGGGCCCCGATCGTCACTTACAAAGTCCAATGCATTCCACTAATGGAAGGGAAAAACATAACATAATCATTCGTATTTAAAGTATAATACGAAGTCTTAATACTTTAACCACAAACCAAAAATGGTATCTAAATAGAACATATACCATCAAATATATCATAAAACCTTCAATACATCATTTAAGAATGCAAATAATCCTCAATTAATCCTAAAATACAACAAAATATGTTTACATAGATGAAAATAATCTAATAAATTCATTAAAACTCTTTGAGAGAAATGTCCATTTTTACTTTGAAATCATTTAGAAGACACATAATTATAAAAAAACATTTCTTTTAAAAATAACACTATAATATTGAATGGAATTATTCAATACTTTAAGTCATTCTAACATAAAAAAATATTGGTTTGCAATGTATAAGTTAAAATTACATTCTTTCCACCATTTGTGAAAACGTTTTGAAGTACCTTGTTTGGAAAATGAAGGAACGATTCCTTTAAAAATATTTTATAAAAATTAAAACATGGGTAAAAATGATTTTAAATTTTTTCTATATTATTTTGATCTAAATTTTAAGAAACATAGAAAATGAAGATAAATATTTCCCATCATATTCTTACGTTTAAACAATCCTAAATTATAATGACATTGTGAAATTAACACTTACCTTTTACTTTACCTTATTCGAGGGTGAGTTAAATTAAATTATAATTGTTAAAGTGTGTTATAAAATTATAATAGGACCACATCCATGTTTAATATATCACATATGATTCTATTATATCATTTTGTTAATAATATTTTAGTATTACCATTGTTTTGCGTGTTAACTGCATCATTTTCCTATGCATGTTTTGTTGTGTAAGTAGTGTTTTTTGTGAATAGGATATATTATATTCATATAAATATTTATATAAAGTTAATAATAATAATTATTAACCATAATATAAATTTTATAATCATTCTTGTACGATAAACTTGGAGAATGAATCTCACAGCGTCTTGGAGATGGTAGGTCATAAGCACGCACAAGCGATGGTATCATTCCCTTGATGGTTAAATGGTATGGAATATGATGGTATATTAAATATTTATAAAACTCATAATGTTATATTAATTATTTATATCCATTATAATCATCATTATAACCATCCCAATATAGTAGTTTTTAATAACAAATTACAAGAAGATGTGGAGATGGTAAGCTGTACGTATGTACACATGGTGAAATTGTTTTTCGTATGATTGATAAAATGTGGAATATGGATGTAAGATGAGTATAAAAAAATATTATTATATATATGATTCTTTATTTATTATTTTGGTATGGAAGCAACATAGAAAGAGGAATTACAAGATGAAAATAACATTGAAAGATGTGATAAAACAATAAACACTTTTTTCGTGCATCTCTTTTTGTTTTGGACAAAAAGACTCTTTAAGATGGATTTATGCCCAAATTATGGCCTAAAATATGTATTGAGGGATGTTGGGAGAAGAAATAGTTAGGGTTTACCTAAGAAAAAGTGAATAATATTTGGAAATTAAAGAGAATGAGAAGTATCCTTTTATAAGACATGGGATGGGCATTTTAGTAAACTCTTAAAATATTAAATTAATATAAATTAATTTTCAATTAAAAATGCATAAACATTGAGTTTATTCTAGGATAAGATGCGTATTGGTATAAATATCATCAACTAATGAATATTTGATATTTTTTGTCATAAACTGAACAATATCTTTTGGATTTAACCCAATGTTAAATAATTTAATCTTTATCGTGTCAACATGTCTTTTTACCCTATAGGGTTAATATAGTTATAATAAAATATAAAAATGACCCAAATTTGATAATTCATGACATATTTAACACTATTCATGTTAATTTTACAAACTAAATATTTTTGTTAATTTTATGACATTAAATAAAATTATTTATTTTAATGTATAATTTAGGTCAATATTAGTAATATTAAATATTTTCAATTTTTAAAAATTAAAAACAACATGAAAACTTAGATGAAATAATTAAAATATGTACATAAAATGTATATTTTATTTGTTTGATGTCATTAATAAAGTAAAATTATATACATTTTAATATTTTTAATATCATTAATTTGATATTTCTATTAATAAAATAATTTATAGTTCACCATTTTTTCATCATTAATGGTAATTATTTAATCTCTAAATATTAAAAATAAATTTCTATGGGGTAGGTAATTATTTTATATTTTTATGGAATATTTATAATAAATTTTATTTCCTTGGTATCTCTATACTAAAATTATTATACTTATAAGAAATGAGGGTATGACATTTTATAACATTCATTAATTTTATTAATATTAATGTCATATTCCTGGAAAAGGTACCATCAAATAATTCCATTTCAAAAAAATATGTGACAAGGTTTGAACTTATTTATCCAATAAAATTTTTACGGGTGTTATTTTAATTTTATAATATTATTTTTACTTTTAATTACTTGATTTACCCATAAATACGATAATAATAAAATTACTAATGTTTTTATTTATAATGCCCGAAAATAAAAAGAACATATTTAAATAATTTGGACCCACTGATTCCAAATATATAAAAAAGAATAAAACTAAAAACATAAAATTTTCAGAAATAAATTTAAAATTAATCTTGTTGTTAGAATGAAAAATGAGTTTTTAAAAGCCAAAACATTGTAAATGATAGAAAACCATTTACATTAAAATTCATGGTATAATTTATTCCAATGACCAAAATTATATTAATTGATAAAAATATATTCTATTTTTTTACTTTAAAACCATTTGATAATATAATTTATCCACCAAAATTATTTTGATGAAAAAATTTGTTTTCAATTTAAATTTTTTATATTTGTACTATTCACCAAAACCTAAAACTTATTTGAAAATATCCCAAATTCATCCAATGTAAATTTTTATATCCTTATTCCAAATAAGTAGTCTATTTTCATAAATAGACTAAATAATAGTTTCAAAAAATATATTTAAAATAGGTGTTCCATGAAAATGCCGTTATACCACATTTTTTGAAAAATACATATTTTATTAGTAAAATGGAATCTTTTATTATGTCATGTATAAAAAATACATAAGATGAATTTCGAAATTATATGAAATCTATAAAATTAAAAATGTGGTTAATACTATTCATAACTGCTAATTTAACATCTAGGTTATATATTATGTTAAATAATAATATTTCATAAAATATAATGTTGTTCGGTAGAACTGGTCCATGAGTGTAATGCAAGACAACTCATTGTAGTGTGTAGTGAAATATTAAAATGGTGTTTCTTAAAAATAAATCAAGAAACAAAATTAAATTTATTTAAAAAAGAAAATATTGGAATGTATCAGGGTGTTACATTCTCCACTCCTTCAATAAAATGTGTCCTCACAATTTGAAATAAAACGTTGAAAATAAAAGGTTTATAAAAAAGAATAAAAAAATACCATTTTGGGAATCCCACGTCGGAAATAGAGCTAATGATACCTCCATTTTAAACTAAAGATAAAGATGTATGAAGTTTACCATAGAAAACACATACTAGGGTACCATGTTAGAAAACATGGACTTAAAAAAATCTAACCACAATGTTATAATGGATACTGATAAAGAACTTGATGAGAGAAAAGATAAAAATCACTAAATCTAAATACAAAATGATCTAAGGAATCATTTATTTCATTGGAAAAAATACTCGAATAAAATTTTTTGTTTGAAGATTCTTTCCCAAGAGTTAAAGAATTATTAGGAAATCACTTAATTGATTTCATTCCATGACATAATCCTAATCTCATCATTTGGTAATGCTTTTATATAATTTCACTTCAACCCTTACACAATTAAATGATTATTCATAATGATATTTTCATGACTGAATCAATTTTGGTAAATCATAAGGCCCACAATTATTTTCTTAATCATCTAAATGTTTACTAAAACAAAAAGTAATCCCCACGTATCCAATAAATCATTCGATAACCATAAACAGTAATATCCAATGTTCAACTTACTCCATTAGAACTCTAAGACATTTCCAAAATACTAATGTCTAAATAAATAGTATAAAATGTTTTCTAAATTTCCAAAATCAATGATAACACTAGGTTCCCCAAATAACGTAATTCAACTCTTATTGACACATACCAAATATTTTATCCTCAGGAAAAACTGTAATGAAAACATTATTGCCTCCAAATCCTTAAAGAATATGTACTATAGTACAAACCTTATATATCACATTACTAGTATAACCATAATATACTAACTTAATTCTTGAATCCAAAAACACATATAAATTAATTATTTAAATTCAATTATAGTAACAATATATGCTTGACCTTTATCCATTTGCTTCTTCTGATATATATTTCCTTGATTCTTTGGAAAATAATTTGCATAATGTCTCATATCTTTACAATTATTGGATTTCACAATTACAACATCTTTATTTCCCCTAAAATCATGATCTAGATGACCTTTTTCTCCACACTTGTAACAAACTCTCATTCCTTTCAGGAAAATACCAAGGTGTTTCTTCCTAAAGTTATCACATAAGGGGAAATACTTCTTTCCCTTGTTCCCTTTATCCATATGTTTCTCTATCATTCTCTTATTCTCTTTCATCATTTAATGTCATAAGACATAGAAAATTCTTTCTCTATCTTGCTATCACATTAGGCTATATCTTCATATGATTAGAATGTTTGGGATACCAACACCTTTCATAGAAATGGTTTTTACCCATCAAAAAATGATAATCTTGCTCATTGGGTTACATATACAGTCTATATATTTCCTAGATAACATTTTGATGATATCCTCATACATTAGAACATTCTCATCCTACTTTTTCCTCTGACTCAAAAATTTCCATTCCATATCAGATCATTGTTCATGAGGAAAGTATTTTTCAACAAAAAGTTCATTAAACTAGATCCATTCCATGTTTTATACTTCTTCATCTTCCATTTTGTTTTGAATTAGTAAAAACCATTTATCTACATCTCTCTAGAGATGATTAACTATCATGAAAACTTTTTCCCTTTTGTTACACCCCAAAGAATAAAATATTTTCTCTAATGAAATTATCCATTACTAAACTATGAATGGATTTGTAGTTCCATTGAATTTTGGAGGTTGTTGTATCATGAATTGATCTAACAGTGATCCTCCACATTTTGGATCAGTATTTTCCATATAGGTAAGTTTATTATTCATAAATATAGTTAGTTGTCCCAATATAGTTATAAGTTCTTCATCACTATTTGCTACTCCTACCACAACATGATTATCTTCCATAGTTGGGAAATTCTTATATGGATTATTTCTATTGATATAACATCCTTTTATTCCACTAGTTTCTATGTCTAAAAAAATATAAACTCGATTAGAGCATAACCTAATGAAACATAATGTATACTCTCCTAACTTGTGAATTGATTAAACTAAATTGAGAATTTAGTTATAAATAATCTCTAAATCATAAACATGGTTTCTTTGGACATATTTAATTTTATATCCTTCATAATGGGTTTTAAATAAAATGTGAATTATCCTAATCATATTCCCTGAGTGTGTCAAACCAGGCATGAAGTAAGGCCCATAGTCATGTACAAGGTTACCTTGAGGCCATCCCAAAACACAAAGTTAGAGTTATTACTCCTAGGTACATCTGTTCTAGAGCCACACTCAATTGTAGTATCCATAAAAGAATTTATTTTCAAGTAATACCCACATAATCTCTACATTTACAAAATTTTAGGATGTTCTCATATATTTATCCTCAATTTATATCATAGGGGTAATGTTCTAAAATTTGGGTTTTTCTAAATATTGTTTCCAAGTTTTGTACTAAACTTTCTTTGATAACAACTGTAATTCCCCGACCCTAGTAACCCAAAGTTGGTATGTTATTTTATGTCACACATTCTTGATCATAGGAAACCAAATACCGAAGGGCCAATCCGTTTATTATTATTGGAACAACTAGATACAAAAATATGTTTTACATTTCATCTTGAAATGAAAAAAACATAGTGTCACCTTTGAATACACTCATATCCCTTAAAATATCCATAAAGGTCAATAATAATATACATATCTGCATCCTGAAAAAAATGAATCATAATAAAGGGGTGAGATCAGATTCTCATAAAGGATAAACAATATAGAAGAAGCTATCCTAAATAAGTAGAAAATTTTAATTATGTGTATAAAACTTAAAAAAATCCTTTTAAACATAATATTAACAATAATATAGATATACTGAATCAAATAATTCCATTTAAACTTTCACATGTGTATTCTACTAGTAGAATAATCACATGAAATATCAATAACTAATATCATAATGAGTGAGTGCATAATATAGGACCTCGCAACCATACCATTAAGGACTCATGCCAAGACCATACATAACCATAACATCAAGGACTTCATACAAGACACTAGTTTGTATCATGATACCTGCCGATGCATCTATAGGAAATAGTGGGCCCTACCAGTCACTTACTAAGTCCAATGTATTCTTCTAATTAAAGGGGTAAAACATAACATTATTATTTGTATTAAAACAAGCATATGTAATTTCAATAATGTAAGAATAAACCATAAATGGAATCCAAATAGAAAAAACATGGTAAAATATGTCACAAACCATTCAATACAATATGGAAGATTGTAAATCAACCTCAATTAAGCACAAAATCCAATAAAGGATATTGACAAAGATAAAAATAACATAATAAATTCATTAAATATTTATGAGAGAAATATCCTTTTTTACTTTGAAATAATTTTGAAGATACACAATTATAAAAGAAAAAATTTTCTTTTTAAAATATCCTTGTAATATTTTATGTAAATCTTTAAAATGTTGTAGCATCATAACGGTGGAAAATATCCTCTTGCACCACATAAGTTAAAAAACATTCTTTCCTTAATATGTCGAAATGGATATAAAGTAACTTGTTTGGAAAATGACAGAAAGATTCATTTCAGAATATTTTTTAAAAAGTAAATTATGGGTAAAAATGACTTTAAAATATTGTTGATAATATTTTGATTTAAATTTTAAGAAACATTTAAAAAGATGATAAAGATGTCTGAGTATATTCTTACGTATAAACAAGCTCGAGTAATAATGAGATTTTAAAATTAACCCTTATCTTGTACTTTCCTTTAGTTGAGGTTGTGTGAATATACTGTATAATGGTTAAATCATGTTATTAAGTTATACATAGACCATATTCATTTTTATATCATTTGGTTAATAATATTTAAGTATTACCATTGTTTTAGGTGTAAACTGCATCATTTTCCATTTCGTGTTTTGTTGTGTAAGTCAAGTTTGTTATGAATAAAATGTATTTTATTCATATCCAAAATGATATAATTTTCATAATTATTATTTTTACACATCATATAATTTTTATAATAATTCTTCAATAGCTAACATGAAGAATGAATCTCACATTGCCGTGAATATGGTAGGTCGTACATACGTACAAGCGACGATATCATTCCTTTGATGGTTAAATGATACATAATTGGATTGTATATTTAGTATAAAAATTAATTATCATGTTCTATTAATTATTTATATCAATTATATTCATAATTATACCAATAAAAATAATGTATGTTTGAAAAATAAATTTCACCACAGCGTGGAGATGGTAAGGCGTACATATGCACACACACATAGTGATATTGTTTTTCGTATGATGGTGAAAATAATGAATATGGTTGTACCATAATTATAATAAAATATCATTATATGGAAGATATTATATTTATTACTTTTTTGTGGAAACAAATCCAAAAGAGTAAGTATAAGAAGACAAGAACATTGAAAAATGTGATAAAATAATTACCTATTTTCAGGTATCTCCTTTTGATTTGCACAAAAGAACTCCATAGTATAGCCTTATGCCCAAATTATGGCATATAATATGTAGTTAGGGATGTTGAGTGATTAAATGGGAATGTTTTGGACATGAAAAATGGCTTTATATATGTGAATTAAAGAGAAGGATAAGTGACCTTATATAAAAGATGAGAGGGGCACCTTAAGAAATTATTTAAATAATAAATTTATGTAAATTAATTTTCAATAATAAATGGATCCAAATAGATTTTATTAATGAGTAAGATGATTATGGGTCTAAATATCATAAAAAATAAATTTTTTACATGTTTGGGTCATAAAATTAACCTTATATTTTGGCATTAACCCATAGTCTAATAATTTGACCTTTACCGTGACAACTTGTCTTTTTTACTCTAATGGGTGAATATTGTTACTATAAAATGCTAAAAGGACCCAAATTGTGTCAGTAATTACATATTTACCACAATAAAGGTTACTTTTACAATATTTATATTTTTATGAATTTTATAACATTTAATAAAACATTATTTATTTCAAGGTACCATTTATGTCAATTTTGATACTATTTAATATTTTCATTTTTAAAAAAATATAAAACCATCAAGATAACTCTAAAGAAATAATAAAAATATGTTAATAACATGTATATTTAGTTTAAGGTTATTTTGTATGTCATTAATTATGAAAAGTGTTATTTATTTTAATATTTTTAATATCATTTATTTGATATTTTTATTAATGAAATAATTTATATTTCACTATTGTGTCATCATTAATTGTAATTATTTATTATTTAAATATTTTAAATAAATATATATGAATTAGGTAGTTATTTTATATTTCAAAATAAAATATATAAACAATTTTATTTCCTGGATATATCTATATTAAAATTATTATACTTATAAGAGATGGGAGTGTGACATTTTGTCACATTCATTAATTTTAATAATATTCATGTTATATTCAGTGAAAAGGGTCCATTAAATTATTAAAATTATAAATATAGTTGATAAGATTATAATCTAGTCATCCAATAGAATTTTCATTGGCGTTAGAGTAATTTCATAACATTCTTTTTATCTTTAATTACCTGATTTACCCTTAGCTGTGGTAATAAAAAATTACCAAAGTCGATGTTCATAATATCCAAAAAAACCTATTTAAATTATTTCGACCAAGTGATTCCAAATATGGAATCAATTTTTTAAAATTCAAAACACATAATTTTTAGTAATTAATTTAAAATTAATCCTGTTGTTGGAATGAAAAACAAGTTTTTAAAAATTAATATATTGCAAAAGATTGAAATGTTTTTACATCAAAATAAATGGTAAAATTAATTTTAATGACTAAAATTATATTAAATAATAAAAATATTTTCTATTTTTTACTTTAAATACATTCAATAATATAATTCATCCACATAAATAATTTCAATAAAAAATGTTGTTTTCTATTATAACTTATTATATTTTTAATATTTATAAAAAACAAAAACATTTGAGAAAAATATCAAAAATTCATCCAAATTAAATTTTTTATATCCTTATTCCAATTAAGAAGGTAATTTTTTTAAATATAACATATATGGGTTTTAAAAACTATATTTTAAATGGGTTCACCATCAAAAGACGACAAAACTGATTTTTTTTGAAAAATACGTTTTTTATCCAAAAAATTGATTATTTTCTTATACCATGTCTAAAAAATACAAAATATGAATTTTAAAATTATATGTAATATATAAAATTTAAAATTTGGTAAATAATATTCATTACTTATAATTTAACAAATATGTTATTTATTATATTAAATAATAATATTTTATTAATATAATTTTGTTAGTTAGAACTAGGACTTGCGTATAATGCAAGAAAACACATTGTTGTGTGTATGGAAAGCATAAAATGGTGTTTCATAAAAATAAACCTAGAAAAAAAATTAAATTTATTAATAAATGAAAATATTGTAGAGTCTCAGGGTGTTACATTCTCTCCTCCTTTAATAAATTGAGTCATCACAAAATGAAATTGCACTTTGGAAATAAAAGGTTGTAATAAAAGAAGAAAAAATACCTATGTGGGAAACACACATTAGAAATAGGTTTAATGAGACCTCCATTTTAAAATAAAGAAGAAAACCTATAATGGTTACCAGAGAAAGATCATACAAGGGTTGCATGTAAGAAAACTTGGACATGAAAGAAAAATCTTACCATCATTTTCTAGTGGGGAGTTATAGAGAAATTCATGGGAAAAAAGTTAATAATAACGAATCTCTATATATACAATGATCTAAGGGGTCATTTGATTTAATGGAAAACGTTCTGGGATGTACTATTTTGTTTCAAGATCATTTTCCTAGAGTTGAATAATTATTCGGCAAGCAGTTAATTGATTTTTTTCCATGCCAAAATCATAATCTAACCCATTGGTTGTGCTTCGATCTATATTCATATCATCCCATACCCATGGAAATGAATTTTCAAAATGATTATTTCATTCATGAAGCACTTTTTAAAAATCTTACGGCCTTCCGGTATTTTCTTAATCTTCTAAATGTAAACTTAAACCAAAATGGTTGGACCAAAGTATCCAATAAATCATACTTTAACCTCAAAAAATAATATATGATCTTCAACATACACCATTCCAACCATAAGAATTTTCAAAATACTTATGTCCAAATTAAAAGTCTAAAAAGGTCTCCAAATTTCAAAAATAAATCATAACACAAGATTCACCAAACAACATAATGTAACTTATATTGACACATACAGAATAATTGATCACCAAAAAATAATGAAAACATTCATGCCTCCAAATCCTTAATGAATATTTACTACATTAAAATCCTTATATATCACCATATTCTTATAACCAAAACATAATAACATAATTCTGGAATCCAAAAACACAAATACATTAATTATTCCACTTCGACTATAGTGACATCATAAACATGACCTTGATCTATTTTCTTCTTCTGAGCTATATTTCCTTGATTATTTTAAAAATAATTTTCATAAGGTTCTATCTATTTACAATTATTGAATTTCACATTTATAGATTCTTTCTTTCCCTTACAATCATGACCCTGATGACTTTTCTCTCTACACTTATAACAAACTCTCATTCTTTTCAGGTAAAAAAATGGTTTTTCTTCCCACAATTATCACATAAGGGAAAATAATTCTTTCCCTTTTACTGTTATCAACATTTTTATCCACCATTCCCTTATTTTATTACGTTCATTTTATTTATGAGGCATAAAAAATAATTTTTGTGTCTTGATAGAACAAGAGACTATATCTTCCAATGATGAGAATGTTTGGGATACCAATGATTTTATGAGAAATAGTTTTAACCCATCAAATAAATGATTAATCCTGCTCCTTAGGTTACGTATATAGTTTTTTTAATTCCTAGATAACCTTCTGTAGTTATCCTTATACTTCGCAACATTATCATTCCCCTTTTTCCTCAGACTGAAAAATTTCCTTTTCGTATCATCTTGTTGTTCAAGAGGAAAGTATTTTTATGATAAATTTTTATTAAATTCCCTCCGTTCCATATTTTAAAATTCTTCAACATCATTTGTGTTTGAATTAATTACCATCATTGATACACATCTCATGAGAGATGATAAACCGACATGGAAACTTTTTCCCTTTCTTTACTGCCCAAAGCAAGAAATATTTTCTCCACAGAACTTATCCATTGATCAGCTATAAAGGAATTTGTAGTCCAATTGAATGTTAGAGGTTGTTGTCTCATGAAGAAGTCTAAAATTGATCCTCCATGTTTTGGATTAGGGTGATCCATATGGGTAAGGTTATTATTAATAACAACTGTTAGCTATCCCAGTATAGTTATAATTTATTCAATAGTAGTTACAGTTTTTTCTCCAACATCATTATCTTACATAGGAGGTAAATCCCAATATAGATTACGTGTATTGATATGATTTCCATTTTCATCCCAGTTCCATTTATAAAAAATTAAATACACTAAATTATATCATAACATTATGAAACATAATTTATAATCACATAACTAGTGAATCAAATAACCTCAATTGAAAATTTTGGTATAAATAATATCTAAATCACAAACATAGTTTCTTTGGGAACATATTTACTTTTAAATCCTTTATAATGATTTTTAAAGAAAATTTAAATTATCCAAATCATATCCCCCTAGATTTTAAAACCAGGAGCACTTTATGACCCATTGTTGTGTACCAGGTTACTCTAAGTCAAGCCCAAAACACCTTGTTAGAGTTATTAATCCATGGTATATCTGTTCTAGAACCACATCCACTTGTATTATCCAGACCGGGATGCATTTTTTAGTAATACCCAATTAAATTCTACATTACCAAAATTTAGGATGTTCACATATATTTATCCTCAAAGTCTACTGTAGTGGTAATGTTCATTAATCAATGTTTTTCTAAATATAGTTTCAGATTTTTGTAATAATTTTCATCTGATACAAACTATAACACCCTGACCCTAGTTTTCCAGAGTCAGTGCATTGTTTTATGTTACATTGTCATGATCGCAAGAAATCAAATCTCAAAGGACCGATCTATTTAACAACCTTGGAAATACTCTATACAAACTTTAGTTTTATGTTACATCATGAAGTGAAAAACAAAACAGTGTCTCCTTTGAATACACTCATATCCCATAGACTATCCTTATAGGTCAATCATAATATACTTTTTCACATCCAAGAAAAAATAGAACATAAGAAAGGGGTGAGCTCATATTCTTAGTAATGATAAACAATATAGCATAGATTATCAAAAATAAGAATAAACATTGAAGGAAAGGTATAAAACTAAAATAAAATCCTTTTAAATAGAATCTTCAGAATAATATGGAATGAATAAATCAACTCGTTCCATTTAAACATTCTCTTAGATATAATATGCTTTTTTTAGTGAAATTCATGTTTTTATGAATAAGATATCTTTTATTCATATCCATATTGATATAAGGTTAATAATGAATATTTTTAATTATCATATACATTTTATAATCATTCTTAAATTGTTAACATGGATAATAAATCTCACCACATCATAAAGATAGTAAGTCATACGTACACGCGAGCGATGGTATCATTCCCTTGATGGTTAAATGGTATGGAATTGGATGGTATATTAATTAAAAAAATCATTATCATGTTTTATTCAATATTATATCCACTGTACTCATTATTTTTCCCATCCAAATAAATTTGTGTTTAATAACAAATTACAACTTGGTGTGGAGATGGTATGTCGTATGTAGAAAATAAGGTGATATTTTTATTTTTATGAGGGATAAAATAAATAATATAGTTTTACCATTATTATAATAACATCTTAGTATATGGATGATACTATATTTATTAATTTGGGATGGAAATTCCACTGAGATAGGAAGTTGAATAAGGAAAAAACTTTGAAAGAGGTGATAAAACAATTACCAATTTTTTGGGTATCCTTATTTTATTTTCAAAAATAGAACTCCATAAGATGAATTTAATCTCAAATTAGGAAATCAAGGATATAATGTTGGAAGTTGGGAGAGGAAATGGGTATGGTTTTTCTAAGACAATTGGATTTAGAGGTGTGAATTAAAGAGATGGAGAAGTTCCATTTTATAAGAGAGGGGATGGGATATTTAGGAAAATCTTAAAATAATAAGTTAATATAAATTAATTTTCAGTTATAAATGGATAAAAAGTGGGTTTATTTGAACCTATGGTGAGGATGGGACGAAATATCATCAACCAATGAATATTTTATATGTTCAGGTCATAAAATTATCCTTATCTGTTAGATTTAACCCTTAGTTAAATAATTCAACCTTTACCGTAAGTTAATTCAAGGATAATACGTATATGTTGTTTAATAATATTTTCGATATCATTAATTATGTAAAATTATATTTATATTAATTATTTTAAAATAATTAATTTGATATTTCTATTAGTAAAATAATTAACAGTTCACTATTATGTCATCATTAATAATAATTATTTTACCTCTAAAATTATAAATACATTTATATATGGTGGGTAATTATTATATATTTAGAGAGACTATTAATAATCAATGTTATTTCCTAAATATATAAGTATTAAAATTATTATTCTTATAATAAATGAGTGTGGCATTTTTTCACATTCATTAATTTTAAAAATATTCATATCTTATTCATGTAAAAGGGTCCCTTAAATGATTCAATTTATAAACAAAGGTGATAAGGGTTGAATTTAATCATCCAACGAGACTTTGATAGGTGTTAAATTAATTTTATAATATTATTTTTACCTTTAATTACATGATGTTACCCTAATGGCGATAATAAAAAATTAATAAAGTTACAATTCATAATGCACAAAAATAAACAGAAAAAAACTTACTTAATTTGGACCCATTGATTTAAAATATTTAATACTTTTTTTAAAATTCATAACAAATTGTTTTAGTAATTAAATTAAAATTAACCCCATTTTTTTAATGGAAAATGGGTTTTTAAAATTTTAAAAATTGCAAAAGATTGAAAAGTTTTTATATCAGACATCATGGTAATATTAATAATAATGACCAAAATTATATTAACTGATAAAAATATATTCTATTTTTTACTTTAAAACCATTCAATAATATAATTTATCCATATAAATTATTTCGATGAAAAAATTTGTTTTCAATTAAAATTTAGTATATTTTTACTATTAATCAAAACCTAAAACTTGTCAAAAAAATATCAAAATTTAATCAAAAGTAAATTTTTATATCCCAATTCAGAAGAAGATGTTCATTCTATTAAATAGAATATATAATAGTTTCAGTAACTATATTTAAAAGTTATTCCTTATTAAAAGTTGGAAAAATAATATTTCTTGGAAAAATACTTCTTTTATCGAAAAAATGGAATCTTGTCTTATTTCTTGTTTAAAAGATATATAAGATGATTGTTAAAATAATAAGGAATATATAAAATTCAAAATGTGTATAATAAAATTCATAATCTCTAATATAGAATCTAGGATATATATTATATTAAATAATAATATTTTATTCATATAATGTTGTTTGGTTGAATAGGGCCTTGTGGGTAACGTAAGAAAAATCATTAGTTTATATTGTGCATGTTTAACAAGGTGTTTCATAAAAAGAAAGAAATAAAAAATTAAATTTATTTAGAAATAAAAATATTGTTAATTCTTAGGGTGTTATAGAAAATAAAATCTATTCATAATGGAATCAAAAGTAGTGCAAGTATTCTATGTCTGGGATTTTGATAATAAGAATTGATTGATTATCCTACTCCCAAGTAAAAAAAATATTATGTCATATGAAAATTCAATCCAGGATATCCCTTTATTTTATAGGTCATAATTAGTTTGTTCGAGTCCAAATATTGAAAATGTACCATACGGTCTAGGGGAACACAAAGAGAAGATTTTGATTCTTTCTATAGGAAGAAAATCCCTAAAACAATTCCATAAAACAAAGACAGTTTAATGGGAGGGTAAAAGTTTGGTTAATATACTATGTTTTTACTCATAATGTTATATGTTATCTGCTGCAATAACATAATCTAAATTTAATATTTGACTACTCATGTAGACTTTGTCTTCTTGAACAAGATGATGTTACAAATACCTTAGAAGAAAATACTATAATGAAGATAATACTTTGGAAAGATGTGAAGGTAATATTATGATTTAAATTATTTATTTTGCTAAAAATTATATAATAAAATTATGACATAATTTTAATTTTTTCTTTAATATTTCATTTATTTTAAAATTTTTCAATCCATATTTCATGCCTGTCTACACTAAAACATTTGTAGACTTCTTATCCCTTAAAAAATTTTCACCACTATAATGTTTCATTTTTTACATTCTGTTAAGTTCACTCCAATACCTTTTTTGGTAGAGCAATGAAACTAAATATTCCCAATCACCAAGGCAATATTGATGTTTTCAAAATAAAATAATTTTCCATATAATCAATGAATTGTTTCGTATTTTTGATTAATTTGTTTCTTTTTAGTATTACCGTCACAAATATTTTTTTCTTATAGAGATAGATTCTTTTGTTCATGTTTTTGTTGTCTATCCATCATTCATGCCTTTATGCACTATATACATCCAAATAATTATTCTCCCCCAATACATTTTCACCCATAAAATGTTTTAATTTATCAATTTTTTTATAGTTCCCTCCACTTCTCAATCAGAGAGGTAATCTTCAGGTTTTCACAATAAAATAATTTTCCATAAAATTAATGTATTATTTCATATTTATCATAAATTTATTTCTTTTTAGTGTTAGTCACATAAGTATTATTTTATTATATATGTGGATTCTTTCATTAGAGTTGGGGTGGTCTATCCATATTTCATGCCTTTCTACACCAAAAAATATATAAAATTATTCTCCCTAAAAACCTTTTCATCCTTATAGTGTCTAAAATTATCATTTTCCTTCAACTTACATCCATTACTCAATCAAAGAGTAATTTTTTCATTGTAAAATCATTTTCCATAGAATGATTATTTTTTCATATTTATGTTTTTTTATTCTTACTCATATAATAAATATTTTCTTATACTAGGGTATTATATTGTTTGAGTTGGGTTGGTATATTTTATGATGATCATGATATAGATATATGGGACTTTGAGACTCAAACTGAGATAATTAAGATAAGGAACTACATCAATAATGAATATATCCATAATGAAAATTTCCATACTAGTTTCTTTTCCTTTTTAAATGGCTGAAACCTCATATGGAATCGATTTTCATAGGTGAAAGACCTTTATAACTATTAAAAACTAGGAGAGTCGAGGAAGATCATGTTCCAATTTTGGAGATTTCTCAGGATATAATGGGAACCTTCCCTTCCTATTCTCTTCAAGATTTTGACAATAAAAAAGTTTTTTCGGCTAATAATATTGAGTTAATATGAAACATTGTTATTTTCAAAAAGAAAGGTAATGTAAATTAATGTAACATTGGAATTTGAATTTTTTTGAGACTTTGGGATGTATAGAAATCAACTACACCTAAATTTGATAGACAATGTGAACGATATGACTCCAAGTACTTATTTTTATTTTAAATTGACATTAATTTTATTTAAAAAGAAAACTAACATGCTCAAAAATGAGAAAAAAATATTCTTATTATTTTGATACATTAATAAAATGATTCATAAATCATTTTTGATTTTTATGAATTGTCCCTATGTTAATCTGATACACGGTGTTTCTTGGTTGTCTAAAAGCTTCTATTATGAGTCTCAAATAGAAATTTTAGTTCAAAAAGTGTCACTCATTGAAAATTGATCAAACGTTCTTGTATTCTTTTATTAATTCAAGAAATCGAATCATAAATAATTTTTTATGTGTAGGAATTTGTCTCAATTAAAATAGATACATGATGTAATATATATGACTCAAAGTGTGTGTTTCCAGTTTAAAATGGAATTTTAGAAAAAAATACAAGTGAAAAAGTCGAAAAATAAGAAAACAATTTCATATTGTTTTAATGCTTTTTGAAAAAGAACTATATGTCATTTGGGATGTTTTGGAATCACCATAACCTCAATCTAACACATGGGGTGACTCAAATGACTCCAGGTGATTCTTTTTATTTAAAATTGGCATTAATTTTAGTAAAAAGGAGAGTTTCAATACTCAGATCTGAGAAAATAAATTACAATTGTTTTGACATTTTAATAAAATGATCCACGTGTCATTTTGAATTTGTATGAATCTTCATCACCTCAATCCGACACATGGTTTGACTGATGTGATAGGAAGTGCATCTTTTTATTTTAAATTGACATCTAGTTTAGTAAAAAGAACAAATAAATAACTTAAAACTAAGAAAATGAATTCCTATAGTTTTTATAGATTTTGGAAATGATCCATATGTCCTCTGTGATGTTTAAGAATCAATTGCACCTCAATATCATACATGATGTTCCTAGCATGACTTAATGAATTCATTGTCGGTATAAAATCAACAATTTAGTTCAAAAAGTGTTACTAAATGAAAACTAATCAAATGTGATTAGATTATATTTTTAATTGATAAAATAAATTCATAGTTCAATTTTGAAATATAGGAATTTTTCACACATAAAACCAATACATGATGTGATCTGTATGATTCGAAGTATGTGTTCCAATTTTTTTTAAAAAAATTAGTAATAAAGAAAAGTAATGTACTCCAGACCAACTATAAAAATTCATATTATTTTGATAAATTAGTAAAATTTTCAATAATTTATTTAAGATATGTATTCATCAACTTCACCTCAATCCAATGCATGGTGTTCCTGATATGTCTCTAAGTGCTTCTTTTTATTTAAAAATAACATTAATTTTAGTAAAAAAGAAAAATGAGCTACTCAAAATTGAGATAACACATTCACACTAATTTTATACTTTTTTTCAATGATCTATTAGTAATTTTTGATTTTTTGGAATTAGTATAACCTTAATATAATACATGATGTTCCCAGTATGACTCAATTTCCATGTTATCCATTTATAACAGACATTTTAGTTCAAAAAGTTACAATCACTGTAATTTGAGAAAAGAAGGTTAGATTGTCTTATTAAATTTGGACAATGATTCAGAAGTCATTTTTTATGTAGAGGAATTATTATCACATAAAACTATCACATAAAGTGAATGAATAGATTTAAAGTGTGTGTTTCCAATTTAAAATGAAATTTTAGTAGAGAAAACAAGAAACATACTCAAAACTGAGAAAAAACAATCAGATTATTTAGATACTTTATGAAAATGACCCATATACCATTTTATATTTGTGTTAATTACTGAAATATAAATATTATTAATGTTGTGATGTGTATGGTTCCATGTGTTTTTTTTAAAATAGACATCAATTTTAGTAAATATGATAACTGACCTACCAAAAGCTAATAAAACACATTCAGATTATTTTGATACTTTAGAAAAATTTTCCATACCTCATTTTTGACATGTATGAATCGACCACACCTCAATCCAATTCACTATGTACCAGATATGACTCATGTGCCCATTATCATTTTAAAATTGACATTTTAGTTCAAAGTTTCACTCACTTAATATAGATCGAACATGCTCAGATTGTCGTGAATTTTTTTGAAAACAATTCTCAAGTAATTTGTGACATGGATGAATATGTTTCTCATAAAACTAACACATTATGTGATTATTATGAGTCAATGCTCATGTTTCGAATTTAAAATAAAAATTTAGTAAAAAAGACAAGCGATGTACTAGAAACTAATCAAACACATTCGTTTTGTTTTTATAATTTAAGAAAATGATCTATAAGTCATTTTAGATGTATAATAATTATCCACACCACACTATAATGAATAGTGTAACCAGTGTGACTAAAATTCTGTATTTTCAATATATAAGTGCCATTTTTGTTCAAACTGCATGTCACATATCCATAACATAGAAAATGATAGCATATGGTTTTTATCATAATTGTATCTTATATTACATAATTAATTCTATTATCATTTCTATCTTATAATTATTTTTCTAATTTTAAAATACATAATTCTTCAAGATTAATAGTAAATGGGGTGACATGTAATAATTAAACGCAACTCAATCTGACACACAATGATCGTATTTTGACTCAAAGTATATTTTAAACTTAATACTTTATGTTAAATTATTTATTTATATTATTACTAACATAATATTTTTTGTCCTTATATGGGTTAATGTTTTTCTCATCTATGGGTTAGGATCAAAAGACAAAGGAATGATGATTTTTTTACTGTATGTAATAATTTATACTTTTGTAATTGTATAAACCAAGGTTAGAAATGTTATTAATATAATGTTTTTTCTTGTATTTTTGTTGTAAAAATTTTTTCCTTAAATTTCTGTATTGGTAAATGATTTTTCTAATTTCTTGGTTTTTTTAGTGTTGGGGTGTTCTATTAGAACACACTAGACTAGTGTTGTAGTGTTATATTATAGTACCCTACAACATGACCCTTTGTGAGATATTTTTGAACTACAAACAAAGGTATCCTTTATCAAAACTTATTTAGAGCTAATAAAATACTTGGGATTTTACTCTTATTTTGGTTGTATGCCCTTCTCTTTCACTAATAGAGTCTATTTTAGTGTTGTTAAAGCCCTATTATGAAATAGTGTTGTCATAATTAAGAAATTATTGAACTTTTACCATACCCCATAGTGAATCTACTATGATATTATTCGTTTAGTACTTAATTAATTTTATATTAGAATTATCAAAATGATATGCCTTATCCAAATGTATCCATGGGATGTTTTTAAAAACTCAAAATTTGATTAGAATCATGTCCTCACCCATGGTATTCAAGTACCTTTTGATGTTAAGGGGTGAAGAGGAAGAAATAAAAAAGGGATAACATATTTTTGGCCAGCTGTATCCAATAGTCTCATATCTCTATCAAATGGGTAATGACTATTCATATAGGGACATTGTGGAACTTCCTAGAGTGGAATGAATTTACTCATTCATTAAAACACAGAATTAATATCACAAGTCCTATTCCTAAAACAATTTACATGAAAAATATTACCCCTACCATTTAATCGTATTTAATATCCATTATTAATAATATTTATTGGTGGATGAGATCAGAATGTTAATATAATTAAAATTATATTTACATGCTTGGAAACCACTTCTATATCTCTACATCATATTGAATGATATTCCAAAAACGTAGGAATATAACACACTTTTTTTCTATATTTTTTAAAATCATACCATAATATATTGTCCGTAATGCATAATATGAAAAAATTATTTTGGGAATATCTAATTTTGAATCTCTAAACACAGACACAATTTTGAAAAATCAGAACGAGGTAATAAGCCACTTTTTCAACATCAGACTACTTCGAGAGTCTCTCCCTGGAGTAAGACAATTGATACCTTCTATATCTTAGGAAGGTGGAAGATTATTTCCACTATGTTTATGAAAAAACCATATATATTTTAAAGATGGATCCTATTCACCAATGTCATCATCAGTGATGTGTGATCCTTATTAGATTAGAATTTATATAGAAAAATGCACCATCCAAAGTCCTTCAATCTAGTTATACTTCAATATTATATGATTAGTGGTATACAACCAATGAAAATAAAAATAAGGTCCTTGCAATAGCTAATGACAGCACTCCCAAGATCCATTGGCTTATCCTGAAAGTGGGTCGATAAAAATTCCTCATCAAAATTAATCATAAGACAAAAAATTTATCAAAATGGACCTGGAAAATTGATTTAAGAGTCCCCCCAAAATGATGGAGAATATTAACCTATTTTAATATTCTCTATGGGGCATCATACTATATCTAAAACTCACTAGACTATGGGTTCATGGAGCAGAGAGAGTTTCAATTGTAGCTAAAAAATTCCAAGGGAATCCCTACCCCACATAGATGGGTTGATTTTTATGCCCATGGTCATCACTAATATCCTCTATTTAGAAGAAATATGCATCATTTTGATTATATATATCCTCTAGGGAAATTCATGTTTCCTAATATATGATTCAAATCAATTATTTCTCTCACTTTTGATCTGAATGGTGTGGAAAAACATGATATGATCTTGGAACATCAAAAATAAGAGGTGTTTTTAGAGAATACCACTCACCCAATGGTACTTGTGTAAGTGTTATATTCTTGTTATAAAATGAAAAATAAAATATTTTGGATCCCCTTAAATTATAATAGTACTAATCACTTGGTAGGATAGTTCCATTGAAAAATGAAAATATATGGTCACACCCATAATCCAACTTAATCCTAAAGATGGTGATACCATCTCAATAACATCGATGATTTCAAAGATAAAAGATATAAAGGATACATTTGAAAATATCAATAATGAATTTACTTATGAAAATATACCAACTGGGTTTTATTTTTCAGGTAGAGTCCATAATAACTCTTGATAACCCTATTCAATGGGATGATATTTCATAACCCACAAAAGGTATAATTGAGTCTCCGCATTAAACTAAAATATCCTCAACTAACCCATTTTACAACCCTGATGATTTATTATCAAGAGTTTCCACAATTATGGAATTATTAACCACTAGTAAAACAATTTCATATGGGGATTACTCAGACAAGTCACCGAACTAGAGTTTAGATAGGTTAACAATACCAATAATGTAATGAAATTACTTCTTAATTATCAGCTTAGGAAATGGTATCCCATGAATTACTAGATGCTCCTAATTCTAGGATGGATTTTATGTAATGTTTTTGTAGAGGATGAAGTATCCTTATAATATATATTTGACTCATCCTCCATCTAACTATAATAATTCACAATTATAAAAATTCAATATAGTTGGTATCCAAAGAACCAAGAAACTAATTTTCCTTCATGATGTGGGCCAATATTTGGAAGCATGAAACAAAAAGAATCTTCCACATTTATATCATTCACGCTGACCATAGAAGACCCCATATTTTATTGGGTATAAAAAACATACATATAGGTATAATAAAATATTGGAAGTTCTTCATAAACAATTCTTCAAATAATTCAATGCAATGATGAATAAGAAAACTAGTCTTCACCTCTATACTTTTATGAAGTTATATAATAAGAGAGTAATTTATTTTCTTGAAATATTGAAGGGTATGACATACTTTATAGAAATATATATTCAATAGGAAAAATTCCTAGAAATGTGTTTTGAGAACCTACAAGTTTTGTTTTTAGCCACACTCATCCCTTTTAAGAGACCTAGTGATTCATTAGATTTTGTGACAATAGCATAGATTAGAGAGGATTCAATTATATGAATCAAGGAAATAGGTAATAAAACACCACTTCTATATATATAGAAATAATTGAAATAAGAAACAACTATTTTCACCATCAATCTGAATATTTTGGTATATACTAGTTTTTAAAATAAGAGAATTTTTTTGATGACCTCTATAATGACCAGGTTTAAGTTTACTTCATCTATACCATAAAGAAAAACCCAATAATATTTTTTGAAATTAATAATACTTATGAATTTTGGTTGAATGAATAGACAATTTATTTTCCTTATAATCATATTTTAGGTCACATGATCTACAAATTAATCTTCTTCAAATTTTGTAGAAAAATATAGTAGATGATAGTCAGGTATTGTGGAACTTCCCCAAATATCATGATAAATGTGAATCAAACATTCTACTGAAAGAAGATGAAGGAAGTAAGAGGCACCATATGTGAATATTAAAGAGGTTGATGAATGGATAATATATATATTTGTAAATTTTTTATATTACATCATTATTGAATTAATTAATCAAACAGTCTTGAAGAGAATTCTCGATACAACTTATATTTGAGAATCTTGACCTTCTTAACCTCCTTAAATCCCATTAAATCACTAAAGTAATGATAAATAGTAATTATTGTCCCTAAAGATTCTAAAACTAGTCTAAAAATTCATGGAATTCATGTCCCCATTATTGGGACAATGGTCATTGTCCCACAAAATGAGGCCATGGGAAATATCCCACCAAATGAGCCAGTGGGCACCATGACACCAAAGATGATCATGGAAACCATTCCACCAAAGTATCCAATTAGTAATATACTAACAAATTATTCAATGGGAACCATCTTACAAAATAAACCAATATGAACAACCCAACCAAATGAGATCAACATTGGGAATGGAGAACAAGTTCCAAAGTTTTCATGTTATGTGATTGATGGGAAAGTGTACTGAGTAAGAATGTTTTATTGAAATAAGAGCCTCTATTTGCATACACATTGTATCATAAATAATGATGTTATATATTAACAAAAAACTTGTAAAAATAGGAGTTTCCTCCCCTTATAATGCATCAATATGTGGTATTAGTAATAAATCAGTTACTGATGAGGTATCTATAAATAACATAACTCATAATGTATTATGTGAAGAAAGAGCTTGTTCTCAATTTCAAAGGAAGATTCAATCACTTGATTCTCACCTTGGAATACCATCACCAGATAGAATAAATTATATTAGAAATGGATAAGGTGTAGTCTTATATTTTACCTATTAGGAGACTAAATAATTCAAGTCCATCTTTTCTAAATAATCGATTTCTCTATTTTAGTGAGAAAATTAAAATATATGGACAATAATTATAAAGTTACTCTTATAAGTAACTCTTATCTATATTGGTTTTCTTATTAAAACTGCCATTCAATTATTTAACCAATAAAAACATCACCTTCAATAGAGAAACTCTCAAGTCATTCTTCATATATATTTTACAAATGGTGGAATTCCAATATCCTACTATAGTGGTCATCCATACAATGAAGTACCCTAACAAATTGATCTTTGATAATTTTTATATTATTCAGATCCATATATGGTTTGTTCGGGATAGAATTATACCTTATTGATAACAAAAAAAATCCCCATGATATTAGGAGATCATAATTCAATGGGTGTCACAATTGTTGTCCTAGCTATTAGTAAACTAAACTTCTACACTCAAATTGATCGAGATTAAGACAGTAACACCCAAATGTCAAATTCAACCATGTTACAATGAAAAATAATGAATATTTTCCAGGATTGGTAAAAGGTGTTGTCAAACTAGCAGATGAAGTTAAAACAAGCTACGTTACTTCTAAATTAATCATGTTTATAGGTATTTCAAATTTTCCATAGATAGTAATTTGAGCAAGCACCCATGGATTAAGAGGATGGTGGAGGAATATTTGAGAGACCATTCCAATGACTATTAATAACATTATTTAAGGAATACAATAGATAATTTATATATGTTTAATTGTTAGATTCCGAAGAATATTGTTGGGAGAAAAA
Organism: Viscum album; assembly: GCA_963277665.1. Classification (NCBI taxonomy): domain Eukaryota; kingdom Viridiplantae; phylum Streptophyta; class Magnoliopsida; order Santalales; family Viscaceae; genus Viscum; species Viscum album. The sequence goes on along the minus strand of OY728151.1, from coordinate 973,696,545 downwards.
TAAATTCATCAATATTATAATATTCTATTTAGCAATGTTTACCCCATATGCACAACATGCTAAGTGTATACAAGAATCATGGCCATGTATCTCTTAATGACTGAAAAAACACGATCCATTCCTTTAGGTTTGAGAAATTATTGGAATAATTCATCTATTCATTATACTATAATTTTCTTATGCTTCGAAGAATCAGGAAACATGAGGATGTAGTTGTGAATGATCATCAAAATTATGGTCCTTACCACAAAATTTTGAGAAATACATATGTAAAATTATTTATCTTTAATGATTTTCCCTAGAATTAGATAAATTATTGAATTATAGATTTAGATAATTTTGAGAGCGATGTGACATGTATGTGAACCATTTTCACTCTTCCATAAAATCATTTTGTTTCAAAATCCATATCAGACCCCTATTCCTTAATATAAAAGGTTAAAATGAAATACATGCGATCCTTTTAACAAGGGAAAAACCTAAGATCTTACCACATACCACTAAATTAATTTATCTTGTGTGAATTTTATATAGACATAAACTATTTATTGTAATGATTCAGAGATGACCAAAATCTATTTTTCTAATATAATGTGAGGGGTCATTCTTCGAAATCATTCCCTATTTTCAATGGGACAATTGATAGTTATGTTTAAATCTAGTTTATAAACTTATAAATGAATAGTTTTATATAATAAATGACCAATATGTCCTTTATTAAAAAGTTACACCCCATTCAATTTCTTGTGGGTTTTAATTTACCATCATCTTGCATTCGCTCCTATTGTTATTTTGGAAGTTGCATGCCCAACCTAAGTTAGTATAACTATATAGTATGAAAACCCAATTTAAAAATCCCAACCTCAGCCCCAAATTCACAATTACTTTGTTTTCTGAATGACTATCAACAAAAACATTTTGGCTTTTATTCTCCTCATAGTGAAGTAAAAGGCTTGAGTTGATATTTGTTTGGAAAGAATACCTCATGGTAGCATTGAAGTGTTTAATAGGTTGATTGTGTTTGTTGAAAAATCTGGTTTCTAAGGTATGTCATCGAACCCTAGAGATATTTCTACCATGTTATGTTGAAAATGATCTAAGAAAATGGAATGGATTTCCTGGAAGCGGTACAGAAAAGTGCATACACAAGGTGAATTCTGTTTTCTAGTGCTTTCTAATTTTATGGGGTCAATACATTGGAGGATAGATAGTATCATGAAAGATGTATTTATTTTAGGGGAATATAAAAATGTGGAAAAGTCATGAGTTTCACGAATATTGGGATTCCCCAAAGATGTTTCTCAAAGGAGTGATGGTTTTATGGTGAGCTCCACGATTTCGACAAGCATCGAGAATGGTGATTTTTCCAGGATCATCACAAGATAGGGGGAACCATGAATGAAATTGAATATTTTCACTAAATATTTATTGTAAAGACCTAGAAATTTCAAGGAAAGTTTTTTTCTTAATTTTCTATGGAATTTTACAAGAACGCAGTTTCTGACGGCACCTGATTCCGAGGCCCGGTGTGCCCGGAATCATTTTCCAAAGTTTAGCTCAGGTACGTTCAGTGAAAGAACAAGCGGGTTTTTCTAACTTTTGAACTCGTGCTCAGAATTTAAATCCTAGGGCACTGATAGAATCGCAGTCATAGTAATTTCTTATAAACACCTTTTCTAGAGTTGCGTTTGCTCGGGTGTGGTTTTTAATTTTTGGGGTTAATTTAAGAAATAAAATAAAAGTGGTGTGACACTTTATTTTATTTCACTTAAAGAGGCTTAACCTAAGTTAAGAGGATAAGGTGGGACCCACCATATGCTACCCACTTGGTAGGATATTTGTGAGGTGGGGCCTGTACGAGCCCCAGCATTTCTTTCGTTCTAAGTAACGCACTTGCAACCCCCCTTAAAATGAATGTCAAACCATACGTTTATTTTGGTCAAGAAACACCTCATTAAATTGGGCGATTAAATTGTTACAATTAATTCCTCGAATTAATTATTTGTTTCTTATCTTTTGAATTTCAAATTCTTATGTTGATAATAAAATAAGGGATGGACTTATTTTATTATGGTTGGGTTTGTGTTGTGTTAAGATTTTGGGAGAAAAAGAGAAGATTCTTTGTTCTTCGACGAAGAACGCGAAGAATGTACCACTGCCAAAGAAGAACTCCAACCTCCGACGGCGGACGAAGGCGAGAGATGCCTTCCTCGGAGATCACCTAACGCCAACGACGTTCCTTCCGTGGCGAAACTTTTCTTCCGCGGCGATCCTCCTCTTCCGCGGCGATCCTCTCCTTCCACGACGAACGCTCATTCGACGACAACGTTGATGTAGGGATTTATTTTATTTGTTAGTTCATGAAATCTTCTGTCACTTCTCCTTTTCTTTGTACCGCCTGTTATCGTGATAATGGGAGGAGGTCGGACCACACGAACACGGCTGACAGTCCTCCCCTTTCTGGTTGTTGATATTGTTGCGGCGACCAAGGCAACGCGGTGCCGAAGCACCACGCAGAATTTTGATAAGGAAAGGGGAAGAAGCACGGCGCCGTCGCACCGTTCCATTGAAGACGAACCGAAGATGCGGCGCCATCACATCGCGCCATTGAAAACGAACCAAAGATGCGGTGCCGTCGCGCCCCACCGGAGAAATACTAAAGTACCATGACCGGAGCGGGGCCGCGACGAAGGGGCGCGGCGCCGTCGCGCCGCGCCGGACAAACCAAGGCCGCGGCCGGTTCCGTGCCATGGCAGAGCAGCGGAACTGGCGGCCGGTACCGGGCCGCTGGCGTCGGAGCAAGTGGACAGGTCTAGCTAGTCCCGTGGCGGCAGAAGCCGACCAGCCGGAGCGGGCCGGCTGGACCGTGGAAGAACCGGGGGTTCGAAACCCCCGGCCGTGACGGACGTGAGCGGCCCCATTAAGGGGTCGCGGTTGCTACATGTGGGGGCAACACCCCCCACTTCCGAAATGGCTCGGCCATTCGGCCGAGCCCCTGGCCAGTGCACCGCGTGCTGGGCGGCTGCCATGGCCGGTCCGCCAGACCGGACCGCCAGGCCGGGCCGGGCCGCACCAGCCGGGCTGGGCCACGCCCACCCAGGACGGACCTGGACCCGGTTCGGGTCGACCCGGTTCGGGCCGACATTGGGGGTATCGGGCTGGGTTGGACCGGGCCCGAACCCCTTAATACCGAACCTCTTCCGGTCGGTTGCCCATAACTTGAGCTACGGGCCTCTAATCGACGCACCGTCAGTTGAGATGCGATCCTTGGATCGAGACGGTCATTTTGATATATCACATTCAAGGTTTCATAGAACTTTGGGTTCGGCTGGGTTGGTTCGTACATGAAACCAACCGGGCCCTCGGAGCGAAAACACTTATATCTTGAGCTCCGAACGTCTGATTGACGTGCCGTCGACTTTGTTTGTTTCCCCTTGAAGAGATGGAACTTTTGGAATACTTCGTCCGAGGTTTGGACGTAGTTGGATTTTGGTCGGGTTGGATTGTACCCGAAATCCAATCGGGCCCCTGGAACGGAAAAGTTGATATCTTTCAGACCGGACGTCCGTTTGACGAACTGTCAGTGGTGTTGGTGATAACGTTGAGAAATGGTACCTATGAGTATACCCTATGAGAGTTCGGGGTACATTTGAGATACGGCCAGGTTGGTTCACACATGAATCCAACCGGGCCCCTGGGACGAAAATGCTAATAACTCACAGACCGGACATCCGATTGACGCGCCATCTGTTGCGTTGAGACCCCTATGATGAGGCGGTCCTTTGAGATACTTCTTCGTGGGACTTGTGATACTTGGAGTATCGACCTGTAGCTCGTGGAGCAGACCCTCCCGGAGATGAGCATACAGAGTACGGAGACCGTGTAGTTGGCTGTGACCGATGACTGCTTGTCCAATTCGATTCAGAGTGACTAGCATAGCCCAGTGGGGATCACTACTTTTTGAGGTGGAAGACCCATGGAAGAGGAGCACTACTTTGTGAGGTGGCAGACCCGCGGTACTCGACAGCAGGAGTACCTCTGTAGGCTATGAGGGGGAGCACTACTGTGTGAGGTGGCAGACCCATAGTGGTGGAGCACTACTGTGTGAGGTGGCAGACCCACGGTACTCGACAGGAGGAGTACCTTAGCAGTCTTAGGTTAGTGAGCAGTACCTTGGAGTTGTGACAGGATCACTGTACACTCCAGATTCGGGCTCATCAGCAGTTACAGTTTCAAAAATGAAAATCCTTGTTTGAGATGAGTCTACGACCTTTGTGTTTACCTCAGGATTGAGATGGGTCACTTGATAACTTAGGTATATGTATGGGCATATACCTGGGTAGTGGTTATCCGTTGATTTCTTAATCTTTTTTTTTCCTCATAATTGAGATGGGTTACATGATAACTTAGCTATATGTTTGGGCATATACGTAAGTAGAGGTTATCTATTGAGATCTTCTTTGTGGTTATCCTTGTTGGATTTAGTGAGACCTTGAGGGTCTTGGGGTCCCTACTGAGTATCGTTATAGTCTCCCCTACATGGGTTATGCCCACACCTCGTTGTGTTGGTTGCAGACGACGGGAAGTGCTGACGGAGGCCGAGTGTTCGAGGACTGGATGGAACCCGGAGGTGGACCTCACGACGAGTCAGTATCAGGAGGTGGACTTCACCGTGACACGATACATGGAGGAGGTTGACGGGCAAGAGCGTTGTGGAGGCTATCTGTACCTACCCTTCAGGTAGGATTCGTGGTGGACGATCCAGGAGCTGCGCTATCTGTACCTACCCTTCAGGTAGGATCCGAAGAGGACGACCCAGGAGATGCTTCCTTTCTTCCAGCTTTTGTCTTTTCTGTTGTACTTTCGTTTAGTTGTAGTTGTACATTCAGTTGGGTTTGTATTCTGGCCCATTTACTTTTCTGCACTTTCTTTTGTACTTAGTGTTTTACTTCCTCTTTTACTCTGTGGTGTTTAGTTTACTTTTATAAAGGCAATCCCTTCCCAGTTATCAGGATTTACATCTTTGGTGCTAGTCTCCAGCCCCTGGCCTATGGAAGGCGGGCTTGGGGTAGTCACGGCACGGGCCCTGAGGACGGGTGGTGACAAATTGGTATCAAAGGAGTCGGTTCTACCGCAGAACTAATAACTCTGATATTTTCTTTTTGTGAAGTGATAGTGTTAAGAGTACCGAGTGTGGTTTATAGTTCAGGGAGTCCAGTATTGGTGCAGGAGGCCGACGTATCCATACACCAGGACCTTGACAACTGATTTCCGACCTTATGCACGAAAACACTGATTGCGTGTGTGTTTCCAGAAGTTTTTTTTAAAAGTCATCTCAATCTAGGTCAGCTCACCAGGTATAATCATTTTACCATTTCATGTTGTTTCTTTCAGGATGCCTTTTCATGGACGATCATCTAGATCCCAGAGGGATGTGCGTACTGACAGCCTACTAAGCGATGAGGCTTCAGTACAGGGCCCTCTTGCAGTTGAGGCACTAGCAGAGGCACCAGCGGTACTACCATACGTTGGGCCACCGATTCCACCAGCCCTAGTAGTAGGCGATGCACGCCACATAAACGCGTTGCACGAGTTCCAGCCCCAGATGCCACCCAGGTTTCGGGGAGAGACAGACCCGCATGCGGATGAGGTTTGGCTGGAGGCTGTGGTGAGAGTTTTTAGGCTAGTGGGGACGCCAGCAGACTTCATGGTGATCTTTGTTGCCAGCCTTCTTCAGGCAGCAATAGGAAGGTGGTGGAGCCACTTGTTCCAATTTTGTGACAGGATGACCTTCACATTGGAAGACTTCGAGACCTTCTTCAGGGTGGAGTTTGTACCAGTAGCTCTGCACCCCAAGCATGTTCAGGAGCTGATGCCTTCGCCTCATGTTATTCGATCAGTAGCCGAGTCATCTGCAGGCAGTAGACAGATGATGCAGAGGTCCAAGAGGACCAGACCAGTAGTTAGGATATCTCGGGTTTTAGGATCGGTGGTGCGGGGCACCCGGTGTGGGGTCAGATCCAGTCGTGCCAGAAAAGGATAGTGTTTCTCCTGCAGCAGGAAGGGTCACCTGACGCGTGACTGTCTGACTCCTCGCACTGTTGATCGGCAGGCGTTGGAGGAGCCATCGAGAGAGGAGCAGCGGTGAGTGCTTGAGAAACAACCAAGCAGTGGACAAGGATGTAGAGCTCCGGGAGCAGGTGGACAGGAGCAGAACTAGTGGATACGTCCCTTGTACTTCTAGTTCCATATTACTGTTGTACTCGTGTCTTTGTACTATGAGATGCAATAATAAAAAGACACTTATCCTTGTGATGTTTTCTTTCCTGTCCTTTTGTTTGGTTGATGCTGAGAGGTCCCGGTTAAAACTGTTGACTTGACCCTCACTTTCGAGATTTATAGTGGAGGAGACCCAGTGAACTCACACAGATGCCGACAGTGTGACTCGAACCTTGGAGGCGAGAGTGACGGTTGGATCTCTTGGTAGTTATGTCGAGGACTTACGACGTCATCCATGGCATGAATGCATCATTCATGTCAGGATTGACTGTATTAGGCAATTGGCGTGGTTCATTCAGGGGATGAGACCGAGTTTCTCTTTCTAGCAAGGGAGAAATCTTAGAAGCTCTTTCAGATCGTAGGCAAAGAAGGTGCCGATCATCCAGGAGTAGATGAAGAATTCACAATGCAGTAAGAAACAGTAAACCGGGCCCAATCTTAGAGACTCAAGCGTGTTAAATGTTTCAAGAAGAGAAATCTTTAAGGAGAGATGAGTCTGCGAAGCAGCAGACCTGGAGGCAGAGCTAGGAGAGCAGCATGAGGTGGTGTACATTTTAACATGCTACAACCACCCGCCTTAGTTATCCCTGCCAGGCTCATGGAGATGGAGGGCGGAGGAAGAGTGTGGCTGCATGCAGTCAAGGAGTGTGACCCAATGGCTCTAAAAATGATTCAAGGGACAGTCTGTGTCCACTACTAGCTGCCGTAGTAACAGACGTCGATATGAATCATTCCCTGCTTTCACAAATCTTGTCCCAGACCTAGAGTTTCTGGTAAGCCGTAGAATTGATCCTCACGTCTGGAGATACCTTGGGAGAAGACTCGATACTCACACTTATGCCGACAGTGTGGTCAGACCCTCGAGGCGAGAGTTTTGGTTGGAATCTCTTGGTGGCAGCGTCGAGGCCTTTTGACGTTGGTTTGAGTATGGACTTGGAAATCACAGTTCATACATAAATTGACATTATTAGACAAAAATTTTGTGGTTTAACTACGAAGTCGGGATGGGTTTTACTTGGTCGGTGAAAAGGAAACCCCATGCAGCATAGGATAAACTCATGCACAAGAGGTTGCGACCGATCACTCTTGAGTCGGTCAACCTTACCCTCGTGGTAGCAGTCATTTTGAGTTTCAGTTCTAATAGGAATTGGAGACCTCTAGAGTTTGAGGATGACGATCACGTCCTTATACGGGTCTCAACTCGACGAGGTTTACGGAGACGTGACCGAGGTGTCAAGTTATATCCGAGGTTCAACGGACCTTTCTAGGTCCTCAGTAGGGTAGGCGAGGTGGTTTACCTCTTGACCCATCCACCTCAGTTGTACCGGGTGCACGATGACTTCCATGTATCTCAACCGAGGAGATACGTGCATGATCCTACACACATCATCGACCCCAGGGAGTTGGACGTCGATGACAGGGCGACATACGCAGGGATTCCAGTGGGGATTGAGGATCGACAGGGGCGGATCCTATAAGGACAGTTGATTCCTCGGGTGCACTTTCACTAGTAGTATGGGAAACTCCAGGTAAGCACATTGGAGCGGATGGCTCAGAAGCGTGCTCAGTACCACTTTTGTGACCCTAGTTTGTGTTAAAGCTTTACGAGGACGTAAATCCCTGAGGTGGGAGTAATGTAAAGACCCGAAAATTTCAAGGAAAGTTTTTTTCTTAACTTTCTTTGGATTTTTACAAGAACGCGGTTTCTAACGGCACCAGATTCCGAGGCCCGGTGTGCCCGGAATCATTTTCCGAAGTTTAGCTTGGGTACATTTAGTGAACGAACGAGCGGGTTTTTCTAACTTTTGAACCAGTGCTCAGAATTGAAATTCGAGGGCACCGATGGAATCGCAGTGCCGATAATTGCTTAGAAACACCTTTTTCGGAGTTGGGTTTGCTCGGATGTGGTTTTTAATTTTTGGGGTTAAGTTAAGAAATAAAATAAAAGTGGTGCGACACTTTATTTTATTTCACTTAAAGCGGCTTAACCTAAGTTAAGAAGATAAGGTGGGACCCACCATATCCTACCCACTTGGTACGATATTTGTGAGGTGGGGCCTGCACGAGCCCCATCGTTTCTTTCCTTCTAAGTAACGCACCCGCAACACCTCTTTTTAATGAAAGTCAAACCTTACGTTTTTTTTGGTTAAGAAACGCCTCATTATATTGGACGGTTAAATCGTTACAATTAATTCCTTGAAATAATTGTTCGTTTCTTATCTTTTGAATTTCAAATTCTTATGTTGATAATAAAATAAGGGATAGACTTATTTTATTATGGTTGGGTTTGTGTTGTGTTAAGATTTTAGGAGAAAAAGAGAAGATTCTTCGTTCTTCGACGAAGAACGCGAAGAATGCACCACCGCCAACGAAGAACGCCAACCTCCGACAGTGGACGATGGCAAGAGACGCCTTCCTCAGAGATCACCTAATGCCAACGACGTTCCTTCCGTGGAGAACCTTTTCTTCCGCGGCAATCCTCTTCTTCCGCGGCGATCCTCTCCTTCCGCGACGGTTAATTCCACGACGAACGCTCGTTCAACGACAACGTTGATGTAGGGATTTATTTTATTTGTTAGTTTGTGAAATATTTCATCGCTTCTCCTTTTCTTTGAACCGCCTGTTATCGTGATAACGGGAGGAGGTCGGACCGCACGAACATGGACGACACTCCTCCCCTTTCTGGTTGTTGATATTGTTGTGGAGAGCAACGCAACACGGTGCCGAAGCACCGCGCAGAATTTTGATAAGGAAAGGGGGAGAAGTGCGGCGCCGTTGAAGATGAACCGAAGACGCGGCTCCGTCGCACTGTGCCGTTGAAAACGAACCAAAGATGCGGCGCCATCGCGCCGCACCAGAGAACTACTAAAGCACCGCGACCGGAGCGGGGCCGCGGCAAAGGTGCGCGGCGCTGTCACGCTGCGCCGGACGAACCAATGATGCGGCCGGTTCCAGGCTGCGGCGGAGCAGCGGAACGGGCGGCCGGTACTGGGCCGCCAGCGTCGGGGCAAGGGGACCGGCCTAGCCTGTCCCGTGGCGGCAGACGCCGGCCGGATGGAGCGGGCCGTCCGGACCGTGGAAGAACCGGGGGTTCGAAACCCCCGGCTGCGCCAGACGTGAGCGGCCCCATTAAGGGGCCATGGTTGCTACACGTAGGGGCAGCGTCACCCACTTCCGAAATGGCTCGGCCGTTCGGCCTAGCCCCGGGCCAGCACGGCAGCGCGCCGCGCGCCAGGCGGCTCTCCTGGCTGGTCCGCCAGACCGGGCCGCCAGGACGGACCGCACCGAGCCGGGCTGGGCCACGCCCAGGCTGGGCCGGGCCACGCTCAGGCCAGGCCAGGCCGCGCCAGCTGGTCCAGATCCGGACCCGGTTTGGGTCGACCCGGTTCGGGCCGACCTTGGGGGTATCGGGCTGGGTCGGACCGGGCTCGAACCCCTTAATACCGAACCTCTTACGGTCGGTTGCCATAACCTGAGCTACAGGCCTCTGATCGATGCACCGTCAGTTGCTATGTAATCCTTGGATCGAGACGGTTTTTTTGGAATATCGCACTCAAGGTTTCGGAGAACTTTGGGTTCAGCCAGGTTGGTTCGTACATGAAACCAACCAGGACGTCGGAGCGGAAACACTTATATCTTGAGCTCCGGATGTCCGATTGACGTGCCATCCACTTTTTTGGATTTCCCTTGAGGAGACGGAACTTTTGGTAGACTTCGCCCAAGGTTTGGACGCAGTTGGAGTATAGCCGGGTTGGATTGAACCCCAAATCCAACTAGACCCCTGGAACGGAAAAGATGATATCTTTCAGACCAGACGTCTGTTTGACGAACCGTCAGCGGGGTTGGTGATCACGTTGAGAAATGGTCACTATGAATATTCCCTATGAGAGTTTGGGATATAGTTGAGATACGGCTGGGTTGGTTCGCACACAAAACCAACCGGGCCCCTGGGACGAAAAAGCTAATAACTCATAGACCGGGCATCTGATTGATGCGCCGTCTATTGTGTTGAGACCCCTATGACGAGGCAGTCCTTTGAGATACTTCTTCGTGGGACTTGTGATACTTGGAGTATCGACCTGTAGCTCGTGGAGCGGACCCTACCAGAGACGAGCATATAGAGTACGGAGACCGTGTAGCTGGCTGTGACCGATGACTACTTGTCCAATTCGATTCGGAGTGACTGGCATAGCCCAGTGGGGAGCACTAATTTGTGAGGTGGCAGACCCATGGCGTAGGACCACTACATTGTGAGGTGGCAGACCCACGATACTCGACATGAGGAGTACCTCTGTAGGCTATGAGGGGGAGCACTTTTGTGTGAGGTGGCAGACCCATAGCAGTGGAGCACTACTGTGTGAGGTGGCAGACCCGTTGTACTCGACAGGAGGAGTACCTCAGCAGTCTTAGGTTGGTGAGCAGTACCTCGGAGTTGTGACAGGATCACTGTACACTCCAGATATTGTCTCATCAACAGTTACGGTTTCGAAAATGAAAATCCTGGTTTGAGCTGAGTCTATGACCTTTGTGTTTACCTCATGATTGAGATGGTTCACTTGATAACTTAGGTATATGTATGGGCATATACCTGGGTAGTGGTTATCCATTTATTTCTTAATCTTTGTGTTTCTTCATGATTGAGATGGGTTACTTGATAACTTAGGTATATATATGGTCATATACCTAAGTAGAGTTTATCTGTTGAGATATTATTTGTGGTTATCCTTGTTGGATTTAGTGAGACTTTGAGGGTCTCGGGGTCCCTACTGAGTATATTTATACTCACCCCTGAACGGGCTATGCCCACACCTCGTTGTGTTGGTTGCAGATGACGGGAAGTGCTGAAGAAGGCCGAGTGTTTGAGGACTGGACAATACCCGGAGGTGGACCTCGCGACGAGTCAGTATCAGGAGGTGGAAATCACGGCGAGAAGATACTCGGAGGAGGTTGACAGGAAATAGCGTTGTGGAGGCTATCTGTACCTACCCTTCAGGTAGGATCCGTGGTGGACGATCCAGGAGCTGCGCTATCTGTACCTACCCTTCAACTAGGATCTGAGGAGGACGACCCATGAGGTGCTTCCTTTCTTCCAGCTTTTATCTTTTCTGATGTACTTTTATTCAGTTGTAGTTGTACTTTCAGTTGGGTTTATATTTTGGCCCATTTACTTTTCATCACTTTCTTTTGTACTTAGTGTTTTACTTCCGCTTATACTCTGTGGTGTTTAGTTTACGTTTATAAAGGCAATGTCTTCCCAGTTATCAAGATTTATGCCTTTGGTGCTAGTCGCCAGCCCTTGGCCTATGGAAGGCGGGCTTGGGGTAGTCAAGGAACAGGCCCCGAGGACGGGTCGTGACATTTATGACATGTCTTGAATCTTTTGGAATTGGTGGAAATTCGTGAAAATAGTCCTCTACCCCCTTATGAAAAGTAGTGCAGCATAATAAAGTTCTGAAAGCTCTAAATTCACGAAGTTGGGTCATGAAGGTAGTTATTTCAAAAATGCTCCCAAAAAAGGTGGTTTATGAAGGCTATAAATGAAAATGAGAAACTGTGAGAATCATGAAAGTATTAAAATTCCCAAATTCCATAAAAATATGACTGAACTTTTTGAGCTTCGCAGAGGCTTGTTGAGCTTAGAGAAAGAAGCAATTTTCATGAAAGGTGGTTTATTTGTGAATTCTATTTGATCTTCATGATAGTGGGAGCTTCATGAAGGTAGTGTTTATACTAAAAACTATTCAAAAATAATTGGCTAGTAAATTGTTAGTAATGAAATATTTATCAATTGAATGAAATTTCAAATTCAACAGAGCATCTACATACAATGGAGTATGTATGCATTAGTAATGATTAAGAGACATAAATGCCCATAAACTATGAGTGAATCCCTTCAAAGAGTAGTGAGAAAAGGAAGTGGATGATAAATATCCTTTACACCTGTAGTGATCTAGAGAATGAGATATAGGGAGTTACCCTTGAAAAACCAGTGAACCAACCCAAATCTTTTTTAAGGTAGAGATACTGGGTATAGAAGTGATATATCCCGAACCTTTTATTTTAGCAGTGTTCCTTAGAGGACTTGGTACATCAGCACATTGTCCTTGTATGCTCCTTAGTTGTAAACCAGTTAGGGATAACCATTTAAAAGTTCTATGTATGGTGCATGATATCATTTCTGTTCCTAAATTTTTATGGGAGAAGAAGATAAGGGTGTTTTATTTAAAATCCAAACAAGATCTGAAAGCCCAGTTTTTTTAATATATCATACCTAGTTCACCCCCTCTCAAGGTATTTAATCTATTTGGCCTAATAAGATTCTTGTTATGTAAAAACACAACCTTGAATCAAAATTCAACTCCTGGTTTCTTCTCCCATAGAAATTTTAAATTAGTTCATTAACCAATCTAAATAGAAACCTTTTGGAATAAATAGTGAATAAAACTATTTTTGGGCTACTAAGTAACCCATATAGCATAATTTTGGTCCCCGAATAGAGTCACCAGAAGTCCATGTGCTACTTTTCGGGTGTAGTGGGGTTTTTTTCATTACAAATGGTTATCCAATTCCAACAATTAATTATTTCATTACTTATTCTTTATAATTTTTTCTAAATGGTTTACCTTACATTGGTACTCCATGTTTAAATGGATAAAAAATATCCCTATTATTATTTCCTTATTAATTATAGAAACTATTGAGGATTCTCCATGACACCCAATAATTAACTATATGGAACATAAATTGAATCTTTATGACCATAAAATAAATTCATCAAAAGATGATACCCCCTGAAATTAATCAAATTAGAGTTTTCTATCATATATGAACTAATATTTCCTAACCCTACTTTCATATTAAATAGATAAGTGAAGGTTTTATGTTTTTAAGGTGATTTAATGGCTATGATTATATTTGTCTCCCCTAATATCATGATTCATGTAACATTTGTTAATAATAACCCATTTCTATAACTATGTATGGATTGATACTTGTTATCATAGGATACATATTGAATTATGGAACTATTTTATAGGCCTAGTTAAAAAACAACATCTCATCTAATCCTCTACACCATATTAGTATATGGGGTTTCATATTCATACCAGGTTTCCTCCAATGAAATTATAGTATGATAAAACCATCATATATCAAGAACTATGTGTGCGAGAATTCATATTATAATAGGATATATATAGAATACTTGATCTTCTATTGTAATCCAAGTAGAAAATTTATTTGTAATTTAGCATTCATTTCCAACTTGATGTTATAATGTTTCCAATTCATTTGTATATATCCTCTTACCGCCTTTACAAGGTGAGTCCATTATTCCATTAAATTTTCACCTATGCATGATCCATGTCTACATAGTGAGCCATGAGAATCCTCACTTGGTCTTAATTTTATGAATTTAAACTTTTATAAATACATTGGTCCAAGAAGAATGGCCTTAAACTACGTAAATCATTTCATAACCAATATTTCTTATATTGGAGTTGGGTTCATGATTAACATCATACGAATTCTACCTATACCACCAAATATATAAACACACTTTTTTCTAGTGACATGAGAATTTAAATGTAAGACAACATTGGACCAAGAAATATGTTATTAAACACCACTTTTGATTTTCTTTTTGATTCACTACCAACATGGGGTGAAACATTCATATAGGATTATTTATTCCTTTTTATTGGATAAGAAGAATAATTTTGGTTGTGTGGAATTAAACTACAACAAATTTTAGTATACATTTCATGAACTTATACATATGTCCCCTAATTTCGGTCCAAATTGGAAGACTATAGATGATAAATGAAAAATTAACAAGTACTATCTGTGGTATAAACCTATAATAGGACGCTTGAGTAAAATTCAAGTCCTTACATAATAGTATACTACAATTCATTATTAAAATAATTACAGTGTAAAAAATAAATTAATGAGGCAAGAAGGTTTATCAGTTTGGAAACCCATGAATCCCATCTCTGAAAAAATTATTGTCTTTGATCAATAATATTTCCATTTTTATATTTTTAAAATGTTATAGAGGAAATTAAAATTTATTTAAAACTGTTAATGATTTGAAACTCACCTAAAAATTCATATTATGAACACAATACCCACTAGTATTTGTAAACTTTATGGTGAATACACATCAATCAAATAACATGAACTCAAACCATTCCATGGATAAATCATCATTCATGGCAATGAAACGTATTATAAATGAAAATTATATCCATTTAAAATGAACATATATTTAAGAAATTTCATTTTTTATCCATTTACTGCAAAAATATTAATAATAGATGAGGGTGTAACCTTCCAGGACATCCATTTCTTAGTAAGACACATTACATTTATAACATTAAATTAATTTTCAACAATAATACCATAAGTCAGAATTATCTTCCTAGATATGTCAAAATCCTTGAGTCAAGATTCCCATCATGGAAACCCATAATGTTTTTTTAATATTCTTCCCTTGGAATCCCAATAACCATAATGATTTTCCCTCGGTTCCCACTTTCATTAAATTTTTTATTATCATGATTGACTTATATGAATAGACTACCTATGAAGTGTGAATATTATGATATCCTTTGAGAAAATATGTTATCTCTAGGTAATGTTTTTTGGTCCCAAGGGAAATTCCCCCTTAACCCCAAATTCAATTTTTTTGGATGGTGGTATGGTGATCCCTCCATTATCAGTGGTCAATCTATTCTCACCAATCATCATATCCCAATAACTATGAAATTGTTATGTTATCATTTACCCTTTTGATAAGATAATCATTCAAGTGGATTCATATACCCTCTATGTTACACATTCATGCATCATAAAAATTGTCAAATAAATATTTTGATATCTTACTCTTATAACGTTTTATATCTGGGTATGGTTTTTTTTATAAAAAATTGTATGATATGAGATTTTCCCATGGAAACCCAAATTCCATGAGCTGAGATACTCCTCTTAGAAACCCAAAATCCATGATTTGTTATTCTATTCATAGAAAATTCACATTAGATACATGGACCATATAAAACTACCCACAACTACACAACAAAATGGTCCATCTAACATGACATTAAATTTATTTGTGTGGTTTAATCAATACGAACTAGTTCTCTTACGTATGAGCTAGATCTATATAATATCTCCAAGATTTTGAGTTCATTAGTAATTTTAGTATATTATTCAATAACTATATAATATTATTTAATTACTTTACTTTCTTCTTTTCATGTCACTGATCTATATAGATACCCTTTTGAAGAAATATAAGTGGCTTGATAAATATTATCATACAATATATAGGGATTTATAGATAAATTATCTCAAAATCATACACTAAATATAATTTCATCTAAACAATATAATAGTGTGGTATCAAAATTATATTTGGGTTTTCTATAATATCCGTATACCGGGACACTATATATAAAAACCAATATCTTCTACCCCGGGTACAACCATGGAGGTTCTTTTATTTCAGATCCTATATCAAAATTAAAATTCACCAGTTAAGAACTTTATATTTATTGATTATTATTCCCAAAACATATATAATGAAATATATAACTCCTATATTAGATTTAATAATAAAATACACTTCATTCCATTTTCTTACCCATATAATTATTTTCATTCAACAATTAATGACAATTACTCATCCACAAATCCAATACCCAGATACCAAATTATTTTATTCTATTATTCCTCATAGAAACCCAAAATACATGGATATATTTTTTCTCTGATAAAATCAAATGCGTTGAGTTAATTATTCCTCTTGCAATATTAAATGTCACAATTCTACTATTTCTCTTTGAAAATATAAAGCCTTGAGTCAATGTTTTCTCCTTAGAAATAAAAATCGTTGAATTGATCACTCATCGTAGTGAATCAAAATCCGTTTCTTGATTATTCATATCAGTAAACCAAAATCGTTAATTCAATTATTCCCATTATAAAATAAAATACATTGATTCAACTATTAATCTTACAAAATCAAAGTCTTCGATTCAATTTTTTCCCATAAAATATAAAAAATATCTAATTGAGTTTATCACTTGGTGACTCAAAATCTAAAAGTTAATGATTTGATGAGTACTATTATTTTAAATTTTTAATATACTTTTTAAACTTAAATTAACCACAAAATCTCATTCAAGATTTAACAACTATTTTTTTTATTTTTGGGAATAATATTTATTTAATGTGGAAATTGATTAAAATTTTAATTATAATTATTTTATCCGTTTTTCAAATAATTAGAATAGATAATGTACTGATTTTTTCTAAATTCATGTTTTTTAGGTAATGGAAAAAACCGTACATATGGTCATATGGGGTACATAGAACATTATACTAGTTCGTTAGATATTTTTGGGTGCTATAAAATGGGATGAAAAATATAAATTCACTTGATTTGTAAGACATATATAATCACACATTTTATGCATGGATCAATGCCCATATGAACGTTGTTTTCCTTCTCCATAAAAGATAAATAATTGATATATAAAACATTTCATCTGACATGTTTGATATTTTGGCCACACATTTGGTATTTACAAAGAATATATAAGAAATTATGCATGATAGATAATATTATTTTGGATGATATGTATGATAATTCAATCTATACCTTTGAAGTTACCTATAGATGAACTTATATGTATGGGTTTTCACATGATATGGAATATTTTTTTCATAGTCATAGAGAAAAAATATTTTTCCACATGAAGTGAAATTTATAGGATTCCACTTATGTTTGAATGGATGGTCACTTTCATATGGTTCGTTCCACCCATCCCATAAATTGTTTAATGTGAAGTCACCCAGTCAGGGAAAAATCACTTGAGATACATGTTTCTGTCATGAAATATCTTATTTAAGACAAAATCAAGAAACGATGGTGGAGGTAATTGATATATATTGAATATTTTGGAGTGTGTGTCCTGGGGGATATACACCCCTAAATAATATCATGTAGACAAAATCTAATGAAGTAATTTCGTGTACTATGTTTTAAGAGGATGGATAAGGGGACCCCGATTCTGAAAAATATATCCCTCCACATTCCATGGAAATGATAAAGTCCTTTTTCATGTATTGTTCCCCATGGCTCATGTCGTGACTGCCCTTGGACTGCCTCCCATAGGTTAGGGGATGGTGACTAGCACCACGTAGGCATTTCCCACAAATGGGAGTCATTTTCCTATAAACCTTCCAACATGTACCCATCCCCAAGAAAAGTTCTGAAACTAAAAACACTGAGTAAATAGATATTCAACCCTCTTAGAAAACCATTAAGAGTATCTGTAAAAACTGAAAATTAAGTGGTCCATAATAGAAGCCCAAATAAAATAGAAAAGTAAAATATCTTAAGTATTGTCTTTAGAAAACCCTACCGGAATTTTAGGTACAATAAGTTTTTTAATTGTCACTGAAGTGTACCATATCCATTGGGTCATCTTGAAACACCCCTATCTCTGGCCCATCATAGACTCCATCAAAGCATCCAATCGTCTTTACATTAAATGACATGTGCGGGAAAAGCCCTTGTCATGGTTATTCAAAAAAACACAGTAGAGACCTAAAACCACAAAGTTAAACCACACCGAAAGACATAAGGAAGACTACCAAAGAGGTACACCAAGTGTAGCCTCTTAGAAGTATAATCTAGAGAGTCAAAAGAGTTAGCTCACACTAGGATACATATAATAAGAATGTCCAGGCATATCCAAATCTAAGTTGGCACACTCTGAGTATTCCAAGGAGACACACTCTGCAAAGGTGCAAGAGACACACACCATGTAGGTGTAGAATATGCACTCCATGTAGGCACATCAAACACAATCCGTAGGAGACACCCTCCGTGTAGGCACTAGAGAATATCTTTTTATGGGTGCAGGAGACACACATCATATGGTATTAGGAGACTCAATCTGTAAGAAACACACTATGTAGGAGACAAACTCTGTATCGACGTAGGATACACAATCTATATAGGTTGTAGCATATCACAGGATTCCATCCTTAGTGTGCTCACTCTGGGAGAACCTAATCCTCAATCCAAAAGGTCATATGGAATCCCCTGTGAAAGATATTTTAGATTATCTCAAAAGGACCACCTCGTCACGAGGGTCCCAATGCTGCAAACGACTCGTCAAATGGATACACAGTTTGAGAATTAGATGAATTTATGTAAAAAGGGGATGGTGGGGTCCAGGTCCGGTCCTACCCAATCAGAATGACCTGACCCAACCTAATTCCAACCCGACCCCACCCATTGGTTCTGACCTGACCTTTTGGGTTCGACCTGACCTACCTGAGCCCCCCTCACTGACCTGCCCGATCCGACCCGACCCATTAGGTAGAATCAGCCTGATGTCGGCCCAGCCTGGCGGTTTCCACCTGATCTGCTTGGATGTGGGCTGGTTCGGTCTACTCAGATGCAACAGTTTCCGCATCCACTCTAACTCCATGATGCTGGCCATTGAGCTGACCACTTATCCCACATGCGGTCTACATGACTGTGCGCCAACCCATCCGACAAGGTGCCATGCTGCGTCCCCTACCTGCACCTCCGCGGACCACCCATGTTGTGGTTTTCGCCTCCACTCGCAACCGCACTGATGTGGGGCCCTATGTCACCAGCTATTGAGCTAGAAGCCGCCTACTATAGGGAGGTAATGTCGTCGTGTTCCACCACCAGTGGAAGCCCTCCTACGGGTCTCTGATCGCTCTCTAGTGATCTGTTTTTTGAAACAGCAAAACTCCTGCCACCCTTGATTCACATTTTTCATCTCCATGGTGTAAAGACCCGAAGCTTGACGTACATGGACATTACATTACTTTTGCGGAATACTTAGTACATAACAAAAACACACACACAAGGATCGTAATAGTTTAGTATCTTTGGAAACTCAGAATAAAATCTTCTAATCGTGGTGAAAGATCTTCAACATCTCCCATAAAGATCTTCCTTTTTTTTACATAAAACCTTTATTTATATCCTGGGGAAAAGAAAACATAAAAGGGTTATCTCAAATGCTCAGTAAGGGTAAACAAAAGAAATATCAATCACATCGTATTCATAAGAACATAACATTTTGGAAATCATAACCTGCAAAAGAGAGCATAATTTCATAACATGGGATAAATCATGGTAGTGAAATGTAATCACAATAATCATAACTTAAAACATGAAACTTTGTGGAATTCACACATAATCATAGATAATCATTTTTTGTTAGTCAAGACTCATTTCCAAGACTATCTTAGTGGACAAAGTCCCTTTCTGAATCGAGTAACCCTCGTTTCAGTCCTGTTTCACTGAACCGGTATAACCTACCGTTCCAACCCTGTCTATCTCATGAGATATAAAATCTTTACCCAATGCATTGGAGGGAGATATAGGTCCCACCCATCTTATACTGAATCCTTTCTTATGTGTGCCACATAATCATAAATCATACATCATCGCATAACCCATGTAATAAAAATGGGATTCTTAAACATCATGACATCATGAAACAATTCATATAAGATAAAGGAATTCATAAAAATGTTTCCATCACAACATAATCAAATCCATGTAATAATAGGGATAAAAACAGAAACCTTTTATTATCTTATATGGAAACTAATTTTGATAAAATACTTGAAATGAATTCTTGAGGAAAATATCCTTTCTTCTTCAAAATCAATTTCTTTTCACAAAACATCATGCAATTTTAAAAGAAAGATATTTTACTGAAAATAGTCATGAAATATTTTGGAGGAAGCTTCATTAAAATAAGGCTTTATAAAACCATAAAAATCCGTTCGTGCCATTTAAGTTAAAAAAAACATTTTCCTCGTACTTTTGTCGGAAAAGTCAAAAAGTACCTCATACGAAAAACGACAAAAGATTCCTTTCATATCCTTTACTAAAAACTCATCAAAGGGTAATATTGGATTTAAACAATTGTAGGTGGATGGAAATAATATTACATACTGAGAAAACATGGATTTGGATGATAAAATACACCCCATTAAATACCAAAGTATAAACAATCTCGGATAAAAATAAGATTGTGATATTTCCCTTACCTTAGGTCCGATTTTCTTCGTATGTGTCCGAACCTCCTGTATAATGATTTAAATAATGTCATTGACTTATTAAAGAATCATATTCATTGTTATGATATCATATATGGTTCACTTATGACATTATATTACCCGTTCTTTTATAAATTCCATGTTAAAGAAGCGTTTTGGGTAAAATCGTTTCATTTATCGTAGGTGTTTTGACTTGTTGTTCTTGACATTATTATTACTTATATCATGATTTACTTACTTCCAGAATATAAAATATGATTTATATATCATATATATTCAGTATATATATATATATAATAGATAGATAAATGAAATGAAAAACACCGTTCATGGAGACGGTAGTCCGTACGTACGCATGAACGCTGTTTTTCTTTCCTTATTGTCTTGAATGGAAGTAAGTAGATGACATACATATATATATATATATATACATAAATCCAGTATCATTATTATTTCATATATTTCATTAGTACTTATTATATATACTTTATAATCATTCATGAATGGTTAATCATTAAGAATGAATCTCATCGCGTCGTGGAGACGGTAGTCCGTACGTACGCACGAGCGATGATATCATTTCCATAATTATTGAATTGAATTGGAGTGGATTATACAATATATCAGAATCAATATGATGTTTTAATAACTATGTATAGTTATTCTTTACACCATTATACCCATCCATGTAAGGTGGTGGTGGAAAATAGATTACACCACGGCGTGGAGACGGTATTCCGTACGTACGCACGCGCGGTGATTTCTTTTTCCGTAGGATGGATAGATGGTGAAATAGGGTTGTTTCATACTTAAAATAACATATCAGTATATGAGTGATACTGATTTTATTACTTCATAATGAAACAACCTAAGAAGAAGAAGTGGAAGAAGAAATAAAGATGAAAGAATTGGTAACGGTAATTACCTCTTCTTTGAAGCGCCTCTTTGAGACCTCCTCTTAGGGCACTAAAATTGGTCTTTGAGGAAGACCAGAACCTCTAGGATTATTCTAGGGAAGTGGAGAAGGGATTTTGGCAGAGGTTGGCCGAGCTTGAGTGCTCAAATTGGTGTGAGGAGAAGGGGGAGGAGGTACCCTTTTATAAGGGAGGAGAGGGGCACCTTAGGAATATCTCAAAATATTATTTTACATTAAAGTCAAAATCAGTTTATAATGGTTCCAAAGGGTCTTATTTCGAATCTAAAGTGGGGCTGGGTCGAAATCCTATCAACCAATAAGATGTAGACAAGTTTAGGGTATTATTTTAACCTTATCAATTAGATTTAACTCTAAGTTAAATAATTTAACTTTTACCGTGTCTTTTTGTTTTCTTTCACTATATGGTTAATACACTTACTATAACATGAAAAAAGAACCCCAAATTGTTTATTATTAATACATATATCCTTATCTAAGTCATTGGGCCGAACCTTAGATTTTTAGGAATAAAATAACAATTAATAATATAATATTTGATTTAAAAACTATTTTGTGTCAATTTTGACACTATTTGATATATGATTTTTGTGAAAGTCATAACAGAATTATATGTTCTAACCAAGTTGATTAAATCAACACTAATATATCATAGTAACCTATAAAATTAGTGGAATTCATAAAAAGTCTCAAATTACATTCATTTGAGCATTTATAACATCAATTATGTTAATATTTCCTTAAAAGGGTAATTACTGCATCATCGTTGTGTCATAAAAAAATTAATTTATTTAAAGTCTAAAAAATTATAAATAAAATATCATTATGTAGGAAATCGTTTTATCATTCTAATGAATATTTATAGTCGAATTTATCTTATGTATAACACCATATTAAAAATGTTTTAGTTATTAAACATTGATTTTAACTATTTTAACTATTCGTTAAATAAAATAATATTAAATGTCATAATCTAATCCAAGTGGACCTAAATGGTCATATTATATTCATAAGGTTGTTTTTGGTCGAATTACACTTATCTAATAGAATTAGGACATGTGTTAGGGTAATAGTAATATCATATTTACCCTTAGTTACCCTATTTACTATTAACCGTGGTAAAAAAAAGTAAAAAGTTACTATTCACCAAAAATTATTTTCCTCTCATTGAACCATATTTTAGTCCTTTATATTAACAGTGTCTGTCAGATTTTCAAAATTCCATTCACAGAAGCGGTAAAATTAAGTTTTATGCAAAATTCAGTTTTTAACCTACCACTTAGTGGTTTCACTATTCATCAAAAATTGAAAGTTTTCAGAAAAATACCAAAATTTCATCCTAAGCTATATTTCATATTCCGAATTCAAAAATGAAGTCTATTTTACCAAATTCATAACATAGAAGTTGCATTAATTAATTTTATAATTAAATCCCGCTGTTAAAACAAATAGCGTGTTTTTAAGAAACAATATCTACCAAAAGATTGACACTTGATTATGTCTGGTTTAAATGTGAAATTACATCCAATGACCAACATCGTATTAAATTGTAAAAATATATTCTAAATATACTTTAAAACCACTCAATTTAATGATTTATCACTATTAATTATTTCGATTAAAAAAGTTGTTTTTAATTATAATCTAGTAATTTTCACTATTCATCAGAATATGAAAGTTATCCGAAAAGTACCAAAATTTCACCCTAAGCTAATTTCGATATTAAGAATCCAGAAATTAATTCCATTTTGAAAAATAAAATATACAAAATTTCAAAAAGTGGTTATTACTATTCATAACGGCTAGTTTTAATAATATTTTAATAGCATATTGTTGTTTAATGAAACTCGTTATTGCGTATTACACACGCTATCGAGGAAGGTCGTGATTGCGTGTAATGCAAGGCAAGTCAAGGATGTGTGTTGTGCAAGCTCCTTTTGATGTAGCGTAAAACACAAGACATTAATAAAATTTAAAAGAATATTTTTCATAAAATCTCGGGCTGTTACATTCTACCCCCCTTAAAATGAATTTCGCCCTCGAAATTCGTCGGGGTTATAAATGGTTTATTATTCGAAAGTTTCTTTAATAGAAACCCACATCGTAAAAAGGAATATCAAAACCAATCTTTAAAAACAAAAGTATGAAACATAACAGGTACCCAAATAAACTAGTCACTGGGTTTCCACATAGGTGAAAATATGGATATGGAAGAGAAATCTAACCATCATGTTCTGATGGAGAGTGGTAGAGAACATTGCTATGGAAAATCCAGTAATCACCAATCCATAAATTTGTGACGATCTAAGGTACCATCTGATTCATTAGGTATAAGATCACTAGGACAACATTTTTGGTTTTCAAGATCGTTTCCCTAATGTTAAAGAATTTGAATTAGAATAAATACTTACTTTATTTTGGTACAATCTCACTGTTGTTCGTGCCTTTAACAATTTCCACTTCATCTCTTAAATAAATGAAGTTGAATTTGTTATTCGTGAAGTGTTAGCAGATCATGTGATAGAATGACGGGTCATTCCATCTGTCTCAAACAAAAGGTTAGCAAAAAAAATTATATACATAAGTCGATCTATAGTGAGATTAATCATATATGGTTTCTAAAATGGACTTATACATCATATGTCATACAACATAATATAATAAAACTAGTTTCTACTAAACAGGGACTTCCTGTAGGCCAGTGGTAGGCGATAAAGGCCAGTCGCACTTCGGTTGTGGGTTCGATTCCCACAGCCTTGTCCGACGCGATGGGCTGTCGCCCGTCCTGCAGGTTGTCCTTTTTCTAAAAAAAACTTCTATCCTTAAAAAATACTAACTTATGTCCAACATAATCCATTTCAATCTTTAGGCTTACCCATAATACTGCAGTCCACTCTCATAATATAGTGAAAACAATTACCAGAGATTTAATACCATCGTTGACCCCCATAAGATATGTCTTGTTGGTCACATTCTAAACATTCAAAGTCCTTAATCATGTATTCTCTTGAATACCTTAGTGAAAACATGAATGCAGTTTAAAGTTAACACTTTCCACATACCAAAATCCTCAAAATTCTATATACTCAAACCATGATATCACTTAGTCCTTATATCAATCATGAGCTCATGAATACTATTAAACATTTCATTTTCTCGTTTTCCCTTCATTATGCGCATATCATCTTATTTCCAAAAAATATCTCAATCACTTTGAATACCACATCAATAAATATTGCAATACTCAATGATACAACATTATTTTGGAATCCCATTACATAAACACTTAATCATTCCACCACATCGTTGTCATATTCAACATTGCCAATAGTGATCGCATGTGACTTCCCTTTGTCCTTTGCCTTCAGTGGTTGCTCATGTTGATCATCACTAACCCTTGGATTATGGCATTTATTAGCATAATGCCCCATTTCCTTGCACTTGAAGCATTGAAGTGTTGGTGGTGCGTTCTCTGCAGTGTTTTCTTTATTCACATCATTAGAAACCCTTTTTCCATTACTTCGACACTCAGCTGCTCGATGACCTTCTTTTCCACACTTAAAACATTTTCTAGTCCCTTTAAGACAATCTCCACCATGCTTCTTTCCACACTTTGTGCATAAGGAAACATTCATCTTCTTTTCACCATTATTCTGAGATTTCTCCTTGAACTCCATCTTTCGTTTCTTGTCAAAACAATGACATGGATATGTAACACCAACTTCCATTTATACCTTGATAGCACAACGCACAATTTCTTCATAGCTACTGAAGTCTCTTATAGCTAATGCCCTTCGAAGACTTGGTTTTAAGCCACTGAAAAATCGATCAACTTTACTTTCAGGTTGGATGATAATGCCAGATGCATACCTTGCAAGTCTTGTAAAATTCTCTTCGTATATACCAACAGATTCATAATCTTTTTGCTTTAGTTCAAGAAACTCCTTCTCCATCTTTGTTCGAAGAATACGAGGGAAGTACTTATTGAAAAATAAGTTCTTGAACTCGTCCCATTCCATGGACTCAATTTCATCTCTTTGCCCTGTATTCTTGATAAGATTCCACCATTGATCAGCTTCACCTTCCAAACGATATACTGCTAAGATGACTTTATCATGTTCAGAACATTGAAGAACTCAAAATATCTTTTCAGTGGTATTGATCCATTGTTCAGCAACAAGTGGATCAGAAGACCCACTGAAAGAAGGTGGACGTTGCCTCATGAAGGACTCAATAGAATATTGTTCCCTTCTCTGCTCATTTGGAAGTCCAGAATGATTCATAGCTTGTGTAAGTATAGCAATAAGATTTTTCACTCCATTTCCCATAACATTTGTTTGTTCAGGAGGACAATCATTGCATTGTCCATTGCATTGATCAACACGGTTCCTTCGGGTTCCAGTCATCGTCTAAAACCCAAAAAGAATAGTGTGAGAGGCAAAAATCATGCTAGGGAAAACAACATAATAAAGGGGGAGTACCTTCAATATCTAACATCTTAGGTTTAATTCTATGATCTTTAGCGTAGTTCTAGTACTATAACCTATACGTATACTTAACCTTAGGGACATCCCTAGACATACCGTAGAAATATCTCTAGGGATCTCACTAACGTTTTCGCATCCTAGTATCCAAAGGTTGACTAAACCTCCCTCTGATACCAACTGTAGAGACCCAAAGCTTGACGTACATGGACATTACATTACTTTTGCGGAATACTTAGTACATAACAAAAACACACACACAAGGATCGTAATAGTTTAGTATCTTTGGAAACTCGGAATAAAATCTTCTAATCGTGGTGAAAGATCTTCAACATCTCCCATAAAGATCTTCCTTTTTTTTACCTAAAACCTTTCTTTATATCCTGGGGAAAAGAAAACATAAAAGGGTGAGCTCAAATTCTCAGTAAGGGTAAACAAAATAAATATCAATCACATCGTATTCATAAGAACATAACATTTTGGAAATCATAACCTGCAAAAGAGAGCATAATTTCATAACATGGGATAAATCATGGTAGTGAAATGTAATCACAATAATCATAACTTAAAACATGAAACTTTTTGGCATTCACACATAATCATAGAGAATAATTTCTTGTTAGTCAAGACTCATTGCCAAGACTATCTTAGTGGACAAAGTCCCTTTCTGAATCGAGTAACCCTCGTTTCAGTCCTGTTTCACTGAACCAGTATAACCTACCGTTCCAGCCCTGTCTATCTCATGAGATATAAATTCTTTGCCCAATTCATTGGAGGGAGATATATTTCCCACCCATCTTATAATGAATCCTTTCTTATGTATGCCACATAATCATAAATCATACATCATCGCATAACCCATGTAATAAAAATGGGATTCTTAAACATCATGACATCATGAAACAATTCATATAAGATAAAGGAATTCATAAAAATGTTTCGATCACAACATAATCAAATCCATGTAATAATAGGGATAAAAACAGAACCCTTTTATTATCTTATATGGAAAATAATTTTGGTAAAATACATGAAATGAATTCTTGAGGAAAATATCCTTTCTTCTTCAAAATCAATTTCTTTTCACAAAACAACATGCAATTTTAAAAGAAAGAGATTTTACTGAAAATAGTCATGAAATATTTTGGAGGAATATTCATGAAAATAAGGCTTTATAAAACCATAAAAATCCGTTCGTGCCATTTAAGTTAAAAAAAACATTTTCCTCATACTTTTGTCGGAAAAGTCAAAAAGTACCTCATACGAAAAACGACAAAAGATTCCTTTCATATCCTTTGCTAAAAACTCATCAAAGGGTAAAATTGGATTTAAAAAATTGTAGGTGGATGGAAATAATATTGCATACTGAGAAAACATGGATTTGGATGATAAAATACACCCCAGTAAATACCAAAGTATAAACAATCTCGGATAAAAATGAGATTGTGATATTTCCCTTACCTAAGGTCCGATTTGCTTCGTATGTGTCCGAACCTCCTGTATAATGATTTAAATAATGTAATTGACTTATTAAAGAATCATATTCATTGTTATTATATCATATATGGTTCACTTATGACATTATATTACCCGTTCTTTTGTAAATTCTATGTTAAAGAAGCGTTTTGGGTAAAATCGTTTCATTTATCGTAGGTGTTTTGACTTGTTGTTCTTGACATTATTATTACTTATATCATGATTTACTTACTTCCAGAATATAAAATATGATTTATATATCATATATATTCAGTATATATATATATAATAGATAGATAAATGAAATGAAAAACACCGTTCATGGAGACGGTAGACCGTACGTACGCATGAACGTTGTTTTCTTTCCTTATTGTCTTGAATGGAAGTAAGTAGATGACATACATATATATATATATAAATAAATCCAGTATCATTATTATGTCATATATTTCATTAGTACTTATTATATATACTTTATAATCATTCATGAATGGTTAATCATTAAGAATGAATCTCATCGCGTCGTGGAGACGGTAGTCCGTATGTACGCACGAGCGATGATATCATTTCCATAATTATTGAATTGAATTGGAGTGGATTATACAATATATAAGAATCAATATGATGTTGTAATAACTATGTATAGTTATTCTTTACACCATTATACCCATCCATGTAAGGTGGTGGTGGAAAATAGATTACACCACGGCGTGGAGACGGTATTCCGTACGTACGCACGCGCGGTGATTTCTTTTTCCGTAGGATGGATAGATGGTGAAATAGGGTTGTTTCATACTTAAAATAACATATCAGTATATGAGTGATACTGATGTTATTACTTCATAATGAAACAACCTAAGAAGAAGAAGTGGAAGAAGAAATAAAGATGAAAGAATTGGTAACGGTAATTACCTCTTCTTTGAAGCGCCTCTTTGAGACCTCCTCTTAGGGCACTAAAATTGGTCTTTGAGGAAGACCAGAACCTCTAGGATTATTCTAGGGAAGTTTAGAAGGGATTTTGGAAGAGGTTTTCCGATCTTGAGTGCTCAAATTGGTGTGAGGAGAAGGGGGAGGAGGTACCCTTTTATAAGGGAGGAGAGGGGCACCTTAAAAATATCTCAAACTATTATTTTACATTAAAGTCAAAATCAGTTTATAATGGTTCCAAAGGGTCTTATTTCGAAGCTAAAGTGGGTATGGGTCGAAATCATATCAAACAATAAGATTTAAACAAGTTTAGGGTATTATGTTAATCTTATCAATTAGATTTAACTCTAAGTTAAATAATTTAACTTTTACCGTGTCTTTTTGTTTTCTTTCACTATATGGTTAATACAATAACTATAACATGCCAAAAGAACCCCAAATTGTTTATTATTAATACATATATCTTTATCTAAGTCATTTGGACGAACCTTAGATTTTTTGTAATAAAATAACAATTAATAATATAATATTTGATTTAAAAACTATTTTGTGTCAATTTTGACACTATTTGATATATGATTTTTGTGAAAGTCATAACAGAATTATATGTTCGAAACAAGTTGATTAAATCAACAGTAATATATCATAGTAACCTAGAAAATTAGTGGAATTCATAAAAAGTCTAAAATTACATTCATTTGAGCATTTATAACATCAATTATGTTAATATTTCCTTAAAAGGGTAATTACTTCATCATCGTTGTGTCATAAATAAATTAATTTATTTAAAGTCTAAAAAATTATAAATAAAATATCATTATGTAGGAAATATTTTTAGCTTTCTAATGAATATTTATAGTCGAATTTATCTTATGTATAACCCCATATTAAAAATGTTTTAGTTATTAAACATTGATTTTAACTATTTTAACTATTCATTAAATAAAATAATATTAAATGTCATAATCTAATCCAAGTGGACCTAAATGGTCATATTATATTCATAAGGTAGTTTTTGGTCGAATTACACTTATCCAATAGAATTGAGACATGTTTTAGGGTAATAGTAATATCATATTTACCCTTAGTTACCCTATTTACTATTAACCGTGGTAAAAAAAAGTAAAATGTTACTATTCACCAAAAATTATTTTCATCTCATTGAACCATATTTTAGTCCTTGATATTAACCGTGTCTGTCGGATTTTCAAAATTCCATTCACAGAAGCGGTAAAATTAAGTTTTATGAAAAATTCAGTTTTTAACCTACCACTTAGTGGTTTCACTATTCATCAAAAATTGAAAGTTTTCAGAAAAAAACCAAAATTTCATCCTAAGCTATATTTCATATTCCAAATTCAAAAATGAAGTCTATTTTACTAAATTCATAACATAGAAGTTTCATTAATTAATTTTATAATTAAATCCCGCTGCTAAAACAAATAGCGTGTTTTTAAGAAACAATATCTACCAAAAGATTGACACTTGATTATGTCTGGTTTAAATGTGAAATTACATCCAATGACCAACATCGTATTAAATTGTAAAAATATATTCTAAATATACTTTAAAACCACTCAATTTAATGATTTATCACTATTAATTATTTCTATTAAAAAAGTTGTTTTTAATTATAATCTAGTAATTTTCACTATTCATCAGAATATGAAAGTTATCTGAAAAGTACCAAAATTTCATCCTAAGCTAATTTCTATATTACGAATCCAGAAATTAATTCCATTTTGAAAAATAAAATATACAAAATTTCAAAAAGTGGTTATCACTATTCATAACGGCTAGTTTTAATAATATTTTAATAGCATATTGTTGTTTAATGAAACTCGTTATTGCGTACTACACACGCTATCGAGGAAGGTCGCGATTGCATGTAATGCAAGGCAAGTCAAGGATGTGTGTTGTGCAAGCTCCTTTTGATGTAGCGTAAAACACAAGACATTAATAAAATTAAAAAGAATATTTTTCATAAAATCTCGGGCTGTTACACATGGGCTCGAATCCATATCGTGACCCATTCCACCAGTAAATTCTCGAGTGAGTGTATATCCCATGTCGCATTGATCCGTCTGTCTCCATCGCTATCGCTTCTCATTTAGGTCGTCTGATGGCTGGATCTTTGTTTCTAGATCATTTCACCAAGAAACAGTTGTGTAATGGTCGTCTGTTCATATTCCCAAGAAGAAGATGAAGTACACATTGAATAAGAAGGGAATAAGAAACATGTAAAAATCCATGGAATTGACCTCAGTTTTCGTTCATTCTACCCTTTATTCTTTAGGTTAGAAGGATAAAGAAAAACGATAATCGAATTAATATTCACAACAATCCGAATAAGAATGATCACCCCCAAAACAGTTACCAAAAAAGAAACCATCTTGAAAGAATGAGTAATCTGTGGGACAACCTATTTATATATTGATTCGTGTTAGCGATTAATTCCAATGATGGGTAAAGAAATATTATGAAATAAACCTCCTAATTGAAGGAGTATCATTTGGAGGTGGGAATTCATCATTGAAGGTGATCCATCCACGAATGTTCTCGATGCGTCGTTCGTCGTTCATTATCACAAGCCAGAGAGTTTCCTTCTCATTTCTTTAGGGAAACATTGGGGATCTAGGTAAAAGTTCTCTAGTGTTATGAAATATAATATTGGTCCCTTCCTGTGATTAATTTAGGAAATGTGCTAATGAGTTGTAGTGTTTCAACATTTCCACGATGCTACATTACGGTGTCACCAATTCACCACATCGCAATGCTGATGAGCCACTGTGTAACATTGAAAAAAAATTAAGTACATTTTATTTTTCTATTAAAACTTCAATAAATTAACTTTTATATCTAACCCATTCCGGACAATGTTAGGCCCTTCCTCGGGTAAAATTTTTGTTCTGAGATCAACGGTTCCCTAAGATTTATGATGTTAGGACCCATTTAGAAGTTTGTAAAAATAAAACCACATGCTATTTTTAATAAACTAAATTATAGTTTAACCATTTTTTCTAGGAACCCCGGGGCTCAGAATCGTGTGTCTTATCAGTACCAATCCTTAAAATAATCCCATATAATTTTCAAAAAAATTACATGGAAAATACCAGAGATTACATTCTCCCCACCATAAGGCACTATGTCCCCGAAAGCCAAAACAAGGGATAAAGATACAAATGGGGATACTGAGTATGAATCAGAGCCTCTTTCTCCCACGTGCTCTTTTGGAGGTTCCTATGCTTTCACCAAACATGAACTAGATAAATCTTTCACCAATGGAGGGTCCTCTCTTAATGATCCTCGATCTACACTAGGAACTCTACAAAAGTCACCCCACCATCATAGTTCAGATCACCCCGGTCAATGACGGGTGATGGGTCATTTATGTATCTCCTCACCTGGGATACATGAAAATGTCATGTACCCACTATAACAGAAAAGGTAGAGCCAAGCGATATGCCCCATCACACACTCTATGTAGTATTCTAAAAGGTCCGATTAACCAGAAATATAACTTGCCACCCCAACCAAATATCTCTATCCTACATTGAGGAGAGACCTGAAGGAATACATGGTCTCCATCCTTGAACTACAAGGGTATGCATCACCTATCAGCATATGAATTTTGATGGATCTGTGCAGTATCCATCCACTCCTTAATGACTTATATCTTCTCTATAGTAACCAGCACCAACTCTGGCCCCATGAATGTTGAATCAATGGGGTCAGTCCAGCAAAGTAAAAACCTACAGGTTCACTCATAAAATGCCTTAGAAGACACCATACTGATGGTGGAGTGGTAGCTATTTTTTTATAAAAACTCTACTAGGGGTAGTTTATTCTCCCAACTTTGGTCAAAATCGAGGATACAAGTACGTAGCATGTCCTCTTAGACTTGAATGGTGTGCTCAGTCTGAATATCTCTATGTAGGTGGAAAGCTATTCGAAAGTGTAGTTGATTCCAAAACACATCCTATAATCCCTTCCCTAATCTGGATGTGAAACGAGCATCATGATCTGATAGTATCATCAATGGGTCCCTATGGATTCGAACTATATCCTATACCCTCAGATCTCAGAGCTCGATAGGAGACATCTAATATGAAGGTTTAGATATTGGTGCCTTCTTAGGGTACATGTTCATGCAGAATTATACCCCCATGTGAGGTGGCAGTCTTGGAACATCTTCTGGAAAGACGTCCTCATACTCATCCACCACTACAGGAATAGGAGGTCTCGTCTCATCCATTGCACTAAGGGTCATTCTATACAACTAATGTGTGATTGATTGAACCCTCATATGTGCGAGTCCATAGAGTACTTCATGTGGTTCCCTTTCACAGACAAAGAAAAACCTGGTCCCATCTCTACAAACACACTACACTGTGTAAGAAAAACTATCGATAAGAGCACGATATATGGATATCCAGTCCATACCTAGAATGAAATCTTAAGCCCTCGATGTTGTCACCAAGATATCCAAACCAAAACTCTCACCCCCAATAGTAAGGGACACTATCGGTACCATTGTGTGATTGTCGAATCTCCACCTGTATAAGTCTCTAAGCATAGGGACCGAATCTACGGTTCCAGTGGAATATCCCTATCTCAAACCAGGGTCATGGGGAGAAAAAAGTGATGGGAACTTCTCCCTATCAAATCTGTATCTAGGGTTTTAAAGACATATATCATACATCTAAACATCCATGGATTCTCTGGATTGTAAGCCTCCATCACCTAGAGATAGACTTGCCTCTGTCTACTAGATCCATGATCTTGGGGTGGACCACCTATGGGTGGTGGAGGTAGTGCCTCAAACCTCTTTCCACCGCCTTCCGCTCATCCCTCTCCTCTGCCATGTCAGCCTCCTGGTATAATTCTCTACTCCTACATCAACCACTATATCGATGGTCCCTAGTCCTTCACCTAGTTTGTCGTATAGCTATTCAGACAATCTCTTGCCATATGTACTCCACTTATTCATGAGTAGCGCCACCTATCCTTCAGATGACCTATTCTAAACTGGAAACCCTGCACCACTGATCTGTGTTCTTATGTCATCCCCTAGACTATATGGTCCTCTTGGACCCCTATATCAGTCATCAACTATATGCTGCTGAAGACCTAGCTTCATGGATTTTGGTGGTTTCTCCCCCCGCTGGTGCCTATTCAGAAAAAATATATCTACCTATAGAGCTCCCTCTAGCACCCCGACATACGTAGGTATGATAAGGGATGTCATTGATGCCTTGATATCCCGGTGTAGTCCCTCCTTGAAGGTATGGGCCCTGATGACTTGGTCCCATACCATGTTAGTTGAGTAGCGAGAAGGACCCATGAATCTCACTATGTACTCTGCCCCCATATGGCTACACTGAAGCTGATGTTGGAGCCTTTTTATTCACATTGTGTGTACCGTTGCAGAAAATAACTCCTCCCTGAAGAGATTCTCAACGTCTATCCCGGAGAGGGTCACCCCCTCATGCATCTGGATCACCATGCTCCACCATCACCCAAACAATCCCTAAAGAAGGCTTAGGGAGTGGACCACCATCTGGTCAACAAGCATCCTCACTGGGCCGAAAACTCACATCACCGCCTCCAACCAGACCTCAACTACCTTAGGAAACATCTCACCTTGTAACCTAGGAGAGTGATATCTCTGGAACTCATGAAACAAACTGAGCTTACATGGATCCTCTACCGATAAATCCAATAGGAATTACTTCTCTCCGGGTGGTGGTATCACTGGTACACCCCCGGGAGGTACTATTCAGGTAATGATCCCTACCTTGATGCCTTATCACTAGATGGACCATCCTTGTGGTCATGCCCTGAAATCATGGCTGAAAGCCTGTGTGGAAGTATACTAAAATAGAACAAGATATACCAAGGTCAATAGAGTATTCATGGTGAGATGAATCTAACTAAATAAGGACATGAGAAGAAATTGAATTCTTATATGATGCATAGACCATTAATTCACCAATCAACTAGTGTTTTTAGGAGATGAGATGGAAATTAGAATTCCAGGTCCTAGTCTATAGATGCATCAACTATTTCACCAACACTGGGTTCCCTATGATAAAAATTCAAACATGAAACACTTAACAATGTTTCCCCAAAAGAAAATTAGAACTAAAACTCCATCTGATACCACTCTGTCATGACCCGTCCCCTTGGACCTGTGATGTGACTACCCCAAACCCACCTCCCATAGTCTAGGGGATATTGATTAGCATTGAGTAGGCATTTTATATAAAGGGCATGGATTTTACTGTAAACTTTCAGACACACTCCCACCTCCAAGAAAATGACTAAAACTAAAAACACTATCTAAATAGATATACAACCCACTAAGACAACCAATGAGAGTAATAGTACAAACTAAAAAGTAAAAAAGGAAAGAATTAAATCCCAACTGAAATAGAAAAGTACAATCTCTTGGGTCCCATCCATAGAAAACCCAACCTAAAGGGTTGGTACAGTAAGCTATCTGAATGTCGCTAAAGCGTACCGCATCCATCAAGTCCCCCAAAAGAACCCCTTTCTCCGACCCACCATGGAATCCATCAAAAATTTAAACAATCTTCAAAATACATGACTTGGGTGGGAGAAACCCATGTAGGGGTATGTAAAACAATACTCAATAGGGACCCCAAACCATAAAGGAAAACAAAAAATCAAGACACAGGGCACACTACCCAAGAGTTACATGAAGTGTAGCCTCTTATAAGTACAATAAAAAAAGTCACTAGAGTAATCCACATGAGGATACATATACTTTGAAATTTTAGGAATATCCAAATATAAGGAGACACATTGTTGGTCCTTGAAAGATACAAACTCCATGTATGTGCACCAGAGACACTCCATAGGAGACACCCTCCATGTGGGCGTAGGAGACACACTCAATAAGAGATACACTCTGTATGGGCATATGAGACACACATTATATGGGTCTAGGAGAAAAAATACATAGGACGAAAACTCCATATGTGATTAAGAGACATAATCTAGAGGGGACACACTATGTAGGAGACACACTCCGTATAGGTCTTAGCCAGTCACAAGATTCCTTCAATAACCTTCTCACTCTTGGAGAAACTAGTCCTTGATGAAAAAGGGTGTATGCCAAACCCAATTAAAACTCTATTAGAGTATCTCAAAAGGACCCTCTCACCGTGAGGGTCCCAACACCATAAATGGATCATCAAACAAACACACGATTTGATAGTTATTATCATTAAAGTAAAAAAGGGGCTGGTGGAGTACAGGTCTAGTCCGACCTGGCCGGACCGACCCAACCCACCTAGTCGACCAGGACGAATGCCATCCTAGCCCACCTGATTCATCCTAGCCTGTAATATTCTTCCCATCCCACTCAGATACATGTCTATTTTGTCTTGTCAGATGCAGTGGCTATCGTGTGCACTCCATCTCCATGCAGCCGACCATTGTGCCGACCGCTTTTCTCGAACACGGTCTACTAGACTACGTGATAGCTGGTCCACCATGGTTTGCTATTGTGACTTAGGTCTAGACCATAGTGACCCACCATGGGCATGATTTCTGTCACCGCTGGTGGGACCCCTCCACCACCCGTGGCTACCCGTTGCCGGGTGGCCACACTACTGCAGACCATCACTGGGGCTGCCACTGGCAGCTCTCGTTATGCAGGTCGTCAGTCGCACTCTGATGTTCTATTTTTCGAAACGGAAGAATGTATACACCCTTAGGTCACGTTCTTCATCACCATGGGATCAAATAGACATTGTGACCGATTACACTAGTAAATGATCGAGTTTTGGTATCTCCCATGTCTCTTCGATCCATCTGTCACCATCTCTATCGCACCTCTACTATGTCATCATGATGCTAGATCTTTGAATCTAGATCATTTCATCAAGAAACGGTATCACAATGATTGTTCATTTAAACTTTCACAAAGAACATGAAGAGTGTGTAGAACAAGAAGGGGGAAAAGAACTAGTAACAACCCATGGAATAGACCTCGACCATTTTTCATTCTTACCTTTATCAATTTCATTAGGAGATACTTGAAAAATGATAATTGAATTCATATTCACAATAAACCAAATAAGAATGATCAGAACAAAAATAATTCATGAAAAAGAAACCATCCCACAAGAAGAAGTGATCCAAGGGTAAACCTATTTGTGGGTTGATCCACATTCATCGATAATTCCAAGGATGGAGAAAGAAAAACTATGAAGTAAACCCTCTACTTGAAGGAGGTTAATTCAGAGGAGATAATTCATAATTGAAGTTGATTGGTCCATGAACGTCCTCATCCATCATTTGTCATCATTTGTCATCAGAAGGGAGAGAGCTTCCTTATACTTTCCTCAAAGAAACATCAGGGCTTCAGGGTGGAATTATTCAGCATTATGAATTCCAACACTTATATCTTCATGTGATTAATGGAGAAAACGTGTTAATACATTTCAAAATTTTAAAAACATTTCATCATTTCCATGAACCTACATTGAAATGTCATTGAGTCACCACATTTTTGTGCTTCTGAGTCATTGCGTAAAGTTGAAGAACTAAAATAAAATAATATTTTAAGTTTATTTAATTTTTCACTTAAAATGTCCATAAATTAACTTCTATAGCTGACACGCGCTGACAGATATTTTTCCCCACCTTGGGTAAATTTGTTGTTTTAAGCTCGATGGAGCCCTCAAATTTCCGAACCGAGAACCCATTTGTATGTTACAAAAACCACACATGCACGCTATTTTTAATAAACATAAAAAGCATTTGAACATTTATTTTGGGCACCCCAGGACTCTGAATCACATTTCGCCTCTGCACCTGGTCTTGAAATAATCTAATATAATTTTCAAAAAAATTACATAGAAAATGCATAACATTACAACCTTGACCTTCACAAACATATTTGTTGATATAGGTTTTATTTTATTTTTTATTTTTTCAATATATTAATATAATTTATTATTATTATTTATATTCTATTCATGACTTATTCTCCCTTTAGATATTTTAAATTTTTATACCATTGATTTTTTAATCTCTCGTTAATAGTGAGACGAAAACTCAAGGATCAACACCTGGATGAAATTAGATGCTTCTATATTTAATTCAAATTTCCTTTTTTAATTCCCTATATTACTTGATATTTGGGTTATTGAGGAGGCAAAGTGAATGAAAAAAATCACACTTCACATTCAACCATTTCCTTTTACATTTTTAATATACATTTACATTGTTATTAATATAATTGTTGATGTATAATGGGATCATTATCTTGAGTAGTGTGTAGTAATATGGTTATGGTACATTAAGGAAATGATGGAAACATTATTATTTTAGGTGCTAACATTTCCATGTTCTTAATGATAATGGTGGGCAGTACACCTAGAAGGTTTCCTATGTTTGAGGTTCATTCACAAAATTTATGATGTTTGGGTGTGTCTACCATGTTCAGAGAGCACAATGTCTTTTTATATAGGAACCATGTTGGTGATATAATGAATTATTATTAATTTTAAATCCAAGGGTGTCTTATTCTTTAATTTTATTATAAATATTTTATAATTACATATATCTTTCCAAAATTCACACATCCATCCACTAACTATATTTTATTAGAGTACTAATTATAGAAAAAAATTATGATAGTAAATGTCAATGATAAATGAATTTTTTATCTTGTATCTTCATGATACAACATTTTTTTATATTTAATAAATATATTTCCGGAGTTAATTGTTTTTTATTTTTGTATAAATTTGGTGCCTCATTACTATTTTAACCCTATGTATCATTTCCTTATTTTTTTCTTTTTATTTGTTTTATTAAATACATTTTTTTTCATTTAAATGTTATAGATAACAATTTTTGACCATTTATCAATGTTAGATTGTTAAATTTACTCCTAAATCATTGAGATTGATATAATCACCACTAAGGTCTAGGATTTACACCCTAAAAAACAATTTAACCCTGATCAATCTCACCTCCCATAGGAACCTGAGGAGTAGTTTCAAAAGAATTATTGTGACCAACCTCTAGATCACAAAAATGGGTGGGTGGATGGAAGCCACTATCCCAATCAAGGCTTGTAATGTAAATTTTAAATTCCCCAAAACATTAAAAAAGATTAATAACCACAACTAAATTATATTCCCAATTTAATCACTAGATATATATTGTTAGATCAATAACTAAAGGATAAAAATTGTATTATAAGATAACTTAGGGAAACAACAGCTTTAATGGTTACCACAATCTTGGTACTCATGAATTAATTAAAAAAAATAAAAGAATATGTAGAGGATATCCCCTTGTCCTTTTATCATTAATACATATAGAAGGGGAAATTAAAATTCAAAATACATCTATTCCATAGATGAAAATGATCCTTCCCAAGGAGCTCCTTGGGTAAATATAGACACCACATGAAAAATTAAAGGGATGTAACAAAAAAAATTGGTTAAATTGTTTTTATATACTCTAATATTCAATAGAAAACTAAACCTATTTTTTTTTTAAAATGATGATTCAAATATTTTAGACTAGGACTAAAATAAATATGAGGAAATAGAGATAGTGTGATTTGAATAAATAAAGGTTTATCCATATCCCACCCACATATAATCCCCTCTACAGCCACTTCCAAGAGAGTGATACATCAATGACAAATCTATCAAAGGAGTTGATATTTCACAAAAGAATAATTTATTATATATTTATTTACTTGAATAAAAATATTAATTCCTTTTTATGAATTTTATTGTATGTATATGTTTTACATAGACTTGAACTATGAATAAGAAATTGAAGTATTGACCACCAATGAAAAGGTGGAACTGGAGATTGAATATGAAGTGTTTTTAGTGGTAATACAACATATAATAGATTTTAAAATTAAATATTTCAAGGAGGTAAATAAATATTTATATTTTAATTGTTATAATTTCCTTCAAATATAAAATTCTAATGGTATCTACAATATTTACAACGAATATTATTCATTTTTTATGAAATACTAAAATAATGAATAAGAAACCACAAATGTAGTGGAGAAATAAGTGGAAAATACCACCCAAGAGGTACTTAAGAAAGAAACAGGAATGTCAGGATTGATGGTGAATCCAATAACTTCTCTTATATATCAATAAAACGTTATATAAGAGGAAACTATAGAATACATAGAATCCCCTTAAATACCATTCAAAATTTTCTTTTCTAATCATTTAGTATATAATAACCATGTTTTTTATTTCACATTAATACATGATTTATTAAAAAGAGACATAATTAATATAACCCAGAATATTAACAAGTACAATGTCTTTGATAATTAGTTACATTTAATAAAATTTTAAAATAGGAGGAACATTATCTTTATTTAAAACTTCCTTAACATTCTCTCACTTAAAACTAAATGGGATAACCTGGGGATGTATATAAGAAATGGTAGAGCAATAAAGCCCAATATAGTAATAAACATGGATTAAAATGAAGATAATAGTAAATTTTAGTCAATAGTAATTTCAACAGGGTAAAAATTGTTGGAATCATAAAAAGAAATAATGAAACATGATATGGGTTAATAATCATAAAGGCAACATGGTAAATGTGGAAGCAACTGAAAACACAACCCTATAAACATAAGTGAAGGATAAATACCAAGAAATAATTATAGAACATGTACAATAAAGTATTAAGGTTAACTAACTTTCCAATCATGATGTATCATGAGACTAAAAATTACCCAAATCAATGGAACACTATATAATTCTAGGTGCACCTGTCACATTCATTTCATTCTCATGTTTTAATGTGACACCCATATTATAAATCATAGATTCATTCATCATCATATTTTATTATAAAATAAAATAATGTGTAATAAATACGTGTAAGTTCCATTTTAATTAAGTATAAGTGTATAAATGTGAACACTATTAATATAAAATGGGTATGGTATTCAGAAAAAAATTGTTATGGCATGGAAAATCACAGGGAAAATTTTCCTACATAACATCGTCACATAAATATTTTTAAAATGGTATGATGAGAGTGAATGGGGTATTTTATAATTCGGAAATAAAATTATTAGAATTTGAGAAATTTAAATACATATCCCAAACATAGGAATTTAAAATATAAGACGTATTATAATAAAGAAACTTGAATAAATAAGGGAATGTGAGGATCCCTTGCATGAATTTTGTGACTCCAAATGCCTAGGAAGAGCATCCAAAGATCTAGGGGAACCATTGGGAGTAATGTATAGAGTGGGGTGGGGGAATAAGTATGTTCTAAAAAGATTTATTATGAAGATAAATTATAGATTTGGTATGTTTATGTAGAAAATTATTTTTTATTTCTTTATTATTTGTCAAACATATGTTTTGGACTCTGTAATAAAAAACAACCCAAAAAAAAAACCTTACCATGGTTTTTCCTCATTGTTTCTTTAAAATTGGAGTGTTTTTAAGTTTTAAATATGTAAAATAGACAGATATAATAAAATAATACACTTACTTATGTGTATGTGAGTCATATTCTTAAATAAATGAATTTTAAAACCTAAAATATATTAATGGTTTTGGTGGATTCATAAAGG
Source organism: Viscum album (assembly GCA_963277665.1). Classification (NCBI taxonomy): domain Eukaryota; kingdom Viridiplantae; phylum Streptophyta; class Magnoliopsida; order Santalales; family Viscaceae; genus Viscum; species Viscum album. Next base: position 973,655,687 of record OY728151.1, on the reverse strand, counting down.
ATTTAAATTTTTTAAAACAAAATATAGAATCATATTATTTATAAGGTAAATTATATATTTCGTCATGAATCCTATTTATAGTATTTATTACATCACTTTTGGGACATTTTGATGTTATAGTGCACAGATAATATTTATATGGTATTTAATTTACACATGAAATTTCAACTATTATAGAAAATTATGAAATCTTTACCATTGGATAATTTAAAATTTATGATTAAAAAAATAATATTAGTTTTATCTAAATACGGCAATTTTTTACTTTTTAAAATAATTACGATTTTTTTTGAAAATACTAGGTCTTTTTACAGTAATAGTTTTTGAACACTTATAAAAATTACATTTGAATTCATAAAAAAAATATAATACCATTTATACTTGATAAAACATATTTAATAATATTATAATATTATTTTTTCAAAAATATATTAATTCAACCAAATAAATTCCATAACTTAATTTGAATATTACCAAATAAAACTATAAGTGTTTTATTGTATCGAAATAAAAATCATCTGTATAATAACAATAATATGGTAAAAATATTTTCATTATTATATATAGAATAATGTACATGATCTTATTTCTAGGATCTTGATATATATCAATTTAATACACCATAAAATACCCTAAGGGTAAAGTGTACGATGGTGAGACTTCTATGGGGGGGTCAGTGGACATGATTTGGGTAGCGATCTCGATGAGTTTTAAGTTCTATCATAAATGTTTTTGCTCATGTTTATGTTATTGGATCTCACCTTGGTCTTGGTTAAGGGAAAAGACTAGTGATTCTATCTATATAGAAAGCTCTGATAAATGTAATTTATAGGGTATGATCCCACTATTTGAGGCAATCACTTCCTTTGACTATGTCAATTGGATGTGTTACAACCATAATAAACAATAATAATTTTTCTTAATGGACATTTAATTGGATATAATAAGGAAAAATAATTTCATGTTTATAATATAGCCATAATAAAAAATAAGACATTTAAATAAATCAAAAATGGAATTATATTTATAATAGTTCTGGTCGTTATATAGTGGTTCATATATTTTACATTTCAATTGGATTTACTCACCCTCATTTTCCACTTATGGGTATTGAGAGAAAAAAATGTGGTGGTATCTATTAAAAAAATACCAACCCACCTTTGCATCAGTTTTCATCCGCTAAAAATATATGGATTTTGGTATTGATAAACACAACACAATGTTGTGGAATGTTTCAAGATTATTTTCTTCCTTCACTATTTTATACTGTTATTTATATTTTAGTAATGTAATCAGACTAAATTTAATTTTCATTTATTAGATTATAAAGATAGATATTTGGATCCTGAATAAAGGATTCAGTTGGCAGAAAAACAAAGTTTAATACTTTATTTACACTAGTTTAATCACATCTGAAACATTACACATTATTCTAAAAAAAATTGGGGAAGTGTTAGATGAGTTTGTGGGTGGGTGAATGGGGGGATATCTAATTTTTTTAGATGATGTACTATTTTTATTTTTATAAATTTTTTGTGTCTTTTTATATTGAAAATTTGAGCTTTAAATTATCCTCAAACTTAGGGAAACACCTTTCCATTTTTAATGATTTAACAATTTTGGAATTGATCCTTTTTATGGTATTTAATGTGGCACTTTTCAACTTATATGTAATAAAACGTAGGTTAGTTGGCCAATTTTTTTACAGATGGCATAAATTTACTGTTCATATTTTTATACCCCAACCGAGTGACATTCCAAGGGAATTTTCATATATTAATAATTATATTAAATTTTTTTTGAGTATTAGGGGATGTTTTAGAATATGAAATTTCCTTTTCTCATGTTTTAAGATATAAGATTCCATTTTTTTTGTATGACTGATTCTATCATAAAATTGAAAAACTACCTTTTAAAATCTATTTTTTTCTGAACACATTTACCTTAAACCCCATTTATATACTAGAATCCATGATCTCCTCATTATTTAAATCATATTACTGTATAATTTAATCCTTAATACCCATAAATTTTGTTTATTTATTGTTATATTTTCTGTTGAGTGTGGGGAAGAGGGAATGTTTTTAGAAATTTTTGGAAAGTAGTTCAATATTTTTTGTTTAAGTTTAGTTCCATTGATATTTATTTGTGTAGTGTGGTCATATTTGAAATGTTTAATTATTTTATTTTATTATCTATGATTATAATAATATATATATATTATAAAATTACACACATAAAAAATATAATTATATATAAATTCAAAACAAGGACAAAAGTGGATTATTTATCACTACATTTCACTATATGGATCTTACTCACCATATTCAAGAAGAAGAATAAAGAAATATGATCCTAGAGTGGAGTTAATGGGAGGATACAAGTGAGATTATTACAACTATGAAATGATAATGGATTGTATCATGTTTTGTGATTTTGACCTTAACATTTTTAACATTTTATCTTACCATCCACTAACCTCAGAAACAATATATTGGATGTTCTCTTGAGTTGTATACTAATAAAATCTCTATGAGAACATAAGATCTTAGAAAGTGTATGGTAGATTATATGAACAATAATAATTAGAAAAGGTCCATTTTAAATGATCTTAGTGTGAATATGCCAATGATTTAATGAGAGGAAAGTCATCTAGTGGCTTGGTAGTTTTTTAAATATTGAAAACTTGTGTAAAAGGAAATGGGGAAGTGGGATGAACTCATATATGAATCATGATAACTTTTTATGGAGGTTGAATTAGTCCTTTTATTATTTTTTGATTTGAGTGTCTATGATGGAAGGATGCTATTTTTGAATGAATTATTTCTATTTTCTAGGTGTCAAATTTTTCTACTATGAAGTAGTGAGGAGATTCTATATTCAGATTTTTTATTCTAAATTTAAAAAAAAATCACCACATAATCAAGTTAAATAATAAAAAATTAACACATTTTTCTTATAAGGGAATAATTTAGATTTAGTGTGGAAAATTATTTAATAATGAATTTTAATTATTTTATATAATTTTGAATTAATTAGAAGAAATCATGCACTAGTTTTTATTATCATAGAAGATAAATAAGCAATATTGAAGGTTCTACAAATGATGAAAAATATATTTTTACACAATTTAAAAATTTAGAATGTATACATAAGGAATTGTGTATGTTACATAATATTATTTTGAATGATGTTGTTGATGAATCAATAGGAAAATAAAAAATGATCAATTTTAAAAATGATAATAAATTGATAAAAGACAAAATAACAAGTAGAAGATGAAGAACATTTAAATTTATAATGTTCTAAAAATGATGCTAATGTCAACAGAGGTAAAATTTTTACTATGGTTCAGTGTATAAATCCAAGGATAATATGGTAGTTTCACACACAAAGAAACCTAAGCTCTAATGGTATAATTATGTAATAGGGGACTATAGTCATCCTAATTTCTACCGAGCCACCAACCACACAATATGTCCATTATATAATATAATTTAGTCTCTAGAATTCCAAGGAGATGAAGTGACATGTCGTGGTAACCAATCACATTCTACTACAATAATTTGTTAAAGTTCATGCTAATACAATGCACTATTGGTTTTTCTATTTTACAATGCTATAGTACAATTTCATACTGTGATAATTACACTTTGGTATACAACATGATATTTTAGTAGTCGGCTTAAATTCATCCAAAATATCAAGATACACCATTCCAAAAATATCCCACTTGTATATTTATCCATTATGTTAACTTTATTTGATTCTACTGACTTATAAAACATCATTAATATTCAATCCTTTCTTTATTCACCCCAAATGGTCACTTTCTATCAATGCTTCAATTACAACCTAACTATTTATGAAATACAAATTGGTTTCCCATCTATACACATAAATTGTTTTCCATGCCCAACTCTACTTTTTTATTTTTGAATAGACAACTTTTAGTGGTTCAATGGAATCCATAAAAATAAATAAAAACCAAAATTTGATTTTAAACCAACATGAAAACTTCATAGGAAGATAAACTCTAAATAAGATCCCAACTTAAATTTTTAAATTAAATTAGAATTACTAAACCACCAAACATAACACACAGTGAAATATATGAGTGAATGGGGGAAATATGAGAGGTTGACGAGGTTATTCCCAAATCCCTTATCTCCCTCTAATCAAGGCCACTGTGAACCATCACTGGTCATCGAGGACATCAAAAATACATAACTCACTCCCACCACCACGATTGAAAACCACAATAAAAACCAATATGTGAGAAAATAATCATTGTACCCATGAAAAAATAACTAAACAAATCCATAAAAATTTTAAATTTTAAGTATCGATGTAACCATAATAAGAACAAAGAAAACTTCAAATCTGAGTATTTTTTTGAAACAAATCCATCCACTTCCATTAATCCACTCTCATCAGGAAAAACTAGAATAATATATAACAAATATTTTCAACCACAAAACTATAAACTAAAACCATGTTGAGTAGAAATCAGTAAACACAGAATAGAATGATCACAAAAAAACTACAACCATGAATGTGGAACCACAAAGAATATATTGAAAAAGTATTTGGGGGAGTAAAATAGAGAAAAACTTTATCCCACAAAATCACTATCACTATCTAAAATATAAAAAAATCTCTAATATTCTTGGCCAATAATGGGGTATTGCACATAGTTTAAGGAAATAAGGGTAGAGAGAAGAATCAATGATCAATACAAGTGATGGGAGACTTGATATACATTTGAATATCACCTAATAGAAGAGGGTTGCACCCAAGAGATATCACCATAAATATCTGAAACCACCATGACCATCAACATGCTTGACCAATATTGGTATTTGAGAAGCTAGGAATAAGATAAAGAGAAGAGGTGTGATCAAGACATGACCAATAACGAGAAGTAAAGTTGATGATGAATGATAATTGAGGACCATCACCATGAAAGAAACATGAAAAACATCTATAATTGAGGAAAAAGAATACAATATTACAATATATGATGGGGGTGTCAAGATAAAAAGTTTTTATGGATCCATAACCACTAGATAATCATGTATAAATCCATAAAAGGTATGAATGGTACCTAAGAGAATTAAGCACTAGGTGATATTAGATCCATATTCCAAAAATGTTCTATCATATTCTTCTTCTCATATTACATTCATTTTTTGAGACTAGTAAATACATATTAGTGCCTAATTTTCTATACAACCTTTGTCTTCATTAGAATGTCCCCTAGGTTGTTAGTTTAATGAATCTTTTATAATGTCAATAACCCATTGGGTATTAATCCTGTAATAAATTGGTTCTTCAATTGAATATGCATCACTGAGTATGAACCGCTATGTAATTTTCAAGATCTATAACACTTTGATTATCATTGTGCAATATATTTTCCTCTAGATTTCAATATAGATCATCCAAAAAAGTTATTCAAAAAATTCAATACCTTCTTGACTTTTTTCACAAAAATGTTTTATTCCTATATGGTTGATAATACCGGCGATTTCTATAGTTTTGATATAAAAAATTATAATTTCCATCCATAATTAAACTAATACTCTATAGTACACTTTTTGGAATCTAGATCACTTGGAAGGCCATTAACCACATACTTATTTAATGAATTTACATTCAAAAATCACTACGATACATAATTGATTCACTTCAGAAACCTTAGTATCCCCTTCACTTATTCACCATGATTTTTATAGGGTTAACTATACTCCTTCTCCAACTCCTAATGCATGAAAAATATTAGGTCGGGTAAAGACCATGGACTAAATAATGCTTGAAATTTCTTATGCATATGGTTCCCCTTTCATGTAATAAAACAATTCTTAACTCGTTGATGATTTCTTATTTGAAAATTTTAAATGTCTTGATAGTGGATAGAAACTAAAGTTTATCCATGTATACTAAATCTGATAAAAAACATTCCTATTGTAGTTAGCATTTGATAACATAAATGTTTCCGTAATTCTATCTCTATTGATCTTCATTCATAAAATATTTCCAGTCTATTCAATAAATTTCTCTCAATATTCTCTTGCATATACCTTTCCAACTCATTAATACTCTACATACATGATCCTACAATTACTGTATCTGCCACATAAAAATGTAATATAAAGAATAAATCTATAAAAGAAATGTAATTGAAGAATTGATCAATAGAACACTATTTTTGTTCATTGATTCTAATGAATCTAAAAACTTCTTATTCCACTACTCGGGTGAATCCTTTAACCCATATAGTATATTTTATGGTTTTCACATCAGGTATTCCTTTTCTAAATCAACATATCCCTATGTATAATGCTTATAAATTTACTCCCATAGATCTCATTGATTGAAATAAGACTTTATATGAAGCCAATCAAAATGAAAATCATCTAATGAATCAATACATAGAACTAACCAGATTATGGTAAACTTCACTATAAGTGATAAACTATTAGTTAAATCTATATCTTCCATCTAATGAAATTATTTCACCACCATACTTATCCTGTAACTCGTCTTACCATATTGTTTCTTTATTGAATTGATAAACCTATTTTTTTTATAATGTGATTTTTACTTATAGTAAAGGTTTCATCTCCCAAGTATTGTTATCTTGCAATGAATAAATTTAGCCTTTCATATTTTACTCTAACATTGATAACTACCTTAAATATATTACATATAACAATCATTTTGGCTCTTTAAAACCAATTAATGTAAAATAGTGTAGGTATGGTAATTATCTCCAAAAATTAATTTTTACACTTGTTGATCTCTTTAGATCCACTTGAATTATATCTTTTGAATATTTCATTGTTCTTATCTTCTTCGTATGTATATCCAAACTCATTACCACTATAGACAATAATGAAACTTGATTTGGGATTAGCATCATAATTTTACCAAGTATTAGAATATACATGTACATGTACCAAACACACATAGACTCATAAATGAGATAGAAACACATTATTTCTTGAAAAGATCTACTCTAGGAGGCATTATCCCATCAGTACAAATCAGCTCCCATTTATGAGATGTACTACCATGTTTCCTACCTCAACCCTGAATCTATTGGGTAACACAGAGTACAGATTCAAAATCATTACGAGTTCATTAATTTTTCAATTCATCCTTTCATTAAAACCATTTAGTTTTGATATACCTAGATTAGTTTACCCTGATGAATTCATTTAATTTAACAGAATTTTATGAATTATTTACTATGGTGCTCTCCTATACTATTATACCTAAAGAATTTCCTCCCTGATTGTAACACATTCTAATCCATTTTTTTAATAAAAAATAATAATAAAAATGTTATATTTTCTATTTAGAAACCAAACCCATACATTCTTAATTAATTTATCATTAAATTATCACATTATATTGTGAAACTAGAAGGGAATGTACTGGTGTAGGCTCCCAATCATCAGTGTATACATGGTATAGCTTCATGTCTTTGAATGTTATATATCCTTTTGAAAAAGATACATTCCTTAGATTTATAAAATATAATCATTACAAAATATAACTTCCTCTAACTTTAGATATGGTAGCATTAAATTTATTTCCATCACATTAAACCTCCCCTCACTAATATGTTCTAACCTCTAGTTCCAAAATTTTGAATACCAGAATGAGTATAATATTGAAATCATCTTCATAAATGTTTATATCATATTATACATGGTTCTATTTTTCACTCCATGATCTATGACCCAAGATCACCATGTAATATTCTATGCACCATCAGTAAATATGGTTTGAAATATTATATCCCCATGTTTCATGATAAAAATAAAATTATTTCTATGTACAAAATCATATATTAAAATTTTCATAATAGTAAAAGTATCACTATTGGAATAAATACATACATCTACCTTCCAAACAATTTACATGGGTTCATCATCATCAAGTTCTACATTTCCATAATTTTTAAAACCATAATTATTCTGAAAAACCTTATTTGAAGTAGAAAATAAAGACTCCTATAAGTATGAAATATACGAATCCATAGGTAAATCTATACTCAACAACAACACAACATCTATTCCATTAGTTGTTTTGTTGTTGTGTTGGTTTTGGGTGTCTTGTTTTTCCTTTGAAATAGTTTTTTATGTGTCCTTTATTCCCAAGAATGTAGTAGGAATTTCCATGGACTTTTCCCCTTTTTAGATCTTTCCCCATTGATTTTTTATCATCCCATGTTATTTTTATCATAATACATATCTACCTCCTCCATTCATGCTTAGAGTAGAACCTAAGAATCTTCCTAATTTTTTTCTTCAAATAACTTCAATGAGGATTAAGACTCACATGCCATTCATCTTTAAATTTTTACTTCTTGAATAACTAACCCGAACTATAATTATAGCTTTTAAATTATTTGGTATTGAAAATAGTAAAAAGTGGGCACTTACCTCATCATATATTGTATTTCCAAATGATGAAAACTAACTTATGGTGGAGTTTAATTCATTGATGTAATCAAAAAAAATATTTACTTTAGTCTTGTTGACATTGAATAAAAATCACATCAGGTATAATTTTTAAAATATATAAGGTTTCTTGTGTATATTTTCATGAGAATTCATTAACATAGCAATCATAATATATTCTATGTTATTGAAAACCACTTTTTTGGAAATCATATAGACCCTAACTGCTAGAACATATTGATCTTATAGATCCCAATACTTTTTCTCTACATCTATTGTATTTTCACTCAAAAGTGAAAACTTTATATTTTTCTCAAAAAGATAATAATCAATATGAACCTTCATTTACATAGATTTATTTTTGTTAATTTGATCAATATTTAACTTCCTCTTGTCTATAACCATCATTCAATTTGAATAATCCAAACTTAGTCTTCAAAGATCAGACATAGATAACAATTTTGAAGAAAAACGGAGGGTAACTATGATTAATGATTTTATAAATTCATGTAGAAGGGAAAAATATTATGAACAAAAATATTAAGCTTATATAGATTTATGTGGTTTGATAAATTCTCCCTTTGACCCTAGAGTGGAAAAATTTCCCTATGTTTAGGAGAAAAAATACAAGTAGAATATAATATATTCAGCCAAAAAACCATATCTCAAATTAGATCATAAGGTAATGAGGTTCTAGAGTAACTCGTGTAGCTATAGTTCTACAAATAATAACACAAGTTCACTATGCTAATGTAACTAGTGCTATATATCTCTATCTTTAAATTCATTTATTTTTTACAGTCTCTGTTGAATTATAGATTTTGTAACATTTTATCTCAATATTTCATAATCTCAATGACTATAGTCTCTCTCGTATTACATTTCTTGTTTTTCAATCCACAAATTTTTAGTATTAGATAAATTATAGAATTAAATTTTAACTATACCTTATATATAAATGTGAAAGTACCAATTAGGGATATTCCGGAAGCTGAGAGGGGGTGAATCAGTATTGGTGACTTTTTAATCCAATTCCAATTTTTATCCATATTCCTCTTATAAATATTTGGATATTGATTATCTTATTTTCTTTTCCCGAAGCATGCATGTATATGAAAGTATTAATGATAAAAAACAATATTTTTACAAGGTTCACTAATAAATAAGAGTAGCAGGTCCTTAGTATGGGTTAGGATCAATCCTGACCACACAACCACTAGAAAAAAATCCTTTGAATGTGGTTACAATGTGTATGATATTCCCTTAGACAAGTCTATCTATATGAAAACAATCCAATAGTGCATTTGTGTAAAAAAATGTAAACAATCCAATAATGTGTGTTTTACAAAGTTGTTTAGATATTTATATTTCCACGCAATATAATATTATTTTTATTTATTATGGTTTTTAACCCCAAGAATTCCCTCCATGTTTTGAGTCATTTCTAATGTCACATTTCTTCTCTATACTTCAACATCATTCTTCTTCATTTTGCTAATTTCAAGACAAAATGAAAGAAACTCCTCTAATTTATTCCCAACAACAAACCAGATAGATGCACTATATTTTTCTTATGTTAGTCACACTAATATGGATATAAACATTTATTGATATCTCTTTAGTCTTTACTGAAAAACCAGCTTCACTAAATCAATGTCTTCCAATAATTATAGAATCAAAAATCTCCATTGTGATTATTAAAACAATAATGATCATCTCAATATAGAATCATCACAATTATTCTACCCTGAATAATAATCTATCTTTTTGTGGGCACATTATATTCTTCTTGGACACACAATCATGTGTAATTATATACTAGTGTCTTATTCTCCTTCTTTGACACCCAATAATAACACATGAGTGTATCATTTTACTTCTCTTATTCATTTTGAAAATATGAACTTAGTCGTAGGTCTATTTATTCTTTACACAAATAGACTATGTGTGTTTTATATTCTCTATCTGCTATGTATCAACTGGGTACATAAAATGTGTTACTTTAAAAAACAAAGTGAGGTATTATTCCCAATCAATGGATCAAAGAATAGTTATTTTAGAGTCACTAAAAGCATGAGAGTTTAACATCCATCGAGTGTCCTTGGATCAACATATTCAGAAAGAATGATGAGGGTGTAAACATCTTTCATGTGTATTCATTATTTATCCTCTATTTATAGTATTATAATCCCCCTAACCTTAAACGTTAAATAATCTTGAGATAACATAACAATTTGACTTTAATTCAATTTTAGGATCCTTTCAGGTTTAGTGATTTAAAGAATTTGGTAATAACTCATAAATAACAACTTAAATATTACAAGAAAACACTTCTACTCACTATCCAATTTTTTTCATAAAAATATTTTTTTAAAAAGTAACCTAGTTCGTTCCATGTTTAAATAGACTGACTTTTCCTTAATCCATTCCTTAATTCTATTCTTCTTTAATTCCTCTAAAAATATTTTCAAAACATGGGGTGAGCATAAAAATATCATCAAGTGATTCATAATTAATGAAAACTATTATTCTTGTGCATAATTTTAAGCCATAAAACATTATCATAAATTAACACATTTCATCTTTAAGAAGTCGTAAATACTCTCCACTAAATATAATCTAACTCCACACCCTTTTTGTAACCACAATATTACCATAAAACCATAGAATGAAACATATAACATATAAAGGTATCTTTAGACATAAACATACTTACATGTAATAACCGTACGGTCAAATTCACAAATATCAATAAATAGAATATCCATTAGGACGAGTTCTATACCCAATGAATTAGAGTTTATAATTTAATCAACCATCATTGGTTTATCATGGTACCACCCATCTTTGGTTTATCTCATAAACTGTATTCATTAGTTTATCACGTAACCACCTCTTAAATGTGGAAGTACTATTTTATAATCATAAAACATAAATGATTTTAATTATCCACATTTCAATCATAAAATTTCATTTGAAATAACAAGAAATTATTTCAAGATATAGAAATATTCAATGAACATTCAAAAGCATTTCAATACCAAAATTACAAAAAAGGGAAAAATGGATTTCTTTTATTTTAAAAACATTAAATATTATAAAGGATGACGGTTATAGAAACATAGAATTAGTTTTCTCCACATATGTCAAAAAATCCTTTTAGTCATTTAGTAAAATGATTAATAGAAAAAATATTCATTTTGAATTGAAATTCAAAGGGGTTTATTATACACTGTATAAAAAAGGTGGTGTATATTATCAAAATATGCCTCAATGAAATGAGATTAAGATGAAGTACCTTACAATGATTGTATCATTAGATTAAGGATAAATAAATGACATAATTATGTATGAAAAATATAAATCCACCCAATATAAGTGGATATTCAGTATAAAACAATCAGTGTCATTCACCTATATTCATAAAAGACCCAAACCGATTACATAGATAATTATCTCAATAGTTGGAGATTGAGTTAAGATTTTACTTACCTTGAGTCCGAGTTGTTTGTTTTATTATTTAATATTTTGAATAATAAACTAAGATTAATTTATACTCAGTTGAAAATCATTTTCAATATTATTATTCATTTTATATCACTTATTACAATGTAAAATAAATTAGTGCACATAAGCCTCAACCTAGTTGGTGAGGAATCCATAAGTGAATCCAGACGTACCTGGATCAAATTCGGGTGGAGACTAATTTTCAGGGGTACTGCTTTAGTACTGTAGCAGATACTGTAGTAGTACTATAGAAGGTACTGTAGTCGGAACTGTGTGATACTTTATCAGGAACTATAGCATGCACTATTTGGCGATGTAGGAGCCGAGAATATTACACCATTTGGGCCTTCGAGCCACCTATTTGGTCCCATAGTCCTTTAAGACCTTCGATCCACCTAGACCGTTGGGTTAGTATGGCCTTCAGGCAACCTCAAGGCCTTCGGGCCACCATAAGTGCATATGAAAACCAGACAATTTACAAGGAACAACTTTCAAAAAAAGGATGACCAAAGAGCTTTCACCATAGTAGATGCTAAAGAGATTACAAGAATGAGAGGGTATGTAACTTGACATCGGGAAAATCATGTGTATGCATGGGAAAGCCTAAATGAATAGCCATGCGATTGTGGAGAGTGGATTTCATGATAAAGATGCTGGGGATGAGCATTTCTAAGTAGTTAGTCTGGGTTGTATGCAATGCTTGAGGCCTACGGGTAATGAATTTTTCCAAGGCCTATGGTCCATGTAAAACATACATGTATAGGCCTTATTAGGGTTCCAACTCACCCCTTTAAATGTGTATTATCAAAAATCAATAAAAATGAAGGCCTTCAAGCCATTGAAGGAATTAAATATTTGAGTTCATATCGTACGTTTTGTTGATGTTTGGTATGTGAGTCAAAAATAAAATTGATTTGACGAAAATTTTCCATGTGGTCATAATTATATTATCTACAAAATGATATTAATGATTTAAATATCTTATATATACAATATATTTGTATTTATATAAACCATAACATTTGAAGATAAGAAATGAAATGCACCATTCATTGAGATGATAGGCCGTACATACACATGAATGCTAGTTTTATTTCTTTTTCATATTAAATTAAGTAAAACTAAATGATACTTAGGTATATTATAATTAAAATATATTATATATGTTATATTTGTTACATATTTTTATTAAATACATCGTTTATTTGTTGCGTATATGTAATGAACGAGTTATATCACTTTGATGGGGGGGATAGTCATCACTTCGTCAAATGAATTTATCGTATTGACACATTATGGAAAGCCTTAAGGTTTTTTTTCAAATAATAATTACCAAAGAATAGAGACAATATAAACATAATATATATCATATATAAATATATTTCCATCATAATGGCTACCATGAGAGGGGGTAGGAGAAAATTGAGCAATCATCGTTTCACGAAGCAGTAGTTCACCATACACAGAAACAATATGTTCCTTATCCATTAGATGGAGGTGTGTATAATTTTTGGTCAAATAATTATCCTAAAAACATCCTTTTATATTTAGGATATTGGTGTTTTTATAAAATAATTTAATAAATAGAGGTTATGGGGGTTGGGGAAGTAAAATAAATTAAAAGAGTTTGAGGGAAGACGTAACATCTAAATTGGGTAATTCCTTTTGATTTGATCTAAAAGGCCTCCTTAAGTTTACTTCTTCCAAGGTAAGGATTATATGAGGATTGAGGGAATTTAGGAGCTTATATATGTAGATGTTAGGAAACCACAGGGCTTGAGAAGTGTGGGAATGTGGGTAGTGGTGGTGGCCTTTTATAGGAGGGAGGCGGGGCACTTTAGGAATGTCTTGAAATATTATTTTATCATAAATTGATTTTTGAATTCAAAGAGCTCAAAATCGATTCTTTTAAAGGATAATATGAGGATTGATCGAAAAACTTTACAAAAATAAGATATAGACAAGTTTTGGTGACAAGTTTATCCTTATTTGTTTTTGTTTTAACGTTTATTTAAATAAATTAACACTTACAACATCTTCTTGTATTTTTACACTATATGGTTTATATAGTAACTATAAAAGGCCAATAGAAACTCAAGTGGAAAATTAATTTCATTTGTATCACTATTTAATTCCTTTCGACTAATCTTATATTTTATAACTATTATGTCATTTAATAGAATAGTATTAGTTTTAAAAACTCATTTATGTCAATTTAGACACAATTTAGTAATTGATTTTTGTTAACGTATTTTAAACATTATTCATTTGATAAAACTACATTTAATCAAATATAAAATGTCATAATAATCCATAATATTCATGTATGGTATCAAAATATTCAAATTATATTTATTTTAACATTTATAATAACATTTATTTGAATCATTCATTAATAAGGTAGTCACTACATCATCATTACTTCATAAATAAATAAATTTATTTATAGTCTAAAAATTATAAATAAAACACCATGATATAGGAAATATTTTTATATCTCAAATTACTATTTACAATCAAATAGATCAGTTATATAAACCCACCTTCAAATTATTTTGGTAAAAAGATACAAGTTTATGTTATATTTTTCTTTACTATAAGTTAATTATTACAACCTGCCTTTATCACACTAAATTGGTTCTCTTGTGTAAGAAGATTGACCTAAAGATTTTTTTGTCACCCATGAATCATAAAATAATATCAGGACACAAGTTAGGATAGTTTAATATTATTATAATATTATTTTAACCCTTATTTACCTAATTTACCCGTTAACCGTGGTAAATAAAAAATGATTACTCCTGTTACTATTTATATTATCAAATAACAAAAGTTACCTATTTAAAAAATTTGTACCTTCTGAATAAAAATATGGAATCCTTTTTTAAAAATATAATACATATAAATTTATTTAATTAATTTAAAAATAATTCCAATTTTCGATAACAAAAAGTGGATTTTTAAGAATTAAAAACTATCAAAATATTGACTTGTGTTTATGTACAATTTTAATGTAAAATTACTTATAATGACTAAAATTGGATTAAATGATAAAAACATAATACAAATACAATTTAAAACAAAATGAAAAGAAAATATTACTATATAAATAAATGAGATGATAAGGTTGTTTGGAATTAAAATACAGTATTTTTTACTATTTATTAAAAAAATAATTTTATCATAAAAATACCAAAATTATTCCAAAGTGAAATTTGATGTCCCTATTATAAATAAGAACTTTAGTTCATAAAATATGTCATGTTAATGTGATGAAAACTTCATTTAAAAAACATTTTCCACCAAAAGGCAATAACACAGTCTTTTAAAAATATTAGAGTATTTTAAGCTTTAAATTGGATTCAATCTCACTTTAAGCCACTAAAATTTATTGGATAAATGTAAAAACATTTAACAAATATTATTATTAATTTTTTTTAGTTTTTTCAATAAATTATCTCCAGTAAAATGAATAGGCGTTATGTACCATTTAAAATTATAATAAATTACTTTATTATTTTTTGGTATAACTCTATGTTGTGTGCAACATACGATTTTGGAGAAACCCATTATTGCATGTTGGGTAGGGTATCAGAAAAATTGTCTCATTAATATAAAATTAAAATCTTATTTATAAATAATAACAGATATGAAAATATTTTATTCTATGATTAAATTGGATGTTACAACCTTCCCCCTTTTAGAAATTATGGCCACATAAATTTAAAATTGGGCTCAGTAACTTCATTGAAAATCCCACATTGGAAAAAGATTAAATAAAACTACCAATTTAAAAGAACTGAATAGAAGTAAAAAGGTCACTTTAGATAACACATAATATGATTCCATGTTGGAAAACATGGATATGGACGAAATACTCACCATCTTGTTCTAACAAGTATTGATAAAATACATGATCAGTAGAAAGTTAACAATTAGAAAACTAAAAACATGTAATGGGATAAAAATTATTTCCTTTCATATTAGGAAAAGTAAACATGAAATTTTTTTGATTTAAGATAACTTTCATAATGTTGATGAATTTATTTATGAGATTGACTAAGGACATGAGGAAAAATTCTTACTTATCAAGTAGAATTTCATCATTTAATAAATTTCTAGCAGGAACACATCTTTTCTCCAAACAATCAGTATAAAAGATGACTTTTTCAAACATGAAGAACTATAATAAAATTATAGGGAGTCCCATAATCCAAAAAAATTAACTATAGTTTCAACCCCGCTTGAAAAATTAACAAAAATCTTAATGTTTACGATAAGAAAAGATAATTCCACCAAAGGAATAGTCATTTATAAAAAAAAGACTAATTTTAATCTCTAAAATTCAACATTAATAACTAAAGTCCAATATAGACCATTAAAAAACTATCCTTAAAATTCCTCAATTAAAATACCATTCTATTCCATTTTCCATAGGCATATAGGGTTCCCAAAATAGTGAACGACTTCCAAAATTACATTTATCACTTAATCCCAAATCATTTTCCAATACCAAAGAAAACAATTTGATACAAGATAAGTTCCCAAAATCAAATTATTCTAATTCCATCAATTAATTTAACAAAAAATAAGGACATAATATCCATGGAATTCATGAAGGCCTGTGGTTGCGGATGCACCCATATTGCCCTTCGGTTGGGGGTTTGATTCCAGTGACCATTCTGGATGTGACAGGTTGTTACCCATCCTTCTAGTTTTCTTTTTTCTAAAACTATAGCATTATTATAGAATTCTAAAAAATTAGAAAATGTACCAAAAAATTACCATAACACGTTTTAACCTAAAATTTTAACTCATATCTCTCATTTTTCATCCCAAAAAATAAATAACCCATAATCACAAAAAAATGATTATTCATATAAACCCTAGAGGTTTTCCATTACATTTATTATTATATCAACACAAGAAAATATAGTTATTCTGTCAATAATAAATTCACATAACAAACTTCAGGGTTTCACATATTAAGAAAAAAGTCTTTTATTGGAATCCCATCATCAAACGAGCATTAATAATCTTAAACATTTTATCATAGTACAATATACCGTAACTCTTGAATCCCTTATATAGAGGCTTCATAATCATTGAACATTCATCATAATCCATTAAATATGCATTGGAACCTTATTTCATAATACAAAATTCTTATATATCAAATATCCTCATCATTTAGAAATATAAATACCTTGATTTTTCATTCATTAGGGATAAGGAAATAAATCATACCTTGAATCGAGAGATCATGACCATTTTGATGTTCCCTATCTCTTTTGGCATGTTATCCTACTTTATAAAAGTATACATTACTTCAAATTCTAGAAATTTTACTTTTTAAAATAGCTGAAAATGTTAAGATATTTAAATCATATGAAAAAGATACCATGAACTATATTTTTTTTTAATTGATTAGGTGTTGGATAACTAAAAAAATTTCTTACAGGAGATTTGAATACCCAGGAAGCTGTCAAAATCATTAAAATAGGCTTTTTACATAATATTGATGATCAAATTGTTAAGAAGGGATAAAAAGGTTTCACAATATCTCTTTCCTTACATCTTGACTAAAGATCCTTAATCTTATGAAAAGAATCATCACTTAAACATGAAATAAATTATTAAAATAAAAATTCTCTGTAAGGTAAAGCTAACATAAAAAATATAATACTCTAATCCCAAAACATCTTTATTTCATTATTGTTTATGTTTTTATCCAATCAACCTAATTTACCATAACCCTCCAAAAGTTTCCCTATGATAATAACCCTAATGGTTATTTAGAATCCTTAACATAATCCCAGATAACATCCAAACCTCTAAAGTTTACTAAATTGACCTCTAATACAAACTATAAGTCCCATAACTTAAACGTTACAAAATATTGAGATAAGTTAACAATTTTGATTTAATTCAATTGAAATATATCTTTATGTTTAGATATTTATATAATTAGGTTATAAATCATAAATAAAAACCAAAATATTACATGTTGACACTTCTACTCAATATCCAATTTATTTCATAAAACAAAAAACAAAATTAAAATGAAAATATGGTTCCTTCTATGATCAAAAGATATGAATTTTCCATGATCCCATAATGGAGTCTATTCTACTTTAAGTCATGTGAAAACATTTCAAAACTTGTTATCAGCATTAAAATCTCAGTAAGGGTTACATAAAGAATGAAAATTGTTAGTCTTGCAAAAACATGTAAACTATGAATATTTTATCAAAAAGTAACACTTTCACCTTTGAGAAGTAGTAAATAATATTCAATGAATATAATATCATTTAGTGTTGTTATTGTAACCAAAATTTTTCCATAAAACCGTAGAAATAAACATTTAACATATAAATGTATGTGGGGACATAATCAAGCATAAATGGAATGACCAGACGGTTGATATCCACATATATCAGTAAGTGGAATAGCCATACGACTGACTTTCATAATCAATGCATTATAGGTAATAATGTAACCACCCATCCTTGGTTTATCACAGAACCACCCACATTAGGTTTATCAAGTAACCACCCATCATTGGTTTATCATGTAACAACTCGTCAAAAGTCTACGTATCATTATATAATTATAAAACATAAATGATTGAAATAATCCAAATTTCAGTCATAAAATTTCATTTACAATAAAGATAAATAATTTCAAGATAATTAAATATTCAATCCATGTTCAAAACCATTTTAAATACCAAAATAATAAAAAATAGAATAAGTGATTTCTTTTCATTAAAAACATTAAATCTTTTAGATGAAGCCAAATATCGAATAATGGTTATGGCGGCGGAGAAGTCTTTGTCTCCACATACATTAAAAAAATTCCTTCTTGTAATTTAGCTATATTATTTGTAGTTAAAATATTCCCTTTTAATTAAAAGTAAAAGGGTTTAATTATGTACCGTATAAAAAAGGTGGTGTATATTATCCAAATTTCTCTCAATGGATGGAGATTGAGACAAAGTGCCTTACAAAGATTGTATCATTAGATTATGGTTAAATCAATGAAATAATTATTTATGACAAATATAAATCCAACCAATATAAGTTTATATTAACTATAGAAAAATCATGGTCCATTCACTCATATTCATATAAGAACATAACCAATGACATAAATATTTAACTCAATGAATGGATATAGAGTCAATATTTCCCTTACCTTGAGTCCGACTTGTCTGGTCCGTTCTCTAATTTCATGAATAAAAAACTTATATTAATTTATAATTTCTTAAAAACCTTTTTTTCATTTTATTATTTATTTTATATCACTCATTACATTGTTATAATAACTAGTTAATTACTTCTATTCATATCAGATATTTTGAAGAGGTTCGGGGTTTGAGTCAAAAATAAAATTGTTTTGATGAAAATTGTCTATGTAGTGAGAATAAAATTATCTATAAAATTATTTTTTTATTATAATATTATATATATTTATTTATAATAGTCAACAAATTTTTTGGAAAATTAACGAAATGCACCATTCATGGAGACGGTAGGCCGTACATAATATTGAACACAACTTTCATTTATTTTTCATATTAATGGAATGAGAGATAATTGATACATAGATATATTATAATTCAATTATAATATATATATTATATATGTTACGTAATTTCATTAACATCATCCTTTATACGATCCATGTATGTCTTGAAAATGTGTCACCACTTTGAGGGGTTGGTAATCCACATTTCCTCAAATAAATTTTTTGTATTTACACATAATGGAAAACATAATGTTATGTTGTAAATAAAAATTCCTGAGGAATATATACAATAAAAATATAATATATATCATATATAAAAATATTTCCATCATAATTTTCCCCATGATAGGTGGAAGTAGAAAATTGGACAATCATCATTTTGTGTGGCACTAGTTCACCAAACACAGAAACAATATGTTCTATATCCATTTGATAGTGGTGTGTGTAAGTGTAGGTATAACCCGTAGCATAAAACAATATAGTATATTTATGATACTAATTTTGATGTAAAATAATGCTATAAAGATATATTATGGGGGTTGGAGAAGGAAAATAAATTAAAGGATCCTGATAGAAGGCATTACCTCCAAATCAGGTAATTTCTTTTGATTTGAGCCAAAAGGCTTCCTTGAGTTGCCACCATCCCATGGTAAGGAATATAGGATGAAGTGAGGAATATTGGGAGCTTATTTGACTACAGTTTGGGATATATAAGGGGCTTTAGAGGTGTGTGTAAGTGGGTATATGTGGTGGCCTTTTATAAGAGGGAGGTGGGGCACTTTAGGAAAGTTTTGAAGTAATATTTTATTATAAATTTATTTTAGAATTATAATAGCTAAAAAGTAATATATTTCAAGTCTAATTAGATAATGGGTCGAAATAATATAAAGTAATAGGATTTAGACAAGTTTAGTGCCAAATTATAACCTTGTCTTTTCACCTTAACCCTTAGTTAAATAAATTAACTCTTACCAGGTCTTCCGGTATTTTTATATTATATGGTTAATATAGTTACTATAAAATGCAAAGAGAACCTCAAGTGGATCATTAATAACATTTGAAACAATATCCCACTTATTTTTCAGAATCATAGACTTTCACAACTACTATATCATTAAATAAAATATTATTACTTTTAAAAACTCATTTAGGTCAATTTTGAAAATATTTAGTAATTCATTTTTCTTAAAGTATTTTAAAGATTATTCATTCAAAATTAATTATGAAATAAAATATAAAATGTCATAATTATTAATATAATTCATGTATGGAATTAAAATTTTCAAATTACATTTGTTTTAATATATATAATATCATTTATCTGAATAATTCATTAATAAGATAATCACCACATCATCATTGTGTAAAAATGAATTTTATTTATTTATTGTAAAAAGTATATAAACTAAATACCAGGATGTATGAAATATTTTTTGATTTATAGTAAATATTTATATTCAAATATATCAATTATATATCACCACCTTAAATTTTTTTTAATAAAAAGATACATGTTTATGTTATATTTCTCTTTACATTAAATTAATTATTATAACATGTCATTATCACACCCAAGTGGTTCCCAAGTGAAAAAATTTAGGCCTAAGGATTGTTTTGGTCGATCATGACCCATAAAATAAGATTAGGACATGTGTTAGGGTATTTTTTTATTATAAAAACATTATTTTTACCGTTATTTACCTAATTTACCCTTCAATTTGGGAAATAAAAAATAATTACCGAAGTTACTATTCATAATGTCAAAAAATAAAAGATACCTATTTAAACAACTTAAACCTTGTGAATAAAAATATGAAATCCAGTTTTTCCAAATTAAAAATATATAATTATTAGTCATTAATCTGAAATCAATTGCTATTGTCATAACCAGAAAGTGAGTTTTTAAGAAATAAAAACTATCAAAAGTTTCGTATGTGTTTATGTGAAATTTTAATGTGAAATTACATTAAATGAACAAAATTGGATTAAATGATAAAAAAAATACTAATAAAACTTAAAACCAATTAAAATGTAAATCTAACTATATAAGTAGATGATATGAAATTTTAGTTTGGAATAAAAATGTAGCATTTTTCAATATTCATTAAAAATGAATTTTATCATAAAAATACCAAAATTAAACCAATGTAAATTTTGATGTCCCTATTATAATGAATAAGTTATTTTTTTCAAATAGAATATATTAAATTGACTAAAGATATATTTAAAATGGGTTCTCCATCAAAAGGAGAAAAAATGACCTTTTAAAAATATTAGTGTATTTTATGTTTAAAATCTGATTTGTTCTCATTTTCATCCTCTAAAATTTATTTGATAAAGTTAAAAACAATTATCTAACAAGTTAAATCATATTTTAGTTAGTAATATTCATTCCCTCCAATAAATAATCTAAAAATTAACTACCATTTATAATAATAATAATATTATTGTACTATTTGTTGGTATAACTCAATGTTGTGTGCAACGTAATATTTTAGAGATACCTGTTGTTGCGTGTTGAGTATGCAATCAAAAAAAATTCCCCCTTAAAAAAATTAATATCTAATTCCTAAATATTAATTGATATAAAATTATTTATTCTATAAGTAACTGGGATGTTACAATTATAATGTTCTCTGTAAAATGATTTGAATCCTTAATGTACTGTGTTGCACAATATGACACCAATGCTTTAAAAACAAAGATTCCATCTTTAAACAACATTTCCATAAAAAAACATCCATTTTTCAAAAAAAAACATTCCCTATTTGGAAAACCATTCCTGACCGCCTGTGCTTCATGGATGGAATATGCCCCTACCGGAAACTAATGCTTTATAGCCCCTTTTTATTTATGGTCAACTAAAACATAAAAACCCCATATGAAAACTATATTATTAGAATTGGATAATTCATGAAAATGATCCCTGCAAATATGTCTGTCTTCATAGAGTCTTCCCTCGTGAACTCTTCTCATTTGAGTAATTATCCCTCTTGAACTACTTCAATCTTACTCAAACTCTTCAAACAATGATTCTATTCTATAATGAAATTATCTCTACTAAGTGATCTATCTAATGGAATATATATTGGAAAAAAATATCCACAAGACCAACAAATAGGAATTAAAAAAATACATTGATGCATTACAGCTTTCACTGCAAACTACTACGTGGTCCACACAAATCCTTAACCCTTTTAAGTGACGGTTATCTTCCACAATCAAAAACCCTTTGTAAAAACCATAATCCCCACATCATTATGAAAACAACATGACTCCCTTGAACTTTTATCATCCTGTGAACTTTAAATATTTTGCGAACTTTATTTCCTTATGCGATCAGCATAGCCAACTTCTCAGTTTGAATAACACTCCTTTGTAGAAATAATCCTTTTCCAAATTACCTTCACCATTATTTTTACCAACTATTTATTTTTCTAACTATTCTTCCTAGTCTCTGAAATTTTTTCCATGAACCCCATTCCAGAAAACATTTATTTTCTATAAAACAAACTCTCGATTTTTAGCACCAAAATTTTTGAAAGCACTGTGAAATGGTGACACCATAAAAATAAGCTACAACACACACATCCATAATGATTTTCGGTCATATGTATTTTTTTAACAACTAGAAATTGATAAATTATTAAAGCTTCAATCATCTTTTTCCAAATTTCACTTAAATCCAAAACCACTCGATCAGTTTCATCACAAACCCTGTCTTCCGTGATATTTAACCATTGGTCTGTCACCTTTATCATCGTCATACTTACCAAGGAATGTATTGTAACTTTCGGGTTATCCATAAAGATCATTCCTCCCTAATTAATCTTAAATATTATTGGAATAACCTCTTTTTTTCAAACCAGTTTCTCAAAATTACTGTCATCACTTATTCCACCTCTTTCTTTTATCAAGCTAGTAGCAGAATTTTTACCTCTTACTTATGATTTTTTTTGGATATAAAAAATATCGAAGCATCGTCATATTTAACTAGGATAATTATTCAAACATGGAATCCAATGTAATCAAATGAATCTATAATATTTCTCCATGCATCTCATTGAAACTAAAATTCATCAATCCCTTCACATGTTTCTTGGAATATCAAGACTTTATCGAATAATCCAATATCCATTTACTTTGGAACTACTTAATAATATTGTATACATGGATATCTTTATATCTCATTAATCATTATTGAAAAAAATACAATCCATACACAAAGTGAGCTCTTCAATATACCCCATGGTATTTTATTTCTATACCTTCAATGTTCATTATAAATGAATGTGTCAGTCTGTTAAACTATTATCTTCTATATCCCCTTTACTTTTCAAACAATCATTTAAATTTATCTACCCATTACATACAAGAAATAAAATACTCCCTGAAAAAATGATATCATTCCATAATTAAGTTATGTGTCATCCATAATTTAACTCTAATTCTACTTAATCTATGATCGATATAGAAAAAAAGAGGATTTGATTTAAACTACAAAGATGTCAATTACAAAATATTCATAATAACATAAGAAATGTTAACTCAGATACTTTTCTTCAAGGATTATTCAATTTAATTAAAGGATTAAATTAAAAAAAGTGAGATGATTACTTTTAAGAAAAATCAACCTGAAACTCCTGTACTAACTTGAAAAAATAGATAAAGATATTCACGTGTAATGGACAGGATAAGTGACCTTGGGACACTTCCCTTCTTCTTATTTTACTGAATAATTTTATTTCCTCCCCTTTGAAAAATTTTGTTATTTCTAATAATGATGGATAATACATTAAGATAAAAAACTTTTCCAATGACATGTTATTAATGAAATTTCCAAAATAATCATATTTTATAGTAATTGAAATAATAATTTCGTAAGCTTCTTCATTTTTCTCCATCTTAATGAAAGAATTTCTCATTATCTTTTAAATTATTGATCTTATTAGGAGTGGATATCCTAAAATTATATTATGTGTAATACACCAGAATTGGTCTTCAACACGTGAAAAACTATATTGGAAAACATTCACAACACCACCAATTTTGTTCTTATACGACATTTTTTCTTCATAATATTATGAAATAAGATCAATACATGATGGAAAGATCTTTATCCTGGTTATCAAAAATAGAACATGACATTCTTCAACTTCTTTAAGGATGATCCTCGATTATATTAGTACTTTAATATCAGTTGAAGAATAAATCATAAGTGGTAACTTCTATAGATATGCTATCACGAATTGATAACACTATCTACTTCTAAGGTTATCCCCTTGTGAACACACTTCACCTTTAAGTACATACATTATAATAAAATATACAACAAATAGAGATTAAGGTAATAAGATCGACCCTCCTTACTTCATTAATATACATAGGAAGGTTGAGATGATCTTCTCAACCAAGTTTCTACATTTTCTTGTGTCATCATGCCTTCCCATCTGAACATCTATTCTAATTTTTATTGAGACAATATGGATGTTTTTATATCCTTTTCTTCTTTGTGTGGACAATTTTTATTCTTATCCAACATTATAGATGGTATATTAATACTTCTTTGGAGGAATACTTCTTTCTCTAGTGGAAATATTAAACAAACTTTTTCAATTTGACAAACTTTCATGTGTCTCTCACACAAAACTTCTTTGAGAAAAGAGTTTCAATTTCTTGACAAACCCTAATGAAAATTTTCTTCATCATGTGGAATCTTTTCTTCCCCTTTTTTATTAGATCTTTTTTTCATGTTCAATTTTTTCATGATTTTCAAATATTTGGTCCAAATAATTAACATGTCATTAGGAACTATGGGTGGAATTTGGGAACTTACACATGGGTTTTTCTGAGTATCATCCATATTAGTAATTATTTTTGATGCACTACCCCACAATTTCATGTATTTATAATCAATGTTGTTCTCACCATTCTAATTTTATACCTCCCTGGGAGGAATCTTTTAACAAAATTCTTCCGATATCTTACCAAGGTTTCTTTTTTAATTCCAAATGATATTTTTTGATATTATTTTCTCATCTTATTTGGATACATGTTGAGATGAAAATATACCAACATTATTACCACTACCATTGCATACATAACATATGTTATAAAGCATTGCAAATCTATTGGAGTATATAGATGCTTCTAGACACAATGATGTGACTTTTTAATTTATATATTGTTACCCTTTGACATAATATTCGTTTATACTTTTACTTTTTTATGTTTATAGAAAAAATTTAATTCACAATTCCCAAGTCAGTTTTATCAACAACATTGACCCACAAATATTGATTTCTTGATATTTTCTAAATCAAACTATTGGGTATTATTCATTATTTTCTATTATTTCTTGTGGGATTAAAATAAAAAATTATTTGTCTTTTCCACCCTATTTATAGTTGTAGGTTTATTCTAAACATTATTTATACATATTTGGTCATATTTTGTTTTACAAATTGAACTATTCATGATAGTAGGTTTAGTAACATTAGTACAACAGGGTTTGGATAGTACGCAATTCTTCTTAGCTACTATCAATAGATCATTGAGTGAATTAATGATTTTATTATCACATGATAATGGTCATTAAACCTTATAATCCTCCAATTAACATTAATTAACATTAGAAAATATTTCTTTATTTTTTAAAGACTCAATATGTGTCTTCTCAAGATTGAAAAAATGTGATTCCAAACCAAAACTTTTCTCATTGAGGACAATTTTATGATATATAATCGTAATAATCTTCTTTTCATAAGTATTATTCATTTTTTCAACTTCATTTTCAAAAAACATATCTATTTTATGAATCAAATAGTCATGTTCCTTGACCTTCTGGGATATTTCGTCTAACTACAAACCTTTCATATCAGTTCTATTATTCAATTTTTCTTCGAGTAGGCGGATCATTTCTTCAAGAGACTTTTTTACTTCCTCTTTACCTTAGACCCATTTAATCCATTTTAAAGAAAATATTTCATGTTTCCTCTTTTTTTCTTTAATGGTTCCAACATATATGGAGAGCTTTAGAGATTCAAAATTTTTTTATCGCAATATCTTCTCCAAAATAGCTATTTCTCCATCAAACTAAGTGATATCTTCTTGAATATATTGAAATAATCCCCAAATAAGGGAGGACATTTCTTTAGGAATATCATTAAAAATAACTCTTAATATATCAATAGATAATTCTTGAGAGGTTATAGATTAATCAATATCACCGCTTGTGGTAGTATTATTGTCTTTCACAATGTTTATAAATGTTGTAACACATACCTCCTGATTATTCAGGGGAGGAATTCTATCCATATTATTGGTAGAAACATGATCCACATTCAAATTACTTTTAATGACTAATATTTCTTTATTTTTATCAAGGAATAGATAAAAAATATATATCCTATTCTTTTTATTAGAAGAAATTAATCTTCAACTTTTTCTGCTCTTTCATTTTTGTTGTTCCACATAGTATTTGTAGTTATTGAATTATGATTATATGTAATTAAATCATCATTAAAATATTTCTTCATTATTTAATAATCAATGAAAATCATGTCTTGAAAATAAAATAGTTTTACTCTAGAGAATCTAACATAGGTGAACATCCCTTTAACACTAATTGAAAGGACCAGTTTGGGATATGCCTAACACTGAGGGGGGGGGGTGCTGAATCATAAATGTAATTTTTTCAATTGAATTATAAATTATTTATACTATAACCTCTTAGAACTATTAGGATCATGATTATATTATTCTATTTTCCATGTCTCATGGTTGTATATGAAATTAGTAAATATAAAAAACAATATTATTACAAGTTTCACTACTCTATCTGAGTAGCTAGTCATTTTCATAGACCAAAAATAATAATGACTATAAAACCACTAGAAAAAGTCATATGGTTATGGTTAAAATGAGTAGGATATTACCTTACACTCATAAAACACTATTTAAACAATCCAATAGTGAGTTTTTCTATCACTAATTAAACATTCCAATAGTTCATGTTTTACAATACTAGGCTATATATTTATAATACATATGAAGATAATATTCTCTTTGTTGATAAGGGTTTAAACACCCAAAAAGTCCTCCACCTTTTGAGTCCTATATGATGACAAAATTATTGTTGTTCACGCACAATCTTCTTTTTTCTCTTTGTAAATTGCAGAGTAGCATGCAAGCAACTCCCCTAATTTCTTCCCAGCACCAAACATGATAGCTGCAATATCTTCTTCTTCTTCGAATCAAAATAATATAGATATAGTTGATTTATGAATAAAATTCTCCCTAACCAAATTGAAGATCAAATGCTATCAATTTGGCTAGTCAATTCTTATTATCCCTTTGATATGCGACACAAAAATATATATATTAGTGTATATCATAATCTTGATCTCTATTCTTATTTAGTGAAAAACCCACTACACCGAATCACATTATTTAAATAATGGTAGAATCACCATACTCTATTATGATTTTTAATAAAATAATGACCCGATCAAGGTAGAATCATCACAATTAATCTTTCATGAATAATAATCAATCCTTAAGTGGGAACATTCTCTTATTCGTGGACAAATAGAAATTTGTAATTATTTAGTAGTGTCCTATTATCCTTCTTTGACACTCAATACCAAAAAATTAATGTATCAGTTTACATTTATTTTTCCTTCTAAAAATATGAACATAGGTGCAGGTTTGGTTCATCTTGACAGAAAGAAAATGTGGGTTTTCACTTCGTTGTCCATTATACATCAATTAATTACACACCTATTTTTACATTACATGAAACAGTGGGTTATTATAACCAATTAATCTTTCATTGAATTTTTCATAGAGAATCATTACAAGTGTGTGAGTTTAACAGAAGTCGAGTGTTCACGAATTACCTTCTTCAAAAGGGAAAACAAAAGTGTAACCAACTTTCATGTGTACATAATATTTCTCCTTCACAAAAGTCTGGTGTCCTCCGAAAACTTCCTTAAATCCACCATGTTCTATATTTCACCGCATTGTGTGAGTGATCCCAAGGAAACCTTCTCATCTATTGAAAACTATTCCTTCTATGTAGAAAATTTCCTCCCACATACAACCTTTAATTTTGAGGAAAACATTCCCTTCCACAAACCGCCTCTAGTTTGGGGATATAAGATTCCCACAAAAACAACTAAGGCTTGGAGACCCATTATTCATTGAAGTAAATCAAACCTCTTATACCCATTCTGAAAAATCTCTTCACAGAATTGTCTCAATTGTGGAAATGATCCCCTTGAACTACTTCCTATTTCATAGAATCCTCCCACACGATCTCTTACTCTTCATGGAATTATACATCATGAACTACTTAAGACATAATCAAATTCATCCAAAAACTATGATATTATCTAATGAAATTCACCTTACTATGTGACCGAATTATATGTCCTTATATAGGAAAATAAGATCCGCAAAACCTGCTGGATTGAATTACCCAAAATACCAATTCAATACTACTTTCACCATGAACTGCTACGTGGTCAGTTTATAACCTTAACACTTTACAGCAGATGCTGTCATCCATAAAAAAAATATTTCCGAAGCCATAATCACCGACTCATTGCACAAATAAAATTCCTCCCATGAACTATTATCCTCACAAAAAGTGTAGGCCTCCCGTGAACTATTTTTCTCTATAAAGATTGCATAGAACACTTTGCGCTCTGTATAGCACGGCTATGTAGAAATCATACATGGTTGATTTTACCTTTACATTCATATTTGGAAACACCAACCATTATAATGTGTGGTTATATAGTTTTTTCAACAAACATAAATTTATATATCCTTAAATATCCCACTATCTTATACCAAAATTCAATTCTTCAAAAAAACACTCAACTAATTTCATCATGAACCCCATATATCATGATATTTAACTATTGATTGATCACCTTTAGTATCATCAAACTTAACAAGGATTGTATTGTAAATTCCTTATCATCCATCATCATATTTCATTCATAATCTAACTAGAATACAATTCAAAGAATATCTTTTCTGTAAACCAAATACTCAATATAATTGTCTGCACTTCTTATCCCCCTTTATTTTTTAAAGATATCATCACAAGTTTTACAACAAACTTATGATTTGTGGGAAATAAAAAACAAAAAATATTCATCATGTTCAACTAGAGGAATTATTCATCCATAAAATCTGATGTAATCAAATGAATGTATAACAATTATCCATGAATAAACTTGAAATTCAAATTATTCAAACCTTTCACATGTTTCTTAGAATATCAAGACCAGAGGACATTATCCAATATCAATTAACTTTGGAACAACTTCATCATATTGACCAAAATGAGATATTCTTATCACATTGATTAGTATTGACACAATATACAATCCATACACACAGTGGCTCTTAAAAATGTCAAAACTATATTATATGATTAGATCTACATACTTATTTCTCAATAAAAATTTTTTTCACGTAAAAATTAATATAGTCACTAAATATCCCCTTATTAATTTAACTAATGTCTCTAGTGTAATCTCATAAATACCCATATATTCATTTTAGAAAATTGATAAAATGATAAGCTATTTTCATCCTTCCTGCCCATTAGAAAATACAACAAAAAATTTACATTTTTTAATAATATATGTTCTATGTAGTGATCTCATTTTTCTATTTTTCCTAGACATGCTCTAACTAATCTTATTTAATATTATTGTGATGTGACATAACTAACCTCTAGAAAAAATACATTATATCTTATCATATTGATAATTATGACACGGGAAAACCGATATTAAATCATTGACAATAATTTTCAGGTGATTAATAAAAATTTTATTAGCAAACAATAGTCCTATTTTTATTCCATCATTATTATTTAGTGAATCCCCTTTAATATAATTATCTTTTATCACCATTTATATTTCTCAAATATATTTATTTGAAATTGTCATGAAATTTTAGAAGCGATCATCTAATTAACTTTTCACAAGAATCAATTTTAACAACAATCTTAATTATTATATTTTGTTCAATGAATAAAAACCATGTAATGATCATATAAAGTATCCCTTAAAATATTTATTTTGGAAATTAAGACTTTTAATACTATTAAAATATCAAATTTTATTAAAATTTGTAACCCAAAAAAGTCTCAATCCTCAATGATATGAAGTTGGTGCACTTTATATTTTCTTAAAGGGTGGAATCATATGAAGGTATTTTTTCGACCATAAGAGGGGATTTGAAAAAACCGTAGGGAGACCTTTATAATAAACCTTACATGGTGATTTTGAAAACCTTATGAAGTCTCAAATTTATAAAGATCATTGGACAACTGTATGAACTATAATAATATACCATATATAGTTCCTCCCTATTTCATTTCCAGACTATTCATTATCAGTATCATCATTATTTAATTATATTTCACCCTTTAAATGAACATGAAATAAAATTCTGATATTTCGTTCAATATACTTACAAATTGGATCATCCTTAACAACTTTATACCCAACCTAATAAAATTCCATGAAAAAATTAAAAAGATCAATATCTTTAATTTTTTTTCATCTGATTTGACCTTAATAAGTCTGTATAACCCTTATAAGAATATGATCAACCATAAAAAGTGAACCAAGAAACCTTATGAAAAATTAATAATATGATTACCAAATTTTGAATATAATTTTATATTGCTTCATAAAGTCACATTACCTCTTCATTTCAACTCATAGTTTTTAAAATATTCTAAAATGAATTTTGAAAAGTCACAAAAAATATTAGCGGGTTCTTAACTCTCCCCTTGGATGGTTTAAAAAAAAATTAAAACCATCAATAATTATATGAGGTTATTAAACATTCATTGATAATATTATAAAATGAAATATAAAACAAGTGGAATTTCAATTGGTCAAAATGTGCTCATGATCTCCACTTTCATAGGTCACCAAGTGAAAACATGATGAGAGGAAATATAAATTTTTATGATATAATCATAGTTTATTTTCATATGTCATCAATATCATATCAAATTAATGTATCTATATCATAACATATATTTTTTAAAAAATGACGTCATTACATTTCTAGGTTCACTTAATAGTGGTGAGATTCCACAAACCTTTGATGTATAAAATACTCAAGGAAAATTTTTACATTAATATTACATAGAAAAATGATCACTATGTGATAACAATAATTATTATTTTTATTATGATAATATAAAATTAAAAATTTATCAGTTCATGGGAAGGAACTCCAACTGATTTAGTCAATGGGTCTCACATGATGTTATAATTATTTTGATGTATAGATTTAGTTAATCGATCTACCACATTTGTATTTGTGGAAACTTAGATGATAAAAACATCACATATATCTATAAAATAACCCAAGAAATGATACTTATATAGTATACTATTTATCTGCTAATTTGACATTAGATCCTTATCCAAAATACCTTCTATATTTTTCACACAATTTGATGTAATTTTCATCATTAGATTCACTAGAAGATGAAATATACATAGATTCTACTATATAATCTATCACCAATAGTTACTTAGAACTAATATAACTAAAAAATATTATATTGAGGAAAAACATGTATCTCAATGATTCTTTCTTATAATTTTATTAGATTTTGGTACATAAATTTTTATTTCCCCTCAGAACTAATTCCTCACGTCCTTTATTTACTAGGATAATATCTTTTGTATTTTAAAGGTACATTAGGATATTACTTAAAACCAACCAAAGAAGCTCTTCTTGTTCTACTTAATATATACCTATTGTGATTAAGGATCATATAAAATTTATCTTGGTATATATCATGTGACACAGAATATATTAAATCATTGAAGTATATGGGGTTTTACTAATTATTTATCTATCTTATTAAGTTAGATGATGTATTTTTTAGATATATGTATACTATATAACATAAGAAACAATAATAACATATATAGATCCATATTCTATATTTTAAGTTCCATTTTAATATATATAAATACAATTAGTCTAATAATCCTATTTGATCTATCTTAGGGGGTATTGATCCCTATATTATAGTTTGTTTCACATAATTGTTTCGTGGATATTATTTTCTTAAACCAAGTTTTAACATATTGTAATACAAGTATCTAATTTCCCAAAAATAATATATCATTAACATATTTCACTAGGAAAAGAATAGATCTCATGCTAATCATATTATGAAATTAGGTCATAGATTCATTATCAATATAACCAAACTCTCTTATAGAAACCATTGGTTCGAAAAACTCTTCAAGATGTGTTACATAGAACTGGTCTATAATATTTTCATTATGAAATGTGCTCTTGAAATAAATTTCATATATTTCATAATATTTCAAGGATATTATGGAATGTAGGATTAGAATGGATTTCAAAATAGTGACTGGGTATAATGTTTTGTTTTCAATTTTTCCCAGACATTTCTTGAAACAATTGGCAAAAAATTGTGAATTATAAGAAATAAATTTACCAAACATTTCAATTTACTTATTTAATATCCATTTACACCCAAATAGATTTAAATCAACTAGAGGATCTTCTAAATCCCAAACATTATTTTGGTATATGGAATCAATTTTATAAATTTCATCCACTTTCTACATACAAACTAATGAGATGTTTACAGGTTCTTTATAAGATAAAGGTATTTTATTCAAAATTAAAAGTGTTTCACATACCATAGTGATTATAAAATAATATACCTTTGGATTTATTACCTCTATAGAACTCCTATATATAACCTATGTCTTTATAAAAACATCTTTTATTATGTCTTGTAGAATTTGTTTCTAATTTAACTCATGAGGCTCTATATCATTCTATCCCAATATCCTATGGATATGTTCCTTCTTTATAGAGTCATATTATTTATTTATAGGATTTATTTTATATTTGAGGGATCAATTCAAAACCTCATGATAATAATTCCATTTATTTGTTTATTTTAATCCATTTTTTAGGTTCCTAGTGTTTTATCAGAATATCTAGGAGTGTTCATGGGGTATCGGGAAACCCTTAGTGTCTAAAATAGGAATTTACTCTGTGTAAGGGGGATTATTACCCATAGTGTAAGGAATAATGGTGTTAATACATGTTTTCCACTATGAATGGTGTCTCATTAGTAAAAAAAGAAGTTATTACATTGTTCCCCCATTGTACTTTAACCAATTCGAAGGTATTTTTCCATTTCATTATATATTTTTTCTCTTAGCACCCCATACCATTGAATACCATATCATTATTATTTCATTTTTGGGATTTATTCATGTATTTTTCTTTATTATTTATGGTAAATCCAAATGAACAACTTCCTCTCTGCCTTTTATCCATACTTTTTCTGATTCTCTCCCATTTTTGGTCATGATGACCTTTGGATTCATGTCTGTCAAAAAATATATTTTTTTAGGTTTTTTATTTTTTCTATTAGGGTTATCCATTCCATATAAGTATAGAGAAGTAATTCCATTGTGGAATTTTTCGTACTGATGCGGATTTAAAATTATTTTGACTTTTATATTTTAGAACCAAGAATGCATTCACTTTGAACATATTGTTTTGGATATGGAAAGAATTTATTTGTTATAATAGCTATTTTTTGAGGATAAAGTATATATTTACCATTATAAAATCATGAATAAAAAATTTTCCCAAGTTTTTACTCTAATATGTTAGATTTTTATTAATTCCAATCCCTTTTTTTAGAAATTACCTAGATTCCTCTGTAAATTAATTCTTAGATTTCAAATGGTGTTTTTATTTTCAATTGAATTTAAAAATATTTTATTGAGTTTTTAAAAAAAATCTGGTCTCTTCATATAATGGGGTCGATTTTAAATAATTATTATGAGGATTAGTTTACACTTTAATAGGGTGAATTATTCATAAAAACACAATTGAACTATGCATGTGGTTTGGATTTTTTTTTGAGATGGATGCAAGTGTATCTATTATAAGACATCATTATTGTAGTGAATATTTTTGAAGTAAAGGGAAAATAAAAAGTGGGGTTATTTTGGTTGTGTCTTTCGTATGATTTACTCATTGTTTATCTATATTTATATTATTGTTTAATTATACTTATTAGCTCACTCTATTTTATAAACATAATTGGAACTTCTATTATCTAGTAGAAATTCTTTGAACTCATGACATAGTAGATTAATATCATGATCATGATAGGTTTCCTATTATGACATACTCTTCTAAGAGATGTTACCCCTTAGTTATTCAAGGTAGGGTACAACTGAGTGTTAGGGTTGTTAGATTTCATCATGATTGCTGATATAATATATCAATTCTAGTACATAGAATTATTTTTCTTCACCTCTTATAGACTCCCACCATTACTTGTACCATGTTTTTTATATTGGTTAATTTTATCTTATTGTTTCAATAGATTACTGGATTTTTAAACCTCATTTCCCTTGATTTATTTTTGATGCTATTATTATCATTACATCAACTCATTCTCATCTGTTTACAATTTTCATAAAAGGAATGTATTTCTGATTTTGTGTGTTGTGGAAATTTGTTTTGGGACACCCGCATCGAATTTTATTTTATAAAAAAATTGAAAAAATTATTTTATAAGAAAAACATTTCATATAGTGTTTTTAAAAATAACCACTTTTAATTTCATATGGATCATGTTTAATTGAACTAATTTTAAAGAAATAAGGAAAAATATTATTATTAATTTTTATATCTAAAATAGAAAATATATGGTAACGCATGGGGTGTGGTTTTTTATATTTAATACTAAGATTCATAATCATGATATATATATATATACATATCAATTGAAAGTTTGGGTACTAATTCTTCTCCGATCACAATTGATCGATGGTAGTACTATGGATGGATGGTGACCTTAGGGTCATAGTGATATTGCATATTGTTTTTTTGTTAATAAGTTTTATAGTATCCTCATTAAATTATTTTGGATATACAATTATACATAAGAACCTTCCTTTAGATGTATTTTTTTAATTCACTCTTGTTTTTTAGAATATTTTATTTGTTATAACATGGTTCCTCATACGGTTATTTAAAAATTAGGTTTTAACTGGTGGATATAACTATAATGAAAAGTGTGGTCATTCCATGATTTTATTGAAATTATGTTATGTTATAATTATTATTTATTGGGTGAAATTATTCACATGAGTTATTAATTGATTTTATTTTCACAAATTTCAATAATGTAGTTTTTATGGATGCAATTTGGGGTAAGTATTAGGTTGTCTCAGGTGCCCTGTTCAGGTGTGGATGAAGTTGGTACATGATATATGGAATCATATCCTATGTTTGTGGGAATGATTATGGTTCAAAAAGTAATTTTTTTGGGGAAATAATCGTAGATTACATATAATAATTTCAAAATCTGAGTTGTAGGTGTGGGGAGATCCTCGCGATCACTTTTTCATTCGGATTATTTAGTTACCAAATGACTTTTCATTGTCATTATTTGTTTTGGGTTTCATTTTATTTGTTGTATGGGTTAAGGATTTTATGTTTGGGGTATGGAAATAGTGATGAACTAATAGAACCTACGGATTTCATAGTTCCAAGAAATACATATGGATCCTGAGTACAAGGTTAGAAATAAATCTTATTGGTAGTTTTCTGGTTTAACATGTTCAACCATGCCATTTCATTTTACTAAAAATATAAAAAATTCCTCCTTTTAATTTTTTTTGAGACTTATTTTTCTTAATTCATTTTTATGTGTTATTAAATATTTTCGATAAAATATGTGTTTTAAATTTTAAATTTTGTTTTTAAAAGGTGATGTTTTTAGTTTTGAATATAATAAAGGAGTTTTCCTAAATTTATATTAAAAAACATTACATTCATATTTATAATAAAATTATTTTAAAATAGAAATAAAAATTTTGAATCAATTAATGGGTATCCATAAAAAGTTATGTTTATTTCTTTTTTAAAATTTGGGATTAATTTTTATATTTTTTAGTCATAATTAAATGATGATTCGACTATAAAAGTGTGAAATTTTGTTTCAAAACCAATAAAGTGGAGTTCATATAATGATTTTATGTGTCTTTAGGGGAATTGATTGACATTTCTAAATGTGAAAATGGATTCGAGGGTAAAATAAATGTTTTGAAATTAAAAATATAATATTATAAAATATTTTTAAATGAAGGCCATGTCTTTTTAATAATTACATCAATATGGTATTTGTAAAAATAAATTTTTTAACACAGAGTTTTTTAGTTAATAAAGGTGTATTTATTATATAATTAGAAGGGTAAAATGTATTGAGAACATGAAATTATTTTTATAATTAATTTTATAATTTTAAAATGACATTAAAATTTATTTTTATTACTTTAATTAAAATAATATGATTTAAAAATGGTTTTTAATTTTATTAAGTTTTTGTAATTAATTTCATTAAGTATTTTATTTGAGTTTTTTCTTGTAATTTATTAAATATATTTTTTTTGTATTTTATTGGAGTATGCCTCAAAAAATAGTCTCTAAGATCATAAAGAGTTAGTTCCTAATTTATTCATCCATAGTCATATATTATAGAACTCGTGTGTAGCCTTTCTAGTTGTTTGTTGTATCCTGATTCCAAGTTTATTTATAGGTTGTCATATTTTTCAATAATTTTATATTTATTTCCTCTTCCCCTTACTGATTTTTTTACTTTTTCTTTGGGATATTATTTATCACATGATGTTTGGGTACTTAATTATATTCCATATAGATTTCATTTAGAATATCGATATTCTTCTAGTCCCAAATTCATTTACATTTTGTCCATAAGATCATGTATTATTGCAGTTTAGTGAAATTTACTATAAATATTTTTCTGTTTTATCTATGTTTCATTTTTTAGAATATTATTTTAATGATTTTTTTGTTACAATTTGGGTGAGATTATTTTCAAGATAATTAATCATGTGACAAACCTTAGTAGTTTTGTTTACAAAACTAGAATAGATATTGATCCATTAGAGTGTACACACTCATTAGGATTAGTTGTATTTAATTTGTGATCCCTGTGACTAGTGTTCTAAGATTACATTCTAGTTATACCTTTATTTTTTATTCAAATTATGGTTGTAACCAAGGCTATTTTTATGGAGTATTCATTTTATTTATGGATCCCCCACTTTACATTCATCGTCAAAATAATATTGGTGGGTTATTCTACACAATTTAAGGATTACTAGGATCATAATTAGGTTATTATTTCCTATGAGAAATATTAAGATTTTGTGGTTTTTTGAAGAGGTGTATGGTTTTTTAGACTTAGGGGATATGATATGAATAATGTGTATATTATTAAAATTCCTATTTAAATCATGGGATGTGTTACAAGATGTTGTTTTAGAGATGCGTCATCCTATAGATCCACCATGAAGTTGAATTCTTAAATGTTGGTGTGACCTATGTGGGACTTTTTTTGTAATCTGTGTTTTGGGGACAACCTTTTATGAGTTAATCATTAGAGGTAGATATAGTAGTGGTGGATTTTAAATGTTTCAATTGGAATTTTGGGAGTGGTTGATCATTCTTGGAGTGTTCTTACATAATAGGGTTTCTGGATATGGTGGCATGACCACCATAACTGACCTTCTTAGTCTTGAAATTCAATGTTTCTCTTTTGAAAGGGAAGTTCTATTTCCTTGATCAAATGATTCCCTTTTACAAATTTTAGCATTATTGTCCCTACACATATTTTTTACCTTTTGTTTTAATTTATCTTTGTTTTTTACTTAGGTGATGAAATTGGGAACATATAGAAAGTTAAATGATATAAGGGAAGTATTTTGACTATACTATGGTTGAATTATTGAAATTATTTTTGATAATAGTTTATTTGTTATCTGAAATGGTCATTAGAATCATAAATCCTTTCTTTGTATCCATTATGGGTTTCCAATTATTTTAAAATTTGGTTGTGTTGATAAGGTTGATCTGCATTGATTTATTAATAAATCAGATAAAATTAGACTTTCTTGGGGGAGAAAATTTCAATGGTTGGGACAATTGTGACACTCATATGATACTATTTTCATATTTATTGATGAATTTTATTTTTTTAGGTTCCATGGGGTTTCATTGATGTTTTGGGGAGTGTTTGAGGCGTCTTGGTGTGATGTTGGTGTAGAATACTATAGTTCATCAAAGGAGATGGTGATGTAGGGAACAAAATTCTTAATACAAGGGCACCATTATCCATAGAGGAATGATTTATAGAAAGAGAACTTATGCCATACCATGAGTGGTGTATATCATAACAAATATAATTTTGGAACTTTTTCCCTAAAAGGATTCAACACATTTGGGGGTATTTTCTCTTTCATGTAGCCCTTATGATTCTAATCATACATTCCCTTTGAACCCAATCCTCTTACTGGTGTCTTCTTGAGACATCATCTGGTTTTATTCCTGATTCATGATAGTAAATCCACATGAACAACTTACTCTCTTCCATTTCTAAATTCCTCTTATTTTTCATTAACTTATATTGTCTTTGTGACCTAGGGTTTCTATTTTCTTAAATTTTATTTTGGGTATTATATTTTTTAGTGTTGAAAATTAATCAATGAGGTTCTTTGTTCAAATTTAAGGTTGGAATAAAACTTTTCTTGGGGAAACATAAAGTTTTTAGTAGGCTTCCCCTTATATGGCCATTATTTTACAAAACCTATATTTGTTTACATTTTAATTAATTTTTTTGTTATCAAATGATAATATTAATTATGATAGTAGTGTTTTTTAAAAGAAAGTAAATACTTCCCTTTACTTATATTTATATAAAATGTGATTCCATTATTTTAAATATATTTTTTATTTTGATTCTCACACCACATGTTTGAAAAATTTATCAAATATCCTTTATAAATAAATTTTATGATTTTAAATAGTGTTTTATTATTTAAATGTATTTTTAAAGGTTCTCTAGAGTTTTATATAGTATATATTTCTAATTTAAACAATGGTAATGAATTTAACAAATAATTATATGGAACAATTGTTACTTTGAAATTGTGAGTTATCGATAAATATTCCCTTAGAATATTCACCTTGACCAATAAGTCTTGAAATGGATAAAAATGTCTCCAGAATATGATGCAATTAATAAAATGATGATTTTGAAAATAAGGGGATATTTTTTTGTTGGTTTTTCTAGGGTTGAATATTTCATAGTAATTCTTTTTGGTGTATCTGACTTTATTTTATTTCTTACACTTCTTATAAAATTACCCAAATTTTATACACATCATGGGAACTTTGAGTAAATAAAAGAACTTATGTGATAACATGTTTCATCATCTAAGGATCATGATCTAGCTAGTTGATACTTGTCAAACATTATCTTATTTGGGGTTTTCCCTTTAATATGACTAGGTATGGTTAAACTGAGTTTTAAGGTTGTTTGATTTCATATGGAAAACCAATATGAAAGATCATATTTTCCATGTTCAAGACTTTCACGTCATCTCCAAGGTACTACCATGATCACTTTTACATGGTTATTTATGTTAATTACTTTAATTTTATTACCATTTTTTTGGAAAAAGTATTGTTTAATGTTTTCCTTTGATTTATTACTCTTTCTAATAATATCATCACATATACCGTTATTAGCTTTGTACTCTTTTATTTAAATGAAAACATACTCATTTATTGTGTTGTTTAAAATTGTTTTGGTACTCCTTTTATAAGATTTATATTATAAAATACTTTCGAAATATGTTTTCTAAAGATGATACCTTTCATTATATTGTTCTTAAGACATCTAATATTAATTTTTTTTGACTCACGTTTAAATGAAAAAGATTTTACAAAAAAGGGAAATAAAAAATTATTATCATTTAAAACTAAATTATAGAATATATGAAAGCTAATTTTTTTCCAAAATAACATGAAATGGGTATATTAACATAAGGTAATACATTGGGTGTGGTTTTGTTGGCATGCCTACCTAGTATCATACTCACACTTATCTATATATTCCATTTATAGGTTTAATTTGTAGTTCATATTTTATTTTCATAAGGTGATGAAATTATTTGTGATGGATCAGGACCCTAGTTTCACAAAAAGATATGGTCTGGTATATTGGGAATCAGTTTTATTTTTAGTATTCTATTACATCATCCAATTCATTCAATTCTGTATCCAATGTCACTTTTAGCTATATGATTTGATCTTATATGGTTTACTAGTTAATTTTTATTGGTAATCATTTTTTATTATTTATTCTTTGTGAAAAATATATTTATTTTTGAATATAGATCTCTGATGTACATAGT
Organism: Viscum album; assembly: GCA_963277665.1. Classification (NCBI taxonomy): domain Eukaryota; kingdom Viridiplantae; phylum Streptophyta; class Magnoliopsida; order Santalales; family Viscaceae; genus Viscum; species Viscum album. The sequence goes on along the minus strand of OY728151.1, from coordinate 973,614,820 downwards.
GGTAAATCTACAATTTCGGTAAAATTTCATTATGTTCTAACTTCGGTTTTTTTCAGAATTATTCTAGTGAGTTATTAATTGATTAGTTTTCATTATTTACATGCTAAGGGTGGTCAGGCATGAATTTTAGGTATGTAATAGGGTAGATTGAGTACCCTGTTCAATGGTTTCCAGATTTCTTTTTGGACATATTTTATATTTAATATCATCTTAACTCTTTAATATATCCAATTAGGATACATTTTATTCCTTTAGATTCATGTTTGTTCCTAAAATTGTCTTTAACAAATTATTTACATCCATACACAATTATATATGATAGAAAGATTCCAACTACACCATAAATCATATTGGATTCTCCGTTCCAATTTGGTTTGGGCTTCTTTTAGTATATATGCGAGCATTTTTAATGTATATACCCAAATTGATACAACAAGGTTTTAATAAAATACCACCAGTGACACCATGTATAAAATGGTTTAGTTTTTCCTTTCACCAACATAATTCACTAAATTTTTATATAGCTGAGTGAGTTGGGTTATTATACCATGCTCTTTAAAAAAATCCATGAAAACTTTCATAAGATATTATCTACCTCTATTAGAAGGATTTTTTATATGTTTACAAATTTTATTATTTTCATCATTATTATATTCCATGAATATGTCAATGATGTCATACTAATACATCATCAAGAATATATAACCATTTCTTCTTAAATAATTTTTAAAAGTAACAAATAATGTGAATCCACCAATATCCTCCATTAGATTCGGTCTACATACATTTGTGTGAGCTACTTATAGAAGCTATACAACATTCTATCTTTTTCTAATGCAGTGAAGTCTGTTCATTTTTATTTTTAAACAAGTATAAAATATATATAATGGTTTCAACATAAAAGAGTATAAATAAATTACTTTATGTAATCTTAAAAAATTCTTATGGATTATTTGACCACCTCCATTATTACATAACTGGGTGTAATATATGTCATGTGAGCTAGATTAATTATTAGTTTCCAATACATTATTTTCATAATCTAGTATGTAAATAATGTTAATCAGATATTTGATACCATAACATAATATGTGATTATAAAACTAAGATCCTTTATTTTTAGATTTTCATATAAATTCAATCATGTCTAAACTTGAAACAAAAATAATGTTTTTGGTTATAATAATAATATAGTAAATATTCTTTAAAACTAAAATAATTCATATGGGTAATGTGACGTGTTACTCTCAAATATCCAGAATAGATAATTTCGTTCCATTTATTTTTTATAAACCCTCTTAAATTTTTTTATTTTAATAAAAATTTCTTGATAACCGTATTTGGATGAAAATGTGTGAATCACAAGATACAAATAATAACAAATTAATAGAACAAGTAAAATTACACTGAATAATTAATAAAACTGTATCATCCCCTTTCATCTTAATTGATGTAAAATTTATATTATAGTAGATCTTAGAATAAGAAAAAAATAGTCTTTCTCTTTAAAATCCCTCTAGACATTTCACTTCACTAAATGGAAATTGTAAATGTGACATTGGTTTATATCTTTCCTTACCCATTTTTCATGTAATACGATTCCATCCATAAGAACCCCACCTAGGATAACAGTGGTCCAAGTTTGATACCCCAATCCCACCTCTAATATGGTAGGGGTTGGATACTAGTAACAAATATACACATCACAAATTAAGGGATGAATTTAATTAATGAACCTATAACACTATAAATTTCTATACGTAGGATAAAAATACAACCCATACTAGATAAATAACCATCCCAAATAAAAATTCTTCTTACATATTCTATTATCCATAAGGGAATAATTAGGGAATAATTCATAAAATTATATAAAAAAACACACACCCAACAATTCAACATAAAACCAACCTATAATGATTTAGATGAAAGGTTAATTGAAAAATACTATCTTTATTGAAGATTTCCTTCCATTATAATAACCTTTGGTTGTATTATACATCAATTAAATAGTATCTACCAAAGCCTCCACATGATTTCTTCCCATCAATATAAGAAATGAAATGATTAAGAAAATCACCCTTCTAGGGATTATTATATAATTACCCTATAAGAAATATTGAAACTAAAAGAAAATATGATAAGATTGCATGTATAAAAAACCATGATGGAAAGATAACAGGGAATGAAAATATGATTTAAAATCAGTGAAAGTAGAGAGAATGCACAAATTTCTATTCTACAAAACCTAGCAATATAAGGATCCTCCCCATGAAATAAACTTTTAAATCAGAACTACCTAAGTTAGAAACCTATGTCACATTTGATAATATGTAATAGGGAACTCATGGTTCACTATATAAACAAATAAAATGTGGTAGTACCAATCCTAGGTAGATGACTCATGTCTCATCAATTATTTTTGTATAAAATTATATATTGCAGAACTTGATTTATAGAGGACACATTCCCTTAGTATTTGGAGGAGATCTAAACTCCTTCAAAAGAGTGGTGTCCCTATTCATGTCACTTCTAATGTGGAACTAACCCTATTCAGATTTTTCGGACCCATATTCCAATATGTATAGGAGTACCAAAAATTCAAAGATTATATAGGCCCCCTATCATCAAAACCCCCATGGGGTATCCTTATCACATTTCCAATTTGATCATCTCACCTATACCAAGTCAATGAACCTATAGAGATATAGGAAACGATCCTTCTTGAAATTCCTCAATACTCGACTAAGATGTCCAATATTGATGCATGTTGGTCAAAAACAAGATAAATGCCTTTAAAATAGGGGAAGATGAATATTTATATTTTGATATTATCAAAAAAAACTTCACTAATGATATTATTCATCTATTAGTAGGAAATGTTTTCTCCACCATAATAAAAATTAGCAGACAATGAATGTAAATAAGGGAAAAAATCAATTTTTACTTGGTTCATCAAAATTGGGATAATATAAACAGTATACTATGTTGATATATCAATGTAACTGAATAACTAACAAAAATTATTATTTCTCACATTTTAAAGTGGCCACATTGACCATCCAGGGTTATAAACCACACAAATAAGAGAACTCTGAACTATCAACCACTTGGAATGATCATTATTTATAGAAGGAAAACCAACATAAATTTAAGGAACTAATATTAATATTTCATAATTTTGGTAGTATCAATCACAACCTCATTCATTCGAGTTATGATATTTATGATCCTCTAGAAAGATAGACTCATGATAATCAATTATAACTCTATCTAACATTCTTGAATAGTTATGAACTCCATATTTTTGGAAACATTAACCTCTATCCCTTTTTAAAAAAGAAATATATCTCTATAATATTGAAAAATTCTCTAGATATTCATCACTACATATGATTATGTTTCTAAATACACATTAAACCAAACCTTGGAAACATCCCATATAATCCTTAAAACATTGGAACTTTGAATTTTGGAAAATCTTCCCAGATCGACTTAATGGAGATTTGACCATAATCTTCATGAAATAATTAAATTTTATACTAATAAATATTGATCCATGATACTTCTAATTCTATCATCATAACTACATAAATACCAACATAAGAAAAAAACAATTTCAACAATTTTCTTTTAGGTTTTAGAAGAATTCTTAATAGAAATATTTATGCAAATTAGACGTTAGGAATTTTGGGTGCATTATAGATAGTTCCACACCCATATATGATGTAGTATTTCTCATGGGTTGCAGCTATTCACCATAGGTAGAGTTAAATGACCAAGAATTTTATCAATGGAAATTCCCTTATTATAATTATATCCTTTAGTATAATGCTCTTACATCACATAAAGAACCTAATAAAAACTTTTTTCTCATAAAATAGTAAATAATGAAGTGGTATTTATATAAATTAAGGAAACTGTGGAAATTGAATACTAACTCAACCATCGAAATAGTAATGTGACCATTAAGAATAGTAATCTAGCCATTTAAATAGTAACCTCAAATTTTAATGTATAAATAAAATTTAGGTATCGTATAAATGATGATATTATAAATTTGTATCATTGAATAAGTAGTTATATATTTTAAAAATGGAAAATTAAGTGTTGATATTACTGTGAAAGTAAATGATAAATTATAATTTTATAATTAATATAATTATTTAAAAAAATATTTATTGTCATAAAATATATTCATAGCTTAATATTTTTTCATCTTATAATTACAAGACAATTTTATGATACTTTAAATAATATTTCAATGTGTCCTAAAATCAGTTGTAGTATTAAAATCTATATTTTTCAAATAAATAATGAATTTAATAATATGTTAAATTTCTCGTATATAGAAAATTATTTTCATAAAATGGAGTAAAATTTTAAAATATATAAGTAAAAAAATCTATATGGTGGATTTTTAATACTTTTCAAAAAGAGTTTAATTTATTAGGGAATAGTGAGATACGATAATTTACAATATTTAAAAAAAACAAGAATTACTGATTCTTGGATGGTTTATGGATGATTTTAGAACCATTACATATGAATATCATTAATTATTTAAAATATTTTGTGATAACAATCAACACTATTGATAGTTTTGACCCAAATTATTTAACTTTAGAATATAATAATAGAAAATACCCTTTTCTTACAACTATAAATACTACCTCCCACCACGTCATCTCCTCACACATCCAAATCCATTAATACTTAAAAAATTATTCCCAATTTCATTCCTAAGACACTTTCCCCAATCCTGGTATTTATTTTCTAACCAAAAGACCACATCCAAGTTCTTTAAGGAGTTTCTTAAGGAGATGACATTCAAGTTGTAAACCAACACTTCTTTCTATTTTATTATATTTTATATTATTTTCTTATCCTTATCTCACCAACCCAATCCAAAGTGACCCAATAACTCTATTATCATACACATGTTTTAATTTTGTTGTCTAAATGTAATATCTATAATCAAATATCATGTCTTATACTTTTATTTTAAAAGTGAAAACATCATTCGTTTTGTGTCACTATTATAAATAAGAGCTATACCAATGGACCTATACCAACGGTTTAGATAATACCATTGGCATATGTACCTTTGAAAGACCCTATAACAATGGTTTTGGACAAAATATTGGTATATGCCTCTTGTAGACATCCTATACCAATAGTTTCTACAAATCCATTGATATAGGTAAGTAATTAGGACCTATACCAGTAGTGTTGGCCAAAACTATGGGTATAGGTCCACCCTATGAGGAATAGTTTCACCAAAACCATTAGTATAGCTTTAAATATTAAAGAACCAATACCAATAGTTTTGAGATCTTCTGTTATAGGTACCCTTATTTTTTAAGGGTTAATTCTAAAAAAAACATTAGTTAAATAAAATGATAAAATACAAATTAATATAAATATATATATTTATGAAAATATGTTCACGAAAGTCATCTTTGGTTAGTGGTTAGGTCGTTGATATATAAGGGGAAGATCCTGGGTTCAAACCTCAGGTGTGTATTTAATTTTAGATTACCTATCCCAACGCCAAATCACCCAACTACACTCCAAATTTTTTTATAGGGTATACCAATGATTTATATATCTAGACCCATAGTTTCAAACTGTTGGTATAGTCTATTTTTCTAGTAGTGTGTCAACTCACAACCACCATGGATGACGAGTTTTTGTTTTCCATTACCTTCTTCAAAGCTAGTCATAAAAAATTATTATGGTTAAAAAATATTTAAACATTTATATTATATCTTGTTTCATGTTCTGGAACTAATATATATTTATATTAGTAAATAAAAAAAGAAAACTCGTTCATGATGATCGAAAAAGTGCAAAAATAAAATAATATTTTTTGTTAAAATTTTATATAATAAATAATCATAATATCAAAATAAATGATATACAAGATCATTTTAATTTATTAGAGGCATAAATATCATATAATTCAACTTATACAGTTTTTCATTCATTTAATGAGAAATCCAAAAATTAAACTCAAGTGAACTGATCATAAAATCATAAAACAAACGTACCCAAAATAATGAAATTAATCATTTTAACCCATTGAAATGGTCTTAAATGAATTTAGTAAAATTTTATTAAATAAAATAAATTTTCAAGAGGTATTAAATTAAATTTTTAGTGAATCTAATTTTCTTATTTATGACATTAAATAAAATTGCAGAACACTTTCATACATAAGGTACGTGATTCTATCTGAACCACTATTTTTTCCATTATGTCATGTTTTATCTCTATTTACCCCAATTTTATTATTAATAATTATTAATAAATCCTCCAAAATTATGTGTGTATGTTAAAAAAATGTTCCTATATCAATTGTTATTTCATTTATATAGAAATGAATTATTTTTAATGAAGCGACTCAGGTTTTTTCCTTGTCATACTTTGGAATATTTCTATGAATAATTCCAGAGCTAGGCGCGAAGACGACGTGCTATTCCGAGGCCCGGTGTGCCTGGAATTAATTTTATAAAAATATTTAGTTTTTTATACTATTCATGTGGAGGGTGTGAGAAATCTCCTAAAAGGTAGCTCAGTATAGGAATCTTAGGGCACAGTTGCGTCCGGGACATGTCGTTTACCATAGGCGGGGTGTAAACTTTGCGGGCACGGGCCTGCTATGAGAAAAGCTACCATGGGTGTTTTCATAAATAAATGGAAAAGTTAATTTACGAGTGTCAGCTCAAAATAACTCATGAATGGAGTGTCAGATCGCAATTATGAGAAATTTATTTTCATTCATATTGGTACATATACTCTAAGGGTGACCTTACCTTTGTCTGCATTGGGCATCGGGCAGAGGCGAGTCGGGAGCCAGAGATGGGAGGGAGTTTATTTTTTAAAAAATATAAATATATCCTCCCCCATTCTTCCTCTTAGACGTGCACAGCAAAGAAGTTTCCTCCTCCCTCATCTTCCTCCTTCCGTCAATGGAAAATAGGAGATCGAATCGTGCGATCAAGGGGTCGTTTGACTTAGATATTGACGGCGGACGTTCCTAGATCGTGCAACAGCAGCTGCGGGGCGTACGAAGCTTCGGCGTTCCGCTAAAAGGTAGTCAGTTTGAGTTTTAATCCCCTGATCCCTTTTTTCTATGAATTGATTTGTTTTGTGTTCATAGCTTGGAAGATCGAGTCCCGATGGTCGCGCAGGTACATTCGGATCGAAAAACGGACCCCCGAGGTTCCCCCGGCGGTCCACGGAAGGTCCTCCGGTGCGACCCCGAAGCGGCGGTGCCGACACCGGCAGACCCACGGTGGTCTGAGGCGGAGCACGACGGACGGCCACCCGGGACGGCAGCACGCCAGCTTAGCCGGCAGAGTGCGGTGGAGGGCAACCGGCAAGGGCGGGTCGGACCGGCCGGTTCAGGTTGGTCTGACCCCTTTTTATTATACAGGGGTTTTAAAATCCCTATTTCTGGCAATATGGGGGTCCGATTCGTGTGCCGTTTGTGGAAACATAACCCTGGAGACAAGGTGAAACTCTCGGTGTGGGTATGGGAGTTTTAAGTTCTAGGATCATGGCCAGGGAGATTGAAACGTCGAATAAAATAATAATATTTTATTATTATTCGACTTCAGGCCGTTGTATCTTCTACCCTGAGCATCCGATTGATTTTCCGTCAGCGGTGTTGAGGCCTTAATGGTACGACTGACTTTTCTTGTTTGGTTTTGAGTGTTGGGGCCAAGATCGGGGTGCAGGCCCCACGAGGTCGGGTTTGGGCGTTTGCGGAGAAACACAACTTTCTCACCCGGAGTCCGATTTTGGCGGATGAATAGTCGATCCTGTGTGTTTTTTAGAGAAGATTGCAATGGTGTTATCCGCTTGATGTGTTTTGGTATCAGATCGGGGCCCCACCCAAGCTGTCTTTGATGAATAGTACATTTTTCACTGGGGGTCCGTTTCAGATGAACGAGTTGCCGAGCCCTCGATTTTTTCCGAGTGGATCGCAGTGGTATTGTCTGCTTGATTAGTTTTGGGATTTTTGTGTGGGCCCCACATGGGATAGCTATAGAGAATAGTGCCATTTTCACCGAGAGTCTATTTCAGGCACGTAAGCATCCTATTCGCCACATTTTTTCAGCATGTATCGCGATGGTGGCCTCGGTATCGGCCTTGGAGGTGTGCAGTGTGGCGTTGTGGTGGGTTGCTCGGGTTAGTGACGTTTGGACCAGCAGTGGTTGAGGGTACTCCCTTGGTTTGTTCCTACGAGGGTCCACCCGACATCACAACCTTAGTATAAGTTTGTGATCCTCTCTATGAGATGTTTAATCCATTATAATTGTGACATCACTCCGGTGGGCCTGGAGAAGGATCCTCTAGCATCATTTCCCCTAGATCATGTTCTTGGTATCGCTGTGACCGCTTATCCATGGGTGGCGATCCCCTATCTAGCAGGTTAACCTCATAGGGTTTGTGGCATCATCGGGAATATGATCCCCTACGCAGTGGGCCATGCTATGTAGGGTTTTGGCATTGTCGGGTATACGATCCCCTACTCAGCATGTGAATTATAGTAGGGTTGCAGTATCATTGGTTATACGATTCCGTACTCAGTGTGTGGCTTCTGTAGGGTTGCGACATCATCATTTTGATCCCCTACATCACAAGTTATACCAGACAGGCTTCCGGTATCGTCATGACCACATTTATATGGGTGACGATCCTCTATCTAGGTGAAGCGTTTCTGCCGAGCGCCAGATCGGGATGTGGTATCCCCCAACGGATCCTGGGAGTGATCCCCTATCCGTGAGATCTAAAAATGCCAGAATAGGTTGTGGTATACCCTAGCAGACCCTGTGAGTGATCCCCTATCTGTGAGATCCTCTTATACTAGTGTGGGTTCTGGTATCCCCTAACAGACCCAAGGAGTGATCCCCTATCAGAGGAGTTTGTTGTTTATGTGGTTTCAGCAAGGTTTTCTCAGTGACGTTATCCGATGACTGTGATCTCTTGGGTGAGCATCTAAGATGTTTGTGTGGGACCCAATGGAGTGTATCTCTCAGACAAGTGTCATCTAGGATGACAGTTAACATGGAGTGTGTTCTCTTGGTTGTGGACAGTTGCTGGTGATGAGGTCTGTACCTCATGTAGCTCGGTGTGTGAGTTGAGTACAATGGATGTTTAAGGTTTATGTATGGGAATACACCTTGTTTGAGATCACTAGTTGTGTTTACCCGAGGTTGGTAACGAGATGGATTTTCTCTCTCAGTTTGGTGCCCTCTGGATGGGATGATTGGACTATTGCCTTTCAGTTTCTCTCTTTTGTTTTGGGTTTTTGGGGTGCCTACTAAGTATTGTTATACTGACCCCTGCACGGACTTTGTCTGCACATGTTTGTGTCTTGTGCAGACCACATGACTTTCGATGGAGTCCCAGGAGGACCCGGAGCAGGTGGAGCTTAGTGAACAGGTTTGACTGGGGTGTCTACTGGAGCTATGCCGAAGAGCTTATCGGTGGGTGTTTTGGCGGTGTTTTCCCTCTTTCTGAGCAAGTTGGACAATTTGCAGTTTTCTTCTGGTGGGCCCTGTTTTTCCCTTTTGTACTTCTTTTGCACTCTGCTTTGGGATAGATGTATGTATGCATTTTTCTTTTTAGTTGTATATATCTCTGCACTATTTCATGGAGGTGTATGTGGGTGTGTGTGTACAGGTACCTTAGGATAATGCCTTCCATGTGTGTGATAGCCTACTTGGCGCTAGACGATAGCCCATGGCCTAATGGAGGTAGGCTTGGGGAGTAATAACTTGAGCCCTGTTGGGTCAGGTTGTGACAGAGTGGTGTCAGAGGAGGTCCCACCTTTGGGATCTCAGAGAATAACTGGCCTAGTTGTGAGATTGGTTTGCGTTGTATAGAGGTAGTGTTAGGATGTTTTGAGTTAGGATTTCAGGCTAGGGACTCTAGTGTTGGTGCAGCGACCGACGTATCCATACACCAGGACTCTGACAACCTTCTTTTCAACTCAGAACGTTCGTACACTAGTCCCTGGTAAAAAATGGTACCAGCATCATATAGGACTAGGTTTTGGGTTTTTCCTTGAACCTTCTTGAGTCAACTCAACAGATATACTCTTTGACCACGGTGCATCTTGATTGTATTTTAGGATGCCTCCATGACGATAGCTAGAGAGGGTTACACAGTAAGATTTTAGTGATGATCCGCCCCTTTTAGAGGCTGTGGACCAGGTCGTAGGTTCTGAGGATGGACCTTCAGGTGGTCTTCCAGTTGATCCACCACTTGTCGAGCAGCTGGTTGGGCCGGCAGTGCAGGATGAGGCTGCGCATAGGCTGAGTGCATTGCACAAGTTCTAGAGGCAGCGTCCTATAAGGTTCTGGGGTGGTCTAGACCCTCAGGAAGCTGATGACTGGTTTGAAGCAGTCACCCATGTTTTCCTCCTAGTGAGGACACCTCCAGAACAGATGGTTGTTCTAGCAGTGAGCCTTCTGCATGGTTCGGTCGGGCGATGGTGGAGCCTAGTGATGCAGTCTCACAACGAGGAGATGCTCACGTGGGAAGAGTTTGAGTGTATTTTCAGGGAAGAGTTATATCTGGTGATGCTGAGGTCAGTGTGGATTCAGGAGCTTCTGCAGCTTCGATAGGAGGGCCTGACTGTGTGAGAGTACTCAGCGAGGTTTACTGACCTATCACAATACTCCCTGTATATGGTTTGAGACCTGTTCTTTAGGGCTCGGACCATAGAGCATGGCCTACGTAGAGACATCCGAGTAGGTGTGGTTTCATTCTGTCTACCCACATATGCTGGAGTTCTTGAGCGAGCGTTGGTGGTGGAGAGCTTTCTGGCTGAGTAGGTCCCACCTTTTAGTGTTGGGCATGTGGCGGCTGGGACGTCAGCATCTGGTAGCCGACGATAGAGTCAGGGGCCTGGACGTGGGCGACGTTTCAGGAGGTGACCCCGGGATGGAGGATCTGAGGCTCAAGGCTCATCGGGCTCGCATGCCAGTTTTGTTCAGCCGCAGGAGAGGCAGTGTTATGCTTGCGACGGTCGGGGACATTTTTCTAAACACTGTCCAACCCGTCGTGCTGCTGAGAGGGAGTAGGTTGATGGGCCACCTTGGCAGAGGCAGCAAATCGATCAATTGGGTCCATAGGGCAGCGGACATGGAGACAGAGTTAGTGCTGTAGAAGGATGTGGTAATTGGTATCCGTTGCCACCACCCCCACCCCCAGGTGGTCCTCACCAAGCTAAGGGAGCCGGTGGCCGAGGGCGAGGACATCTGCATGCCCTATAGGCTGTTGAACCAAAGGCTCCTTGTATGGATAGAGGTACTTCTTGTGTCCTTTCTACTTTATATAGTAGCTTGTTAGACATTATTTAGCAGTACACTTTCCTTTTCGTTACTTTCTCGAGTTTTGTTCACGGCGTTGGTAAGACTCTGCGTGGATGTTGTTCGGCGTGCTTCGAATACATGAGGAAGAGGGATCCTTCACACACCAAGACACGTTTTCGTGACATGATTAAAACCATGGGAGTGAGTTAGTTCTACCCAAAGAGGATAGTGTTGAGGTGTGGTGGATGAGTCCCTCTGACTTATGCATTCGGGCAAGGATGTTTTTTGACGAACTCGCTGGCGTGGGAGACCCAGTTGTGAGTTTAGTCGCTTTCATTGTGCTTATGGATTTTAAGGGATGAAAAGTTCTATGGGGGGGGGGAGGAGGATGTAGAGACTCAGGGTTTTACCTTGTTAGACTTTGGAATATTTATATAAATAATTCTGGAGCTTGGTGCGAAGTTGGCGTGCGATTCCGAGGTCCGGTGTGCCCAAAATTAATTTTACAAAAATATTATGTTTTTTATACTATTCACATGGAGGGGTGTGATATCTCCTAAACGGTAACTCAGAATGGGAATCTGAGAGAACGGTAGCATCCGGGATGTGCCGTTTACCCTTGGAAGGTTGTAAACTTTCTGGGCTTGGGCCTGCTGTGAGAAAAGCCACCATGGACGTTTTTGTAAACAAGTGGAAAAGTTAATTTATGTGTGTCGGCTCAAATAACTCATTAACGAAGTCTTGGATCACAATTCCAAGTCTTTCGTTGCTTTTATAACTGCACTTTTACCATAAGGGCAACCTTACCTTTGTCTGCATCGGGCATCGGGCGGAGGCGAGTCGGGAGCCGGAGATGGGAGAAAGTTTATTTTTTAAAAAAAATAAATATCTCCCCCTCTTCTTCCACTTGGACATGTGCAGCGGAGGAGTTTACTCCTCCCTCCTCTTCTTCCTTCCGTCAATGGAGAATCGGCGATAGAATCGTGTGGTAAAGGTGCCATTGTACTCAGATCCTGATGGCGTGCATTCCAGGATCGTGTAGCGGCAGCTACGGGGTGTGTGAATTTTTGGCGTTCCGCCGAAAGGTTGGCAGTGTTTTTCTAATCCCCTGATCCCATTTTTACTATAAATTGCATAATTTTGTTATTGTGGCAGGGAATATCGAGTCCCTAGGGTCGCGTCGGTACCTTCGGATTGAAAAAAGGACCCCCGCGGTGCCACCGGCAGTCCGTAGAAGGTTCGCCGGCGCCGGCGGACCCGCGGCGGTCTGACCCCTTTTTATTATACGGGGGTTTTAGAACCCTTATTTCTTGCCATTCGGGGTCGGATTCATGTGACATTTGCTGCGACGCGACCCTGGAGATGAGGTGAACCTTTCGGTGTGGGTTCAAGAGTTTTAGGTTTTGGGATCGTGTTTTGGGAGCTTGAAACATCGAATAAAATAACAATATTTTATAATTATTTGACTTCGGACCGTTGTATCTTCTACCCGGAGCATTCTATTAACGTACCATCAGAGACATTGTGGCCCTGATGGTACGGAGGACATTTCATGTTAGTTTTTGGGTGTTGGGGCTAAGATCGGTGTACGGGCCCTATGAGGTCGGGTTTTGGCTTTTGCGGAGAAACACAATTTTCCCACCAGTAGTCTGATTTTGGCGGATGAATAGTCAATCCTGTGTGTTTTTTCAAGAGGATCGCAATGGTGTAATTTTTTGGGTGAGTTTTAGGATTGGGGCATGGGCCCCACCTGAGCTGGCTTCTGTAAATAGTACCTTTTCACCGGGGGTCCGTTTCAATTGAACGAGTAGCCGATCTTATGTGTTTTTCAGAGGGGATCATAGTGGTATGATTCGTTTTATGAGTTTCGGTATCTTTTTGTGGTTCCCACACGAGCTAACTATGGTTAATAATTCCATTTTCACTAGTAGTCTTTTTCGGGTGAGTAAGGTGCCTATCCTTCATGTTTTTCTACATGGATCGCGATGGTGGCCTCAGTATCGGCCTTGAAGGTGTGCGGTGTGGCGTTGTGGCGGGTCACTCGGGTTAGCGATGTTTGGACCAGCAGTAGATGAGGGAACTCCCTTGGTTCATTCCTACGAGGGTCCACACGACTTTACAACCCTATTATAAGTTTGTGATCCTCTTGATGGGATGTTTAATCTTTTAGAGTTGTGGCATCCCTCCGGTGGGCCCGAAGCGGGATCCTCAGGCATCGTTTCCCCTTGATCGAGTTCTTGGTATCGCAGGGACCACTTTTCCATGGGTAGTGATCCCCTATCTAGCAGGTCAACCCTGCAGGGTTTGTGGCATCATCGAGAATATGATCCCCTATGCAGTGGGTCATGCACAATAGGGTTGTGGCCTCATCGGGTATACAATCCCCTACTCAGCATGTGAATTATAGTAGGGTTGCAGTATCGTTGGTTATACGATCCCCTACTCAGCACGTGGTTTCTATAGGGTTGCGGCATCGTCAGTTCGATCCCCTATATCGAGAGTTATACCAGATTTGGTTCTGGTATCGTCGTGACCACCTTTATATGTGAGATGATCCTCTATCTGAGTGACACATTTCTGCCAAGCGCCAGATCAGGTTGTGGTATCCCCCAGCGGATCCTGGGAGTGATCCCCTATCCGTGAGATCTACAAATGCCAGAACGGGTGCTGGTATCCCCCAGCAGACCCTGGGGGTTATCCCCTATCTATGGGATCCTCTTATACCATTTTGGGTTCTTGTATCCCCTATCAACACCTAGGAGTGATCCTATATCTGTGGAGTTTGGGGTTTATGTTGTTTCATCAAGGTTTTCTCAATGACAGAATCTGATGAGCGTGATCTCTCAGGTGAGCATCTCAGGTGTTTGTGTGGGACCCGATGGAGTGTATCTCTAAGACGAGTGTCATCTGGGATGAACGTGATCTTGGATTGTGTTATCCTGGTTGTGTACAGTTGCTGGTGATGAGGTCGGTACCTCAAGTAGCATTGTGCGTGAGCTAAGTATATCTGGATGTTCAAGGTGTATGTATGGGAATACACCGGGTTTGAGCTGACTAGTTGTTTTTAGCCATGGTTGGTCATGAGGTGGATTTTCTCTCTCGTCTGGGTACCCTCTGGCTTGGATGAGCGGATTGTTTCCTTTCAGTTGCTCTCTTTTGTTTTGGGTTTTTGGGGTGCATACTGAGTATTTTAATACTCACCCCGGTACGTGCTTTTCCTGCAATGTTTGTGTCTTGTGAAGACCACAAGAAATTAGATGGATGAACCAGAGTAGGTGGAGGTTAGTGAGCATGTTTGACCGGGGTGTCTACCGGAGTTGTACCCAGGAGCTTACCAGTGGGTGTTTTGGAAGTGTTCTCCCTCCTTCTTGGCAGGTTGGACACTTTTCAGTTTTCTTTTGGCGGGCCCTATTTTGCCGTTTTGTACTTCTGTTGCACTATGGTTTGGGATAGATGTATGCATGCATTTTTCATTTCAATTGTATATATCTCAACACTGTTTCATGGAGGTGTATGTGGGTGCGTGTGTACATGTACCTTAGGCTAATGCCTCTCATGAGTGTGATAGCCTACTCGGTGTTAGACGCCAACCCCAGGCCTAAAGGAGACAGACATGGGAAGTCGCATCTCGAACCATATTGGTTCGGGTCGTGGAAGAGTGGTGTCAGAGGAGGTTCCACCTTTGGGATCTCAGAGCGTAGCTGGTCTAGTTGTGAGTTTGGATTGGGTTGCATAGCGGCAGTGTTAGGATGTTTCAAGTTCAGATTTTAGGCCAAGGACTCCAGTGTTGGTGCGACGGCCGATGTATCCTTACACCAGGACTCTGAAAACCTGCTTTTTGACTCGGGACATTCATACACTGGTCGCACGGACATAATCGTACATGCATCATATAGGACTGGGTTTTGGGTTTTTCCTTGTCCTTCTTGAGTCAGCTCTCCAGATATACTCTTTGACCATGGTGCATCTTGATTGAATTTCAGAATGCCTCCTTGACGACAGTGAGTGAGGGTTCCATAGCAGGATTGTGGTGACGATCCACCTAGTGTAAAGGTTGTGGACCAGGGCGCATGTTCTGAGGTTGGACCTCCTGGTGGTATTCCAGTTGACCCAGCACCTGTCAAGCATCTGGTTATACCGGAAGTGCAGGATGAGGTTGTATACAAGATGAGTTCACTGCACAAGTTCCAGAGGCAGTGACCTCTGAGGTTCAGAGGTAATCCAGACCTTCAGGCAGCTAATGACTTGCTTGAAGCAGTCACCTGTGTTTTTCACCTTGTGAGGACACCTCCAGATCATATGGTTGTTCTAGAGGTGATCCTTATTCATGGTTCGGTCGAGAGATGGTGGATCCAAGTGACACAGTCTCACGACGAGGAGATGCTCACATGGGCAGAGTTTGGGAGGCTCTTCAGGGAAGAGTTCTATCTGGTGACGCTGAGGTCATTGCGGATTTAGGAGTTTCTACAGTTTCGGCAGGTGGGCCTGACTATGTCAGAGTACTTAGCGATGTTTACAGACCTGTCGCACTATTCCCTGGACATGGTGCGAGACTCATTCTTTAGGGCTCAGAACTTTGAGCAGGGCCTATGCAGGGACATCCGGGATAACATGGTTTATTTGTGTCAACCCACCTATACTGGAGTGCTTGAGGGAGAATTGGCGGTGTAGAGATTTATGGCTGAGCAGGTCCCACATGTAAGTGTTGGTCTTGTGGCGGTTGGGATGTCGACATGTGGTAGCCGATGACAGACTTAGGGGCCTGGATGGGGGCGACGTTTCAGGAGATGACCCCGGGATGGAGGATCTGAGGCTCAGGGCTCACAGGGCTTGCATGCCAGTTTTGGTTAACCTTAGGAGAGGCAGTGTTATGCTTGCGACGATCGGGGACATATTTCTAGAGACTTTCCAACCTGTCGTGCTGGTGACAGGGAGCCGGTCAATGGACTGCCTTGGCAGAGGCAGCGACTCAAGCAAGGAGGTCCGTAGGGCGGTAGACGTGGCGACAGAGCTGGTGTAGTAGCAAGAGGTGGTAGGTGGTATCATATTCCACCACCCCCACCCCCAGATGGTCCTTTCCAAGATCATGGACCAGGTGGCCGAGGGTGTGGATAACTACATGCCCTAGAGGGTGTTGACCCAGAGGATCCGCAGATGGATAGAGGTACACCTTGGGTCTTTTCTACATTCTCCAGTATCTTGTTAGACACTGTTTAGCCGTACTGTTTCCTTTTCGTTGCTTTTTTGAGTTTTGTTCTGGGCGTTGGTAAGACCCTGTGTGGATGTTGTTTGGTGTGCTTCGAATGCGTGAGGAAGATGGATCCTTCCCCCACTGAGATGCGTTTTTGTGATGCGATTAAAACGGTGGGGGTGAGTCAGTGCCGCCCAAAGCGGATAGTTTTTAGGTTTGGTGGATGAGTCCCTCTGACTTATGCATTTGGGCAGGGGTGTTTGTTGGTGAACTCATTGGCATGGGAGACCCAGCTGTGAGTTCAATCTCTTTTCCTTGTGTTTATGGCTTTTTAGGGATGAAAAGTTCTAAGAGGGGGAGGATGTAGCGACTCGGGTTTTTGCCTTGTCAAACATTGGAATATTTATATGAATAATTCCAGATCTAGGCGTGAAGACGACGTGCGATTCCGAGGCCCGGTGTGCCCAGAATTAATTTTTTAAAAATATTAAGTTTTTGTATACGATGCACATGGAGGGGGTGTGATATCTCCTAAAAGTAGCTTAGAATGGGAATCTGAGGGCACCGTTGCATCCGGAACGTTCCATTTACCCTCTGCGTGGTGTAAAATTTGTGGGTGTGGGCCTGTAATGAGAAAAACCACCAAGGGTGTTTTTGTTAATAAGTGGAAAAGTTAATTTATGAGCGTCAGATCGAATAACTCTTGAACGGAGTCTCGAATCGCAATTCCAATTCTTCCGTTGCATTTAGAATGACGTGTTTACCCTATAGGTGACCTTACCTTTTTCTACATCAGGTATCAGGTGGAGGCAAGTCGGGAGCCGGAGATGGGAGAGAGGTTATTTTTAAAAAAAAAATAAATATCTCCCGCCTTCTTTTTCTCGGACGTGTGAAGTTGAGGAGTTTCCTACCCCCTCCTCTTCCTCCTTAAATAAACGGTGAATCAGCGTCCAAATCCCGCGATCAAGGTTCCTTTGGACTCAGATCTTGACGGCGGGCATTCTTGGATCGTGCAGCGGAAACTACAGGGAGTGCGAAGCTTCGGCGTTCCACCAAAAGGTAGGCGTTTTTAGTTTTAATCCCCAGATCCCATTATTGATTTGAATTTCTTTGTTTTTTTGTCATATAAGGGAAGATATAGTCACGAGGGTCACTCTGGTACCTTCAGATCGAAAAATGGACCGCCGGGGTGCCTCCGGTGGTTCGTGGAAGGTCCGCTGGCAGACCCGCGACGACCCGTAGCGGTCTGCAGCGGTCCGACCCCTTTTTATTATACGACTGTTTTAAAACCCTCGTTTCTTGAAATCCTGGGGTCCAATTCACATTCTGTTTGCGGCGACGCGAATTGGGAGACAAGGCGAACCTTTCGGTGTCGGTTCAGGAGTTTTAAGTTTTGGGATCGTGGCACGGGATCTTGAAACGTCTAATAGAATAATAATATTTTATTATTATTCGACTTTAGGTCGTTGTATCTTCTACCTAGAGCGTCCGATTGATGTTCCTTTAGAGGTGCTGAGGCCCTGATGGTATAGAGGACCTTTCTTTTTTGTTTTTGGAGTTGGAGATGAGATCGGGGTTCGGGCCCCATGAGGTCGGGTTTTGGCTTTTGCCGAGAAACACAACTTTCTCACCATGAGTCAAATTTTGGTGGATGAATAGTCGATCTTGTGTGTTATTTCGAGAGGATCACAATGGTGCAATCTGTTTGATGAGTTTCGAGATTAGGGCATGGGACCCACCTGAGCTAGCTTAGGTGAATAGTACCTTCTTCAGCGAGGGTCTGTTTCAGACGAATGAGTAGCTGATCCTATGTGTTTTTTCGAGGGGATCACAGGGGTAAGATCCGCTTGATGATTTTAGGGATCTTTGTGTGGGCCTCACACGGGCTAGCTACGGTGAATGGTACCTTTTTCACTGGTAGTCCGTTTAGGGTGAGTAGGCAGCCTATCCTGCATGTTTGTCCATGTGGATAGTGATGGTGGCCACCGTATCGGCCTTGGAGGTGCACGGGGTGGCGTTGTGGTGGGTCGCTCGGGTTAGCGATGTTTGGACCAACATTGGTTGAGGGTACTCTCTTGGGTCGTTCCTACGAGGGTCCGTGTGGAATCACAACCCTAGTATAAGTTTGTGATCCTTTCAATGAGATGTTTAATCTGTTAGAGTTGTGGTATCCCTCTGGTGGCACTAGTGCAAAAATCATTTTTTACGTCACCATTTTTTACGTCGGTTATATATAACTGACGTAAAAATGCGGCGAGTAGATTTTTAACGTCGGTTATTTTAATAACCGATGTTACAAATCACGCCTGTTGGGTTTTTACATCGGTTATCTTATAACGGACGTAAATAACGAATGCGCGGGGGGGTTTTTTACATCGGTTATTTGGTAACCGACGTAAAAAACCCGATATCGACCCGTTTTTTACGTCGGTTATCAAATAACCGGCGTAATAAACCAAAGAGCGGGGTTTTTTACATCGGTTATTTGATAACCGACGTAAAAAACGCATAGATATCAGGTTTTTTTACGTCAGTTATTTGGAAACCGACGTAAAGAACCCGTATATATATATCATTTTTTACATCGGTTATAAACTAACCGACGTAAAAAACCAAAGCACAGGAGCTTTTTTACGTCGGTTTTAAGATAACCGATGTTATAAAGTTAAAAAATAGTTTATAACGTCGGTTATATAATAACCGACGTTATAAAACATTTAAAAATATTAAAGCCCGTGGACTTTCATTTATGATTTTTCGATTGACAGTCCGCCGGCTCGTCTCTCTCTCGCGCGGTAAACCCTAATCGGCTCATCGATCGACCTGCGTTAAACTCATTTTGGCTTCATTGTTTATCTTCTTCACTCCTCTCGAATCTATCATCTCAAATTGCAAAATTCAAGTAAGCCTTCCACGAATTTATTTCTTTCGTTTTTGTTTCGATTCTTGATGTGATTTTCATTCGTTTTTGAATCTCATGGAATTTTTTGTTATTGAAAATGGTTATTATGTCCATTCAACTCGCAACATTCATCTCGCAACATTCAACTCGCAACATTCAACCAGGTGTGTTTTGGATAAGACTATTTTTAACTCTTATTATAGATTTTCATTCTGATATACGCTTTAAGATTCTATAGTACAATGAAAAAGTAGATTCATTAAAGCTTCTTAAACCACTTATACTTCATCTTTTCTTCTGAAATACGAATCAGTAACAACTCCAATAAGATCGCTATATTGATCTATCTGAATACCAGCAACTTCATTATGAGAAACCTCTTAAGTATCTAAATAAATCAATATCTGATAAAAATATTACTATGACCATGAGAACATATATATTTGACTTCAAAACCATTCAAATTATTCAATCATTTAGAAAGAATAATTAATTTTAAAACATTGAGGATTAGCTTCAGCAAAATCTGAAAAATAATGGGTGGTATTGTAACGTTCCATTCTTCCAGCAACATTATTATTTCCTACTTAGCTGGAATGTGTCTTTCTGGATGAAGATTGGTAGTACTTATTTTCTTAAAATCATATTTTCAATATGATTGTCCAGAAAATGATTTTCATGGATGAAATTGGAACAGGTACAATCGGTAATACCTATCCTTAAAATTTCATTCAACATTCTTACATCATATTTTTTTTTCAAAAAATTATGATTTTTAGAACTCCTAGATCAGAAAACCATCATCTGTTTTCATCTGCATTCATAAAAATATAAATTCATACCTATTACAATCAAATATTTCATTCTGGACTCATGGTGATTCTGATAATACATTTCTTCTTTCAGTCATCTCCTAAAAATGATGGACCTTTTCATGAAAAGTGTATCTGATTTCTTGAATACGATGGTATGTCCGATTTTCAACAAAACCAAGTGAGGTGATTTCTTTTATTATTAATAATTCATAAGAAAATTATAATACCTAAATATTATTATCATCCTTTTCATATTTTTCATTATAAAAAAGGTAAAGGGTACTTTCTTTTCATTCTCAAGTTAAATTATATTTTTTATAAAGGTATTTTCTATCTAGGTAGAAATAATTTAATGATAATTAGATTGAATTAGGTATATTATCTTATCTTACCATCCAAACACATTTTTATGTATTAATAATTATTATGTTTTGTAAAAACAATTATGACCCCCATTTCATTTTTGTTAGTTAATTGATCTACGAAAGTGTTATAAATGATTTGATGATCACGATTCACCCATATATATGGTTAGTCATTATGTGACATTTGGGTCCATAATATCCTTCTAATGCATTCGACAATGCATTATATATCATAGATCAATATGGGATACATATGGTTATACCATGTCCAATGTGTTATGTGATGTGTCTTGTAAGAAATATTATAATAAATTATAGGAAAGGTGATTAACATATCCCAATATGAGGTGAATGAAACTTTGTTTTCCCTTGACATATGTTATGAATTATATGATTATGTTTGTGCCGCACTCTTATGTTATTCCACATACCAATGTTGTGATCTTGTGAATAAGGTTTTTTAAATCATGTTCCCACTATCATATAAATCATGTCTTATGTTATGCTAAAATTGTTATACTTGGACTCAGGTTTTATGATTTATGATTATATAGAACTGTTTCACTTATCTTTTTGATAATGTGCTTTGTGTATGCTCTTATACCCCCATGGATATCTTTTTATGAGATTAGATATTATATTTATATATATCATGTTTACCCATAATGAGTATCATAAATCAAAACTTTTAATATTTTCATTCCCTAAGTTATAAAAATAAATATTATGTAGGATGATTCAAAAATTTAATCTGTGAGATGAGTTGTTTTATGTGTGAAACCCAGGCCAAACACATATGTATTTTTTATTGGTATTACATATATATAGTTCGACATATACTTTTTTTAACATTACCATGATATTAACATTACTTTTTCTAATGAAATATTAATGTCCTTAGATTATATATCGGATCAAAAGGATATAGTAATTCTAATATACAATCAGAATGATCAGATAATATGACAATATTATTAAACATAAAACAAATGGTCTATATTCATATTTCTAACATGACACTTACAATGTATAGCTATTTGGTGTTGGGTACTTATGAAAACTACTACTACTTTCAAGATTTTGGCACTTGAAAGTGTTGAGTACTTTAGATCATAATGATTGAACAACAAGCATGAATAACACATGTTATATGATCCATTAGGTATTCCTATATTTTTATCATGTTTATTAGTATATTGGCATGAGATTATTATAAATGTGCATCATCTGATCATATTCACTTATTCCAGATAAAAATCATTTTGTTTATGTTTTATTGATGTATATTTTATTTGGAGAATCATTAGGCGTCATGGTTTTTCTTTGATTCAATTAAATTTAAAACTATTATATCTAACTATATTTTGTTTTAAAAATAATATTCAAGAATATTTTTTTAAATACCTATAGATTTTTTTTATATTTTAAATTGTTTTACATTCAAATTATGATTTTTTTCATATAAACATGTATTTGTCTTATATTAAAAATATATATTTTTTGTTGATATTTGTTATAGGTAATAATGAGTCAAAGTTGGATTACGGCACATCGAATGAGCAATGAATTTGAGGAAGGTGTTGATGCCTTTTTGGAATTTTCAAAACGAAATGTTCCAAGTAGTGAAATTTTTTTCTGTCCATGCCTGAAATGTTTGAATATGAAGAAGTTGAAAAGTAGAGAGATAAAGGATCATCAGATATGTCATGGTTTTAATCCGAGTTACAGCCCTTGGATTTGGCATGGTGAAACTGGACGGAATGTCACTGATGATGATGATTCACAAGACGGTAACTCCGATGGAATTGAAGAAATGATTCGCGATATTGTAGCAGAAAAAATTGAGAAAGAATCGACAGTTTCACGTCTATATGGTGATGTTGAAAAACCATTATATCCTGGTTGTACAGATTTTACGGTTTTGTCAGCGGTGTTAAGATTGATTAACTTGAAGGCGAAGCATGGATGGAGTGACATAAGTTTTACAGAGTTGCAACAATTGATGAAAGACATTCTTCCAAAAGATAACGATCTTCCAGATTCACATTACAAAGCCAAGAAAATATTATGCCCGATGGGATTGGGATACAAGAAAATACATGCCTGTCCGAATGACTGCATTATATATAGGAAGGAATATGAATTTTTGTTAGAGTGTCCAAAATGTGGGACATCATGGTATAAGGTGAAAGAAAAATCACAGGGTGATGTAGAGATTACAAAGCTCCCTTCAAAGGTATTTTGGTATCTTCCTATAATTAATCGTTTCAAACGTTTATTTTCTAATTCACATGATGCAAAAAGGTTAATACGGCATGATGAAGAGCGGGTATGTGATGGAAAAATACGTCATCCAGCTGATTGTCCACAATGGAAGAAAATTGATGCAAAGTATTCTACATTTGGAAATGAAATAAGAAATCTCAGACTAGGGTTGTGCACAGATGGAATGAATCCATACCGAACACTCAGTAGCACATATATTTCATGGCCTGTTTTATTGGTAATTTACAACCTCTCTCCTGAAGTTTGTATGAAGCGCAAATATGTCATGTTGAGTACAATGATCTCTGGTCCAAAGCAACCCGGTAATGATATTGATGTTTACTTGTCACCGTTGATTGATGATTTGAAACTGTTATGGGCTAATGGTATTAGGGTGTATGATTCTTATAAAATGGAATATTTTCAACTGCATGAAGTTCTTCTATTCACTATAAATGACTTCCCATCATATGGAAATTTGTCTGGATACAATGTTAAAGGGCATAAAGCATGTCCAATTTGCGAACAACAGACGTCCTATTGTCAATTTCATCATGGGAGGAAAACAGTGTACATGGGTCATCGAAAGTTTTTGCCTATGGAACACCCTTATAGAAGACTAAAAAAGGTATTTAATGGCTCACAAGAATTTGATACTGCTCCAAAACCTTTATCCCCTAATCTGTATTTTGAGAGGGTGAAAAACCTTGACGTGACATTGGGAAAGACACAGAAATTTGGTAATGATAGACATATTTGGAAGAAAAGGTCAATTTTTTTGAGCTACCATATCGGAGGTATCATGAAGTTAAACATAATATTGATGTCATGCACGTGGAGAAGAATATCTGTGATTATTTGATTGGAACATTGTTAGATATTAAAGGAAAGAGTAAAGATGGGTTGAATTCAAGATTAGACTTACTATCAATGGCAATACATTTGGAGTTATCTCCCACTCCTAAAGGAAGACGAAAATTTCTTCCCCCGGCTTGTCAAACATTATCGAAGAGGGGGAAAATTAGCTTCTGTCAGTGTCTTCATGATACCAAAGTTCCTCAAGGTTATTCTTCTAATGTAAAAAATTTTGTCTCGTTGAAGGACTTGAAGTTGATAGGTATGAAATCACATGATTTTCACGTCATGATGAAACAAATTCTACCAGTTGCATTGCGTGGAATATTGCCCATTCGTGTCAGAAAGACTATAATGATGTTGTGTTATTTTTTCAATTCAATTTGTAACAATGCGATTGATGTGAATGATTTGAACATTTTGGAAAAGGGTGCAATTTTTATACTTTGTCAATTGAAAATGTATTTTCCTCCAATTTTTTTTGATATAATGGTGCATTTAATGATTCATCTGGTTCGAGAAATAAAGCTTTATGGACCTGTATATCTTCGTTGGATGTATCCTTTTGAAAGGTATATGAAAATATTAAAGGGTTATGTTAAAAATCTATATCGACCTGAAGCCTCCATTATTGAAAAGTATATTTCTGAGGAGGTAGCAGAGTTTTGTACGAGCTACTTGGCTGCGGCGCAACACATAGGTTTGCCTCCATCTCGCCATGAATGAGTTAATAATGAGGGAAAGGGGATTCGCGGCCTGAAAGTCAAATCATTGTCAGCTGAACAGATGATGAAGTTCGAATCATACATCTTGAATAACATAGCTGATGCTCAACCATATATCGCATTGCATATTAATGAGTTAAAACAATGTCATCCAAAGAAGAAAGAAATGTGGATTTTGAATGAGCACAACAAAACTTTTTTGTCATGGATTAAAAAGACTTTTCTTGGTAGATCAGATGTATCAGAGACATTAAAATGGATAGTGGGTGGTCCATGTTTAAATGTGATAACATGGTCTGGTTATGAAATTAATGGTTATACATTTCATACAAAATCTCAGGACAACAGAAGTGCAGTTCAGAATAGTGGTGTATTGGTGTTCGCAGAAGCAATGCATTTTTCCAGTGCTAAGGACAAAAACCCAATTTCTGCATCAAATGCATATTATGGAGTGATTGAAGACATATGGGAGGTTGATTACTTTAAAATTAAAGTTCTCGTTTTTAACTGTAAATGGTTTTACGGTAACAACAGTGTCAGACACGATGAATTTGGAATGAAACTTGTTAATCTGAATAGATTGGAAGACACAGCTGATTCTTTTATAATGGCAACACATGCAAAGAAAATTTTTTATGTAGTAGATCAATCAGATATGCAGTGGGCTGTTGTTTTACAAGGGAAAAAACAATATGTTGGTGAGGATGAACTTGATGAATATGCTGATTTATGTGAGATCCCTACTTCCATGGAAATATTAACAGAACATAATAACGATCATGTTGAAGACATAGTTTGTGCCATAAGGAATGATCACGATGAAGGAATTTGGGAAAACAATCCATTTGTACATTCTTAAAATTACAGGTAACATATGTTTATTTCTTATTTACATTTATTTTTTCCAT
The DNA here is from genome assembly GCA_963277665.1 of Viscum album. Lineage (NCBI taxonomy): Eukaryota > Viridiplantae > Streptophyta > Magnoliopsida > Santalales > Viscaceae > Viscum > Viscum album. The sequence continues at coordinate 973,589,461 of OY728151.1, read as the reverse complement.
AAATGTTAGATATTGTAAGTTTTTTATTTATTAAAACCTGTTTTAAAACAAAATAAGTATTTGTTTTTGTTTGTTTTAAGTTTGTTTAGTTTACTTTATCATGTTTATAACCATTACATTAATTTTAAAATGCTTATTTTTGTTCACTGACAATTACTTTACCATGTTTACAATGTTTACCAGGTTTACCATTTTTACCATTTTTAACATCTTGACCATCTTGATCATCTTTTCCATCTTTACCATTGTTTAACATGCTTACCATATTACCAATGTTTACTATTATGTAACTTAGTACACTTTTCTATTTTCTGATTACAGTAGTATTAAAATATTTGAATTTGTATATTTGTTCACTGACAATTACTTTACCATGTTTACAATGTTTACCAGGTTTACCATTTTTTCCATTTTTTACCATCTTGATCATCTTGACCATCTTGACCATCTTTGCCATCTTTACCATTGTTTAACATGCTTACCATATTAGCAATGTTTACTATTATGTAACCTAGTACACATTTCTATTTTCTGATTACAGTAGTATTAAAATATTTGAATTTGTATATTTGTGAACTGATGTTTGTTTTTTTGATTTGAGGATAATAAAAGATCATTCAAATGATCAACCACATTATTCTGGAGAGGAGCATATTGCTGGTCATACCTCTGGGGATGAACATTCACATGCTCCTATTACGATAAAGAGTTCAAAGGTTGGTAAACGTGGGTGCACACGTTTACCAAAATTATCACTTGCTCGTACGCAGGATCAGAGGATAGTAGTTGAGTTTGATGATGATGATATTCCTAGAGGTCTGAATGCCAAAGATTTTAAGATTTTTGATGCAACTCAGGCTAAGACTAAAGTGAGCATTCTGTATGATGATTGGAGAGGTGTGGATAAAGCGATTATCTCTCAGTTGTGGGAGATGATTTTGGTAAGATCTTTTGTCATTTTTTGACCATTCTTTTAATGTTTCTAGTATATATAATATGTTTAACCTCTTCTTTATCAGATGACATTTGATATTCCTGACACTGGAGGAGTCAGGAAGAAATGCTTATCGTTGGCTGGCAGGAGATGGTGGGATTTCAAATCAACCCTCTCATCTGATTTCATTTATGGTCATAGGAGTCATGACAATCCATGTCGTATATATCCTTTTATAGATGAAGACACATGGAGACAGTTTTTTGAAAGTAGAAAAAAAGAGTCATTTCTGGTAAGGGCAATGTAAACTTTTATAAACTTTCTTATATAAATGATTTTATTAATGTTTTGTTAATGATTACTTATTCTTAAATTACAGAAAACAAGGAAAGATCATCAGGAGATCCAATCTAAAAATGTATACCCTCATAGTTTATCTCGGGGAGGGTATACATTATTGGAAGAAAAAATGATAGCGGAAAAATTTCAACAACTAAGAGCTGAGTCTTCAAGCTCTGGAGAGGTGGCCCCTCCATCCCCTCCATCTAGACATGAAAAATGGAAGAGAGCTCGGAAGGGAAAAAAGGGGCAATATCTTTCGGAAGAATCGAGAATCGTAGCTAAGAGGATTGTAAGATATCTATTTAATTTATTTAAGTTAACTTTTTTCTTCATATAAGTTTCAATCATTATAGAAATGTCCAATTAATTAATACAGGACTCTCTTGAGGAGCATAGTTCAGAGGGGACATTTACAGCTACTGGGAGGGAAGATATTTTATTTGAAATATTGGGAAGGCCCGAACATCCTGGTCGTGTAAGAGGATATCCGGCAGGTGTATCGGTAAGAAAAGTGTTTCCACATTCTTCAACTTCTAACATTGAGGGGGTTTATAAAAAAAATAGAATCCTTGGAGGCTGAAGTTCAAAATATTAATGCGACGATGGAAGACAAGATTAGAGAGTCGGTGCAGTCTATGTTTGTAGAAATGCAAAGACAATTTCAGACTGCAGCTCCCACTCCTCCACCTCCCCCTGCAGACCCCATTATTTATCCTCCACCTCTGCCAGTAGCTCCCACTCCCCCACCTTAGCCTGCGGACCCCATTTTTTATCCTACGCCTCCGCCGTAGCTTCCTACATATTGAGAGTTGTATGTTGATGATTCTCAACATCCTATAGTAGCATACAGGTTGGTATATTGTATAGGAGATACATTTCATCATCAACAATTATAGGTAGAGAATCAGAGGGTCACTGTACTGGATATTATAGATTGATCAGCTAGGGTACCAATAACTACAGATGAGGTGGCGACAGTTGGACAGAGTATCAGCCATTTTTTAGTTTGGCCATCCATACTTCTTCGACTCATTACCATAGAGGTATGAATGTTATATCTTTTATTTTATTTTTTTATTAAAGTTGTTTTATCATTTGAAAACTACTATAATTCTCAATTTTTTTTTCACAGGAATACTTCAAAGGTAAAGAAATACTGTATAGACAACAACAAAGACAACAGGCTATGACATCAGATACAGATTCTAGTGGTCTTGACAGATTGTCAAGATATTCACATTTGTTGTTGGGTTTTTATGAGTTTCCAATGGAATCTCATGTTTTTGGACGTGAAATAAGTGTGGGGATTACAAAATATGATATCATGGAGCTTGTTACTGGAGATAAGTTGGGCATCAACGTGGTGAAAATTTTTTCCATGTAAGTCTTAACACCTTTTCCCTACATTATATTCATTAAAAATGTATACTTACATATGTTTTGTATTAGGTATCTTTATAAAATTTGTGAGAGGAATGAACTGACAGAAGTATATGGATTCAAGGACCCGCAATTGATTTCCCCTGAAGCATGTGCATTGACTGAGGAACAAAGAATGGTTTATATTGCTGAATTATTTGAAAAGAATATAATCCAACAATGTTGGATGATGTCTTTTTGTGAGAGGTATGAAACACATTTCTCTCAAAGAGTTAATTATGTTTTAACATAAAAAACCACTAACATTAAATTTCCTTTTATCAGTAATCATTGGATGTTAGGGATTTTTTGCCCAAGGGAGAAAGCTCTTTATTGGATATGCTCTGTTCATGGTGATGTGCGGGCAAGTTTTAAGAATATATTGGAAAAGTAAGTTTCAATTTCTTAATAGTTTTATATATTATAATGAATTTTAAATTTAACCCATTCGTATTATTTTCTAACAGTGCATGGGTCTACTTTCGAAAAAACACAAAGAAAAGAAATGAAAAGATCAAATATGTAAATGCGAAGGTAAATTTCCATTTCTAATTTGTACTTTTTGATTTATTACATAAAAATAATATATTGAATTTACACTCATTCAAAACAGAATTTTCATGAACAACAAGGCCTCATCGAATGCGGATATTATATGTTAAGATTTATGTATGAAATAATAACAATTGGGACAGTTGTGAATTTTGACCTGGTACGATTTCCTCTTAAACATTGCCATAATATTTCAATTTGATTTATTCATTATACACGTTAACTATCTTCTTTTTCATTTGTAGCTTTTTGATGACCCTCAACCCTATACTGCTAAAGACATCAAACACGTACAAGTGGAGTGGTCAAATTATTTTACAGGTTTGATTGAATTTTACTTGTTTGTAATGTAAAATGTAATTTTGAATATTGTTATTTTAATTATGTATTTAGTAGTTGTTTAGGTTTGATTTAGTTTTTTTTTTGAAGTTGACAGTGTATGTTTTGAATGTTATATAAGTGAATGTTTAATTTTGCTCTACTTCTTGTTTTGGTCTAGTTTTGATGGTTCTTCTAGTATGGATTTGGGTCTGTGGGGGAGGGGTTCCAAGGGTGTGGGGGTGTGTTCAGTGGGGTTGGGGGTGTCCAGCGGTCTGGGAGGGCTGTCTGGTGGGGTGGGGGATAGTCCTGGGGGGTGGCAAGGATGTCCAGGGGTGTGGGAAGCCGGTCCAGGGGTGTGGGAGTGCTGTCCAGGGGTGGGGGGGGGGGGGGGGTTGTCCAGGGGTGTGGTGGGGGCTGTCAAGTGGGGTGAGGGGGTGAGGAGGTGCTGTTCAGGCAGGTGGGGGGTTGTCGAGGGGTGTTTGGGGGTGTCCGGGGGTCGGGGGGCAGTCCAGGAGTGTGGTGGGGGCTCCAATGGGGTGGGGGAGGGTTGTCCAAGGGGTATACATGAGGGTGGGAGATCCAATGGGGTGGGGGAGGGCTATCCAGGGGGTATACATGAGGGTGAGGGCTCCAACGGGGTGGGGGAGGGCTGTCCATGGGGTATAAATGAGGGTGGATGCTGTCTAGTGGGTAAGTTTTATATGTTATCTATGTACATGCTTAATTTTGATGTACTTCTGTTTTTGTGGTACGATTTCTTGATTTGTTTTCTAGTTGATTCTGGTGGAGAGAAGATCACTGCATTCTGTTTAAAAAAAATGGGTTTATCACGTTGGTTATTTAATAACCGACGTGATAAAATTCCTGGAAAATAGTTTATCACTTCGGTTATTTAATAACCGATGTGATAAAAGGTCTGCAGAATGGTTTATCACGTCGGTTATTAAATAACCAACATGATAAAAGTCCTGGAGAATGGTTTATCACGTCGGTTATTTAATAACCGACGTGATAAAGGGCCTGGAGAATGGTTTAGAACGTCGGTTATTGAATAACCGACGTGCTAAACGGCCTGGACAATGGTTTATCACGTCGTTTATTGAATAACCGACGTGATAAACCGCCTCCCTCCGGTTTATCACGGCGGTTATACAATAACCGACGTGAGAAACCCCCCTCCCCCGGTTTTTCACGTCGGTTTTATATGAACCAACGTGATAAACCACGCTCATCCTGGTTTATCACGTCGGTTCTTATATAACGGACGTGATAAACCACCCTCACCCCAGTTTATCACGTCGGTTCTATATGAACCGACGTGATAAACCCCCTCACCCCTGTTTATCACGTCGGTTGTTTAAGAACAGACATGATAAACCATTGTCCAGGCCATTTATCACGTCATTTCTTCAATAACCGACGTGATAAACCATTCTCCAGGCCCTTTATCACGTCAGTTCTAAAATAACCGACGTGATAAACATTGCGATTTTATGTTTTTGACGTCGGTTTTTAAATAACCGACGTCAAAAACCTTATTTATAACGTCGCACGTATTAACGTCGGCTAGAAACCGACGTAAAAAATTAAAAATAACCGACGTAAAAAACGTTTTCTGCACTAGTGTGGGCCCGGAGCGGGATCCTCTAGCATCATTTCCCCTAAATCGGGTTCTTAGTATCAATGTGACCGCTTATCCACAGGCGGGGATCCCCTATCTAGCAGGTTAACCCCGTAGGGTTTTTGGAATCATCGGGAATATGATCCCCTACGCAGTGGGCCGTGCTCAGTAGGGTTGTGGCATCCTCGGGTATACGATCCCATACTCAACATGTGAATTATTGTAGGGTTGATGTATCGTTGGTTATACGATCACCTACTCAGTGCGTGGTTTCTGTAGGGTTGCGGCATCATCAGTTCGATCCCCTACATCGCGAGTTATACCACATAGGGTTCTAGTATCATCATGAACACATTTATATGGGAAACAATCCTCTATCTGAGTGACATGTTTTTTTCGAGCGCTTGATCTGGTTGTGGTATCCCCCAACGGATCCTGGGAGTAATCCTCTATCTGTGAGATCTAAGAATGCCAAAACGGGTTGTGGTATACCCCAGCGGACCCTGGGAGTGATCCTCTATCTGTGAGATCCTCGTATACCGGTGTGGGTTCTGGTATCCGCTAGAGGACCCTAGGACTGATCCCATATCCGAGCAGTTTGGTGTTTATGTGGTTTCAATGAGGTTTTCTCAGTGACGGTATACAATGAGCGTGATCTCTCGGGTGAGCATATGAGATGTTTGTGTGAGACCCGATGGAGTGTATCTCTCAGACGATTGTCATCTAGGATGACAGTGATCATGGAGTGTGTTCTCTTGGTAGTGGACAGTTGCTGGTTATGAGGTAGGCACCTCATGTGGCTTGGTGTGTGAGCAGAGTATATCTAGATGTCCAAGGTGTATGTATGGAAATACACCTTGTATGAGATGACTAGTTGTGTTTGGTGATGTTGGTCATGAGATAAAGTTTCTCTCTCACCTAGGTTCCCTCTGGTTGGGATGAGTGGACTGTTTCCTTTCGATTTCTCTCTCTTTTTTAGGTTTTTGGGGTGCCTACTGAGTATTGTTATACTCACCATTACCCGGCCTATGCCCGCACATGCTTGTGTCCTATGCAGACCACAAGTCTTTCGACGGAGTCCTAGGAGGACCCGAAGTAGGCGGAGCTTAGTGAGCAGGTTTAACCAGGGTGCCTACCAGAGTTGGGCCGAGGAGATTACCGGCGGGTGTTTTGGTAGTGTTTTATCTCCTTCTCAGCAGGTTGGACACTTTGTAGTTTTCTTTTAGTGGGCCCTGTTTTTCTCTTTTGAACTTCTGTTGCACTCTGGTTTGGGAAAGATTTATGCATGCATTTTTCTTTTCATTTGTATATATCTCTACACTGTTGCATAGAGGTGTATGTGGGTGCGTGTGTATAGGTACCTTAGGCTAATGCCTCCCATGTGCATGATAGCCTACTCAGTGCTAGACAGCAGCCCCTAGCCTAATGGAGGTGGGCTTGGGGAGTCTCAGCTCGAACCCCTTTGGGTTGGGTCATGACATGTAAGGTTCCCTTCAAAATTCTCCTCATAGGCAGACCTGATTAGAGGAAACATCATTATTTCTTACTGATATTTACATACACTACAATGTTAATTTTAAGCCACCATAATTTTAATTAAATCTAAAATTTCATCATGATGAACTAAATTAGTTCATTTCTGGTTTTACAAAACCAATAATGCATTTTTATGTATTAAAGTATCTTTAATATTTTCTATTAAACCGACCTAATGTGGCATATTTATAAAGTTTCTTAAAATGTTTTTTTTATATTTTTTCAATTTTTTTGGAGAAAATATATCATTATTTGTGTCTATTTTAAATTATTAATGTCCATGTATGATTCAAATCCATTATTTCATGGACACCATTATGATATTCAATTTGGTTATGCTTTATAACATGGTTGTGATACCCTTTTCATTCCATAGGCAACACTTACATTTTTTCCTTATATTTGATATTTCACATGGAAAACAGATGAATGAACAAGTTATCATGGGTCCCCCAAGATATCACTCCAATTAATTAGGTAATGTGTAGTCTCATGATACGAAGAGTTGGGATGAGAAGTACACCTAATCCGTTTATGGGACATTATCAACCATTTGATATAGTCTTGGACGTTTTCCTTGACACATATTAATTTAATGTTATATGTGGCTGCCAAATTCCTATAAATACATTATTACATGATTCTATGTTTTATATGTCATTATTAAATATTTTTTATTCTTATTCTATTCCTTTTAATATCCTCATGTTACACCTAACAACTCATTTGTTTCTTTTTATTCATTTGATTGTTCCCTAACTCGGCTGTTAAGCTCATACCATTTGTAATGTATTCCCCAAGTTATCCTATAATGATGTAGAAGTGAAAAGGAATTTAAGATATAATTATATATGATTAATATTAATATGTTTTATTCTAGCTCCTTTTATTCAGTTTTACGTACCCAATCCTCCACAGACACTAGAATTTATGATCTTTGGTTTATAATTTATGGATAATTATATATAAAATCATCTAAAAATATGTGTAAAATTCCAGGGTCAAAAATATATATATCCACCATTTCTAGTGTAAAGAGTATTCTTAGGAATAATGAGTTGGTGGTCACACTATCCACCGTGGCATAGAGGCCTCACCAAGGTGATGGTCATCCCCAAATGGCTGGTGATTAAGGGCAAGGGTATGTTCACCAGGCATGTTAGTCCTCTTTAAAAGGGGTGTTTTAGATGACAATGGGTATGGATAACCTCTATCATTTGATGGTGTCATTCAGTTTAGAATTTGAAATAGAATATTTTGCCTCCAAGTCATTTATTGGGAGTGATTCCTATGAAGGAAGGGTAATGAAATCCTAATGGGGGGATTTTAATTGTGATATTGACTTCATATATCTATCTATTAACTCTTCGCTTTGATTCCTATTATAGGATATTTGGTTTAGATACTTCTGGTGGAGAATTTTCAATGATCCATTATATTTTTTTGTCTTGTATTGTTTTGTCCCGCTTAACCTGGTAATGTTTATCCTTTTTAGGTGATAAGTGTCAAGAAGTCAAAGCTTGTATTTCCAAAAGTGTTATACTGGAGGTTATTAGTGCTATAAAATTCAAATTACCATTATTGCTTAATGTTTTATAAAATTGGTTTTTGTAATTTGGAATGTGTGGATTGGGATCCCTGCATGTTTCTATTATGATCCTCTAACATGTCGGTTTTGGATCTTATTTTATTTATTTAGGAGTTCCAAGTGCATCATGTGAATTTAATTAATTTTATTGATCCCTCCTATTTTGAATTTATATTTGTTGTGGAAAATATCAATTTTTTATGGTTTATTTCCCAATAATCACCATTTAAAATTGATTCTATGATTTTTTATTCATTGAACAAGGTATCTATTGTCTTCTAGTGTTATTATCTTATATATGTTTGCTATAGAAATTAATGATGTTCATTTGATATTTTGATAAAAGTGGAGAAATTGGGTTTTAGAAACATTTGATATGAAAAATATTTCAAATTAATATTACATGGTTTTTGAAATATAAATGTCATGTCACCTCTTGATAAATTATTTGGTAGTTTTTTAAGAAGTTGATTTCCAAAATTATTGTAAAAGGTGTATTATTTATGATATGGTGTGTTGGAACTTTTTTGAGAGAACTATTAGAAAATTGGTATTTAATGAATTTTAATTAATTAAAAATGGGTTTTAAAAATTCCATGAATTGTTTTGATTTACTCAGTGTTCTGAGTTGAATTTGGAAAGGCCTATTAGTAACTTTAAATAATTTATAGGAAAATGAAAAAAACCATAATACATTACCCTTCATGTATAATAGAAATTTTGAATGTTTTAATCGATATAATTTAAATTCCATTCTCAAGGAGGTTGAATTGAAATGAATTTATATGAATAATAAAGTGGTTGTTCTTTTTTGAGTGTTTGAGGGTGCAAGTGAGACTTATGGTTTTTTGAAAATATGATGATATGATATAATTTATGTTATGATTAAAATTTAAAATTATCACATCCATTGGATATGGGGTTGATTTATATAGAATTGTTTTCCTATTTTAATACATTAATTGATTGATGAGAAAATTAACTCTATTCAAAACTATCTCCCTTTATCACCTTTTGATTCGATGATGAAAATATATGTATATTTTTAAAATGTAATTTATTTTGAAAATATTAAATGACTCATGATTTCATTCAATATTTTCTGAAGAAACTATTTTAACTAAAATTTATAAATGTTTTTCCAAGTTAAATTAAATTATGTATTTATTTTGAAAAGGATTGGATTTTTTGAAATGGGTGTTTTCATGGTAAAATGTCTTATACCTTTCTAAAGGAACATCAAAAAACCTATTTACAATCCTTTATATTCAAAATATTATGAAATAAATATTTTTTAATGTGATCCACAATGGTAGGTAGGTGGTGACATACTATCATATTTTCACATACACCTATATATCTTCGAGGTTCAGTAGGTTGATCATAATTGAAGATATTACAACATTCATAGGTTGGTGTTATTGTGGAGGTTTATGTAGAGTTTCATTATTTTCACATATAGGTTTTGTGGGTTTTTTATGAATTTTATTTTCATCTATTATATCAACCATTATACTTTTTTAGTCTATTATTCATTTTTTATTTCATTTACTATTTTATATACTAGTTAATGCCACATTGTGATTTTAAATCTTATGTTTATCTTTTTATGTTTATTTTTGATGGGTGAAATCATACAAAATCCATTCTTACAGATTCTTGGGAACTTTTTTCCAACCCATGGAGATCTGGTATGCCCTTCAGGATGTGACTGACTGGATTGGGGGTCCTGTTTAGGGATGACCATTCTTAGTTTTTGAAAATTGGAATTAAAGGGCAGGATTTATTTTATTATTATAGGATATATAGTAGGTGGAGGAAGGAATATAAAAATTAAAGAAATTAGACATAGAGGGGAACCTTATCACCACCAATTTAAGATGATTCTTGAATTACTATGATTTTTTTGAGATTATTATGTCTCATATTCAGTCTCTGTTCTTGGATACATTTAGAAATTTTGTTTATATTGGAGTATATATTTATGTTTAATGGATTAAAGAGATCTCATGAGTACCTCTATGTTTTACAGTGGGTATTCTAGGTAATCTAATGGGAAGATACTTATCATTAATTTCTCAGAAAACATGGTATAATTTTCACAACGAATCCTTGGTGACTTCTAGTAAACATCAAAGTATTGGTGTATGGTCTTCCAAACAATGCATCCAATCCAAGTCTTATTTTTTATATATATTTTAACTTCAAAAATTTTAATCATGGGTTATTTTTAAATGATTTGAAAAATTAAATTATTCATGAATTGTTTTGTTTACTGTATGGAAACTGATTTCATAAATTTTAAAATTTTCATTAAAAAAATATTAAAATTTAAAAGGATATTTATATTTAGTAGTGATTTATTTTGCATTGAACACAATTATGGGCCTGAAAAAAACATTTTGGTGTTATGGGTTGAAATTTTTAGATATAATTTTTTTTCTACATTCTCATGTAATGTTAATTATTTTTAATGTTAATATTTTAAAGAGACCATTAATGAAATGTTTTAAAATCATAAGTTTGAAAATGATTTGGTGTTAAATAAAAATTTCACTATGATTTTTCAAGTACGTTTAAAAGGTAGTTTAAAAATTTAAAATTATTTTTAGTAATTTTTATTGATAAAAAACACTTGGGATAATGAGGTGAACTTATTTTTTTATTCAGTGATTAATGAGATTATTGTTTTCTGATTTTAATTTTTTTTAATTTTCTGAAATAGGATATATATATATATATTATAGATTTATTATTTTCTATTAGGGATATTTAATTTAGATTTTATGTTAATGATATTGATATTCCTTATTTTTTGATTACATCACCATTTATATTTAAATATACTCTTTGGTTGATTTGGATTTTTTTAGGGATGGTTATTATCTCTACTATATTATTAGAGTCTCATGTTGTTACTCTGATATTCTTTTGTGGTGATTTTTTTGAGAGTTTCAAATCTTGAATCCTCCAAATTTAATTAGGATGAATGATTACTAAGATGTTGTGACAAGACTAAAAAAGATTGGGGATATTTTGTTTCATCTTCATATTTCTGGATCTCTCAATCATCTCTTTGAAATCATTATTTTATAGGGTCTGGGTTGGAAGGGGTGTAAGTCTATCATTCAGACTATAAAAAATAAGTAATATTCTTTTCAATAAAAAAAGGCATGTTTCATTTGGGAATTCTTTTATTATTGAGAAAATGATCCAATTGATATGAAATTTAATTCTCTACATCAAATAGATGAAATATTGTTGGACTATGCTTTTCATATTATCAAGTTGGTACTATATCATCCTCATGCGTCCATTAATATTAGTTAATATATTGTTGTTTTTAGGATTACTGTTAACCCAACATTTATTAAGAATAGTTTACTCTTAGTCATGAATATTGTAAATTAGATATAAAGTAATATATTATGGTTTTAGTATGCCTGGTAAAAGAACTAGAGGGGTTGTGATTAAACATATACCTTGGTGTGATAGAAGAATATCCATAATTGGAAAAAGGAATTTTCCAAAGCTAGACCCTATGAGTAGTGGAATAAAAAGGAAATCTATTTCTTCCCACATGATTATCTAGAAATAATCACTTGGTTTTGTACTATTGCATAAAGGTAGTTCAATAAAATATTTCCTCTAAGAAGTATTGTAATTCCAATCATTCTATTTTCCATCATGATAATTAAAAGAATTTTTCTAGTAATGAGGTTTAATATAAAGGTTATTTGAAGTCTAAACCTTTCCAAGATCATATAGTTTATTCTTTTTATCCTTATGTTGGAGTAAATATATTTTTTAGATTTATTTGTTATATATTTTTCTCCTCTTGTTGATATTGTGAAGTTAAAATTTTTTCTTTTTGGTTATTTGGGGTTTTTTGTATTTATGTTTTGAAATCAACAATATAATTGTGAAATTATATATTTGTGATGTATGAATTAATTTTTTTATATTTTTTCATGATATCAATCTTATCTTTATTTTCCATATTTTGATGAGTTATGTTATAAGAGTGTAAATATGAGGGAAATACTTATATGGTGGGGAGAAAAACATTATTGATACTACCATTTTGAATGGTTGTATCCGATTAATTTATTGGGAAGTTTTATTTTAGTATTGAGGATAAGTAAGAGGTATGGTTCTTAAGATGTTGAAACATTTGAGGTGATCATGTGAATCTTGTTTTCTCATGTCCACTTGAATTATCCCTTACTGGGTAATGATGATTGCATTGAAATGTTCATTAATATGTGTCTTTATTGATCTCCTCAATTGGTTAGAAGTGGGCCTTCAATTGGGGATGTGAATTGAATTGTCAACCATAGAAAATTTGGGTAGGTATTGAGGATACCAAGAGAGAATTTCTATGTGAAATAAATTTTTGGAGGGAATAACAATGATCCAGTGTTTTGGAAACATGAGCCTCGGTTAAAGTAACATTACCGTAAACTATAATATTTGGTTCATGCTCGAGAATTATTATAGTTAGGGAATTTAAGATGATTATTCCATATTGTTATCATTTTTACCCTTCCATGATCTATCTTGGTATATTTTTTTGAGGTGGTAATCTTTTCAATAATAACATATTTGTGTGATTTTTAAGGGTTATCATGGATCATGCACATGTTTTTTCCATAGGTTACTATTAGTTACGTTCATCAACAATTGTGTTGCTTTGGATTTGTCATCTGGTTTTTAAAAAGATAAATATTAGTGTATTTTCCTTAGAGAGTTTCTATATTCCTACCAAATCTTGTTCATTAATTTACATGGAAGTGTAATCTCATCGATCAATTCATTGATGTTATTTTTTATAATATCATTTTCCGTATTTTTCTAATATATAAACACATTGGGTTTCTATTACGAGAGATGAGAATTGGAGGTAACATCATTGTTTTGGTTAAGTTGTGTCTATTTTTATGTCGTTTATTATTTAGATGACTTTTCCACTTTATTATTTATCTTCTATTGTCCTTTAAATTTCTGGGGATAAAAACAATAATGTTGGGTTATTTATTAAATGTATAGATTTGATTTTATTTAAAACATATTTTATTTTGGATATTTAAATATTAGATAATGAAAATTCTCTCTAAATAACATTTTTGGAATTTTTGGTGTCGCACAAGTAATGTCACGCCTTTGGAGGAAGCCTTTTGGATCATGAGATTCACCATTAAACCAAGGGTAGATCCACCACAACCAATACATATACAGATCTTGGTCATTGTGATTGGTCTGTTTCCTAATCAACAATGACCACCGAATCCTCACCATGAACATGGGGTAGGTTTGGTCCATCCACAAAATTTTAAATATTTTTGGTTTGGGCATGTTCAATGGCCATAGTGGGATTCATTAAAAGGGGTATACGAGAACAACATGGGAATGGAGAACCTCTAACATTCCATGATTTCATATGTTTTTTAATTTTCTTGAATGGCCCAAAAGCCTTCATTTTGTATTCATTTTTGATAATCCCCCTTTTAAGGGTTAAAGGGGAACCCTTATGTTTTTGAATTTCAATGTGCCTTTCTAGCTACATAGCATTCCAAAGGGAGTTACACCTATTAATAATGGCAAATGATATTTTAATTAATGGTTTTTTAATATGGTTTTTACTAAATTTCTCTATATACTAACCCATATATTTTCTTCTCATTATATGATCATTAGTTAGAATGACATTAGATGAGATATTTGGATGATCCTTTAAAAATTCCATCCTTTGTATCTGGTTTTTCCGCCTCTCACATATTCAAATTTTAGTCCTTTAAAAGATTAGTGCGTGGGGGATAGATCATGAATTTCCTTCATTATTTTAAATGATTTTGTTTGTGGTATGAAATTACATATAACCATATTGGCCTAAGGATGTATAATTGTTTTTGGTAATGTCAGCTCCTTAGATTGGGTTCTCTTTTTTCTGTTGTTCATTCCCTTTTACATATTGGTTTTGGATCCTATTTGATAGATTAGAGTGTTCCAAGTGCTTTATGTGAAATATCTTGATTCTTTTGTGCCCTCTACCACTATAACATATTCATTCCATTTGATTATAGTAAATTCCAAGTGGTTAGATTAGTTATACCTATATTATCCCTTCAAAAGTGAATTTATGATTTATTATTCATTCATCACAAGTTTTAATATTGCCTAATTTTTATTCTTATATCAAATATATATATTAAAAATGATATTTTAATGATATTTTGATAAAATTAGAATGGGTGTTTTTAATATGATTTGGTATGATTTTTTTAAAAAAAAATCCGTTATTTTGTAAATCTAAATTATTATTGGGATATTGATAAATTTCCATGTAGTTTTTTATGATTTTGATTTCATGAATGATGAAAAAAAGATTTGTTTTCTATGATAGGGTGTGTTTATCCTTTTTCAAGAAAATTATTTGAAAACTAGTATTTACAGATACACAATGATATATAAATTATTTTTTAAATAGGATTTTAATGATTTGAAAAACTCATTGTTCCAAATAGAATATAGAAATTTTTAGTTGGAAATTTAATGGATTTAGTGATTTATTAGAAAATGAAAATCCATAGTACATCCCCCCTCATGTGAAATGGAAATGTTGGATATTTTCATGCATGTAATTAAATTTACCTATTACAAGATTTTGAATTGAATTGAATTGATATATTTCATTAATGGAATGTTTTTATGTTGGTGTTCGTAAGTGTGATATAGAATAATGGTTGATCAAAAATATGATGATATGATATGATTTATTCTATAAAACTACTTAGAAACACTCACCTCTATTTGAATGTGATGGGATTCCCTAAGTGTCTAGGTGGAAAGTCTATGAAAACATGTGCAACAGTTTAGAATCATGATATAGCCAATGGACCTTTTTGGGACATAGATCAATCTATGTGATCTTTACATTTATTAGGCCATAAAGTGTAAGACAGAGTGTTTGTGATTAGCATGATTAATGTTTACTTGTTTTCTAGAACCCAAATTTTTCTCCTTTATCACTATGTTAATTCTATTCTTGATTGTTTACATTTAGAAAATTTGTCTTATATGAAGATTAAATTGGTATATTTATCCAATTTATGTTAATTTTTAAAATTGTTAAATGATGTTGTACTTTCCTATAATTTTTTTTCCTTTAATGTAGTTTTAACAACAATTTATGATTGTTTTAATAAGAGAATATAAATTTTGGTTTTTTAGAAGATGGCTTAAAAGTTTTAAAATATGTGTTTGAAAACTACTCAAAACTTATTTTAAAAAAGGTTAATAGAAAACAATATTTTAATATCTCTAGATTTGATTTATAGTGGTGTTTTGTGTGACATTATCTCATTTTGATGTTGGGGTGTAGGGTTTTTATCCTTTTTTATATCATCACATGTATTGAATATGGTCATTATTTTTTTCTTCCTGTTGTACTTATGTTGTTTCTTTTTCTATTGCATACTTGATTTTATTCCTTATTTGGGTTTTTCATTTTTGTGTCATTTTACATTTATTGTTTATTTTAAAAATTGTTCCCATTTTAGTCTTCGTGATATCTTGGTTATTGTCGATAGTCCACATGGATGGGTAATTCCATTCAAGCATTTACATGAATGGATTGGGTGCGCTTTTCTGGAATTTAATGGGTTGTTTAGTGGAATGAAACTCTACCCTAGTCTTTCTTAAAACTTATACCCACTTCCTAGAATCATATTTATTTCCAAAATACCAAGCTAAGGATCCTTAAGGTATTACCTAGGGGTGAAAATCTAGATGGGGAGGTAATGTTATCAACCAAGTTATCTAATTTATTTTATTATTATACCACCAGAAACAATTTTTATCAATTAATTTATGATAAAATATTTATTTTTATATTATAAATTAATATTATAGTAATGAAACAATAGTTTTATACCATCCTCTCAACCATCTGAAATACAAAAATGTTGCCTACGTTACATTTAGATTACCTACTCTATAAGCAAAATGAATAATTTTTCATAACCATATAACAAGGTAGGTTGAATAGTTCTATTTAATGAATAAATATGATAAATGATATATTACTATGATTTTATAGTTTTTTAAATATTACATTAATATATAACATTTCATTAATATCACTCTTTCTTCATTAAAAAAATTGGAGAAACCAGCCCGACACAAAAGTTTTCATCATTAATCATAAGAGTTGTAATGAAGAAATAAAATTAAAACCCTAGAAATTATTAATATTCATATATTTTATTAACATTATTGATCTATTATTTATTAAAATTGAACATTTAAATTTGAATTACCACCTCTAATAAGAATCTGATAGTAAGTAAACAAAAAATCTGATAACTTTTGATACAATATTAATAACTAATATATTTATTACAAATTATTATAAATGAAATTTTAAAAGGATATATTTTTAATAGGGTTTTTAAATAGGTTATTATTATTTTCATTTTTGTTATATAGGTTGTAATATCAATCTTGGATAACTAGGATTAATGATAAGAGTTATTTATCTCTTTTTTAATTTCTAGAGACTTTTTTGAAATTGTATATCAACATTTTTTATATGCTGTGTTAAATTCCAAATTACCTTCAAGAATAATTAATTTCTTTAATTTAATAATATATGAATTTCCATTTCATTGTAACCATCATACATGTTTTTCATTCTTACATTACAATAACCATAAGGGTTTCATCTTTAATCTCAATTTTAAAACTATATTGTTTTTGAAAGATTATCCATATAGGGAATTTGTATGATATTTCTTTAAAAACCAAAAAAAATTATTACATTATAGTATTATTGTTACTTTACATGTTTTTTCACTATTAATTTTCCTCTTCGCTCATTATTTACTCATTGTAAGAGAAATTGGCCGTGCCTCTTCATTTTGATCATGTAATATTCCATTCAATGTTATTATTAATTAAATACTAATATATATTTTCTTATTTATACCTCAATTGTAGATTAAGATAATTTTATAATATTTATAAATTATTTACTATATTTTTAAAATAATTTAAAATAACTTTAATTTGGTTTCTTTCCAATATTGGTGAGAAAAAATATTTTGAATATTTTTGTGTGACATTATCTTTCCATTGGTTTTTATTTTTATATAAAGCATAATCTCATGGTATTTATGGTTTTCAAGAGAAATTAGTATTATCCTATATTTATAGAATATGAATATATTAATAAATGTTTTAAAATGGATGAAGGTTTTTTTCCAATTTTTTTTTCAAATGATTCTAATATGTTGTTTTCATATATGTCTACATATGTTGATATATTTTAGTAATGATCAAGGGAATTGTTAAATTGGCACCATCCGCCTTATTTTATTAGATTTATTATTTAATTTTTTTCTACATTTTTGGAATGATCCATCGGTACCTTTTTATTTCTAAATCATCCAATGCATATGTTGACACTCCGTTTTGTCACATGGATGAAAATATATTAAAGGAAAATACCCAAATGGGAATGAAATAAGGGAAAAAATTAATTCCCAGGTCACACATTCTTCCAAATAACCCACATGTAGGTCCCAATAGAACAACATCATCGCATTGGGTTGACTAATGAATCCAATGGCGATGTATATTCCTAAGTAGCTAGCTCACCCTGTGATGTCGCATAAGTCACACCTACGCATTATCTTTCACGAAATACCTGCATGATCCAAAAACATCAAAAAATGTTTTCTGGATAACTATAAATAATACCTCAGTGCTCCTCATTCATAATGGAATAAAATCATGAATAACCTTTGGAGATTTTGTCTCCCTATTCCTTCCCCTCATCCCTCAGAAATCATTATGGTAGCTCTCTAAAATCCAAAAAATAATGAATTATTGGGAACATTATACTTTAAGTCCATACATGGTCTAAAATACAAGACACATATGCAAGGTAACATCCCCTAAATTTGATATGTACTTCAGTGAGGGTTCATTCACAACCTCGTGACCTAAGAGAGATCATTTCTGAAACAATGGAGGAGACTCTTGAATAATGGGGTACGACCTTGACCAAGTGTTGTTTACAAGTTTTTCCATCACCAAGGAACCTTTAGAAAATGCAGGCTTACAAGAAAAAATGCCTTGAAGTCCTCCTAAGTGCAACTAACATGAAACCACCTTTACTTTCTCAGCCTTTACCTACATGTGAAACCTCTCAAACTATCATTCAAGTGGCCAATGCCAGGCCCCTCTGCCTTTGGATTCCTCAACTGTGGTGGATGAATTTAAACCTCCACCGAAGTATATGAACTTCAAAGACTATTGTAAAAGAAACATCAACCTGTCAGTTATTCTGATATGTATTATGTTGGTTAGAGATGTGCCAATCTTTCCTTATTAATGAGAAGGTTCCTTAGGATGTAAGAAAATATGAATCCCCTTGGTCATGGGGACCTTGACCTTGGGGTAGTTTTTAGGATTTCTCTATATTTGGTAAATGGGATAAGAACATGTAATTACCTAGTTTCATCTAGAACTAGGGACCTCCAGTTCCTAGTGGGGGGGGGGAGAATCAATCTTTCCTCTAACTTTGACATGTAATGCCTTATTATCCTCTCTTACCAAGGAACCAGTCACCAAAGCATCCCTCATGGAGTAATATCATTTCCTTTCTAGTAATAATTTTCACTCTTTTACTTATTTCCATTACAGGAAATAAATATATATATGTTTCTAGACGTGGATATGTAGGGTATATAGTTGGGAGGAGATATGCACTTCAAATAACTTTCTTATTCACCTATCTCCCTAGCCTCTTCCACCTGTATAAAAATGATCAAGTGGGTTTCCATATCTTCCTCTTCCCATTGATTCTGAAATACGAGCATGACTCATGTGGGATTAGAGGTTAGGTTTTATCATGTTATCAACATGTTCATATGTATATATTAGTAGATAGTATATTTACAAATTTTCCCTTATCATTTATTTATAGGGAATACATAGGTGTGGTTCCTCCAATCCATGCATGAAAAAAAAATTATAATCCACCTATATGATCTAATCACTAACTCAATATTGTAAACTTTTCTCACAAACTATGATAAAAACATTCAGAGGGAATCCATAGGTGTTGGTCCTCACAACGTAACTGTATTGTATTTGATTCTCTTCCAAATGTGATACATAGGAGGTCTCCCTAAGGTCCAAAACCAACACCCCAAACCAAGCATAATTCTATCTAGGACAAATTTTATAAAGATAATTATCCATTTAGGAGACTATATACCATAATGATTCCATGGGACACTTATATATAAGTCCCCCCCACCAAAATTGGACTTGGAACCTTTTACCTAGAAATATATGTCCCTTGTCACTAAACTACATAGTTTGGTCCTCCTCAAGTTACCTTAACCTAGATGATGGTTTCCCATACCTGTTCGGTCTATTTCACTCATAAAGTGAAAGATATTCATAAAATAAAACCAATTTGGTGTGTGTTTGATTACATAAACCCTACTTTGATGGGGTTTTCTTATTTGTTCTTATCACTTATATTTCAAAAACTTTTGACTAGACCTCTATTTAGTCCCAATAAAATCACACCCACCCTCATAGATATATGACGCCACTACTGTTCATACTGTGTCCCCATCCAAGAATAGGGATCCATCTCCAACCCATCATCTTCATTTTTGGGTCCCAAATGCACTAGTCTAAGAGTACCACTAGAATGAAACCATTATGATCTAGAATTCTACTTGAGAATACCTCCATCCCGTGAAGCCCCACTAGTAAACCACTATGTAATGGATAGTGGCCTAGAAGTAGACATAACTGAATGTCATCTTCAACAATTTCATGAACTTATCCCAAGAATAAAACAATCATGTTCTCCCATATCCATGGGAGGTAGTGCAAGATTCCACAAATAGAATTATTCTAAATGATTAGGGGTCCTTGAAAATGATTCCTACCAATAAAAACTTTCAATAACACCACATGGCAGTGAACCCTTAACAAGATAGGGGTTCCATTATTGTGACCCTATTCCAGGTCATCCAAATAGAAGAATATATGATGGTCTGTTGAGGGAAGTGATCGATCAACTCGGAATATACCCACATATTTTCCCCTCTGGAAAATTCCACAGATTAGTTTTTTCAGAAAACATTAGGCTCGAATAAATAACTGCTCACAAAAATCAAGCACGCCAGTAGACTCGTCTGGGTGCATCCAGAGAATGCCACTAAACAAATCTGGTGGAAAATTGTGAGAAATCCCAAACACCAACCCAAATAAACCATTCTTTCTAGAAGAGTCTTCAAGAAGTTGTCACATAATCCCATCATTCAAATTTTTTGGAAAACCATGAGCGAGAGCACACACCTACCCTCATTTTTTGAGACTGAACATATTCTCGACGGGAAACACCCAAAGAGGTCAACTATTGTCACGACCCATCCTCGGGGCCCGTGCCGTGACTACCCCAAGCCCGCCTTCCATAGGCCAGGGGCTGGCGACTAGCACCAAGGCGTAAAATCCTAGAAAAAGGGAAGGCATTGCCTTTGAAAAGTAAACAATCACCACAGAGTAAGCAAGTAGAAAAGTAAACACTAAGTAAAAACTGTACAAGCTGTGCTGAAAGTAAATGGGTCCAGAAATACAAGCCCAACTGTAAAGTACAACTAAAAGGGAAAAACAACAACTGAAAGGAAAAGTCGCAGCATCGAGCCGTCCTATGGAAGTCCCACCTGAAGGGTGGGTACAGATAGCCTCCACTACACATTGGGTCCACCTGACCGCTCCGAGTACGTCCCGTCCAGTGGTCCACCTCCAGGTACCGTCCTTCTCTGCACGCCTCCACCACGATCAGCGCTGTCCGTCGTCTGCAACCAACACAACGTAGTGCGGGCATAGCCCGTGCAGGGGTGAGTATAAGCTACTCCGTAGGGACCCCGAGACCCCCGAAGGTCTCCCGAAATCCACAAAGGATAATCACAAAGGAAAGATACAATCACGAAGTAACTTCTGACATGGCTTAAGTATATGCCCATACATATACCTAAGTCATCGATTCCCGTTCGGCTCCAACGTCCGAGCCCAAGCACAACCCAGCCCACACAGGAAAGCAAAACATATACCCACACAGGATAGCGCAACACAATCCACAAAGGAGAGTAAACAATAAATCCACACAGGACAGCTCAACACAATCCACAAAGGTGAGTAAATAGTAAATCCACACAGGATAGCTCAACACAATCCAAAAAGGAGAGTAAACAGTAAATCCACACAAGATAGCTCAACACAATCCACAATGGAGAGTAAACAGTAAATCCACACTGGATAGCTCAACACAATCCACATAGGAGAGTAACAGAAGATTCAGCTCACATAGGTATACTTCTTCGGATGACGATAAAGATGATCACTGATCCATCTAAGCCGTTGGACCCACGAAGGATCGATAGGTAACTAACCCCCGCAATGAACCACACAGGATCGGGCCCACACAGGACCTGTAGGCGCTGGCTCACACAGAACCGCTGAGCGCTGACCCACACAGGATCGGACCCACACAGGATCGGGCCCACACAGGATCGGGCCCAAACAGGACCTGTAGCACTGATCCACGTAGGATCGCTGAGTGCTGTAGTCGTCGCAGTCCACTGAGGATCTCTGCACAGTCGTCGCCGCATTCCACTGAGGATCTCTGCACGGTCGTCGTCGGAGTCCACGGAGGACTCTGCACAGTCGTCGCTGTCGAAGTAGCAGTCGCAGCCAGCACTAGGGTTCCCGCACACAGCAAGCTCGTTCAGGAGGGTCCATTCCACGAGCCGAGAGGCCGACACATCAACTGACACAAAGTCCGAAGTTGATATATCCAAAAGTTCTGTATCGTCAACAGGAACTCAACGTCGCAGACGGCGCGTCAATCGGACACCCGGTCTGAGAGTTATTGGCTTTTTCGTCCCAGGGGCCCGGTTGGTTTTTAAGGCAAAACCAACCCGACCATACTCCACCTGTGTCCAAACCTCAGGCGGATTAAGACAAAATATCCGTCTCACATAGAGAAAAACAACAAAGCTGACGGCACGCCAATCGGACGTCTGTAGCTCAAGATATGAGCTTTTCCGCTCCGAGGGCCCCGTTCGTTTCGTGTACGAACCAACCCGGCTGAACTCAAAGTATTCCGAAACCTTGAGTGTGATATACCGAAACGACTGTCTTGATCCAAGGATCGCGTTGCCGCTGACGGCGAGTCATTTGGAGGCTCGTAGCTCAAGTTACGGTCACTTGAAAGAAATCTATCCGAAGACGGGGGGTCCGGGCCCGGGCCGACCCGGCCCGACACCCCCTGGGTCGGCCGAACCCGGTCCGACCCGGTACGACCCGGTCGGACCGGTCTGGCTTGGCCAGCCCGGCTCGGCTCAGCCGAGCGACCGAGCGGCCGACGTGGGGGGAGCCGCCGCCCCGCGTGACACCCCCGCGGGGTGTCGGCCAGACAACCGGACGCGGCTGAAGCCGCGTCCCGAGTGACGCGGGGGGGAGCCTCCGCCCCCGCGTGACACCTGCGGGACACCCGCAGGGTGTCTCCCTGGTGCCGGACGCGGCTCCAGCCGCGTCCCGCGGGCGCCGCCGCAGCGGCCGGTGCCGCGGCGGTCTCGTCCGGCGGTGCGCCAGGCACCGCCGTGCCGGCGACCCGCGCTGCCGCCGGCTTCCGCGGGCCGCCGGAGTCGCTCCGGTGGCCCGTTTTTCTTCTCGTCTACGCCGTTGCTCCTCCCAGGACTCGTTCTTCCCTACAGTATCATCAAACTTCTGTTGCGGCATGTTCCGTCGTCGCCCGTCAATACGCACAAGAACGAAGAACGGCGGAGGGTTGTCGGGCCGTGTTCGTTTGGCCCGTACCCTCCACGTTAGATATAAAAATGGGATAATTTTTTTTATTCCACACAGGAAGAAACAATTTTAATAAGTTTAAAATTGTTCACAAATCCAGTTCTTTAACTTTTTAAAGAAACATTTACTGGAATATAAAAAGGGGGTAATCCAAAATAATTCCCTACCTCGTAGTCGTCGCGCGTGAGCGTTCTTTGCGGAATTGCTCGTCGCGGAAGAGGGGGATCGTCGCGTTGTCGTGGGAAGGCGTCGCATCGTCGCGGAATCCGGTGTTGAGTCGGCGAACTCAACGGACCAAGAACAACAGATTTAAATTATAAATAATTAAATCTGTGTTTCGTTTTAAACCAAAAAGAACTTTTAGAAGAAACCCGAAATCACTCACCTCAAACGGTTGGTGATCGGAGATCGGGGCGGGGAAGAACGTCTCGGATTGGAGCGTCGTCGATTTCCGCGGATGACGGCATTCTTCACGTTCTTCGCGTTCTTCACGTTCTTCGCGAAGGAGAAAGAAGATACAAGGATTCTGTCAAATCCTCTCAACGTGCAAACTTTCAAAAGACTGGTTGGTCTTATTTTATTATTATGCCAACACACGCAAAAGGTTAAGTAACGACCCATCAATTAGTTGAATTAATTCAATGAAAGAAACAGCTCATTTAATTTACGAAATAAACCGCCCAATTAAATGGTCTGTTAAGAAAATAAGAAAACGCGTCAGTTGACATTCATAATGATGGGTTTTCGCAGGTGCGTTACTTAGCGGTAAGAAACGACGGGGCTCATGCGGGCCCCACCTCACAAATATCCTACCGAGGGGGTAGGATATTTTCAGGATAGCATCCTATCTGGATCAGCTCAGTTTAAGACGCTTTTAAGTGGCTTCAAGTGGCTTCCAAGTGCCTTAAGTGAAATAAAATAAGGTTGTCGAAAAATTATTTTATTTCTTAACTTTAAGCCCAAAAATTAAAAACCACACTCGAGCAAACGCAACTCCGGAAGAGGCGTTTCTAAGCGAATACCGGCGCTGCGATTTCATCAGTGCCCTCAGAATTCGATTCTGGGAACCGGTCCAAAAGTTAGAAAAACCCGCTCGTCCGTTCACTGAACGTACCCGAGCCAACTTCAGAAAATGATTCCGGGCACACCGGGCATCGGAATCAGGTGCCGTTAGAGACTGCGCTCTTGTAAAATTCCAAATAAAATTAAGAAAAAAATTTCCTTGAAATTTACGGGTCTTTACATTACTTCTGACCTCAGGGCTTTACATCCCCGTAAAGATACATCAAAAACTAGAGAAACAAATGTGGGTACTGAGCACGCATCTGAGCCTCCCGCTCCCAAGTGCTTTCCTGGAGGTTCCCGTGCTGCCATCTGATGCACACAAGAGGAATCAATTTCCCACGTAGGACCCGCTCCTGTCAATCCTCTATCTCCACCGGGACCTCTGCAAAAGTCTCCCCATCATCCATGTCTAGCTCCCCATAGTCAATGATGTGTGTCGGGTCGTGCACGTATCTCCTCAGCTGGGATACGTGGAAGACTTCGTGCACCCGGTGCAACTGAGGTGGCAGATCCCGGCGATAAGCCACCTCGCCAACCCTGTAGAGGACCTGGAAAGGCCCGATGAAGCGTGGAGACAACTTGCCGCCTCGGCGAAATCTCTGTAAACCACGTCGAAGTGAGACCCGCAGGAAGACGTGGTCTCCATCCTCGAACTCTAGTGGCCTCCGCCTCCTGTCAGCGTATGACTTCTGCCGGCTCTGTGCTGTCCTCATCCGCTCTTGGATGACCTGGACCTTCTCTGTTGTGGCCCGGACCATCTCTGGTCCCACAAGTGCTGACTCCCCAGGGTCTGTCCAGCACAAAGGAGATCTGCAAGGCCTGCCGTACAACACCTCGTATGGTGCCATCCCGATGGTGGAGTGGTAGCTGTTGTTGTACGCGAACTCCACCAAGGGTAGGTGGTCCTCCCAGTTGCGACCAAAGTTGAGGACACATGCGCGGAGCATGTCGTCGAGAGTCTGAATGGTCCTCTCCATCTGACCATCCGTCTGAGGGTGAAAGGCGGTGCTCAGACGTAGCCGCATCCCGAACGCCTCCTACAACCCCTTCCAAAGCTGGGAAGTAAAACGAGCATCCCGATCGGAGACGATAGTCGATGGCACACCATGAAGCCGTACAATCTCCTGAACGTAGAGACGCCCCAAGCTCTCCACTGAGCCCTTCTCTCGGATGGGTAAGAAGTGTGCCGACTTGGTGAGTCGGTCAACAATCACCCAAATAGAATCGTGACCTCTGGAAGTGCGTGGAAGTCCTGTCACGAAGTCCATAGATATCCCATCCTACTTCCACTCCGGGACCTCCAAGGGCTGTACCAAGCCTGCTGGTACCTGATGGTCTGCCTTCACCTGCTGGCAGGTGAGGCACCGTGAAACGAACTCTTCCACAGCCTTCTTCATGCCCGGCCACCAGTGTTGTCATCTGAGATCCTGGCACATCTTCGCCACTACAGGATGTACCGCCAAAGGAGAAGTGTGAAACTCTCTCAGCACCTCCTCTCGTAAAGCGACCGGTACCAAGGTACGTCCTCTGAAAAGGAAATCGTGCTCTTCTCCAAGGGAGAAACCATCAGGTGCTTGTCCCGAGGATATCTGTGCACGCCGTGTCTCACAGTCAGTGTCCCCACGCTGAGCCTCTCTGAACCGCTGTAGAAGTGGGGGTGAGACGGTGAGAGACTGAAGGAAGGCTGCTCCATCTCTATCCACGAAGGATATCACCAAAGCGGCTAGCTTCTCTGTCGCCTCCTCAAGTAGCTGGATGCCCGTCCTCCTGCTGAGGGCATCAGCTACCACGTTCCCCTTCCCAGGAGTATAGACTATCTCAAATTCATAGTCCTGGAGGAACAAGATCCATCGTCGTTGTCTCAGGTTCAGGTCCTTCTGAGAGAAGATGTACCTGAGACTCTGGTGGTCAGAAAATACTGTAAAGCGCCCGCCCATCAGATAGTGCCGCCAAGTCTTCAGGGCGAAGACCACTGCTGCTAACTCCAGGTCATGGGTAGCGTAGTTCTGCTCATGTGGCCTCAACTGACATGATCCGTAGGCAATCACAGCCCACTCCTGCATCAGGACACACCCGAGTCCGGTCCCTGATGCATCACAGTAGACTACGTATCCAACTCCCTCCTCAGGCAACCTCAAGATAGGTGCGTTAGTCAATCTCTGCCTCAGCTCCTGGAAGCTCTGCTGACATCTGTCTGACCACATGAAGGGTTTCCCCTTCTTCGTCAATGCTGAGAGTGGTGCCACAACTCTGGAGAAGTCCGGCATGAATCTCCGATAGTATCCGGCTAGTCCCAAGAAACTCCGAACCTCCGTCACGCTCCTGGGTGGCTCCCAAGCTAGCATTGTCTCGATCTTCACGGGATCCACTGCAACTCCCGCCTCAGAAATGACGTGCCCCAAGAAGTGGACCTCACGTAACCAGAACTGGCAATTAGAGAGCTGTACATAAAGCTGGTGCTCTCGGAGTGTTTCTAGTACAACCCGCAGGTGGTTGGCGTGCTCCTCCTCCGTCGTCGAGAACACCAAAATGTCGTCGATGAAGACCACAACAAATCGATCGAGGTATGGCTGGAAGATCCTGTTCATGAGGCTCATGAACACTGCTGGAGCGTTGGTTACGCCGAAAGGCATAACCAAGTACTCATAGTGGCCATACCGACACCTGAAGGTCGTCTTCTGCACATCCTCGTCTCGAACTCTGAGCTGATGATAGCCTGATCTGAGGTCTATCTTCGAGAACCACCGTGCTCCCTTGAGCTGATCGAAGAGGTCATCAATCCTTGGTAGCGGATAATTATTCATCACTGTCACCTGGTTCAGGCGATGATAATCGACACACAGTCGCAAGCTCCCTTCCACCTTCTTGGCGAATAAAATCGGGGAAGCCCAGGGTGAAACACTGGGTCGGATGAACCCCTTGCCCTGAAAGTCCTCCAACTGTACCTGCAGCTCTCGAAGCTCAGCGGGGGCCATCCGATATGCTGGAGTAGATATCGGGGCTATCCCGGGGTACCGGTCAATATAAAAGTCTACCTCTCTGCGAGGAGGTATCCCTGGAACGTCGTCGGGGAAGACGTCTGCATACTGATCCACCACTGCAGGAAAACTGGGACTCCGTACGTCAACTGCTCCCAGGATGAGGCTAGCCAACTGATGAGTGATGGGCTGTCCTCTCCTCTACGTGAGTCCATCCTGTTCTTCTAAGGCTCCCTTCTCGCCGGTGAAGGTGAACCTGCTCCCGTCGGTGCACACACATCGCAACTTGAGCCTAATGCAGTCAATCTGTGCATGGACCCTAGATAACCAATCCATGCCCAAGATGACGTCGTAAGGCCTCGACGCCGCTACAAGAAGATCCCAGCCGAGGCTCTCGCCTCCTAGAGTAAGCTCACACTGCCGACACCAGTGCGTAATCGTCGAGTCTTCTCTCGTAGGAGTCTCTAGCCGTAAGGATCGAACCAACGACTCTGTCGGAATCTCCGAGCTCCGAACAAGGGCAGTGGCTATGAAAGAGTGACTCGCTCCTGTGTCTATAAGAACTGCAGTAAGGGTGGAATAGACACAGATCGTACCTCGAATCATCTCTGGTGCGTCGTGGTCGTAGGCCTCCGCTGCCTGAAGCTGTGCCTGTCTCTGCCCTCCATCTCCCGGTGGACGGGGCGGTCCTCCTGGTGGTGGTGGTGGCGGAGCCTCAAAGCGTCACCCACCACCTGCTGCTCGGCCAGCTCCTCTGCCTCGTCCGCCTCCTCCCTGCGGACCGCCACGGTCGACCCTCTGCCTATGCCTGGGTGGCCCCTCCACCGTCTGCTGCTCCTCGGTACGACGGGTCGGGCAGTCACGAGCCATGTGGCCCTGCCCGCCGCACGAGTAGCACTGTCTGCCTCTCGGAAGGCTGGCCCCGCGCTGTGTGCCCCGCACCGCTGAGCCAGTGTCCCGAGGTTGTCTGCCGGAAGGCCTGGTCTGCCTGGAACCCTGAGTCATCCATCGGCTACCCGCTGCTGAAGACTCCGCCACCTGCCGCCCTGCGGTAGGTCTTGTTGTAGACTCAGCCAGAAAGCTCTCGATCAGAAGGACTCACTCTAGCACTCCTTCCTGGGTCGGGATGCTGAGGGAGATCAGCGACGCCCTGATCTCATGTCTCAATCCCTGCTCGAAGGTCCGGGCCCGGAAGAAGGGGTCCCGTACCATGTCTGTCGAGTAGCGAGAAAGGTCGGTGAACCTCGCTGCGTACTAGGCGACCGTCAAGCTGCCCTGCCGCAGCTGAAGAAGCTCCTAGATGCGCACCGCACAGAGGGTGTCCGGGACGAACTCTGAGCGGAAGAGGCTCTCGAAGTCCGTCCAGATGAGGGAGGCCTCATAGTGTACCTGGAGCATCAAGCTCCGCCATCGTCCTACTGCTGCGTGCAGTAGGCTCGCCGCGAGGATCACCATGAGGTCTGCTGGTGTCCTCACTAGCCTGAAAACTCGGACGACCGCCTCAAGCCAGTCCTCGGCTGCCTGGGGGTCTGTCTCCCCATGGAACCTGGGTGGTCACTGGTGCTGGAACTCATGCAGAGCTCTGAGGCATCGTGCATCGTCAGCAGTCGGCGCTGGAAGCATTGGGGGCTCGGTGGGTAAAGGTACCGCCGGTGCCTCTGCTGTCAACGGGCCCTGTACCGAGGCCTCGTCACTCGACGGGATGTCGTCGCGCTCTACTCTCGAAACCCTAGCTGACTGATGTCGTCGGGCCATCCTGAAAAGGAAACAAGTGTGCCACGGTCATAACAGTATACCTGGTGATCTGACACAAGTAATCACAAAGAAAACTTAAAACACACATGCAATCAATGTTTTCGTGAATTAAGTCAGAAATCTAAAGTCAGGGTCCTGGTGTACGGATACGTCGGCCGCCGCACCAACACTGGACTCCCTGGACTGATAACCACACCCAATACGCTAAACACTATTGCTTCACATAGAAGAAAGATCAGAGTCTGCGGTAGGACCGACTACCTCTGATACCAATTTGTCACGACCCGTCCTCGGGGCCCGTGCCGTGACTACCCCAAGCCCGCCTTCCATAGGCCAAGGGCTGGCGACTAGCACCAAGGCATAAAATCTCGGAAAAAGGGAAGGCATTGCCTTTGAAAAGTAAACAAGCACCACAGAGTAAGCAAGCGGAAAAGTAAACACTAAGTAAAAACTGTACAAGTTGTGCTGAAAGTAAAAGGGGCCGAAAATACAAGCCCAACTGTAAAGTACAACTAAAAGGGAAAAACAGCAACTGAAAGGAAAAGCCGCAGCGTCGAGCCGTCCTCTGGAAGTCCCACCTGAAGGGTGGGTACAGATAGCCTCCACTGCACCTCGGGTCCACCTGACCGCTCCGAGTAAGTCCCGCCCAGTGGTCCACCTCCAGGTACCGTCCTGCTCCGCACGCCTCCACCACGATCAGCGCTGTCCGTCGTCTGCAACCAACACAATGTAGTGCGGGCATAGCCCATGTAGGGGTGAGTATAAGCTACTCCGTAGGGACCCCGAGACCCCAAAGCTCTCCCGAAATCCACAAAGGATAATCACAAAGGAAAGATACAATCATGAAGTAACATCTGACACGACTTAGGTATATGCCCATACATATACCTAAGTCATCAATTCTCGTTCGTCTCCAACGTCCGAGCCCAAGCACAACCCAGTCCACACAGGAAAGCAAAACATATACCCACACAGGATATCACAATACAATCCACAAAGGAGAGTAAACAATAAATCCACACAGGATAGCTCAACACAATCCACAAAGGAGAGTAAACGGTAAATCCACACATGATAGCTCAACACAATCCACAAAGGAGAGTAAACAGTAAATCCACACAGGATAGCTCAACACAATCCACAAAGGAGAGTAAACAGTAAATCCACAGAGGATAGCTCAACACAATCCATAAAGGAGAGTAACAGAAGATTCAGCTCACACAGGTATACTTCTTCGGATGACGATAAAGATGATCACTGATCCATCTAAGTCGTCGGACCCACGAAGAATCGATAGGTAACTAACCCCCGCAATGACCCACACAGGATCGGGCCCACACAGGATCTGTAGGCGCTGGCACACACAGAACCGCTGAGCGCTGACCCACACAGGATCGGAACGACACAGGATCGGGCCCACAAAGGACCGGGCCCACACAGGACCTGTAGCATTGATCCACGTAGGATCGCTGAGTGTTGTAGTCGTCGCAGTCCACTGAGGATCTCTGCACAGTCGTCGCCGCAGTCCACTGAGGATCTCTGCACGGTCGTCGTCGGAGTCCACGGAGGATCTCTGCACAGTCGTCGCTGTCGAAGTAGCAGTCACAGCCAGCACTAGGTTTCCCGCACACAGCAAGCTCGTTCGGGAGGGTCCGCTCCACGAGCCGAGAGGCCGAAACATCAACTAACACAAAGTCTGAAGTTGATGTATCCAAAAGTTCTGTATCGTCAACAGGAACTCAACGTCGCAGACGATGCGTCAATCGGACGCCCGGTCTGAGAGTTATTGGCTTTTTCGTCCTAGGGGCCCAATTGGTTTTTAAGGAAAAACCAACCCGACCGTACTCCACCTGCGTCCAAACCTCGGGCAGAGTAAGCCAAAAGATCCTTCTCACATAGAGGAAAACAACAAAGCTGACGGCATGTCAATCGAACGTCCGTAGCTCAACATATGAGCGTTTCTGCTCCGAGGGCCCGGTTGGTTTCGTGTACGAACCAACCCGGCCGAAATCAAAGTATTCCAAAACCTTGAGTGCGATATACCGAAATGCCTGTCTCGATCCAAGGATCGCGTTGCCGCTGGCGGCGAGTCGTTTGGAGGCTCGTAGCTCATGTTACGGGCACTTGAATGAAATCCGTCCGAAGATGGGGGGTCCGGGCCCGGGCCGACCTGGCCTGACCCCCCTGGATCGGCCGAACCCGATCCGACCCGGTCCGACCCTGTCGGACCGGTCTGGCTCGGCCAGACCGGCTCGGCTCGGCTGAGCGACCGAGCGGCCGACGCGGGGGGAGCCGCCGCCCCGCGTGACACCCCCGCGACACCAGAGGGGTGTCGGCCAGACAACCGGACGCGGCTGAAGCCGCGTCCCGAGTGACGCGGGGGGGAGCCGCCGCCCCCGCGTGACACCTGCGGGAAACCCGCGGGGTGTCTCCCTGGTGCCAGACGCGGCTTCAGCCGCGTCCCGCGAGCGCCGCCGCCGCGGCCGGTGCCGCGGCGGTCTCGTCTGGCGGCGCGCCGGGCGCCGCCGTGCCGTCGACCCGCGCCGCTGCCGGCTTCCGCGGGCCGCCGGAGTCGCTCTGGTGGCCCGTTTCTCTTCCCGTCTGCGACGTTGCTCCTCTCGGGACTCGTTCTTCACTGCAGGATCATCAAAATTCCGTTGTGGCACGTTCCGTCATCACCCATCAATCCGCACAAGAACGAAGAATGGCGGAGGGTTGTCGGGCCGTGTTCGTTTGGCCCGCACCATCCGCGTTAGATATAAACAACGGGAGAATTTTTTTTATTGCACACAGGAAACAACAATTTTAATAATTTTAAAGTTTTTCACAAATACGGTTCTTTAACTTTTTAAAGAAACATTTACGGGAATATAAAAATGGTGTAATCCAAAACAATTCCCTACCTCGTAGTCGTCGCGCGTGAGCGTTCTTCGCGGAATTGCTCGTCGCAGAAGAGGGGGATCGTCGCGTCGTCACGGGAAGGAGTCGCGTCGTCACAGAATCCGGCGTTGAGTCGGCGAACTCAACAGACCAAGAAAAACACATTTAAATTATAAATAATTAAATCTGTGTTTCGTTTTAAACCAAAAATAACTTTTAGAAGAAACCCGAAATCACTCACCTCAAACGGTTGGTGATTGGAGATCAGGGTGGGGAAGAACGTCTCAGATTGGAGCATCGTCGATTTCCGCGGATGACAGCGTTCTACGCGTTCTTCGCGTTCTTCACGTTCTTCGCGAAGGAGAAAGAAGATACAAGGATTCTGTCAAATCCTCTCAACGCACAAACTTTCAAAAGACTGGTTGGTCTTATTTTATTATTATGCCAACACACGAAAAAGGGTAAGTAACGACCCATCAATTCGTTGAATTAATTCAATGAAAGAAATAGCTCATTTAATTTATGAAATAAACCGCCCAATTAAATGGTCTGTTAAGAAAAAAAGAAAACGCGTCAGTTGACTTTCCTAATGACGGGTTTTCGCGGGTGCGTTACTTAGCAGAAAGAAACGGTGGGGCTCATGCGGACCCACCTCACAAATATCCTAACGAAGGGGTAGGATATTTTCGGGATAGCATCCTATCCGGATCAACTCAGTTTAAGCCACTTTTAAGTGGCTTCAAGTGGCTTCCATGTGGCTTAAGTGAAATAAAATAAAGTTGTCGAAAAATTATTTTATTTCTTAACTTTAAGCCCGAAAATTAAAAACCACACCCGAGCAAACGCAACTCTGGAAGAGGCGTTTCTAAGCGAATACCGGCGGTGCGATTTCATTAGTGCCCTCAGAATTCGATTCTGGGCACCGATCCAAAAGTTAGAAAAACCCGCTCGTCCGTTCACTGAACGTACCCGAGCCAACTTCGGAAAATGATTCCGGGCACACCGGGCCTCAGAATCAGGTGCTGTTAGAAACTGCGCTCTTGTAAAATTCCAAAGAAAATTAAGAAAAAAATTTCGTTGAAATTTACAGGTCTTTACAACTATAATGTCCCATTACAGAAAAAAGGGTAGAAATATACCTATACCCCCACTCCTGATTATTTTTCATATACCCTTGTAGAAACTGGAGTATAAGAGTTGGCGTATACACCTTATACAGAAATGAAATGATAATTTTCAACCATTCCATCCCTTGAAATCACCATGTATATCCTGAAAATTGTAAAAAGGATGACCCAATTTTCAAACAACATCATACTTACCTCCCAGGATATCATAACAGTGACAAAATTGGATTAGAGGTAGATTCACAACTTCATCCCTACAAATGGGGCGACTCATCAGCATGTCACTCCAGAGATGGAACACAACTCTTCTCTCATCCAAGAGGGTCATTGAGATTAAACCTCCATGATATAAGCACAACTAGATCACATTCCTAACCCCATTACAACTGGTGGTGATCATCCAATTCGATAGGTCACTCCAAGGTAGGTAAAATCACTTCCAAAATTCCATAAGCATAACAGAAAATCCTGAAAGAGATATGTGTGCTATTCAAAAAGGCATCCATCCATAAAAAAAGCATTCCCTATCAATTTTCCCCAGTCATTATTAAGAAGTAATTTGAAAATAAGCCTCACTAAATATTCCTAGAAAATGAGGATGAAATCTAGTATCATGATCTTCTAAATAATAGAGGTCTTTAATCCCTCAAACAATTATATGTGGAAGCTCAAGATCCCACTCCCCCTTACAATATTATGGGGACAATAGAAGAAATTCCATGGGCCATACCTAGATACCTCACCAAAAAGTCTTACTAAATTTCTATAAATTTGTCAATCTCAATATCCCATCTTAGGATGAGTGTCATGATTGCACTGTGAATGACTAAAAGATCAAACAAAAATAGGGTCTTCTTCTTGTAGTCTTAAACCCTAAAGATCCTCCCTAGGGTATATTCTTCATATATCATCCTGGTAGTCAGTCGTCATTCTATAATTGTAGTCCTCCCCATTATAGAATTTTCAGAAAATTTTATCTCCACATTAGTGGTTCACATAAATAAGATCATCCTCCCCTTTGAAATTTAAAGATGAGAAATCCCTCATACTGCGAGGCACATTGGAAAATGATACCATTCATGTCTGAAGTCTAATCACTGACAAGTGAAATACTTTCTCATCCAAAATACATCCCAAGGTAATTTTCATTCTCCAAACCATCATTAAATCATTTGCCTTCCAATATGACATATGAATTCCCTCCCAATATTGTTTTTCAAATAAAGTGGTATGAAATCATCCACATTAGGAAGACTTGGTTAAGGATACCCTAGAAAAATAAGAGGAAGATATGTTTGACATGAGATGAAAACTGGTTAAAGATGATATACCGATCATGTTTAGGCCTTTATCCACTTCTCAATTAAGCATTCCAAAGACATTGTCAAATGACTATGTTCAAAACATCCACTACAATATGTGGAATAATATTTTTCACTAATGTGAAAAGTTATTACACTATGAAAAGTATCAATGTCTCTTCAATGTAATAGAAGGGATACAATAAGAAATTGTCTTATAATGTATCCTAGATGTAGGAAATATAGAAATGGGTAAACAATAAGGATTACTTCAGCCTTATTATGTCAACATGTTAAAATAATTGCTTTATCTAAATAAAAATGATCAATTTAGTGTGCATATCATATGGTGGGATTAAAATAGAGTGTTTCATTTCACCATAATCCCTAGTCATTTAAGTCTTCAAAATATGAAATCATGTAATGTCATAGAATCATGATGGTTTCAAACAATATACCATGTTCACAAGAGATGATATTGTTAATACAAAAAATCCATGAACAATTCTAACTGATGTTTGGTTTGAAGAGAGAAATATGTTGAAATGATTTTTCACCAGCAATAAGAAAATATTGATCAAGCCTCCAAATTAATGGAAGTCAATTGTTAGATGGTAAAAATGTCATAAATATTATAACTATCATTAAAATTATGTGGTTAATGTGAAAAGCGACTGAGGAAACCAATCTCTGTATAAACATGAATTAGTAAAATAAAGAGGACATCCATAGAGGTAATATCTGTGTATATCTAGGAGAAACCCAAACTGTAGAGATGTGGAAAGTTTTAACACATCCCTAGAGGTTTTTAAACCATTATTAAAGAGTTATGAAAGTGGAATAAGAACATCCCCAACCCTCAGGGATGGGTGATTTTTTATCTCAACAATATCCTCCTTAGAGAAACTTATCATTTTCCAAAGTAGGGGGATTTGCGCATGACAAGTCTTTCCAGTTTTTCCCATCCTGTGATTCAGCTTGCATTTTTCAAAACACATGAAAACAATTTATATAGTTTCCCTTCAGATTACCATCTATAAAATGAATCCAATAAAACTAACGAAGTAGAGGAAAACGAATTGTGGAGGATGCATACAAATGAGGCCTCATAATGAAACCGATGAAGTTCCTGTAATTTATTTCACGTTGGTGAATGTCATTAACACCACTCCTACCTATCCTAAAGAACATGAGGCCAATAAAGAAGAGATGGAATATGATGTTTCAGATCATAATATAGTACACATCGAAATTATTGAAGGATGTTAACATACATGAAACTAGAGGCTTTCCCGAAATTTGGTAATTCCCTCAACCACTCTATCATTACCTCATCAAAGAGAATACAATAAAGAAATGTGTAAAAGTAAGGTCGTACCTAAACTACTTCATAATGTGGTTGAATCACATACAATTGAGGTACATCTCTCTCCCCAAGGGGAAGAGGTGAATTAATTGAGGATGATCAAAGTAGAACTACTCTAAGGAAATATTTTCCCTAGATATATTCTCCAAACATTGTCTCTACTTGCACTCCATAATTGTCCTAAGATGTTTCTTCCCTTGTTTAAGATTATTCTCTCCTAGACATTTCTCATGGGATCATCAATAAAATTTAATTACTAGTAAATCTATTAGATTCAAAAGAGGATAATCATGTACTTGTATAGGAAAATAAAAAACCATACCTTGAAGTGATTGATATGATTATTCCCCCACTGAATTTTGGAAACCCTGCATTTTAAATTCTTAATTTCTAGGGGACCCAAATAAGAATTTGACACATTTCATATCACTTGGTGATCCCAAGATGGGGACCCATATACAACTGAATATATTGAAGAACATTTTCTTTTTGCAACAAATCTAGTGACCTGCTTTCTATGGTACTCCAATTTGTTTGCTTCGTCAATTATTAGATCAGATTATCTCCATAGAGAGATTATCTTACAATTTAGCTTGATGGAAAATAATACAATAAACATTGACCTATCAATCTTAAAAAGGATGGAGAGTGAGAGGTTTTTAGATTTCATCACTCGGTTGAATGGGAAAACATACTCCATAAGTCTATACCTGTAACATCCCAAGTAAGTAATGAATAATAGATATTTTTATCTATGTCTATTAATGAATAATATAGTGTTATAGAGGCTTAAAATGAAAATAAATACAATCTTATGCATGGAATACACTAATATTCTTAAAAGATTGTTTTAGTGCCTTTTGATGGCAAACCATTTTTGAATCTATATTTTGACAATTTTATAAACTATGTTTGTCAAAATAAACTTATACTTTATGATTGGGACATCAAAATTTACCTTGTGTGAATTTTTGGTATTTTTCTGACAATGTTCATTTTTTAATGAATAGTGAAAAATACTGCATTTTACATCAAAATTGCTTTTTAATCTAATTTATTTATATGATTAGATTATGTTTTGAATTGGTTTTTAAGTGAAATTAAAATATATTTTTACCATTTTATCCAATGGTGGTCATTGGAATCAATTTCACTTTGAAATTAGACTTAAACTGGTGTCAATCTGTTGATACTTATTGTTTTGTAAAAACACGCTATTTGCTCTGGCAGCGGGAATTAATTATTAAATTAATTAATGTGACTTATATGATTTGAATTTTGTAAAATAGACTTCATTTTTGAATTCGGAATATCAAATATATCTTAGGGTGAATTTTTGGTAATTTTCTGAAAAACTTCAATTTTTGATGAATAGTGAAACCACTAAGTGGTAATCAAGCAAACTGATTTTTCAGTTAAATGAAAGTTTACCACTAATGTGTATTGAATTTTGAAAATCCGACATACATGGTTGTCATTAAGAAGTAAAATGTGGTTAAATGAGATTAAAATAATTTTTTGGTGAATAGTAACTTATTAAGTTTTTAATCGCGATTAGTGGTAATTAGTGTAGTTTAAGGTATAAATAATGCTTTAATAATATGAAATTACCTAGACACATGTCCCAACCTTATGGGTTGTGTCATGGCCGACCAAGACAAGCCATGGGTCGACTTGGGGACCCCATGGAGACATTTTGGTTGGGAAATGACATAAATAACTTTTTATTTAATGTAAAAGTAAAAATGACACAAACATAATATGTTTTACGAAAACAATTTTTACATGGGGTTATAAAGATCAGATTTTTGATTATAAATATTCATTGGAAATCTAAAACGATTTACTACATCATATTATTTTTT
Organism: Viscum album; assembly: GCA_963277665.1. Lineage (NCBI taxonomy): Eukaryota > Viridiplantae > Streptophyta > Magnoliopsida > Santalales > Viscaceae > Viscum > Viscum album. Next base: position 973,551,910 of record OY728151.1, on the reverse strand, counting down.
TATTATTTTTAGACATTAAATAAATTTAATTATTTATGACATAATAATGATGCAGCGATGACATCATTATTTGACGATTTAAATAAAATAGAAAGATAATGTAAAATCTATGAACTACACATGTCCAAAACCAATTGGATGAGTGGATTTCGAACCCTTATCACCTTATCCACGAATTATATCAATGTGGGACCTTTTAAAACCGAAACACATTTTCAAGTAAAGTAATATTTCTTTACTTTCCAAAAGTACCCCTCCTCTCCTCTTATAAAAGGCCCCCACCTCTACCTCATTTCACACACTCTTCAAGCCTTTGGCTCGGCCAACCCATGCCCATTTACTCTCTCCACATACCTATCCTCATCCTAGAGGATTCACCTTGGGCATAATCCTTTCAAAGGAAGCCTTTAGGCTCAAATCAAAAGGAGTTACACTTTTAAAGGTAATTCTTTCTCTCATGTTCATTTGTTTTATTTTGCTTCTCCAACCCCCTAAACTCTTTTTATTTACTTATTTTGTAACAAAAACAGTATCTTCAATATACTATGATGTTGTTATAATATTTATTTGAGCTACACTCCCACACAACTACATCAAATGGTTAAAGAACATACGGTTTCCGTGGATGGCGAAATTCTGCCTCCCGAAACGATGATTGTTCAGTACTCATTTAACACCTTCAATGGTGGCCATTATGATGTCACTATTTTTATATATGATATATAATATGTTTATTTTTTCCTTAAGCTTCTGTTTTTTTTAATTTTGGGAATACCTTTATGGTTTCCATTATGGGTAAACACGATATCTTCATTTTAGGAAGTGCGGACTACCGCCCCCTCAAAGTGATTTGATTTGTTAAATACCATATGTGGGAAATATAAAGGATGGAACTATGATATTATATATGATATTATACTGGAATTATAATATACCTTTATATCATTATGATTCCATTCCAGAAAATACGAAATAGAAATGGAAGTAGCGTTCATGCGTACGTACGGCTTACCGTCTCCATGAACGGTGCATTTCATTTCTTACCTCTAAATGATTATGTAATATTATAAATGCATGTATGTACTGGATATATATGACATATATGATATCTACATCATGAATACCATTCTGGATATAATGAACCTTTGACCAAATTAACAACATGTAAGTGTAAGAAGTCTATTTTTGACTTAAGAACCAAATACCGACAAAATGAACATTATTAACTTAACTGATTACATGATGTTCATAACATGGTATAAAAGGAATAATGAAATTGAAAAAGGTTCTTAAGCAAGTAGAGATTAAATCAAGTTTATTATTCAGGAGATTAAAGAACGGTCGGGTCAAGTCGGATCCGAGGTATGGGACTTCGTCTCAATCTCCTTTCATTGAGGCATATTTTATTTTATACACAACTTTCTTTTATACGGTGTATAAACCCCTTTGACTTTTACGTTTATTCAAAAGGAATCTTTTTTATACGAAGCGTTTACTAAACGACAAAAGGGAATGTTTTTTGTCGTACGTATGCGGCGACAACGACTTCTCCGCCGTCGTAACCGATATTTGAGTTTCGGCTTCCTCTACAAGCCGTACCTTCTTTTTTTAAAAGAAAAATAAATACCATGTTTTACTTTGGTATTGAAAATGGTTTTCATAATGTTTTTATTATATCAATTTGTTGTATTGATACCTCGTGATTGAAATGTGGAAATGTTATGTTTCCTTTATGCATGTTTTATGTGATATGATTATGTTATGGTTCTTGGGCATTATTATGAAGACGGGTGGTTCCGTGATAAACTAAGGGCGGGTGAGCCCGTTATAGCTATCCAATGCATTGGGTAATGCGAAGGAGTGAAACGTTAAGGTTTCTCCGAAGAGATTTTAGGGAATATACTGTGATGGGTATTCCAAACGTAACCAAGAGGGTTACTCCCTACGTAAGAATGTTATGAATGCCTCAAGTTACCTTTATGTCTTATGATTTCTATGATTTATTCATGATTTTATGAGGTATGTTAAAGTGCCTATGTTTTATGGGTAAAGTATGATTTCATTCTTATGTATATATGAACTCATGTTTCCTTTCCATGTTTTTTTATAACCCATACTGAGTTTTTATGCTCATCCCAAGTTTTTGAAATGTTTTTCATAGGTCAAGGGAAAGGTACATGATAAGATGATAGAGTCAAGGATGTGTCAAGAAATAATCCATGTTTTATTTTAAATGTGTTTCCATTGATGGGAATGAAGAATACTATCTTTATGTAACCACTTTGTTTATATGTGGAATGTAATGCAAGTTTTATGATCTAATTCTCTAAAACTCTAAACCCGAAAATATCCTCAATGTGTGATCTTGTAATAACTCAAGATTAAGCAAGGTTTAAGGCTGGGGCCTTATAGTTGGTATCAAAGGTCGGTTTAGATAACTTTAGGTGTTATAATTCTATTAATTGATTATCCAAAAATATTTTTTTTCGAAATGATATAGCATTTAATGATTACCATGTTGCTTCATCTATGACATGTTTGTTCAGAATGGTTTTCTGCAGAGGAAACAGGGAAGCAGTGCTAGGAAGGCATACAGAAGGAAATAACCTTCCGAATCAGCATCCTGAGATGGTCGGAATTGGAACTGAACAGTTTGTTGCAGTAATGGCGCAGTTGACTCAAGCGATAAATGGCGATGGTATCCATGCACGAGATCAGCCAGATCAACCGCAGAGGAACATGTCAGTGGTGGAACATTTCATGAGGAAACATCCACCATCATTAAGAGGATCATATGACCCTGTGCTAGCTGAAGGGTGGATTAAAGCACTGGAGAAGATTTTTGATGTCATGGGGTGTTCAGACAATCAAAAGGTTAGTCTTGCTATTTACCGTTTGGAGGGTGAAGCAGATCAGTGGTGGTCTATGGTTAAAAATATCAGGGACGCTGATGAGATTGATGCTCTTGACTGGGATGAATTCAAAGGTATGTTTCTTGAGAAGTATTTTCCTAAGGCTGTTCGACTTAGGATGGAAAATCAATTCTTGGAATTGAGGCAAGAGGAAGACTCAGTGGCTGCCTATGAAGAAAGGTTCACTCGATTGGCAAGGTATGCTCCAAATTTTATCCGGGACCTTGATAGTAAAATCAATCATTTTTACTCAGGATTAAAGCCAAAATATCGAAGGGAATTAGCTTCTCGTGAGTTTAAAAGTTATGAAAAGCTTGTTCGATGTGCTGAGAAGGTGGAAATGGAGTTTGCCGATGACCAAGTGTTCTATAACAACCAGCAGAAGAAGAGACCGAGGTGGTAGGAGAAAGGTAAGAATTCTTCAAAAAAGTATGATGGTAAGAGAACTAAGTTTCCAGTTTGTGATAAATGTGGCAAAAGGCATGCTGGGGAATGTCTTCTGAATTCTGGGAAGTGCTACCGATGTGGTAAGATGGGACATAAGGCTCGTGATTACACTGAAAAGGATCAAGCTGAAGGTAAGAACAAATTTGATTTACAGTTAGTGAAATGTTATAAGTGCAATGAGATGGGTCACTATGCAAACGAGTGTCCGACAAGGAGCTTGAGTGATGGGAAGAAGTTAGACTACAAGCAGAAAGGGGTGGTGAAATCCTTTGCAACTACTTCAGCAGATGTCGGGCCATCAAATGAAGTTGTATCAGGTACTTTGTTTGTTTTTTCAGATTATGCCAGTGTGTTGTTTGATTCGGGGTCTACACATTATTTCATCTCTGAAACCTTTTCTAGTAAAATGGGAATACCATCTCAAGAAATGACTCCTGAACTTTTGGTAAAAACACCTGGGGGAAGTGTCGAGGCAAAAAGAATTTATAAGAATCTTCCTATCCTTATCTGTGGAAAGAACCTACTTTCAAACCTTATCGTTCTACCTCTAGTAGAGTTTGATGTTATCCTGGGTATGGATTGGCTCTCTATTTACCATGCTAAGATTGACTGTAGAGCTAAAGAAGTTTCTTTTCAGAAAGACTTTCAGTTTGTTTACAAGAATGAACCCTTACTTTTGATAACATATCAAGAGGCCGAGAAACTTGTAAAAGATGGAAATGAATGTTACCTTGCACACGTCGTTGAAAATAAAGGAACTGTTCAGATTAATGATGTGCTAGTGGTAAATGAGTATCCTGATGTTTTTCCTGATGAGTTGCCTGGAATAATACTAGATCGAGAAGTTGAGTTTACTGTTGACTTAGTTCCTGATGCTAAGCCAATTTCAAAACCCCCTTATCGAATGGCACAAATTGAACTTTTAGAGTTGAAGGAGAAATTGCAAGATTTATTAGAGAAAGGTTTCATTAGACCTAGCACATCACCATGGGGTGATCCTGTTTTATTTGTTAAAAAGAAATATGGTTCTATGAGACTTTGCATTGATTATAGAGCCTTGAATAATATCACTGTTAAGAACAAATATCCTTTGCCTCATATCGATGATTTGTTTGATCAGCTCCAGGGAGCTCAGTTTTTTTCAAAGATTGACCTGAGATCGGGGTACCATCAGTTGAAGGTAATGGAGGCAGATATTCCGAAGACCACGTTCCGTACGAGATATGGCCATTATGAATTTGTAGTAATGCCTTTTGGGCTAACCAATGCACCTGCTATATTCATGGACTTAATGAATAGAATTTTCCATGAGTTCTTGGATAAGTTTGTGGTGGTTTTCATTGATGATATTTTGGTGTTTTCTAAAAGTAAAGAGGAGCATGAAAAACATTTAAGGGTTATCTTGCAAACCTTAAAAGAAAAGAAACTGTATGGGAAATTCAGCAAGTGTGAGTTTTGGTTGCAACAAATTTCTTTCCTTGGTCACATTGTTTCTAAAGATGGAATAACTGTTGATCCTACAAAAACAAAAGTTGTGGAAGAATGGCCAAGACCAACAAATGTAACCGAGATTCGTAGCTTCCTTGGTTTGGCGGGCTATTACCGAAGGTTTGTTATAAATTTTCACGGTTATCTAGTCCAATGACTAAGCTAACTCGGAAGGGTGTTAAGTTTATCTGGACAAAAGAATGTGATGATTGTTTTCAGGAATTGAAAAGAAGATTGGTGAATGCTCCAGTTTTGGCACTACCTTCCAGGAATGGTGAGTTTGTTATATACAGTGATGCTTCATTGAAAGGACTTGGTTGCGTCCTAATGCAGAATGATCAGGTAATTGCTTATGCTTCACGACAGTTGAAAACTCATGAGGTAAATTACCCTACACATGATTTGGAACTAGCTGCTGTTGTTTTTGCTTTAAAAATTTGGAGGCATCATTTGTATGGAGTAAAGTGTGAAATATATACCGATCACAAAAGTTTAAAGTATATATTCACTCAGAAAGAGTTAAACATGAGATAGAGGAGATGGCTAGAATTAATCAAGGATTATGATTTTACAATTCATTACCATCCGGGAAAAGCAAATAAATTGGCTGATGCTTTGAGTCGAAAAAGTAATGCTTCATTAACAATGTTGCGTTTGGAACGTGATCCTTTGGTTAAGGATTTGATGAACTTTGGCATAGAAGTTGTTGGTGTAGGAAGTCCTTCTCTTTTGTTTCAGGTATCAGTGAGATCATCTCTATCAGATAGAATCAAGCAAGCACAGAAGCAAGACAGTGAGTTGCAGAAAAAGGTAGAGCTGGTTTAGAAAGGTAAGTTGCCTGAATTCAACATTGATAATGATTGCCTTTTGAGATTTGGGAAGAGATTGTGTGTGCCTTGTGATTCACAGTTGAAGAGAGAGCTGTTTTGTGAAGCTCATAGTTCTCCGTTTTCAGTTCATCCGGGAAGTACTAAGATGTATAGAGATCTGCGGGAGTATTACTGGTGGGATGGGATGAAAAGAGATATTGCTGATTTTACTGTGAAGTGTTTGACATGTCAACAGGTTAAAGTAGAGCGGCAGTTACCGAAAGGGATTCTTCAGCCTTTACCAGTGCCAGAGTGGAAATGGGAGAATATATCCATGGACTTTGTTGTTGGATTACCGAAGACATTTCGAGGTAATAATGCAATCTGGGTTATTGTTGATCGCTTGACCAAATCTGCTCATTTCCTTGCTATACGAGATACTTTCTCTCTTGATCAACTTTCCTGTTTGTGTCTTAAAGAGATAGTCAGGTTACATGGAGTTCCTCTCTCCATTGTATCGGATCATGATCCCAGGTTTACTTCTAACTTTTGGAAAGGCCTTCAGAAGTCGTTGGGTACTGAATTAAATTTTAGTACAGCTTTTCATCCTCAATCATATGGGCAGTCAGAACGAACAATTCAAACATTGGAGGATATGCTACGAGCTTGTTCTATGGATTATCAGGGAAGTTGGGACCAACATCTTTCTTTGGTTGAGTTTTCATATAATAACAGTTTTCATTCCAGTATACAGATGGCACCATTTCAGGCATTATATTGGAAGCGGTGTCGAACTCCAGCTTTCTGGGATGAAGTGGGTGAAAGAAAGTTGATGGGACCAGAATTGGTAGAAGAGATGGCAGAAAAAGTTCAGCTGATTCAGAAACACATGAGAACAGCTCAGAGCAGGCAGAAGAGTTATGCGGATAACCGGAGGAAGTATCTATCTTTCCAGGTAAGTGATCATGTTTTTCTCAAGGTTTCTCCTTGGAAAAGTGTGATGAGATTTGGTAAGAAAGGAAAGTTGAGTCCAAGGTTCATTGGACCATACGAAATTCTGGAGAGAGTTGGATCAGTTGCATACCGAGTGGATTTACCTCCGAGTTTATCTCAGGTACACAATGTTTTTCACGTTTCGATGTTGAGAAAGTACATGCCAGATCCATCTCATGTTTTGAGTCCAGAGGTAGTTCAGCTAGAAGAGAACCTATCTTATGAAGAACAACCGGTCCAGATTCTTGACCACAGGGAGAAAGTGTTACGGAATAAAGTGATTCACCAGGTAAAGTTTTTGTGGAAAAACCACATGATTGAAGAGGCAACATGGGAATCTGAAAATGCAATGAGGGATAAGTACCCCCATTTATTCGATAAGTAAATAAATTACGGGGACGCAATTTTCTAAAGGGGGGAAGGATGTAACATCCCAAGTAAGTAATGAATAATAGATATTTTTATCTATGTCTATTAATGATTAATATAGTGTTATAAAGGCTTAAAATGAAAATAAATACAATCTTATGCATGGAATACACTAATATTCTTAAAAGATTGTTTTAGTGCCTTTTGATGGAAAACCATTTTTCAATCTATATTTTGACAATTTTATAAACTATTTTTGTCAAAATAAACTTATCCTTTATGATTGGGACATCAAAATTTACCTTGTGTGAATTTTTGGTATTTTTCTGACAATGTTCATTTTTTAATGAATAGTGAAAAATACTGCATTTTACATCAAAACTACTTTTTAATCTAATTTATTTATATGATTAGATTATGTTTTGAATTGGTTTTGAAGTGAAATTAGAATATATTTTTACCATTTTATCCAATGGTGGTCATTGGAATCAATTTCACTTTGAAATTAGACTTAAACTGGTGTCAATCTGTTGATACTTATTGTTTTGTAAAAACACGCTATTTGCTCTGGCAGCGGGAATTAATTATTAAATTAATTAATGTGACTTATATGATTTTAATTTTGTAAAATAGACTTCATTTTTGAATTCGGAATATCAAATATATCTTAGGGTGAATTTTTGGTAATTTTCTGAAAAACTTCAATTTTTGATGAATAGTGAAACCACTAAGTGGTAATCAAGAAAACTGTTTTTTCAGTTAAATGAAAGTTTACCACTAATGTGTATTGAATTTTGAAAATCCTACATACATGGTTGTCATTAAGAAGTAAAATGTGGTTCAATGAGATTAAAATAATTTTTTGGTGAATAGTAACTTATTAAGTTTTTAATCGCGATTAGTGGTAATTAGTGTAGTTTAAGGTATAAATAATGCTTTAATAATATGAAATGACCTAGACACATGTCCCAACCTTATGGGTTGTGTCATGGCCGACCAAGACAAGCCATGGGTCGACTTGGGGGCCCCATGGAGACATTTTGGTTGGGAAATGACATAAATAACTTTTTATTTAATGTAAAAGTAAAAATGACACAAACATAATATGTTTTACGAAAACAATTTTTACATGGGGTTATAAAGATCAGATTTTTGATTATAAATATTCATTGGAAAGCTAAAACGATTTCATACATAATAGTATTTTTTTATGATTTTTAGACATTAAATAAATTTAATTATTTATGACATAATAATGATGCAGCGATGACATCATTATTTGACGATTTAAATAAAATAGAAAGATAATGTAAAATATATGAACTACACATGTCCAAAAACAATTGGATGAGTGTATTTAGAACCCTTATCACCTTATCCACGAATTATATCAATTTGGGACCTTTTAAAACCGAAACACATTTTCAAGTAAAGTAATATTTCTTTACTTTCCAAAAGTGCCCCTCCTCTCCTCTTATAAAAGGCCCCCACCTCTACCTCATTTCACACACTCTTCAAGCCTTTGGCTCGGCCAACCCCTGCCCATTTACTCTCTCCACATCCCTATCCTCATCCTAGAGGATTCTCCTTGGGAATAATCCTTTCAAAGGAAGCCTTTAGGCTCAAATCAATAGGAGTTACACTTTTAAAGGTAATTCTTTCTCTCATGTTCATTTGTTTTATTTTGCTTCTCCAACCCCCTAAACTCTTTTTATTTACTTATTTTGTAACAAAACCAGTATCATCAATATACTATGATGTTTTTATAATATATATTTGAGCTACACTCCCACACAACTACATCAAATGGTTAAAGAACATACGGTTTCCGTGGATGGCGAAATTCTGCCTCCCGAAACGATGATTGTTCAATACTCATTTAACACCTTCAAAGGTGGCCATTATGATGTCAATATTTTTATATATGATATATAATATGTTTATGTTTTCCTTAAGCTTCTGTTTTTTTTAATTTTGGGCATACCTTGATGGTTTCCATTATGGGTAAACACGATATCTTCATTTTAGGAAGTGCGGACTACCGCCCCCTCAAAGTGATTTGATTCGTTAAATACCATATGTGGGACATATAAAGGATGGAACTATGATATTATATATGATATTATACTGGAATTATAATATACCTTTATATAATTATGATTCCATTCCAGAAAATATGAAATAGAAATGGAAGTAGCGTTCATGCGTACGTACGGCTTACCGTCTCCATGAACGGTGCATTTCATTTCTTACCTCTAAATGATTATGTAATATTATAAATGCATGTATGTACTGGATATATATGACATATATGATATATACATCATGAATACCATTCTGGATATAATGAACCTTTGACCAAATTAACAACATGTAAGTGTAAGAAGTCTATTTTTGACTTAAGAACCAAATACCGACAAAATGAACATTATTAACTTAACTGATTACATGATGTTCATAACATGGTATAAAAGGAATAATTAACTTGAAAAAGGTTCTTAAGCAAGTAGAGATTAACTCAAGTTTATTATTCAGGAGATTAAAGAACGGTCGGGTCAAGTCGGATACGAGGTATGGGACTTCGTCTCAATCTCCTTTCATTGAGGCATATTTTATTTTATACACAACTTTCTTTTATACGGTGTATAAACCCCTTTGACTTTTACGTTTATTCAAAAGGAATCTTTTTTATACGAAGCGTTTACTAAACGACAAAAGGGAATGTTTTTTGTCGTACGTATGTGGCGACAACGACTTCTCCGCCGTCGTAACCGATATTTGAGTTTCGGCTTCCTCTACAAGCCATACCTTCTTTTTTTAAAAGAAAAATAAATACCATGTTTTACTTTGGTATTGAAAATGGTTTTCATAATGTTTTTATTATATCAATGTGTTGTATTGATACCTCGTGATTGAAATGTGGAAATGTTATGTTTCCTTTATGCATGTTTTATGTGATATGATTATGTTATGGTTCTTGGGCATTATTATGAAGACAGGTGGTTCTGTGATAAACTAAGGGCGGGTGAGCCCGTTATAGCTCTCCAATGCATTGGGTAATGCGAAGGAGTGAAACGTTAAGGTTTATCTAAAGATATTTTAGGGAATATACTGTGATGGGTATTCCAAACATAACCAAGAGGGTTACTCCCTACGTAATAATGTTATGAATGCCTCAAGTTACCTTTATGTCTTATGATTTCTATGATTTATTCATGATTTTATGTGGTATGTTAAAGTGCCTATGTTTTATGGGTAAAGTATGATTTCATTCTTATGTATATATGAACTCATGTTTCCTTTCCATGTTTTTTTTATAACCCATACTGAGTTTTTATGCTCATCCCAAGTTTTTGAAATGTTTTTCACAGGTCAAGGGAAAGGTAAATGATAAGATGATAGAGTCAAGGATGTGTCAAGAAATAATCCATGTTTTATTTTAAATGTGTTTCCATTGATGGGAATGAAGAATACTATCTTTATGTAACCACTTTGTTTATATGTGGAATGTAATGCAAGTTTTATGATCTAATTCTCTAAAACTCTAAACCCGAAAAGATCCTCAATGTGTGATCTTGTAATAACTCAAGATTAAGCAAGGTTTAAGGCTGGGGCCTTATAATACCATCCCCAAATCTTTTTTGTCCATCATTATATAGAATCTTTTCAACGACTAAAATGCACCACTAATACATGTGAAATACACAGGTGGGTTTTAGGATCATTGTGAAATTTATCAAATTATGTATGAATCCATCAAATGAATCATGGAAAAGTCCTAAGTAATTCCATCATTACAAGGAAAGATAGCAGTAAAAGAAGAAGCTTCAATAGTTATAGATAGTCCATCCCCTACCCATTTCCTTGTTTCAATGCCTACGCCATATCATATGGTTTCTACTTCTGAGCCTCAACTATAATGATCACCTCTTGAATACATGAAAATTTATTTGAACATAATATATTTTAAGGATATTAATAACAAATTTTATTCATTATTAAAAGACTATGTGACTAGTGACTTCATCTCATCATTGATAAATAACTAGATAAAGTTTCCAAAGGCCAATCTAGCTAACCAAGATGGTGAAAAATATCTCGCAAACTATTTCTCCTTATATAGAGAATTGGGTAACAACATATTGAAATATTTGTTTCCCAATAAGTCTTACTAAATATGGCCTAATCTAGACAAGTGAAGTAGGTAAAGCCACCCGGGAAAGATGAATGCATATCTTCCACTGATCTAGAAAAGGAGAATAGATGGGAGGAAGTTAATAGTAATGGCACACAGATGATTTTAGAATGAATAGTCATAAATATGATCACTTGGAATCATGTTATCCTTTGAGAAACATAGAAACAATAACTATTCCCCCGTCTTCTTCCTTTATATCACAATTAAATCCAACAACATCATAGTCCTCTAGAATCCAGTCTAACAAGAATTAACATGGAATAAAGAGATGGAATCAAACATAGGAAGAAGAACCAATGAAAAGGATAATGTTGGATTTTACTATCATATAATTCATTCCCACTATCCCAAGAAAATTGGTCCCACCTCAACAAATAGTACCACAAGAGTTGACTCACCTGACAGAGTCCTTCATAGTCGAGGAGTTGATCTTTGGTTTAATTTGGTTTATTAACATAATAAATCAATTATTATTTTATGTGTGTTTCTATTAACCCAAATTCATTTCATCCTATTAGGGAATTAGGGGAACATGCCTCTAGAGTTGAGGATATTGAGAAGACACGGTCATAAAAACAGTCAACACTCTGGTTTCATCCCTACCAAGACCATATACACAACTAAAACTATGTGTAGACCTATACAGTGAACTGAGTAGGAGGAACAATGTTTCCCTACACATGTCATATTTTACTTTGGCTCTGTCATCTTGGGATGCTGACTATATGAGATGTTGGTGCCCAACCAACCATGTAGCATAGAAAGATCTAGTCAACATAATCCACCAATGATATAAGTTCCACCAAATCATGTTTCAAGGGGTGACCCTCCTAAATTGAGTAATTCATTTCCTAAAGTGCCTAAAAAGGAGCATCCTCATGATAGGAAATGTACAACATTGGATAAGAAGTATGAAATTTTAAAGAACATAGCCCTCTTTCCAACGAAGTCATCAATCCAAGATGCTTTGATTATATTAAAAGGCCTTCGATAAGATCTAATAGAGGATTTCTCAAGCCCTAATGTATTTCAAGATTATGTTAATACTGATAATGAAAAATATTATTTAGAGGAATAATCAATAGAATTCCAAAAAATCAACTCTTCCACAGGTGAAGATAAAAACTCATTATGGAAAGACACATTAGGCCTTTGTATGAATATAGAAGGATAAATGAGTTTGATATTTTATGATCCTTCTTTTTAAAAGGGATAATAGGTCAACATAATTCCATTATGAACACTTGATCAAGGGGTTACTATGAGATCTACCTAAACCCTCTTCTCTAATGATATCGGGTTATTAAAAGAGTTATTGAAATCCTCTTAGTGAAATCAAACTCAAGACCCAGTTCTAGGATCTTTAATCTGACTCATGATTTAGAGTTTTTCATCAAGATATAGCCATTAATGTTCTTCTAGGAAGGTCTTAGTTTCATTAGTATGTTACTATTCCCTCATCATTATTGAATCTCCTTTCGGTCACATAGTCTAAACGAATTGAAAAGGGAAATACCTTGAACCCAAAGTGATTCGTCCTTTGAAGAAATGTCAAAAATTGACAAAGGCATGAAAAAAGATTCAAATGAACTTGGTTCATGAAAGTTCCACCATGGTCGCGAAAGTATATGTCCCTACCGCTCAGTGGTCGCGCAGGTGACTTGCGCACCCTATTTAAATTTTTCTCAGGGTACTCTCCAGCCAATAAATACCCCTTGTGGGCCCCCCATTTCAGGGATGGAAAATTCCAGAAACATATATTTGAGCTCTCAGCGCCCTAGTCTCTTCTCAAATCTTATGAACACTTATAAGGTAATTTCTTACCTAGAACGGAATATCTAAAGGGAAGGTGTAAGGCCTAAGTGTTGAAACTCATCAACACTTGCGTGCCTGAGTGGCCAACCCTTATGGGAAATGTCCACACCGGCACGTTGCCTTACCCCTTCAACAGAACTTGCGCGCCCCTCTTCTGGAAGCCTCTAAGGATAATAATAAGGGCTTGATCCAAGTATTGCCCAAGTATTACCCTAAGGGTTGACCTTCGTGCAGGTACCCATGTGTCGTGCAAGTATACTTGCGCGACCGTGACTTGCGCTCCCACACAGGACTTGCATGCCACCTACTTTTTGGATTCCCCTCTTGGATTTTTCACCTCTCTTATGCCTATCCAGCTATCCTCTTCATGATTAAGCATTCAGAACTCTCTCCAATGCCATTCAAGGAATGATTTCCTTGTTGTCTTCCTTATCTTAAAGGAATTCTTTGAAACATCTCTTAAAACCTAGTGATTTACATATCTTTATATCACTAAGGTTAGAGATTTAATTCATTCAACCTGATCCATTAAGATGAGAGAATCCTAAACCTGGGCCTCTTTTTAAGGAGTAAGCCCCAGTCCGAGTTCTCTTAATTTGGGAATCCTTTTCAGGAATAAGCCCTAGGTTCCCAAAATCCGAATTTCCTTAACCTGGGCTACCTTTTCAAGAGTAAGACCCAGTCATAATTCTCTTCAACCTGGGACTCTTCTTTAAGAATAATCCCCAAGTTAGAGTATCCAAATCTCCATAAATGACATATATTTTTATGGACCTTGTTTCTGGGTTTCATCCCCTGAAGTAAAATACAATCTTCATCTATTTTGGGCAGTCAGACATACATAAGCCCCACATCATTTCTTATGATGGCACAATTGTCTGGGTTTACCAATACCTCTTGTTTCTCACACCGAGCATGACTCATGTGAGCTTAGAGTGTAAAAGTAATTATGACATCTTTCTTTGATCCATCTATCATGAATAAACCACATACGTCTTTACTCGAACTACATGGGTTCTGATTCCTTTTCTAAAACAAAGGATACGTAGATATATCATTTGTGGGTACGATCCCAACTATGAAATAATTCATGTCCTTTTGAACGACAACAATCTTCAAGTGCCCCACTGAGTGCCTTTAAAAACAGTATGGTCATTATAATGACCAAGAAATTTTTTATAATGTTTTAAATATACCATTGACTAAGAATCTATAAACAAATACAAATGATTCTCTATCAATGAAGAACCTCGAATACATATAAAAGATTCTCTAAATCTCATACATATTAATCATTGATTGTCAGATATAAAGAAAAGCTCATTTTGTTTCCTTTGGAATTGGGGATCATCTTGTTGATTTAAGATTCAAACATTCCAAGCAGGTTCTAACGGGTTTGTTCTTAGAACCGGAAACATCCAATGATATCATATCCATTTTGACATACTTTCCAAAGGTAGGTTCTCATTAGTTTTGAACTGATGAGACTTAAGAATTTTCATTGGTCGAGAGGATGTGAGGTCGGACTCATCACACCTTTTTGAGGGGAATTATTGTCTACTCAGGGAATCTCTTTATATATTTATGTTATGTTCGTGAATCCTTATTACATTACCATGTATGAAAATGATCTTTTCTTTATATCTGACAATCAATGATTAATATGTATGAGATTTAGAGAATCTTTTATATGTATTCGAGGTTATTCATCGATAGAGAATCATTTGTATTTGTTTAGAGATTCTTAGTCAATGGTATCTTTAATACATTATAAAAAGTCTCTTGGTCATTATGATGACCATACTAGTTTTAAATCTACTCAATGGGGCACTTGAAGTTTATTGTCATTCATAAGGACATGAATTATTTAATAGTTGGGATCATAACAGCATATGGGCTACCTATATATCCTTTGTTTTAGAAAAGGAATCAGAACCCACGTAGTTCGAGTAATGTAGTATGGGGTTTATTCATGATTGATGGATCAAAGAAAGATGTCATAATTACTTTTATACTCTAAGCTCACATGAGTCATGCTCGGTGTGAGAAACAATAGGTATTGGTAAAACTAGAAAATTGTGCCATAATAAGAAATCATGTGGGTCTTATGTATGTATGATTGCCCAAAATAGATGAATATTGTGTTTTACTTCAGGGAAGAAACCAAGAATCAAGGTCCATAAGGGTATATGTGCTTTATGGAGATTTGGATACTCTAACATGGGGCTTATTCTTAAAGAAGAGGCCCAAGTATAAGAGAATTATGATTGGGGATTACTCTTGAAAAGGAAGCCCAAGTTAAGGAAATTCGGATTATTCCTGAAAAGGATGCCCAAATTAAGAGAACTTGGACTGGGGCTTACTTCTAAAAAGGAGGCCCAGGTTTAGGATTCTCTCATCTTAAAGGATGAGGTTGAATTAATGAAATCTCTGACCTTAGGGACATCAGATATGTAAATTACTAGGTTTTAAGAGATGTTTCACAGAATTCCTTTCCGATAAGGAATCCAAAAAGGAAATCATGCCATGAATGGATTTGGAGAGAGTTCTGAAGGCTTAATCTTGAAGAGGATAGGTGGATAGTCATAAGAGAGGTGAAATAGGAAAGAGGGGAACTGAAAAAGAAGGTGGCGCACAAGTCCTGTGTGGGCGCACAAGTCATGGGTGGGCGTAAAATTCATGGTCGCGCAAGTATACATTTGTGACACATGGGTACCTGCGCGACGGACAACCCTTAGGTTAATACTTGGGTGGGACTTGGCTCAAGCCCTTAGTACTATCCCTAGAGGCTTCCAGAAGAGGGGCGCACAAGTTTTGTTGAAGGGGTAAGGTGGTGCGCAAGTGTGGCCATTTCCCTTAAGGGCTGGCCACTTAGGCGCACAAGTGTTTATGAGTTTCAACACTTAGGCCTTACTCCCTCCCTTTAGATCTTCCATTCTAGGTAAGAAATTAGCTCAGAAGTGTTCAGAATCTTTGAGAAGTGACTAGGGCGCCGGGAGCTCAAATATGAGTTTCTAGAATTTTTCCTTTCTGAAATGGGGGGCCCACAGGGGGTATTTATAGGCTGGAGAAGACCCTAATTGAAATTCAAATAGGGCACGCAAGTCACCTGCGTGACCACTGGGTGGCATGCAAGTATACTTTCCCAACCTTGGTGGAACTTGCGCGACCCAGGTGCATTTGAATCTTTGTTCATGCCTTTGTCAATTTTTGAAGTTTCTTTAAAGGATGAATCACTTTGGGTTCAAGGTATTCCCCTTTTCAATTCGTTTAGACTCTGTGATGGGAAGGAGCATCAACAAAAGTCCCCCCTTAGAGTTGGATCCGAATGAAATAAGGATGTGACTTTGAGGAAAAGAAGAAAATCAAGGAACATGCGGCGTGCAAGTTCTGTTGAGAAAAAAAATTGCGGCATGCAAGTGTTGAGCCACGTAGGCATTGGCGCGCAAGGGTGAATCCTGGCCTGTATATATGCGGCCATTTCTCACGCAAAGCACTCAATTTCAGAATTTCGAGCTCTCACCGTACAAGTTGTCTTCACTGCACAAGTTGCACTTTTTTCTGCTATTTCTTCACTGTCGCGCTGCTGTCAAGGTATTTGGACTTGCGCGGTGATACTTGCATGCCAAAAACTTGCGTGACACATCCACACTTGTGCGACAAATCCATACTTGCGTGCCAAAATTATACTTGCACGCCTTAATGCCTTAGCCATATTTTTGAATTTCTACACAAATTTTATGATAAATAAACCCATTTAATAGGTAATTTATTCAAATTTTGTGCAGATTCAATGGCTCCCAAGAGAATAGAACGACTGATGAACTTTCTAGAAAGCGAATTGGTGATATGATGAGCATCATTGGCCATGATTACTATATCGTATGTGACAGAATTCTCCTGGATTTGGCCAAGTTACTAAAGAAGTATCATCTTGATTTCCCACAAAGCATCTATCTGCCTTTGTATGGCTACGGTCATCTGCAAGAAGTAACAATTCCAGAGGCAAAGAACTATCTCCCAATTTATTGGTTTTAGAATTATACCAATTTTGATTCAGCAAATATCTCATGTGGAGGAGCATTTATAAATGCTGGAATAGTGGAGAAGGCTCATATGATGAATCGTAGACCCTGTATGCCGGATCTGAAACCTCACAAGCCTGAGATGCATCCACATTGTTATCTTTCAATCTTCCGAAATTCTCAGATGGATCAATCCAAAGGCTGGAAGAAGAGCTGGGACTTCTGTCCTGGAGGAGGTGTGAAGCCAACTTGGATGTGGGCATACTGGGTATGAAAAACCTTTGTAGATGTTGTCAAGGATTTGAAAGGAGTTTCGATATATGAAGCCCTTTGGGCTATGAAAACATATGTTTACAGGCATGACAACTTTGTACCGGAGATACTCAGCCATTAGAGCCCAGAAACCAATTCTTTCCATCTGACTCATGGATAAGTAGGCATCAGTCTGTGGGATGTCCACAAGATCTCAGGGGCTCCAATTTTGGGTGATATGTATGATGAATTCAACCCTCCCAAGGTGACTTGGAATGATTTAGAGAAGAATCCAACTTTAGCTCCGGAATTATTGAAAATCTTCCATAATCTCAAGAGTTCAGAGACCTCCTGTTCTCATTCTAGAAAGGATATCCATCCAGAGGAGTGGATTAATATGTTTCTTGTCGAGAAGCATACGATGGAGCCGAAGGAGAAGGGGTTGATGGAGAAGGGATCCAAGAAAAAGATGCCCACTCGTCCTACCACCTACCCCAAAACAGGGAAGAGGGGTGCTCCTGGCACATTCTGGCCGACCCTAGAAGTAGGAGAATTTGAGAAGTGGGGATATGAGGTGAACCAGATGACCCCAAAAAATACTTTTCTGGCGGGCTTCTTGGACTTGTGGCTCAGTGTTTATCTCTTGCCAGTTAGGGACTCGAAGGGAGGCGTCAGGCCAGGGACCTTCATTATCGCAGCTAAATTGGCTGAGGGGAAAATGGTTGGGTTGGATACCCCCATTTTAGCACAGATTCATAGGACCTTACTCCATGTCTTCCTTGGTAAGTCTCCTTTGAGAATAGTGCGACCATTCCATGTTTTTTGGGGATGGATCGCCACTCACTTCAGGACATATGATGTAAAAAATGGAGTACAGATCCCGAGAAGTTATTTCTGGCCATCAGTGCAAGAATTATCTGGAATTTCTCTACTAGCTCTTAATTCTTATGACATGAAGGTGAGTCTGAGAATTTATACGGAATTTAATTTGTTTCCATATGGAAATCCACCAACCGGGCAATTTGTTGATGATGGAACAGCTAGTCTGGAATTAAGGGCATACTTGACGGCCTGTAGAGATGGTGTGCTGGTCACCAGGATTGATGGAGAGATTATATGCGAGGCCTATGCTCTATATAGATTTGCACGCCAATTAAAGTGTTTGTAGTAGACTGTTGTATCTACCCCTGTGCATGTCAGATTAGAGCAACATCCGATGGTTTCCCGGCAACTATGGTTGCTGACATCTAGGTAGAAGTCTGGGGAAGTGTTTGATCTTCCAGTCGATAAAGTGGAAAATAACCTGACCACATGGTATGCTGAGAAATGGATAGCATCACACCCTAGAGGGGTTCTAAATCACCCAGTTTATCAGGTGGGGAAAAGGAAGATAACTATAGAGAAAGAAACCCTTCCTCAGGAAGGTGATGCTTCCCCACCTAAAGCTGATTCGCCATATTCCTCATCTTGGACTGACTCAACGGATTCCCAAGAAGGGGATGATGGGGCACAACAAGCGGCAAAACGGCCTCGTGCCCGATATAATCCTCCTGTCATAATCAAAAGACCCAATCCATCAACTCCTAGTGAGTTACTTCATTGTTGCATTTTAATCACCATTACTTTATAGAGAAAAAAGTCTTATTTTGTTATTCTCTATCTGTAGTTGCAGAAGCTGGGAAGAAGTTGTAGTCAAATATTGTAGGAACTTCCTCGTAGCTTTCTGGTACACATATTGAATATCTACGACCAGAGGCTGTCCAAACATGGCAAAGTTTATACTGTGGTGCTGAAACTGCCTGGCTGGATTTGTGTGAGGGGCTACACCTCCCTAGAATAGGGAATCTTCTGGCTTCTACAGATATCCATTACAAGGATAACCCTGATGAAGTGCGAGCTTATATCAGAGAGCTGGAAATGCTCATATATGCCACCAATGATTCCATTCATATCACCAAACGGGTGAAGGAAATGATTGATCGTGGTGCCATTGAGGGGACTGGTGGTTCTGGAGATGAGGAGTGGTATGATTAGGTGGCTCCTAAAGTTGTAAGTTTATTTCTTTATTTTCTTTGCAACTTGATTTCAGTAAAATCTTATTTACTCAAGGAAATTATTTTCTTCATCCTGTAGCTTGAAAAGAAAGGAACTACTGAGGTTCCTTCGCCATAGTATCTCCCTGGTGGTACTGCCATCGGGGCTGCAGATGAATCTCCTCGCGAGTCGGGTGAGATATCTCCAAGCCAACAAGCCATGGATGGGGAGTTGGATATGGACTTCCATTCTCCAATTCAAGTGCCTGTAAGGGAGACTGCTGACACTCACAAAAAGAAAAGGAAGAAAAATCAATGAAGGAGTAAGTTCATAGTTAAACTCTTCATTAGTAGTGGTAAGTCCATTGGGTAATCATGAGTCTTAAACTATGAAAAGATTGCTCATTTTCCTTGGTATTTCAAGGGATTCTTCAATTTCCCATCTAAAGGAGAGTAAGGACCCTCCTTTGAGGACCCCGAAGGGTAATAGTGAAAAATAAAAAGTTCAGGCTGACTTGGCTGGTCCTGGAGAAGAGCCATCTGTTCCCAGTATCCCTCCTGCTGTTGTAGCAAGAAGAGAAGAACCTACTTCTGATAAGTTAACAATGCTTCATAAATTGTTGAATGAAACATCCAATAACTTCTACTCTGTGATACTTTAGGTTCAACCCTTGCATTAGAGCTTTTGGCGGCCATTGCAACTGACACCGCCACTTTATCTGAAGAAAGTGTCTAGGGTCAGAGACTGCAGGATGAAGGTCACCAAGAAGACATATCGAATGCTCCCACTAGTGAGATTAACCAGGATTATGAGATTAAATTGGATGAAATGATGGGACTCTGCGTATCTTTTGAATATTTTTTAGATAATGTTAAATTTCCATGTAATTTAGAAGATTATAGATGTGAGTGTTATCCTTCTTCCTGTTAAAAAAAATAACTTCTTATTACATGTCTAATCATGATCGATTGAAATGTGCAGTTCTATCTAAGCAAGCTGCTGAACTACCAATGCCTGAAGGGGGTACAGAAAACCCTACTATTGCAAAGATATTAGCCTAGGTGGAGCTAAACCTGACAGAGCTTCCTCATGCTCACCTTGAAAATCCTGTTGAATCTCGGAAAGACGGGGAGGAGCCTTCTCAAGTTATTGATCTACCGTTGGGTACGGGATAACAATTTTTGTGACTGTACTTAATTTGAAAGGAAACCAATCAACTTTTGTTATTCTTTGAAACAAACCAAAACTTTCAATTTATTAGGTAGGGCCATCAATTTCAGTGGCTAGATCTAGAGGTGAAGCCTCAACCTCTGCCCCAACGAGAATTGAAAGTGAAGAAGCACAGGTCAGGGGGGAAGGAGCATAGCAATTCACTTCCCTAAGTGTATTAATCCTAGTTTATATTCCCCCCTGCGACAGTGATGCTGAGTCTGATCCAGAAGTACAAAAGGTGCTCCAATTTTCCCGATGCAAGGCATGCAAGAACATATGGAAGATCATATTTGAATTTCCTTTAGACGAGCTATCGTCGAAGATCCCGCGACTTTCATCCCTATTTGTCTTTCTAGGACTTGGCAGTTTTGTATATCAAAAGATCCATGCCATGGTGAAGCAAGTCATCTTAATAATGGAGCAAGAGAAAAATTTCCGTGAAGATCTGACCAGGGGGAAGCTGTCAGCCAATATCAGTGAATTTGAGGCTATGGTATCCCGAGCTGAGGCTGACTATGCTGCCAAGATAAAGGAGTTGAAGCATAAGATCAAAGATAAATTCATTCAGCAGATGCATCCTCAGCAACAATTAGATGTTGTTTCTGGAGAACTTGACCAACTCAATAATTCATTGGAGGGAGCTCAAACAAATGGGATGAAAGCCATTGGGGATGCCATGAAAGCACCCCAACAGGCTCAAAAGAGTGAAGTTTGTTGAGTGCATGAGCTTCAAGTGGCAACTGATGAAGCTCGGGATGCTGTATATCATGTAAAGACTTATGTAGACAACCTCTTGTAATTTCCTGGAAAAGAGAAGAGACTCCAATCTGTGGACGTCCTTTGAATTCTTGTGCATGAAATGAAGAATACTTTTGTCTTCAATCATTTGTGTCTTCATTTTCTTTCTACCTGCTTTAAATTTTTACCTAAGACAAATGGCCTAGTAATCATAGTTTATTTTTTTTCTAGGATTATTAAATAACCATACAAACTTTGAATCTTTTAATTGCTCAATATTACCTAAATCATACGAAAATGTATGTTTAGTGAGCTAGGATTTGACTTTTATTCAGAGTTCCCTTGTCTGTTGTGGGTAGTTTAAATTCATGCACGTCGGACATAAAAATGATAATGTTTAAGGTCGATATAGCTTTGACCAAATGGGTTAAAATTGAATCAATTCCATGAAAACTTATCTAAAAACATTTTACCACACTCAAGTATGAAGGAAAACATGTAAACTATGACTTAAGAAATTTTGAATCCGAGGAATCATACGAAAAAGGATAAAATGCATTAGAATAAGTAGTTCCAAAGAATAAAGTTACCATTATTTAACAAACCCGTTAGGGGGTTGAATTATGCAGGGCCGCCTAAGGGAATTGGCTGCATTGTCAAATAATAGTATCTTTTGGCTGAAAAGTCAGTTATTTAGAATATTTATGCAAGGCTGCCTAAGGGCACATGCTGCATAGTCAGGAAAAATAACTCTCAGAAATTTACTTTTCTACTGCTAAAAAGCCAGTGGATGTTTATGGAGATTCAAATTTTTCAAAGCATAGACTTTGCTTTATGGAGAGAGGTACTTGAATATGGAGAAGATATTTCCAAGAAAGATCATCTAAGAACTGGATAAATGTCACTCCTACAAAGGTCTGACCCAAACATAGGGAGGAGAAATATAAACCATAGACTTGAATACTTTCAGATCATGAAAAAGAACATAGGGAAAATATGTTAAGGATGGCTATTTTTTGCGTATCCTTTACATATTGTTGATAAGACCTATAAGGAGAAAAGAGGATTTCTTCCCAATAACAAAGTTACCATTATTTAACAAACCCGTTAGGGGTTTGAATTATACAGGGCCGCCTAAGGGCATTGGCTGCATAATCAAATAATAGTATCTTTTGGCTGACAAGTCTATTATGTAGACTGTTTATGAAAGGCCACATAAGGGCACATGCTGCATAGTCAGGAAAAAGAACTCTCAGAAATTGGACATTTTGTGACCAGATGTCAGAAAAAGGGTTATGAAGATTTGGAAGTATTTAATACTATAAGTATGGCATAGAAAAAATGGGCATTTGTTCTATGCATGTAGAGATATACAGAACAATGCTAACCATAATCATGTTGTGGATGGGTCCTAAATTGAGATACTGAACTTCACTACGTATCCCATAATTATGGGAATCAAGCGATACGTAGTTCTTGAAATATAGTTTAACGTCATGTGGGACAAAAGTATGGAAAATCTCAGTTTAGGGTCATACAAATCAGACCATTATAATGAATACACAACGTGTGTTTTCATAGGGACTATTCAGCTAAGGGGCTGAATGTAAAATTTGGGGTTAATCCCAAAGACTTGGGGCCAGATTCGAGGGATGCTCAAACACTCCTACGTATCCCATAAGGATGGGAATCAAGCCGCACGTAGTTCTAGAAATACCCTATGTACAGATTTGGTTCGTACAAGTGAAGGGTGAAAAAGGGGACTTTAGTGCAATGATGGTTTGACCCAAGTTAAAAGGTTCATGAAATACCATATATTCAAATAGTCTTTCAAATATAACATGATTGGATATCAATGAAAATAACCATTTCCTCATAGGTGAGGGTATCAAATAATGTTGTAGTTTACTATCATACAGGACAAAAGGTGTTGTACAGTTTAACGTCATGTAGTAAGGACAAAGGTGAACCAATGTGAAGAGATTGGTTTTGGGATTGAACCTCAGGAGGTTTCCTACATACCCAGCCTATAAGGAAAGGATCAAAGTCTGTGTAGTTCAATTAATGAATGAATTAGTGATCAAGTTGTTCTTGGGGACAACGACCTAAAAAATGATGTTGGGACGTACGCATGGTTAGCGACCCAGAGAGGGTGTTATGGTTGAAGTTTACTCTAATCTCATGTGAGTCAAACTCGTTGTGAGAAACAAGATGCAGCAAAAACCTTAACGATGCACAGTTAAATTTCATGTAGGACATATGAAGGGACTATTCAGTTTAATGTCATACAGTGAGGACTATTGGTGCTGCACAGTTTTAGTGTCATGTAGCAGGGACAAAATACAGTTTAATGACATGTAGGACGTATATAGGGACACAGTTTAACATCATGTTGGACATGAACACAGTTTTGCGTCAGGTTGGACAATAAGGGTGTTGTGCAGTTTAGATTCTTGTAGCTAAGACGATGGGGAAAATACAGTTTAACGTCATGTTGGACGAAAAAGGGGGACTGTGCAGTTTAACATCATGTAGTAAGGACAAAGAAGACACTGTTTGACATCATTTTAGACGTATTAGGGATGAAAATATTTTAAGGTCATAATAATGGAACGTGGATGATGATGTAGTTTAAAGTCTTGCTGTATGAGAGAAATTCCAATAGTTTAAGGTCATATGCATGGACCGTTGGTTATGGAATTTAACGTCCTGCTAGACGTAAGGGACTTCTGTACAGTTTTGCATCATGTAGTTGGGACGTCAGAGTTTAACATCATGTTGGACATAAGTGCCAATTGTTTAAAGTCATATGCATGGACCCTTGGTGTATTTTATGTTCATAAAAAATATTTCTTTAGAAATCTAGCATTGGTTGGAGTAGTGATGAGTTCTCCATCCGTTTAGATTAAAGAATAAGCTCCATTGGAGCAGACCTTATGTATTGAATAAGGTCCTTCCTATTTTGGCTCAAGATTGTTAGGTTTCTTTCCTGGTATCATTGGAGTTCTGAGAACTAATACCAATTCTCCCTCAACGAATGAACTAAGATGAACATTTTTGTTGAAAGCTCGTGTTATTCGATTCTGATAGACTTCCAAGTGGTGCTAGGTGCACAATCTTTTCTCATCTAACCATTACAATTCATCCAATCGCTTTTGATATTGTTCATCTGTAGATGACTAATCAAAAATGGATACTCTGAGTGAAGGTAATTGAACCTCAATTGGAAAGACTTCTTCTGTTCCATATACCAATGAATATGGAGTTGACCGCGTTGCAATGCGGGTGGTGGTCCGATAAGCCCATAAAGCATGAAAGACTTTATCCGGACATGACTTCTTATCATTATCCACCATATTTTTCCCTATATTTGACAGAGTCTTGTTGAAATATTCTATCTGGCCATTGGACACTATATAATACAGAGATGAATTGTTGGATTTGATGTTG
This sequence comes from Viscum album, assembly GCA_963277665.1. Taxonomy (NCBI): domain Eukaryota; kingdom Viridiplantae; phylum Streptophyta; class Magnoliopsida; order Santalales; family Viscaceae; genus Viscum; species Viscum album. Next base: position 973,527,168 of record OY728151.1, on the reverse strand, counting down.
TATTCTTGATACAACTTCCTCACCTAGGATGAACAGAAGTTGGTGCCATTGTTCGCCAATATGGTATGAGGGACACCAAATCTGGTAATGATGTTAGACTTGATGAAGCTAACAATGCTTTTAGAACTAACTTTTTTTGAGAGGTATTACCTCTGCCCATTTGGAAAAGAAGTCAATAGCAGTAAGAATATACTTCAACTACTTGGATGTAGCCGAAGGATAAGGTCCCGCTACATCCATTCCCCATGTGTAAAATGGGCATGAGTATTTAGCTGTATGAAGCAACTCTTGGGGTTGATGAATGAAGTTGGCATGTACATGGCAAGAATGAAACTTCATTGTGAAATAAACACAATCTTGTATCATTGAAGTCCAAAAGTACCCAAGCCTTTGTTGACGCTCCTTTCGTCATAGAATCTAAAAATCGGAAAAGGGAATATCTAAGCTGAAAGTGATTCATCCTTTGAAGAAAACATCAAAAATCGACAAAGGCATGAACAAAGGATCAACAGCAAATCCACCGCGCAAGTTATACCACTGCCGCGTAAGTACACCTGCGCGACCCTCTTGGTCGCGCAGGTGACTTGCGCGACCTAATTGGTAACCGCCCTGGGTCTTCTCTTGCCTATAAATAGACCCTGTGGGCCCCCCATTCGAGAGGATCATTTTCCAGAAACTCGGATTGAAGCTCCCGACGCCCAAGACTCTTATCAAAGCTTCCGGAACACTTCTAAGGTAATTTCTTACCTAGAACGGAAGATCTAAAGAGAAGAAGGAAGGCCTAAGTGTTGAAACTTTTCAAACACTTGCGCGCCGACTTATTTCCTTCAATATAACTTGCGCGTTCCTTTTCTGGAAGAACCTAGAGAACATTCTAAAGGCTTTAAAAAAGAGTCGCTCAAGTATTTCATTTGTTGTTTGAAAATCGCGCAAGTACACTATGTGTCGCGCAGGTATACCTGCGCGACCAATACTTGCGCGCCCACGGAAGACTTGCGCGCCTTGCAAGACTTGCGCGCCCCTATCTTTTTGGGTGCCCATCTTGCCCTTTTTTACCCCTCTTAAGACATTTCACCTTTCCTTTTCAAGATTCAGTCTTCAAGACACTATTCAAAGCCATTTATGGCATGATTTCTTGATTTGACTTTCTTATCTGAAAGGAATTCTGTGGAATCTCTCTCAAAGTCTAGTGATTTAAATATCCTTATGTCACTAAAATATGGAGAGTTCATTCATTCAACCTCATCCTTTAAGATGAGAGAATCTTAACCTGGGTCTCCTTTTCAGGAATAATCCCCAGTTATAAAACCTTTAATATGGGCATCTTCCTCAGGAGTAAGCCCCAAATTCTTAAAGTTCCCAATCTTGGGCATCCTCCTCAGGAGTAAGCCCCAATCAAGTCCTTTAATCTTGGGAATCTTTCTTAAGAATAAGCCCCAACCTCAAATATGGGCATCCTCCTCAGGAGTAAGCCCCAAACATTAATCCCTAACCTGGGCCTCCTTTTTCAGGAATAAGACTCAGTCATAACCTTGGGCTTCCTTTTAAAGAATAAGCCCCAAGTCTCCTAACCTTGGGTCTCCTTTTTAGGAATAAACCCCAAGTTCCCTTAAATTTCTCTTAACCAGTCATAATTTACCTTTGATTTGGGTTTCCTTTTCAGGAGTAAAACCCAATCATAAATCCCCTCCTAACTTGGGCATCCTCCTTAGGAGTAAGCCCCAAGATTAGAGTATTCAAATCTCCATGAAGCACATATAACTTTATGGACCCTGTTCATGGATTTTCTCCCTAAAAGTAAATCCTAAATCTCCATCTATCTGGGCAGTCATCCATACATAAGCCCCAAACAAATTCTTATGATTGCATCTTTCATGGAACAATAGTCTAAATTTTACCAATACCTCTTGTTTCTCACACCGAGCATGACTCACGTGAGCTTAGAGTGTAAAAGTAATTATGACATTCATCTTTGAGCCATCAATCATAAACATCATACTCCATTTCTCGAACTATGTGGGTTCTGATTCCTTTTCCAAAACAAAGGATACGTAGGTAGCCCATTCATGGGTTCGATCCCAACTTTGAAATAATCCATGTCCTTCTGAATGACGATAAACTTCAAGTGCCCCACTGAGTGTCTTTAAAACCAGCCTGGTCATCATAATGACCAAGAGACTTTTATGTAAATGTTTTGAAGGATACCATTGACCAAGAATCTCTAAAAAGATATAGATGATTCTCTATTGATGAAGAGCCTCGAATACATATAAAATATTATCTAAATTTCTTGCATATTTAATCATTGATTGTTAAAACAAAAGGAAAGATCATTTTTTACTTGGTAATATAATAAGGATTCACGAACATAACTTAAATCTATAAAGAGAGTCCCGGAGTAGACAATAATTCCCCTCAAAAAGGTGTGATGAGTCTGACCTCCCATCCTCTCGACCAATGCAAATTTCTAAGCCTCATTAGTCCACAAGCTAATGAGCGCCTGCCTTTGGAAAGTAGGTCCAAACGGATGTGGAATCATTGGATGTTTTCGGTTCTACGAACAAACCCGTTAGAAACCGATCGGAACGTTTGAATCTCCCGTCGATGAGGTCATCCCCGGATTCCGTATGAAACAAAAATGGTGAACCCGACGTGAATCCTTAACCAAATTAAAGTGATGCTCTTCTTATTTGTTAGGCCCCTTGGGCCAACAAAGAAATCATTGACATGTGCTCATCCAAAAGATACAGTGGCCGGATTCATCTTGATTATGTCTGTTACATGGAACAGGCACTCTTTTCTCAAGATCTTCTGCAAAAATGGCTTTCCTTAAATTCACCCCTGTGAATACTGCTGCTGTAAACACCTCTACTGTGAGGTCTGCTGCTGTGAAAACGAATGCTGCTACTCCTGCTGGAACGTCATCCACTCTGAGGATGAAATCACCAACTCAGCGTCTTCAACGCTGTGTTTCTAATGCACTGGTTAAGGAGTACCGTCGCAACGGTACTATCCCAACTCTTGAGGCCACTCGTCAAGCCCTCCAAGTTAACAACTCTACCTGGTCGTCCGGACAACGGCGGCCAGCAATCAAGAAGCAGGCGGTGCTGACTACCATCTCCAACCGTTTCGGGTCGTTATCCCTGGAACACAATTTCCATTCACTCCCTTACTCTGAGGAAGTGAATGAGCAGGTCCCACAGGACCTTAATTCAAAAAGACAGGAGTCCTTCTCAAGGGCTCCCATCAACAATCACCTCCAGACTCGTGCGGTAGTGTGCCCTCAACATGATGAGGGTACCGACTCCAGGCATTCAGCTCAGGTTCCTCGAACCCGAGCAGGAAAGATGAACCGCCAGAGACGGAATCCAGTTAATAATAAGCAGGTTGTCATCCCTGCCATCTACGGAGAAGTCCACCAACCTAACTTGGTGGCAAACAATGAGCAGACATACACACCTATTCGTTTTAATTCCGCTGTCCAGCAGACTCGTCTGACAGCATCAAGCCTATCCCGCCAGGCAATTCCGGCGGAGTACCATAGGAAGGAACATACACCTGCTTATACATAACCAGTTAGTCAGCAGGCTCGTCTGACTACATATGATGGATCTCGTCAACCGCGTTTGGCGAAGTGTAATCAGCAGGCACATACACCTGCTAATACTAATCAGGCCTACCAACAGTCTCTCTTGGTAGCGCCTGGAGAAGTCAGTCGGAAAGTCCCGACGACAAACAGGAGGCAGACTCAACTCTCTGCCTCCACAATTGAGTACTGTCAGGATTCACTGATAGGAAAAGGAGGACAGGAGCAGGCACATACACCTACTCCAAGCCCGGAATGGACGTATATCCCCGTTCCGGCGGCTGAAGTCACCAAACATATTTTGTCAATGGTGAAAGAGCAGAAGCAAATTCCTGCTCATATTCTGGATGCTTGCCAGGATATCATAACAGCATCAGCATCATCTCAGGGACAGACACATAAATCTATCCCTAGCAATGGAGTGACACATCAACAATTCACTCCGGAACAGACACACACATCTGTTCCAGTCCAAGAGGGTTATGGGGCATACTCCCCCATATCATACGGACAACCAAGTCAGGCACATACACCTGATTTGAGTGGAGATTGTCAGCCTAACCTGACCATCTTTCCTGATCAGGCACATACACCTGCTCAGAGCAATCACTTTCGTCATCAAGTGGTTTCTAAAGCGAGTAAGAAGGCATCTAAGAAAAAGATCCGCCCAGCACAGTCAGGAGATCAAAGGCCAATCTGCAACAAGGCCTTGCTCGATGCTGGAGTTCTTGAAGCCCTCAGACATTTATCTGTCGGAATTCAAGATTCTACTCCCTCAGTTCCCAATAACGGGAACATTAATTCTGAAGGTCTTCAACAGACACTTCCTCATGAAGAATTGCTTCATGAAAATTCGGTCAATCTTGAAGTTTCTTCTTCAAATGAGAGCCACAGGAACCCTCTGTGTGGTCAGAAGACCAAGGAGCAAGAGATTTCATCTTTTGCTATAACCCATCATGACGGTCCTCCTCATGGTGATGAACTTCGCTGCGAAAGTCCTCTCCGCAGTAGTGATTCACATTGTCTCGAAAATTCTTCATAAGGCAATGTAGTGACGAGAAAGCCCTCCTATCTTGAGGCACTTGAAAACGTAAAACCAGTCATGTCTGATGCTTTACTATCGGCAGGTGAAACTCTTTCTCCATCAGAAGATAGCCTGGGGTTCAGGTTATTCTTCGAACATTCCCTGGGTCATTCATCTTCCAGCATGAATAGTGATTTCTCTACCAATCTTGTTGAATCCGATGAAGAAACAAGGAAACACCAACTCTGGTCCAAACAGGTAGAAGAATCTTCATTTAATGATAAAGAGGAAATGCTAAACATGAGGAAAAAACTGGCAAAAGGTGAAGTACCAGTCATGTTTTGGCCTTTGGCTGACTCCCAGTACGACATTCCAAATATGTTGACGGATGATGGAATCCATGATATTCGTCTCAACATATGGAAAACTCTTTTTCAATTAAAGAAGAAGGTATTATCTTACGATGAATATGAAAATCATCTTAAGATAATAGAAGGGTTACAACGCCAGATTGATTTGGCATCTCTATCAGTCTCTCGGTATCCAAAGGCTGAAAAGCAACAGAGAACCCTTCAACGTTCAAGCCTTGGCGCACTAAGAAGATTGTGTCAGTTAATTGCCAATGCTCCATCTGATGTTCATATCAGAGGATGGGGTGTTCACGGAGCACTACATTTCACAGTGCTTTCCGGTCAGCAAAGCCCGCCGAAAATGGTCTCATGCAATGTTATTGCCCATGGCCGGCCACAGTCAATGGGCTTTGTTCATAATCAAAAGCTTGATCAAGAACAAGCTTCAACTAGTTCCTCTCAAAATCAAGTATATAGAGAACAAGTTGTTGAATTGCTCCTACATCAAGCAGGCGAGAATATTGCACAAGCCTCTCGTCTGGAGAAAACACGTCATCAAATGACAGAAGTTTCAGAAATCATCCAACGGTCTGTTGAACGAGGTGATAAAAGTGGACACAGGTTAATGCATCCAGCTAATTTCCGAACTAAGATTCGCAAGATCAAGAGAGATTTTAAGAAGATCTCAGACATAGCATGTCAAGAGACACCCCAGCTTGTCAGACTGGGGACTTCTCTAACCCAACCCTCAGAGTCAACGAATGGGATTCGAGGAGTTGAGCGGAAGCAGCAGGAACATCCCCAGTCCACCGGACTGGGGACTTTTTCAAATCCTCAATCCCTCCCTCAGAGAAAATCAGTATTCTCTCGATTAGGGAATAAGCCTCAAGAGGAACGAAGATCCAAGCTGTCAGGAGATTCTCTCCAAGTGACGGTTCTCCAAGAAGTTCCTAAGGGATCAAGTCAACGGAATGCCATGTCTCATCATGGACATGGAAGGAGACAATATCACAGAAATGATGATAGAAAGGATTCCATGCAATATGTATCCATTAATGTCATCAATGCCGTTGCTGTTGATTCACCAGATGAGGCTCAATCATAGGGATCATACGAAGAGGTTCCTGCTCAAGAAGTTGCGCACACAGACCTAAATGGAGAAGGTGTGCGCACACGTAATCAAAGGCTTACCCAAAATCTGAGTATTCCTTCAAGTAACCCACTTCCCCCTCTCCGAAAAGGATCCAATAAGGGGAAAGGAAAGAATCAGGTTACTTCTCACCCTTCCTCTGAAGGAGGTCAATCGCTCTCATTAGAGCAAAGGTTTGCACAACAGGAGGAAGAAATGAAAGAATTAATAAGGTTGAATGCAGAACTACTTCAGAGTAGTCTTCTTCTTAAGAATTCTGAAGTCCGACAGCTGAAGGAATTTGTTGTAACTACTGAGATGGATCAAGAATATCCTCCTTTATCAGTACACCCATAGAGGTGTAATCCTACGGGTCAAACGCAACAACGGTTGGCAGCACTACCATCAGTTTCAGCACCAACCACCACGTCTGTCCAAGCTCCATTCATTGCACCTACCCAAAACCAAGTTCAACCTGACGTTTCTCAAAAGTTAATAACTACTATTGAGTCATTAACAGCTCGGTTAGAAACTATGGAAGGGAAACGAGCGCAAGTTCAACCTGAAAAGAAAGTTTACCCTGAATGGGTAGATTCAATTTCTCCTCCATCCAGTTTTGGAAACCCTATTTTCCCTAATTTTAATGGATCAGGCGACCCTGAACAACATTTGACGCATTACGTGTCTTATTGTGATCCTATGATGGGAACTCTAGAGCAGCAATAAGCAGTGAAACTCAGATGCTTCGTGCGAACCTTGTAAGGACCAGCCTTTGTCTGGTATACAAGCTTGCAATCCCGGTCAGTCATCGGATGGGAGGATCTTCGTCAAAAATTCCTTCTTCAGTTTAGCTCAACTTTGCCAAAAATGACAGTTTTCGATCTTACAAACTGCAAGCAAAGGGAGAATGAAAGAGTCTCAGATTTCATTGCTCGTTGGAAGGGATTAACGTATTCCTTGAGTTTAGCACTCCCTTAGGAGGAATTGTTGCCAATCTGTGTGGAAAATTTGCGTGACGAATTATGCACGCCATTGATCCCTGTGAAATACACCGGAGGGTTTCGAGACCTTACTTCAATCGCTCAACAGATTGAAGATTCCCTTATACAGGCTAAGGTTAAATCTCGTGTAATTCCATCAGCTCCAGGAAGAAGAATGGGTAAAGCAGAAACTGCTACAGTTATGCTTAAACAGGCACCTGTACCTATTTCTACTTCAAAACCTTCATCTTCTCGAAGGGCTCCACCTCCTGAACGCCAACAACAAAGGCTGTTTCGTCCAAATGATTCAAAAGATCAACGATGAAAACAATTTGAGGATATGAAGAGTAAAACATACTCTTTCCGAAGTGAGCATCTTCCTGGTTACTTCATTTCAGCTCTGGAAAATAATTTGGTTCAATTACCAGTGCCAAAGAGGCCAAACAAGGAAAGAGATGAAGACCGTCCCAATTATTGTCCCTTTCATCAAATGTTGGGGCATCCCATCCAGGAGTGTTTTGTCTTTAAAGACCTCCTGCAAAAGATGGTCGACTTGGGACAAGTCAAATTGAAGGGTTCTTCAGCTCATGTAGCGTGTATTACCGCTACATATCCAGAGGAAGGAGGCGAGTGGCAGGAAGTCAAAAGCAAAACTGCGAAAAAAATATGATGATTGGATGGTCAGAAAGACAATCAATCGGACCCATTCCATTTTGCGAACACAATTGAAGAAGCCAATTGTGTCTCCTACAAAAGCTGCAGTAAAGCCTCCATCAAAAGACAAATCCTCAAAAGGGCAGCGTAATTCAAAGAAGAAAGAGGAATCAGGAGAAGATGAGTATGTAGCAAAGCCTAAATTGTCTTTGACTCTGGCAGATTTCATGCCATCTACTTCAAAGCCACGGGCACCGTCCCACCAAACGGCACAGCCTAAACAGGCTAACCAGGCAGAGTCTTTATCAAACGAAGAGTTAATCTTTGGTTCTGTTAATATGATTCAATTAACAGATTCATATTCCAGTCTTGATGAGCCTGAATTCCCTGTATCAAATAAGGGAACCCGAGGAAGTTCTAGAGGTTCAGGATATAGGGGAATATGTGGATCTTTCCGAAGCCACTACTCTAATTCTACCCCTGCTAGCACTGTATATGCAGCAGAAACTCGTGGTAGATCCCTTCAGCGAGCTCAAAAAGAACAAGCAAGTTCTTCTGCCAATGGCCAACTCAGCTTCGGCACAGTTATTTTGGAAGACCGATTAAAGGTTCCATCTTCTTTATCCCAGCAAGTAAATGGATCTAATCAGTCTAATTTTCCAAAACCAAAGATGTTTCCAACTTGAATACAAGATGCATCAGCTTCCAAAGCATCTTCTTCCAAGGTACCTGCTAAACCGCATATTCCTATTGGGAAACACAGACCTCTAGATCAAAAGTATGATATATTGAAACACTTGGCCCAAGTACCAGCCAAGTTATCAATTTTGGATGCTTTGAATCTATCAAGAGATCTTCGGGAAGCACTCATCGAAGCTTTGTCAAGTCCTCAGGAGTTTGAAGCTGAAATTGCTGCAGCTGAAATTTATCACATAGAGAATAATCCTGCAGAATGCCATGCAGTGATATCTTTTACTGATAAAGATGAAGATGATGTTGTGCATGGGCACATAAAACCTTTTTACTTATCTGGAAAAGTCAATGGTATAGATGTTCGAAGAGCTTTCATTGACAATGGTTCAGGAATCAACCTCATGCCCATTCGCACACTTCGTCGATTGGGCCTCACGGAATCTGATTTATCTCCTTCTACCATGATGTTGCAAGGATATGATAAAAATGAACAAGAACCACTGGGAGAAATTACACTCAGAACTCAGTTTGGAGATCTTGTTTCCAATTCGGATTTCATGATTGTTGATCAAGACTCAGCTTTCAATATCTTGCTTGGAAGACCCTGGCTACATCAGCATGCAGCTATTCCGTCATCATACCATCAATGTCTCAAATACTGTTTCGATGGTCAAGTTGGAACATTGTATGGTGATAAGGCCCCGTTCAAGACATGTGAGTCTCAATACATTGAGGCGGAATTTTATCACATGAAGGGAAGAGAAAAATCTACAATGAAAGAAATTACCAAAGTTAATGCTCCATATGGTTTGGAAAAAATTCCAATAAATCCATTTTCACATGTGAGTACATATTATGTATTACCTATCAGTCAAATTGACAAAATAGGCCCAAATCAAAATACTCTTATGGAAAGATCCATAATGTCAATTACGGCAATCGAGCCAGACAACATGGGAAAAATTGGTAACTTACCAAGCAGTGATGAAAGCATAAGTGGTGACGTTTTCATTTCGTCTGCTGAAATCCAACAAGTCTATACTTCGTTAATCAGGCCAGAAGAAGTTATAGCAACACTAGAGGTGAATATTGATGTCGATTCTCAATCCATCATCTCCTCTTTATTTCCCAAAGAAGACCCTTTATCATCAATAGGGTCGGAAATGGAAGCTTCTTCTTCAAAATGTGAAAATTTTGACATCTCTTATGATCATGAGAATTTCGTTTTTTCATCTACTTTGCAAGTAGAAACGGAAGAAATAACACATGATGAAGAGGAAGAGGAAGATCTTAGAGATGCTCCTCCAGCATTTGAAGAGGGTATCTCTACCACTGTGGATGAACTCAGAGAAGTAAATCTGGGTACAGAGAAAGATCCACGCCCCACTTTAATTAGTGCGGCCATGACCCTTTAAGAACAAGATATGTATATTTCTTTTCTAAATAAAAATAAAGATATTTTTGCTTGTAATTATACAGAGATGCCTGGCCTTGATCCTGATGTTGCCACCCATCATTTGGGTTTGCCAAAAGAACATCGAGGATTCAAGCAAGCCGCGAGAAGAACACACCCAACCTATGCTTCCAAAATCGAGGCTGAAGTGGATAAGCTTATCAAAGCTAACTTCATCAGAGAAGTTCAATATCCCAAGTGGTTGGCTAATATTGTCCCTGTAAAGAAGAAGAACGGACAAATTAGGGTTTGCATCGATTTCAGAGATCTTAATCGGTATTGTCCTAAAGATGATTTCCCAGTTCCGATTACAGAACTCTTAATTGATGCGACAGCTGGCTATGAAGTACTTTCTTTCATGGATGGATTTTCTGGATATAATCAGATCCGAATGGCCCCAGAAGATGAGGAATATACGGCCTTCAGAGCTCCTCAAGGTGTGTTTTGTTACCGGGTGATGCCCTTTGGTTTAAAGAATGCAGGTGCAACATATCAACGCGCCATGCATCGTATCTTCAAACCTTTTCTAGGGAAATTTGTTGAATGCTATGTAGATGATCTGGTGGTTAAATCCAAACAACGTTTTGATCACTTGGCTGATTTGGAAGTCGTATTCCACAAGCTTCGACAACATAATTTGAAGACGAACCCCTTAAAATGTGCTTTTGGGGTAACCTCAGGAAAATTCCTCGGCTTTGTTGTACGCCATCGTGGTATTGAAGTCGATCCTGAGAAGACCAAATCAATCCTTGGTATGTCACCTCCTCAGAATTTGAAAGAATTAAGAGTACTTCAAGGATACTTAGCCTATATTCGGCGTTTCATCGCCAATTTGGCAGGAAAAATTTTACCCTTTACCAAATTATTGAAGAAAGGAGTCACTTACCAGTGGACTGAAGAATGTCAAGAAGCATTTGATGTTCTCAAGAAATACCTCTTGAGTCCACCAGTACTCATGACACCTGTTGAGGGTAGGCCTCTTATCCTCTATGTGACAGCTTTAGAGCGATCATTGGGTACCTTTCTCGCTCAAAAGAATGATGCTGGGAATGAAAATAGTCTCTACTATCTAAGTAAAACTATTCTTGAAGCAGAAACTCGGTATTCGAGTATTGAAAAGTGCTTCCTAGCATTAATCTTTGCAGTTCAGAAACTAAGACACTACCTGCAACATCACGAGGTCCAATTGGTATCTCGTAATAATCCACTCAAATTCATCCTTAGTCGTCCAATGCTTACAGGACGTCTGGCAAGGTGGGCGGTTATTCTACAGCAGTTCGACATTCAGTATGTGTCTCAAAAGGCAATTAAGGGCCAAGCTCTGGCTGATTTCCTGGCTGAACATCCTTCAGTGGAAGACACGTATTCAGATATCGAACTCCCTGATGAGGAAGTTTTCTCTATTCAAGAGAGTCCTCAAACATGGGAAATGTATTTTGATGGTGCTTCTAGAAGTCCAACAGGGAAGAAAATGGAAAATCCTAAATTCAACAAAGTTGGTTTAGGAATTGTGCTCATTTCTCCAGATAAGGCAGTGTTACCTTATTCCTTTTTGTTATGGGAATGTGGTACCAATAATGAAGCTGAATACCAAGCTCTCATTACAGGCTTGGAGTTAGCGCTTCAAGCACAAGTGAATCACTTAAAGGTGAAAGGTGATTCAGACCTGGTAATCAAACAAGTCAATAGGGATTATGCCATCAGAAAAGAAGAATTAATCCCTTTGTATGATTACGTCAGAGAGTTAATGTCGGAATTCCCTTCAGAACCGCCATTTTCTTACGTCCCAAGATCACAAAATGCTCAAGCTGATGCACTGGCTAATATAGCCACAACTTTAGCAGATCCAAATCGGGACGAGACAACCATCTGTATTGCCCACCGTCATGCAATTTCACCTTATGTTCAAGTCAGAACAGAGGAAATTAACGAAATTAGTCCCATTCCTGAACCGTATGGTCATTCTACAGGATGGATGTCACCTATCAAGGAATACCTTCAAAATGGAACACTTCCACCTGATAGAGCCGAGAAAGAACAAATTCGGCGACGTGTGGTCAATTTTACTCTTTATGATGGTCCAAACCACCTCGAGAAAATTCTCTACAAACGTGGTTTTGATGGAGTTCTCTTCAGATGTATTGATGGTGAAGAGACAATGGTTGTCATAAAAGAAGTGCATGCAGGAGTCTGTAGTGCCCACTAGTCTGGACATATACTGTCTGATCAAATTCGAAGGCTTGGATACTTTTGGCCTTCAATGATGCAAGATTGTGTTAATTTCACAAAGAAGTGTCATTCATGCCAAGTATATTCCAACTTCATTCATCAACCTCCAGAGTTGCTTCATACAGCTAAATACTCATGGCCATTTTCCACATGGGGAATGGATGTGGTGGGACCTTAGTCCTAGCTACATGACTTTAAACTGTACAACAATGGTCCAGTATGACCTTAAACTGCAACTTCGTCCAACATGACGTTAAACTGTGTCACCTTCAATGTTCGAGATGAAATTAAACTATATTGTGTCCTAGCAACATGACATTAAACTGTGTGGCACTTCCAACGTCCAGCATGACGTTAAACTGTAAAAAAGTCCCCAGAACTGATATCCTCATATTGGTTCACCTTAGTCCTAGCTACATGACTTTAAACTGTACAGCAATGGTCCGGTATGACCTTAAACTGCAACTTCGTCCAACATGACGTTAAACTGTGTCACCTTCAATGTCCGAGATGACATTAAACTATATTGTGTCCTAGAAACATGACATTAAACTGTGTGGCACTTCCAACGTCCAGCGTGACGTTAAACTGTAAAAAAGTCCCCAGAACTGATATCCTCATATTGGTTCACCTTAGTCCTAGCTATATGACTTTAAACTGTATAGCAATGGTCCAGTATGACCTTAAACTGCAACTTCGTCCAACATGACGTTAAACTGTGTCACCTTCAATGTCCGAGATGACATTAAACTATATTGTGTCCTAGCAACATGACATTAAACTGTGTGGCACTTCCAACGTCCAGCATGACGTTAAACTGTAAAAAAGTCCCCAGAACTGATATCCTCATATTGGTTCACCTTAGTCCTAGCTACATGACTTTAAACTGTACAGAAATGGTCCAGTATGACCTTAAACTGCAACTTCGTCCAACATGACGTTAAACTGTGTCACCTTCAATGTCCGAGATGACATTAAACTATATTGTGTCCTAGCAACATGACATTAAACTGTGTGGCACTTCCAACGTCCAGCATGACGTTAAGCTGTAAAAAAGTCCCCAGAACTGATATCCTCATATTGGTTCACCTTAGTCCTAGCTACATGACTTTTAACTATACAGCAATGGTCCAGTTCGACCTTAAACTGCAACTTCGTCCAACATGACGTTAAACTGTGTCACCTTCAATGTCCGAGATGACATTAAACTATATTGTGTCCTAGCAACATGACATTAAACCGTGTGGCACTTCCAACATCCAGCATGACGTTAAACTGTAAAAAAGTCCCCAGAACTGATATCCTCATATTGGTTCACCTTAGTCCTAGCTACATGACTTTAAACTGTACAGCAATGGTCCAGTATGACCTTAAACTGCAACTTCGTCCAACATGACGTTCAACTGTGTCACCTTCAATGTCCGAGATGACATTAAACTATATTGTGTCCTAGAAACATGACATTAAACTGTGTGGCACTTCCAATGTCCAGCATGACATTAAACTGTAAAAAAGTCCCCAGAACTGATATCCTCATATTGGTTCACCTTAGTCCTAGCTACATGACTTTAAACTGTACAGCAATGGTCCAGTATGACTTTAAACTGCAACTTCGTCCCACACGACATTAAACTGTGAAAAAGTTCCCTAAACCGTCCAGCATGACCTTAAACTGCATCATCCCTGGTCCATGTATATGACCATAAACTATTTGCAAATCCCTTATGTCCAGCAAGACGTTAAACTGTGACGTCCTAAACTACATGATGCTAAACTGTATAAAAGTCCCTCACGTCCGAAAAGACGTTAAACTATATAATCTCAAAGGTCCAGTATGACATTAAACTGCACCATTCACAGTCCATGCATATGACCTTAAACTATTCGCACTTTCGTCCGACATGACGTTAAAATGGGACTCTCTTTTGTCCTTATTGCATGACATTAAACTGCACAATTCCCCTTTCGTCCAATATGACGTTAAACTATTTTATCCCCATCATCCTAACTACATGACGCTAAACTGTACAGAAAGTCCTTGATATGTCCTACATGATATTAAACTGTTATTTTGTCCCTGCTACATGACACTAAACTGTGCAGCACCAATAGTCCTATCTGCAAGACTTTAAACTGCATAGTCCCTTTTTTATGTCCTACATGACATTAAAACTGTGCATCGTTAAGGTTGTTATTACCTCTTGTTTCTCACACCGAGTATGACTCACGTGAGCTTAGAGCGAACATCAACCATAACACTCCCTCTGGGCCACTAACCATGTGTAAGTCCCAACAACATTTTTTTTATTAGATCATTGTCCCCAAAAACAATTTGATCATTAATTCATTCTTTAATTGAACTACACGGACTTTGATCCTTTCCCTCCAGGCTGGGTATGTAGGCAACCTCCCAAGGTTCAATCCCAAAAACAATCTCTTCACATCGGTTCACCACAACCTCATATGATGTTGATTTGTGAAACCACCCCTGGAATCAATATCTTTACATTGATTAACTTTCGTCCTTGTTATATGACGTTAAACTATACAACACTTTTGTCCGGTACGACAATAAACTACAATATTCTTTGATTCCCTCATTTGAGAAGGAACCATTATTGACATTGATTTTTTTTAATCATGTTTCATTTCAAAAGACTACGTGCATACATGGTAATGCATAAACTTTTTATCTCAGGTTAAACCATCATTGCACTAAAGTCCCCTTTCACCCTTCAAATGTACGAACCAAATTTGTACAAAGGGTAATTCTAGAACTACGTGGACTTGATTCCCATCCTTATGGGATACGTAGGAACATTCGAGTGTCCCTCGAATCCAGTCCCAAGTCTTTTGGGCCTAAACCCAAATTTCACTTTCAGTCCCTTGGCTGAAAAGTCCTCATGAAAACACACACTGTGTATTCATTTTTATGGTCCGAATTCTATGACCCTAAACTAAGATCACTCATACTTTCGTCCTGCACGACGTTAAAATGCATTTCAAGAACTACGTATGGCTTGATTCTCACTCTTATGAGATACGTAGTGAAGTCCAAGTTTCAATTCAGGACCCAGCCACAACATGATTATGGTTTTCATTGACCTATGTATCTCTATATACATTGGACAATACCCATCTTTATGTGTTATAATCCTAACCTTAAATATTTTCAGATCTTCATAACCCTCTTCATGACTTCTAGTCACAAAAATGTCAAACTTCTGAGAATTCTTTTGCCTGACTATGCAGCACGTGCCCATAGGTGGCCTTGCATAAACAGTCCACATAACAGACTTGTCAACCAAAAGATGCTATTTATTTGACCATGCAGCCAATGCCCATAGGTGGCCCTTCATATTTCAACCCCCTAACGGGTTTTGTTAAATAATAGTAACTTCATTCTTGGGAAGAATGCCTCTTTTGTCCTTATTTGTCTTAAACGAAAATATGAAGGGATCCGCAAAAAATAGCCATCCTTAACATATTTGTCCCATATCCTTTTTCATGATCTGAAAGTATTCAAGTCTATGGTTTATTCTTCTTCCCTACGTTTGGGTCAGACCTTCATAGGAGTGATATTCATCCAGTTCTTCGATATTCTTGTTTGGAAATATCTTCTCCATATTCAAGTACCTCTTTCCATACAACAAACTCTATACTTTAGAAAATTTGAATCTCCATAAACTTTCACTGGCTTTTAGCACTAGGAAAGTAAATTTCTGGGAGTTCTTTTGCCTGACTATGCAGCACGTGCCCATAGGTGGCCTTGCATAAACAGTCCACATAACAGACTTGTCAGCCAAAAGATGCTATTTATTTGACCATGCAGCCAATGCCCATAGGTGGCCCTGCATATTTCAACCCCCTAATGGGTTTTGGTTAAATAATAGTAACTTCATTCTTGGAAACTACTTCTTCTAATGCCTTTTAGCTCTTTTTCATATCATTCCTCAGATTCAAATATTCTTAAGCCATAGTTTACATTTTTTCCCTCATACTTGAGTATGGTAATATGTTTTCAGATAAATTGTCAAGGAATTGAATCCATTTTTAATCCATTTCGGTCAAAGCTATTTCGACCTTAAACATTAGCCCCTTTATGTCCGGCGTGCATGACTTTAAACTGCCCACACAAAAGACAAAGGAACTCTGAATAAAAGTCAAGTTCCAGCACACTTGCGCGCTGCCTTCTGCGCACTGAAGACTTGCGCACCACCCTTTTCCTTTGGATGTCTTTGATTTCCTCAGAGTCAAATCCTCATTTCTCTCCGGATCCAACTCTGAGGGGGGACTTTTGTTGACGCTCCTTTCGTCACAGAATCTAAAAACCGGAAAAGGGAATATCTAAGCTGAAATTGATTCATCCTTTGAAGAAAACATCAAAAATCGACAAAGGCATGAACAAAGGATCAACAACAAATCCACCGCGCAAGTTATACCACTACCGCGCAAGTACACTTGCGCGACCCTCTTGGTCGCGCAGGTGACTTGCGCGACCTAATTGGTAACCGCCCGGTAACCGCCCTGGGTCTTCTTTTGCCTATAAATAGACCCTGTGGGCCCCCCATTCGAGAGGATCTTTTTCCAGAAACTCGGATTGAAGCTCCCGACGCCCAAGTCTCTTCTCAAAGCTTCCGGAACACTTCTAAGGTAATTTCTTACCTAGAACAGAAGATCTAAAGAGAAGAAGGAAGGCCTAAGTGTTGAAACTTGTCAAACACTTGCGCGCCAACTTATTTCCTTCAATATAACTTGCGCGTTCCTTTTCTGGAAGAACCTCGAGAACATTCTAAAGGGTTTAAAAAAGAGTCGCTCAAGTATTTCATTTGCTGGTTGAAAATCGCGCAAGTACACTATGTGTCGCGCAGGTATACCTGCACGACCAATACTTGCGCGCCCACGGAAGACTTGCGCGCCTTGCAAGACTTGCGCACCCCTATCTTTTTGGGTGCCCATCTTGCCCTTTTTTACCCCTCTTAAGCCATTTCACCTTTCCTTTTCAAGATTCAGTCTTCAAGACACTCTTCAAAGCCATTTATGGCATGATTTCTTGATTTGACTTTCTTATCTTAAAGGAATTCTGTGGAATCTCTCTCAAAGTCTAGTGATTTAAATATCCTTATGTCACTAAAATATGGAGAGTTCATTCATTCAACCTCATCCTTTAAGATGAGAGAATCTTAACCTGGGTCTCCTTTTCAGGAATAATCCCCAGTTATAAAACCTTTAATATGGGCATCTTCCTCAGGAGTAAGCCCCAAATTCTTAAAGTTCCCAATCTTGGGCATCCTCCTCAGGAGTAAGCCCCAATCAAGTCCTTTAATCTTGGGCATCTTTCTTAAGAATAATCCCCAACCTCAAATATGGGCATCCTCCTCAGGAGTAAGCCCCAAACCTTAATCCCTAACCTGGGCCTCCTTTTTCAGGAATAAGACTCAGTCATAACCTTGGGCTTCCTTTTAAAGAATAAGACCCAAGTCTCCTAACCTTGGGTCTCCTTTTTAGAAATAAACCCCAAGTTCCCTTAAATTTCTCTTAACCAGTCATAATTTACCTTTGATCTGGGTTTCCTTTTCAGGAGTAAAACCCAATCATAAATCCCCTCCTAACTTGGGCATCCTCCTTAGGAGTAAGCCCCAAGATTAGAGTATTCAAATCTCCATGAAGCACATATAACTTTATGGACCCTATTCATGGATTTTCTCCCTAAAAGTAAATCCTAAAGCTTCATCTATCTGGGAAGTCATCCATACATAAGCCCCAAAAAAATTATTATGATTTCATCTTTCATGGCCCAATAGTCTAAATTTTACCAATACCTCTTGTTTCTCACACCGAGCATGACTCACGTGAGCTTAGAGTGTAAAATTAATTATGACATTCATCTTTGAGCTATCAATCATAAACATCATACTCCATTTCTCGAACTACGTGGGTTCTGATTCCTTTTCCAAAACAAAGGATACGTAGGTAGCCCATTCATGGGTTCGATCCCATCTTTGAAATAATCCATGTCGTTCTGAATGACGATAAACTTCAAGTGCCCCACTGAGTGGCTTTAAAACCAGCCTGGTCATCATAATGACCAAGAGACTTTTATATAAATGTTTTGAAGGATACCATTGAACAAGAATCTCTAAACAGATATAGATGATTCTCTATTGATGAATAGCCTCGAATACATATAAAAGATTCTCTAAATTTCTTGCATATTTAATCATTGATTGTTAAAACTAAAGGAAAGCTCATTTTATACTTGGTAATATAATAAGGTTTCACGAACATAACTTAAATCTATAAAGAGAGTCCCGGAGTAGACAATAATTGCCCTCAAAAAGGTGTGATGAGTCCGACCTCCCATCCTCTCGACCAATGCAAATTCCTAAGCCTCATTAGTCCACAAGCTAATGAGCGCCTGCCTTTGGAAAGTAGGTCCAAACAGATGTGGAATCATTGGATGTTTCCGGTTCTACGAACAAACCCGTTAGAAACCGATCGGAACGTTTGAATCTCCCGTCGAGGAGGTTATCCCCGGATTCCGTGCGAAACAGCCTTCGAACTTGATCAGATAGTCTATGTCCAGACTTTTGGGCACCACAGACTCCTACATGTACTTATTTCATGAAAACCATTGTCTCTTCACCATCAACACTGTAAAGGCCTGTAAATTTCAAGGAATTTTTTTTCTTAATTTTCTATGGAATTATACAAGAGCGCAGTTTCTGACGGCACCTGATTCTGAGGCCCGGTGTGCCCGGAATCATTTTCCGAAGTTTGGCTCGGGTACGTTCAGTGAACGGATGAGCGAGTTTTTCTAACTTTTGAACCGGTGCCTGGAATAGAATTCTGAGGGCACCGATGAAATCGCAGCGCCGATATCTGCTTAGAAACGCCTCTTCCGGAGTTGCGTTTTCTCGGGTGTGGTTTTTAATTTTCGGGCTTAATGTTAAGAAATAAAATAATTTTACGACAACTTTATTTTATCTCACTTAAGCCACTTGAAGCCACTTGGAAGCCACTTAAACTGATTTGAAACAGATAGGGGACTATCCAGAAATATCCTACCCTCTCGGTAGGATATTTGTGAGGTGGGGCCCGCACGAGCCCCTCCGTTTCTTTCCGCTAAGTAACGCACCCGCGAAAACCCATCATTATGAAAGTCAACTGACGTATTTTCTTAAATTCTTAACAGACCATTTAATTGGGCGGTTTATTTCGTAAATTTAATGAGCTGTTTCTTTCGTTGAATTAATTCAACAAATTGATGGGTCGTTAATTACCCTTATTCGTTGGTTGGCATAATAATAAAATAAGACCAACCAGTCTTTTTGGAGGATTACTGGTTGAGAGGTTTGACAGAGTCCTCGTGCCTTTATCCTTCTTCGTGAAGAACGCGAAGAACGCGAAGAACGTGAGGAACGATGGCCTCCAACGAAGAACGCTGAACCTGGAAATCGACGACGCGACGCCGTGTTCCGTGACGCCGACGTTCCCTACCTGCAACGTTCTTCTGCGACGTCTCTTCCTCCGCAACGGATCTTTGATCAGCTGCTTGAGATAAGAGTCTCGGTTTTTCTTTTTAATCTCCTTTATGGTTTCTACCAAAACACGGATTTAGTTAATTAAATTAAATCTGCTGTTTCATGGTCCGTTGAGTTCGCCGACTCAACGCCGGTTTCTGCGACGACGCGACGCCTTTCCGCGATGACGCGATGATCCCCTCCTTCCACGACGAGCAATTCTGCGAAGAACATGCGTATGTCGATGACCGACGAGGTAGGGAATTATTTTGGAATTACCCCTTTTTATATTCCCGTAAATGTTTCTTTAAAAAAGTTAAAGAACCGGATTCGTGAACAATTTTAATTTATTAAAATTGTTGTTTTCTGTGTGGAATAAAAGTTCTCCCGTTGTTTATATCTAACGCGGAGGGTGCAGGCCAAACGAACACGGCCCGACGACCCTCCACCATTCTTCGTTGTTATGCGGATTTGGCGGGTGATGATGGAACGTGCCGCAACGGAGGTGTGATGGTTCCGCAGTGAGGAGCGAGTCCCGGGAGGAGCATCAGCGCAGAAGGGAAGAAAAACGGGCCACCGGAGCGACTCCGGCGGCCCACGGAAGCCGGCGGCGGCGCCCGGCGCGCCGCCGGACGAGACCGCCGCGACACCGGCTGCGGCGGCGGCGCTCGCGGGACGCGGCTGAAGCCGCCTCCGGCGCCATGGAGACACCCCGCTGGTGTCGCGGGGGTGTCACGCGGGAGCGGCAGCTCCCCCCCCCCCCCCGCGTCACTCGGGACGCGGCTTCAACCGCGTCCGGCTGTGTGGCCGACACCCCGCGGGTGCCGCGGGGGTGTCACGCGGGGCGGCGGCTCCCCCCGCGTCGGCCGCTCGGCGGAGCCGGGCCGGGCTGGCCGACCCAGACCGGTCGGACCGGGTCAGACTGGGTCGGACCGGGTCGGACCGGGTTCGGCCGACCCAGGGGGGGTCGGGCCGGGTCGGCCCGGGCCCGGACCCCCCGTCTTCAGACGTTTTCGTTCAAATTCCCGTAACATGAGCTACGGGACCTCAAACGACTCGCCGTCAGCGGAAACACGATCCTTGGATCGAGACGGTCGTTTCGGTATATCGTACTCAAGGTTTCAGATTACTTTGGGTTCGGCCGAGTTGGTTCGTACACGAAACCAACCGGGCCCTCGGAGCGGAAACGCTCATATCTTGAGCTACGGACGTCCGATTGACGTGCCGTCAGCTTTGTTTAATTCCTATAAGTGAGAAGGATATTTTGGCTCACTCCGCCCGAGGTTTGGACGCAGGTGGAGTACGGTCGGGTTGGTTTTACCTTAAAAACCGACCGGGCCCCTATGACGAAAAAGCCAATAACTCTCAGACCGGGCGTCCGACTGACGTGCCGTCTGCGACGTTGAGTTCCTATTGACGATATAGAACTTTTGGATACATCAACTTCGGACTTTGTGACAGTTGAAGTATCGGCCTCTCGGCTCGTGGAGCGGACCCTCCCGAACGAGCTTGCTGTGTGCGGGAACCCTAGTGATGGCTGCGACTTCGACGACGGTGCAGAGATCCTCAGTGGACCGCGACAACGATTGTGCAGAGATCCTCAGTGGACTGCGACGGTGAAGACAGCTGGTCTTGTATCCTATGTTGGTCCCAGTTGTGCTGGTCTTGTATCCTATGTGGGTCCCAACTTAGATGATTCAATACTGGTCTTGTATCCTATGTGGGTCCCAGTATAGATGAATCAATGAAGAGTGTTGGTCTTGTATCCTATGTGGGTCCCAGCCATGCTGGTCTTGTATCCTGTGTGGGTCCCATCCGTGCTGGTCTTGTATCCTATGTGGGTCCCAGCTTAGACGATTCAATATTGGTCTTGTATCCTATGTGGGTCCCAGTATAGATGAATCAATGAAGAGTGCTGGTCTTGTATCCTATGTGGGTCCCAACCGTGATGGTCTTGTTTCCTATGTGGGTCCCAGCTTAGACGATTCAATACTGTTCTTGTATCCTATGTGGGACCCAGTATAGATGAATCAATGAAGAGTGCTGGTCTTGTATCCTATGTGGGTCCCAGCTGTGCTGGTCTTGTATCCTATGTGGGTCCCAGCTTAGATGATTCAGTGCTGGTCTTGTATCCTATGTGGGTCCTAGCATAGATGAATCAATGAAGACAGTTGGTCTTGTATCCTATGTGGGTCCTAGCATAGATGATTCAGTATCTATGTCTGATCATCTCTTTCACCTTTTTGATGATGTATACCTGCGTGAGCTGAATCCTGTGTTACTCTCCTTTGTGGAATGTGTTGAGCTATCCTGTGTGGATTTACTATTTACTCTCCTTTGTGGATTGTGTTGAGCTATCCTGTGTGGATTTACTATTTACTCTCCTTGTGGATTGTGTTGTGCTATCCTGTGTGGGTATACGTTTGCTTTGCTGTGTGGACTGGGTTGTGCTTGGGCTCGAATGTTGGAGCCAAATGGGAATTGATGACTTAGGTATATGTATAGGCATATACCTAAGTAGTGTCTGTTGTTACTTCGTGATTGTATATTTCTTTTGAGGTCTATCCTTTGTGGATTTTGGGAGACCTTCGGGGGTCTCAGGGTCCCTACTGAGTAGCTTATACTCACCCCTGCACGGGCTATGCCCGCACTACGTTGTGTTGGTTGCAGACGACGGACAGCGCTGATCGTGGTGGAGGCGTGCGGAGCAGGACGGTACCTGGAGGTGGACCACTGGGCGGGACGTACTCGGAGCGGTCAGGTGGGCCTGAGGAGCAGTGGAGGCTATCTGTACCCACCCTTCAGGTGGGACTTCCAGAGGACGGCTCGATGCTGCGGCTTTTCCTTTCAGTTGCTGTTTTTCCTTTCAGTTGTACTTTACAGTTGGGCTTGTATTTCTAGCCCCTTTTACTTTCAGCACATCTTGTGCCATTTTTACTTAGTAATCACTTTTCCGCTTGCTTACTCTGTGGTCCTTGTTTACTTTTCAAAGGCAATTCCTTCCCTTTTGTTGGGATTTACGCCTTGGTGCTAGTCGCCAGCCCCTGGCCTATGGAAGGCGGGCTTGGGGTATTCACGACACGGGCCCCGAGGACGGGTCGTGACAAATTGGTATCAGAGGTGGTCGGTTCTACCGCAGACTCTGATCTTTCTTCTATGTGAAGCAATAGTGTTTAGCGTATTGAGTGTGGTTATCAGTCCAGGGAGTCCAGTGCTGGTGCAGCGGCCGACGTATCCGTCCACCCGGACCCTGACTTCTGATTTCCGACTTAATGCACGAAAACATTGATTGCATGTGTGTTCAAGTTTTCTTTGTGATTACTTGTGTCAGCTCACCAGGTATACAGTTCTGACCGTGGCGCACCTGCTTCTTTTCAGGATGGCCCCACGACGGTAGCCAGCTAGGGTTCCGAGAGTGGAGCGTGATGACAGCCCACCGAGCGACGAGGCCTCGGTGCAAGGCTCCTTGTCAGCAGAGGCACCGACGGTACCTTTACCCGCCGAGCCACCGATGCTTCCCGCCATGACCGCTGACGATGCACGTCGCCTTGGAGCTCTGCATGAGTTCCAGCGCCAGCGACCACCCAGGTTTCGTGGGGAGACGGACCCCCAGGAAGCCGAGGAGTGGTTGGAGGTGGTCGTGCGAGTTTTCAGGTTAGTGAGGACACCGGAAGACCTCATGGTGATCCTTGCAGCGAGCCTCTTGCACACGGCAGCAGGCAGATGGGGGAGCTTGATGCTCCAGGTGCACGACGAGACATCTCTTCTCTAGACGGACTTTGAGAGAATCTTCCGCTCCGAGTTCGTCCCAGCCACCCTCCGTGCAGTGCACATCCATGAGCTGCTACAGCTACGGCAGGGCAGTATGACAGTGGCCCAGTACTCGGTGAGATTTACTGATCTCTCACGCTACTCCACAGATATGGTGCGGGACCCGTTCTTCCAGGCCCGGACCTTCGAGCAGGGACTGAGGCAGTAGATCAGGGCTTCGATGATCTCCCTCAACATTCTGACACAGGCAGAGGTGTTTGAGAGAGCCCTTCTGGTGGAGAGTTTTCTCGCCGAGCAGGCTCCAGTGACAGGGCCCTCCGCAGGACGGCCCGTAGTAGGGTCTTCTGCAGCTGGCAGTACACAGGTGATGCAGAGGTCCAAGCGGGCCAGACCATCAGATGGGAAGTCTCAGGATGAAGATTTGGTTGTGCGGGGAACCCGAAAGAGAGCCAGCTACACGAGGGGCAAGCATTGCTACGCATGCAGCGGGAAAGGTCACATGGCTCGAGACTGCCCGACTCATCTTGCAGATGAGAAGCAGGTGGTAGAGGGACCTACCAGATAGAGGTTTGGCCACGGTGGTCCGCAGGGTGCAGGCGGACGAGGCAGAGGAGCTGGCCGAGTAGCCGATGGTGGGAGACACTTCGAGGTGTTGCCACCACCACCACCAGGAGGTCCACCCCGACCGTAGGGAGTTGGTGGACATGGGAGAGCTCATCTTCAGGCAGCTGAGGCCTTCGATCATGGAGCTCTGGGAGTAGATGGACAGGTGCAGAACTAGTGAATACGTCTTTTGTACCTCTAGTTCCTTGTTGGTTTTGTGTAGCGTCTTTGTATTATGAGCTGCAATATTAAAAGACACATACCTTAGTGATGTTTTCATTCCTGTCCTCTTTTGTGTGTTACTAAGAGGTTCCAGTTTTGACTGTTGACTTGACCCTCACTTGTGAGACATCTACTGGAGGAGACCCAGTTACCACACACTGATGCCGACAGTGTGATTCACCCCTTGGAGGCGAGAGTAACGGTAGGATCTCTTGGTAGTAGCGTCGAGGCCTTACGACGACATCCTTGGTATGGATTAGTATCATCCATGTCGGGATTGACTGTATTAGGCAAAGAATGTGGTTCATCCAGGGGATGGGACCAGATTTCTTTTATCGGCAAACAATAAATCTTCCAGCTCTTGTGGGACCTAAGATGGTCCAGGTCATCCAGGGGCGGATGAGTATAGCTCAGAGCTGACAGAAGTCTTATGCTGACAGGAGGCGGAGGCCATTAGAGTTCGAGGATGGTGACCACGTCTTCTTGCGTGTCTCACCTTGACGTGGTTTACGGAGATTTGGCCAATGCGGAAAGTCGTCTCCATGCTTCATCAGACAATTCCACATCCTCGACAGGATTGTCAAGGTGGCTTATCGCCTGGCTCTACCACCACAGTTGCGCTGGGTGCACGACGTCTTCCACGTATCTCAGTAGAGGAGATACGTGCACGACCCAACGTCAATATTTGACCATGGGGAGCCAGACATAGATGATGGGGCGACTTTTGCGGAGGTCCCAGTAGAGATCGAGGATCGACTGGAGCGGGTCCTACGTGGATGATCGATTCCTCTAGTGCGCTTTAGATAGCAGCACAGAAACCTCCAGGAGAGCACTTTGGAGCGGGAGGCTCAGTTGCGTGCTTAGTACAGCCTTTGTATCCCTATGTTTGTGGCGAAGCTTTACGGGTACGTAAATCCCTGTGGTGGGAGTAATGTAAAGACCCGTAAATTTCAAGGAAATTTTTTTCATAATTTTCTTTGGAATTTTACAAGAGCTCAGTTTCTGACGGCACCTGATTCCGAGGCCCGGTGTGCCCGGAATCATTTTCCGATGTTTGGCTCAGGTACGTTCAGTGAACGGACGAGCAAGTTTTTTTAACTTTTGAACCGGTGCCCGGAATCGAATTTTGAGGGCACCGATGAAATCCCAGCGCCGGTATTTTCTTAGAAACGCCTCTTCCAGAGTTGCGTTTTCTCGGGTGTGGTTTTTAATTTTCGGGCTTAAAGTTAAGAAATAAAATAATTTTACAACAACTTTATTTTATTTCACTTAAGCCACTTGAAGCCACTTGGAAGCCACTTAAACTGAGTTGAAACAGATAGGGGACTATCCAGAAATATCCTACCCTCTCGGTAGGATATTTGTGAGGTGGGGCCCGCCCGAGACCCGCCGTTTATTTCCGCTAAGTAACGCACCCGCGAAAACCCGTCATCATGAAAGTCAACTGATGCGTTTTCTTAAATTCTCAATAGACCATTTAATTGGGCGGTTTATTTCGTAAATTTAAAGAGCTATTTCTTTCGTCGAATGAATTCAACGAATTGATGGTTCATTACTTACCCTTTTTCGTTGGTTGACATAATAATAAAATAAGACCAACCAGTATTTTTGGAGGATTACCGGTTGAGAGGTTTGACAGAGTCCTCGTGCCTTTATCCTTCTTCGCGAAGAACACGAAGAATGCGAAGAACGCGAGGAACACCGACCTCCGACGAAGAACACCGAACCCAGAAATCGACGACGCGATGCCGTGTTCCGCGAGGCCGACGTTCCCTTCCTGCAACGTTCTTCTGCGATGTCTCTTCCTCCGCAACGGATCTTCGACCAGCTGCTTGAGGTAAGAGTCTCGGTTTTTCTTTTTAATCTCCTTTATGGTTTTTACCAAAACACGGATTTAGTTAATTAAATTAAATCTGCTGTTTCATGGTCCGTTGAGTTCGCCGACTCAACGCCGGTTTCCGCGACGACACGACGCCTTTTCGCGACGACGCGACGATCCCCTCCTTCCGCGACGAGAAATTCCGCGAAGAACGTGCGTACGTCGACGACCGACGAGGTAGGGAATTATTTTGGAATTACCCCTTTTTATATTCCCGTAAATTTTTCTTTAAAAAAGTTAAAGAACCGGATTCGTGAACAAGTTTAATTTATTAAAATTTTTGTTTCCTATGTGGAATAAAAGTTCTCCCATTGTTTATATCTAACGCGGAGGGTGCGGGCCAAACGAACACGGCCCGACGACCCTCCGCCATTCTTCGTTGTTATGCGGATTTGGTGGGCGACGACGGAACGTGCCGTAACGGAGGTGTGATGGTTCTGCAGTGAAGAGAGAGTCCCGGGAGGAGCAGCGGCACAGACGGGAAGAAAAACGGGCCACCGGAGAGACTCCGGCGGCGGCGCGGGTCGCCGGCACGGTGGCGCCGGACGAGACCGCCGCGGCACCGGCCGCGGCGGCGGCGCTCGCAGGACGTGGCTGAAGCCGCGTTCGGTGCCAGGGAGACACCCTGCGGGTGTCGCGGGGGTGTCACGCGGGGGCGGCAGCTCCCCCCCGCGTCACTCGGGACGCGGCTTCAGCCGCGTCCGCCTGTCTGGCCGACACCCCGCTGGTGCCACGGGGGTGTCACGCGGGGCGGCGGCTCCCCCCGCGTCGGCCGCTCGGCCGCTCGGCCGAGCCGGGCCAGGCTGGCTGAGCCAGACCGGTCTGACTGGGTCAGACCGGGTCGGACTGGGTCAGACCGGGTTCGGCCGACCCAGAGGGGGTCGGGCCGGGTCGGCCCGGGCCCAGACCCCCCCGTCTTCAGACGTTTTCGTTCGAATGCCAGTAACATGAGCTACGGGCCTCCAAACGACTCTCCGTCAGCGGAAATGCGATCCTTGGATCGAGACGGTCGTTTCGGTATATCGCACTCAAGGTTTCGGGTTACTTTGGGTTCAGCCGAGTTGGTTCGTACACAAAACCAACCGGGCCCTCGGAGCGGAAACGCTCATATCTTGAGCTACGGATGTCTGATTGACGTGCCATAAGCTTTGTTGAATTCCTCTAAGTGAGACGGATCTTTTGGAATACTCCGCCCGAGGTTTGGACACAGGTGGAGTACGGTCAGGTTGGTTCGTACACGAAACCAACCGGACCCTCGGAGCGGAAACACTCATATCTTGAGCTACGGACGTCCGATTGACGTGCCGTCAGCTTTGATGAGTTCCTCTAAGTGAGACGGAACTTTGGCTCACTCCGCCCGAGGTTTGGACGCAGCTGGAGTACAGTCGGGTTGGTTTTTCCTTAAAAATCAACCGGGCCCCTGGGACGAAAAAGCCAATAACTCTCAAACCGGGCGTCTGATTGACGCGCTGTCTGCGACGTTGAGTTCCTGTTGACGATACAGAACTTTTGGATACATAAACTTCGGACTTTGTGACAGTTGATGTATCGGCCTCTCGGCTCGTGGAGTGGACCCTCCCGGACGAGCTTGCTGTGTGCGGGAACCTTAGTGCTGGCTGCGACTTCGACGACGGTGCAGAGATCCTCAGTGGACCGTGATGACGATTGTGCAGAGATCCTCAGTGGACTGCGACGGTGAAGACAGCTGGTCTTGTATCCTATGTGAGTCCCAGCTGTGCTGGTCTTGTATCCTATGTGGGTCCCAGCTTAGATGATTCAATTCTGGTCTTGTATCCTATGTGGGTCCCAGTATAGATGAATCAATGAAGAGTGCTGGTCTTGTATCCTATGTGGGTCCCAGCCGTGCTGGTCTTGTATCCTATGTGGGTCCCATCTTAGACGATTCAGTACTGGTCTTGTATCCTATGTGGTTCCCAGTATAGATGAATCAATGAACATAGCTGGTCTTGTATCCTATGTGGGTCCCAGCCATGCTGGTCTTGTATCCTATGTGGGTCCCAGCTTAGACGATTCAATACTGGTCTTGTATCCTATGTGGGACCCAGTATAGATGAATCAATGAAGAGTGCTGGTCTTGTATCCTATGTGGGTCCTAGCCGTGCTGGTCTTGTATCCTATGTGGGTCCCAGCTTAGATGATTCACTGCTGGTCTTGTATCCTATGTGGGTCCAAGCATAGATGAATCAATGAAGACAGCTGGTCTTGTATCCTATGTGGGTCCTAGCTTAGATGATTCAATATCTATGTCTGATCATCTCTTTCACCTTTTCGATGATGTATACCTGCGTGAGCTGAATCCTGTGTTACTATCCTTTGTGGAATGTGTTGAGCTATCTTGTGTGGATTTACTGTTTACTCTCCTTTGTGGATTGTGTTGAGCTATACTGTGTGGATTTACTATTTACTCTCGTTGTGGATTGTGTTGTGTGCTATCCTATGTGGGTATACGTTTGCTTTCCTGTGTGGAATGGGTTGTTCTTGGGCTCGGACGTTGGAGCCAAACGGGAATTGATGACTTAGGTATATGTATAGGAATATACCTAAGCAGTGTCGGTTGTTACTTCGTGATTGTATCTTTCCTTTTCGGTTTATCCTTTGTAGATTTCGGGAGACCTTCGGGGGTCTCGGGGTCCCTACTGAGCAGCTTATACTCACCCCTGCACGGGCTATGCCCGCACTACGTTGTGTTGGTTGCAGACGACGGACAACGCTGATCGTGGTGGAGGCGTGTGGAGCAGGATGGTACCTGGAGGTGGACCACTGGGCGGGACGTACTCGGAGCGGTCAGGTGGGCCCGAGGAGAAGTGGAGGCTATCTGTACCCACCCTTCAGGTGGGACTTCCAGAGGACGGCTCGACGCTGCTGTTTTTCCTTTCAGTTTCTGTTTTTCCTTTCAGTTGTACTTTACAGTTGGGCTTGTATTTCCGGCCCCTTTTACTTTCAGCACAGCTTGTGCCATTTTTACTTAGTAATCACTTTTCCGCTTCCTTACTCTGTGGTGCTTGTTTACTTTTCAAAGGCAATGCCTTCCCTTTTGTTGGGATTTACGCCTTGGTGCTAGTCTCCAGCCCCTGGCCTATGGAAGGCGGGCTTGGGGTAGTCACGACACGGGCCCCGAGGATGGGTCGTGACAAACGAATATGAAGAGAACTCCATCAAAACCTCTTTTGTATAGAACTTTCTCTATGTGATCTGGGCTATCATAAGGATTAAAATTGACCACACGTCTCTGGACTTGTTCTTTCCTGGCTCTATCAGGTGGAAGTGTTCCATTTTGAAGGTATTCTCTGATAGGTGTCATCCATCCTGTAGTATGACCATATGGTTCAGATATGGGACTAATTTAATTGATTTCCATTGTTATGGCTTGAACATAAGGTGAAATTGTACGACGGTGGGCAATACTGATACTTGTCTCATCCCGATTTGGATCTGCCAGAGCTATGGCTATATTAGCCAGTGCATCAGCTTGGGAATTTTGGGATCTCGAGACATAAGAAAATGTCAGTTCCGAAGTAAATTCTTCCATTAAATCTCTGACGTAATCATATAAAAGAATTAGCTCTTCTTTTCTGATGTCATAATTCCCATTGACTTGTTTGATTACCAGGTCTGAATCACCTTTAAACTTTAAGTGATTCACTTGTGCTTGAAGCGTCAACTCCAATCCTGCGATAAGAGCTTGGTATTATGCTTCATTATTTGTACCGCCTCCTAATAATGAGAAGGAATAATGTTGAAATGCCTTTTCTAGGGAAATGAGTACAACTCCTAACCCAACTTTTTTGAACTTTGGATCTTCCATTTTCTCCCTGTTGGTCTTCTGGAAGCAACATCAAAGTACATTTCCCATGTTTGAATACTATCTTGAATAAAGAATAATTCCTCATCAGGATGTTCAATATATGAAGATGTATCTTCTACTGAAGGACGTTTAGCCAGGAAATCAGCCAGATCACGACACTTTATTGCCTTCTGAGAAACATATTGAATATCAAATTGCTGCAAAATAACTGCCCATCCTTACAGACGTCCTGGAAGCATTGGACGCTAAGGATGAATTTGAGAGGGTTATTGCGAGATACTAATTGGACCTCATGATGTTGCAGGTAGTGTCTCAACTTCTGAACTGCAAATAGTAATTCTAGGCAGTACTTGTCAATATTTGAATATTGGGTTTCTGCTTCAAGCATAGTCCGACTGAGATAGTAGAGGTTGTTTTCATTCCCAGTATCATTCTTCTGGGCAAGAAAGTCACCCAATGATCACTCTAAATATGTCACATAGAGGATAAGTGGTCTTCCATCAATAGGTGGAATTAACACCGATAGACTCAAGATATACTTCTCAAGAATATCGAATGCTACTTGACATTCTTCAGTCCACTGGTATGTGACTCCCTTCTTCATGAATTTGGTAAAGGGTAAACTTTTTCCTGCCAAATTGGAGATGAAATTCCGAATAAAGGCTAAGTGTCCTTGAATTACTCTTAATTATTTTAAATTTCTAGGAGGTGACATATCAAGGATTGTCTTTGTCTTCTCAGGATTGACTTTGATACCACAAGGGAATGCAAAAAAGCTGAGAAATTTTCCTGAGGTTACCCCAAAAGCACATTTTAAGGGGCTCATCTTCAAATTATGTTGATTAAGTTTGTGGAATATGATTTACAAATCAGCCAAATGATTAGAACTTTATTTGGATTTAACCACAAAATCTTCCACATAACATTCAACAAACATCCCTAAAAAAGGGTTTGAAGATACGATGCATGACACCCAGATATGTTGCGCCTGCATTCTTCTGGCCAAAGGGAATTTCCTGATAGCAAAACACACCCTGAGGGGATCTAATGGCTTTAGATTATTCATCTTCTAGATCCATTAGGATTTGATTATATCCAGAATATCCATCCATGAAGGAAAGTACTTCATAGCCAGCTGTTGCATCAATTAAGAGTTCTGTAATCGGTACTAGAAAATAATCTTTAGGATAATGCCGATTAAGATATCTGAAATCAATGAAAACTATACTTTAACCATTCTTATTTTTCACTAGGACAATATTATCCAACCACTTGGGATATTGAACTTCTTTGACAAAGTTATCTTTGATGAGCTTATCCACTTCAGCTTCAATTTTGGAAGCAAAGGTTGGGTGTGTTCTTCTAGAAGCTTGTTTGATTCATCGATGTTCGTCTGGAAAACCCAAACGATGAGGGGAAACATTAGGATCAAGAACTGGCATCTCTGTATAGTTCCAAGAAAATATATCTTGATTTTTCTTTAAGCATGAAATATACATCTCTTGCTTTTCAAGAGTCATGGCCGTACTAATTAAAGTGGGGAGTGGATCTTCTTTTGTACCCTAAATTATTTCATTGAGTTCATACACGGTGGTAGAGATACCCTCTTCAAATGCCGGAGGAGCATCCATGAGATCTTCCTCTTCTTCTACAACATGTGTTATTTCTTTTGTTTCCACTTGCATAGTAGATGAAGAAGCATAATTTCTGTGATCAGAAGAGTTGTTAAAATTTGAACATCTTGAAGAAGAAGCTTCAATTTCTGACCCTATTGATGATGAAGGGTCTTCCATGGGAAATATAGAGGAGATGATGGATTGAGAATACACATCATCATTCACTTCTAACATTGCTATAACTTCTTCTGGCCTGGTTGGCGATGTATAGACTTGTTGGATTTCAGCAGATGAAATGAAGACATCTTCATTTGAGCTTTCATCATTGCTTGGTGAATCACCAATTTCTCCCATGATTTCTGGCTTGATTACCATAATTGACATTATGGAAGTTTCCATAAGAGTATTTTGATTTGGGTATATCCTGTCACTTTGACTGATAGACAACACATAATCAGTACTCACATGTGTAAATGGGTTTACAGGAATCTTTTCCAAACCATATGGAGCATTAACTTTGGCAATCTCCCTTGTTGTGTATTTCTAATTTCCCTTTATGTGGTAGAATTCCACCTTAATGTATTGAGATTCTCATGTCTTGAATGGGGATTTATCACCATACAACGTTCCAATTTGACCATCAAAACAATATTTGATACATTGATGGTATGATGAATGGATAACTGCATGTTGATGTAGCAAGGGTCTTCCAAGCAATCTGTTGAAGGTTGAGTATTGATCAACAACCATGAAATATGAATTGGATACAAGATCTCCAAACTATGTTTAGAGTGTAATCTCACCCGGTGGTTCTTTGTTCATTTTTATCATATCCTTGTAACATCAATGTAGAAGGAGATAAATCAGATTATGTGAGGCCCAATCGACGAAGTGTACGAATGGGAATGCGGTTGACTCTTGAACCATTATCAATGAAGACTCTTTGGATGTCTACACAATTGACCTTTCTAGATAAATACAAAGGTCTAATATGTCCATTCATGGCATCATCTTCAACTTCATCTATGAAAGATATCACTTCATGGAATTCTACATGATTATTCTCTACATGATAGACTTCGGCTGCATCAATTTCAGTTTCAAACTCCTGAGGATTTGACAATGCCTCGATGAGTTCCTCTCGAAGATCCTTTGATAAATTCAAAGAATCCAGAATTGATAAATTGTATGATATTTGGTCCAAGTGTTTAAATACATCATATTTTTGATCCAAAGGTCTGCGTTTCCCAACAAGAACATGTGGTTTTGCAGGTGCCTTAGGAGTTGATGCTTTGGAAGTTGATGCATCTTGTTTCAGAATAGGAGTTGATAATACTTCTGGCTTTGGAATATTAGAAAGATTAGGCTATTTACTTGTTGAGAGGAAGAAGGTGGAATATTCAATCGATCTTCCAAAATAATTGTGCTAGGGCTGAGTCTTCCTTGTGTGGAAGAACTTTCTTGTTCTTGTTGAGCTCGTTGAAGGGCTCTACCACGAGTTTCTGCTCCATACATAGTTCTAGCAGGGGTAGAATTGGAATAGTGGCCTCTAAAAGAGCCACGTCTTCCCCTGTATCGTGAGCCTCTTGAACTTCCTTTGATTCTTCTATTTGATATAGGAAACTAGGGCTCATCAAAATCAAAACTGTGACTAGCATATGGATCTGTTAATTGAACCATATTAACAGAACCGAATATCAACCCTTCATCCGATGAAAATTCTTCCTGATTAGCCTGTTTAGGCTGTTCCATTTCATTGGGCGGTGCCTGTTGTTTCGAATTAGATAGCATAAAATCTTCCATTTTCAAATACAACTTAGGCTTTGACACAATTTCATATTATTCTGATTGTTCTTATTTCTTTGAATTATACCGTTTCTTTGAGGATTTTCCCTCTGATGAAGAGGGTTTTGCTGTGGAATTCATGGTAGAAGACACAATTGGTTTCTTCAATTGTGTTTGAAAAATGGAATGAGTTCGGTTGATCATTTTTCTGACCATCCAATCATCATATTTTTGCGCATTTTTGTTCTTGACTTTTTTCCACTCGCCTTCCTCATCTGGATCTCTAGCAGTAACACATGCTACCTGAGCTGAAGAACCTTTCATTTTGACTTGTCTTGAGTCGACCATTTTTCTCAAAAGGTCTTTGAAGACAAAACACTCTTGAATGGGAAACCCCAACATTTGATGAAATGGAAAATAGATGGGACAATCTTCATCTCATTCCTTGTTCGGCCTCTCGGGCCTTGGCAACGAAATCAAATTATTTTCCAGAGCAGAAATGAAGTAACCAGGAACATTTTCATTTCAAAAAGAGTAAACTTTTCTCTTCAAATCCTAAAATTTTTTTAGTCTTGGATCTCTTTGATCATCTTGACGAAACAGGCTCTATTGTTGGCGCTCAGGAGGGAGAGCCCTTCGAGTAGATGAAGGTTTTGAAGTAGAATCAGGTACATGTGATTGTTTAAGCATAACTGTAGCAGTCTCTGCTTTGCCCATTCTATATCCAAGAGATGATGGAATTACTTGTGCTTTATCCTTAGTCTTTATAAGAGAGTCTTTAATCTATTGAGTGATTGAAGTAAGGTCTCGAAACCCACCTGTGTATTTCACAGGGATCAATGGTGTGCGTAATTCATCACACAGATTTTCCACACAGATTGGTAACAATTTTTCTTGAGGGAGTGCTAAGCTCAGGGAATATGTTAATCCCTTACAGCGATCAATGAAATCTAAAACCCTTTCATTTTCCATTTGATTCAAATTTGTAAGATAAAAAACTATTGTCTTTGGAAAAGTTGAGATGAATTGAAGAATAAATTTTTGACGAAGATCCTCCCACTCAGTAATTGACCGAGATTGCAAGCTTCTGTACCAAATAAAGGCTGGTCCTTGTAATGACTATACAAAACACCTGATCTTAACTGGTACTTGTAGCTGGGGGGTTCCCATCATAAGATCAAAACAAGAAACAAAATGTGTTAAGTGTTGCTCTGGGTCTACCGAACCCTTAAAGATCGGGAATGTGGTACTTGAAAAATTTTATGTGGGAGGAATTGCATCAACCCATTTAGGGTAAGATCTCTTCTCTGGTTGAAACGGAGCACGCTTTCCTTCCATATCTTACAAATGATATTTTAATGACTCGGTATTAGTTTTTAACTGTTGGGAAATATCCGGTTGGGCTTGGACCTAAACAGGTGCAATGACTAAAGCTTGGACAGATGTGATGGCTGGTACTGGAACTGATGGTAGCACTGTCGATTGTTGTTTCACTTGAACCGTAGGATTAGACCTATGAGGGTGTACTGGTAGATGATGATTTTCTTGATCCATATCAGTAGCCGTAAAAAATTCCCTTGGCTGACTGACTCCAGCACGCTTAGGAGGAAGACTACCTTGAAGTAATTCTGCGTTCAACCTCCTCGATTCCTTCATTTCTTCCTCCTGTTGTGCAAATCTTTTCTATAGTGAGAGTGATTGGCCTTCTCCATAAGAAAGTTATGTAACCTAATTCTTTCCTTTCCCCTTATTAGACACATCTCGGAGAGGGGGAAGTGGGTTACTTGAAGGATTACCTAGATTCTGGGTAATTATTTGATTTCGTGTATGCACACCTTCTTCATTTGTGTCTGTGCATTCAACTTCTTGAGCAGGAACCTCTTCATATGATCCCTCTGAGTGAGACTCATCTGGTGGATTAGAAACAATGGAATTGATGACATTAATTGATGCATAATGCATTGCATCCCTTCTATCTGAATTTCTACGATATTTTCTTCATCCATGTCCCTGATGAGACATTGCCTTTTGTTGATTTGATTCCTCAGGAACTTCTTGACGAACCGTAATTTGGGGGGAATCTTCTGATAATATGGCTATTCGTTCCTCTTAAGGCTTCTTCCCTAATCGAGAGAATACTAACATTCTCTGAGGAAGATATTGATGATTTTAAAACGTCCCCCGTCTGGTGGACTGGGGCGGTTCCTGCTCAACTCCTCGAATCCTATTTGTTGATTCCGAGGGTTGGGTTAAAGGAGTCCCCAGTCTGGCAAGCTGTGGTGTCTCTTGAGATGCTACATATGAGAACTTATTGAAAGCTCTCCTGATCTTGCGGACTTTAGTTCGTAAATTAGCTAGATGCATCAACCTGCATCCATTTTTATCACCCGGCTCAAAAGACCGTTGGATGATTTCTGACACTTCTGTCACTTGATGATGTCCTTGCTCCAAACAAGAGGCCTGTTCAATATTCTCGTTTTCTTGATGCAAAATTAATTCAACAACTTCTTCTATGTATGCTTTATTTTGAGAGGAACTAGTTGAAGCCAGTTCTTGGGCAAGCTTTTTATTACAAACAAAACCCATTGACTGTGGCCAGCCATGGGCAATAACATTGCATGAGACCATTTTCGGCGGGATTTGCTGACTGGAGAGCATAGTGAAATGTAGTAATCCATGGACACCCCGTCCCCTGATATGGATACATGATGGGGCATTGGAAATTAACTAGCACAATCTTCTTAGTGCGCTAAGGCATGAACGTTGAAGGGATCTCTACTGTTCTTCAGCCTTCAGATATCGAGAAACTGAGAGAGATGCCAAGTCAATTAGGTGTTGTAACCCTTCTATTATCTTGACATGATTTTCATATTCATCATAAGATAATATTTTCTTTTTCAACTGAAAAAGCGTTTTCCATATGTTTTGGAGAATATCGTGAATTCCATCTTCTATTAACATCTCTGGAATGTCATACTAAGAGTCATCCAAAATCCAAAACATCACTGGCAGATCACCTTTCTCTAGTTTTTTTCTCATATTCAATACCTCCTATTTATCATTCAATGAAGATTATTCTACCTGATTAGACCAGAGCTGGTGCTTCCTTGTTTCTTCATCGGATTCAACAAGATTGGTAAGAAATTTACTGATCAAACTAGAAGATGAATGACCCAGGGGTGGTTCAGAGAATGACATAAACCCCAGTCTATCTTCTGATTGAGAAAGTGTTTCACCTGATAGTGGTAAAACATTATACATGACTCTCTTCACATTTTCATGTGCCTCAAGATAAGAGGGATTTCTCATCAAAACATTTTCCATTGGAGCATTTTCCAGGCAATGTGCATTATTAGTGCGGAGAGGACTTTCACAGCTAAATTCATAATCCTGGGGAGGACCACCATGGTGGGTTACAACAAAAGATGAATCATTTTTCTCCTTGGTCTTCTGACCACACAGAGTGATCCTGTGGCTCTCATCTGAAGATGAAACTTTAAGATCGACCGCATTGTCATGAAGCAAGCCTTCATGAGGAAGTATCTGATGCAGACCTTCAGAATTAATGTTCCTACTATTGGGAACTGAGAGAGTAGAATCATGAGTTGCAACAGATAATTGTTTGAGTGCATCAAGAACTCCAGCATCGAGAAAGGCCTAGTTACAAGTTGGCCCTTGTTTTCTTGACTGTGTTGGGTGGGTCTTCTTCTTAGACACCTTCTTACTCACTTTGGGAACCACTTGTTGAAGAAAGTTGTCATTATGGGAAGGTGTATGTGCCCTCGTAGGAGAAATGATCAGGTTAGGCTGATTATCTCCACTCAAATAAGGTGTATGTGCCTAACTTTTCTGTCCGTATGATATGGGGAATATGCCCCACAACCCTCTTGGACTGGAACAAATGTGTGTGTTTGTTCCGGAGTGAACTGTTGATGTGTCACTCCCCGACTAGGGATAGATTTATGTGTCTTTCCCTGAGATGCTGCTAATGCTGTTATATTATCATGGTAGACATCCAGAATATGAGCAGGGATTTTTTTATGCTCTTTCACCATTGACAGAATGTGCTTGGTGACTTCAGTAGCTGGAATGGGGATATACGTCCATTCCGTTCTTGGAGTAGGTGTATGTGCCTTCTCCTGTC
Organism: Viscum album; assembly: GCA_963277665.1. Classification (NCBI taxonomy): domain Eukaryota; kingdom Viridiplantae; phylum Streptophyta; class Magnoliopsida; order Santalales; family Viscaceae; genus Viscum; species Viscum album. The sequence continues at coordinate 973,489,701 of OY728151.1, read as the reverse complement.
CTCGTTTTCCTGTCAATGAATTCTGATAGTACTCATGTGTGGGGGCAGAGAGTTGAGTCTGCCTCCTATTTGTCACTGGAGCTTTCAGAATGACTTCTCTGAATGCTACCAAACGAGACTGTTGGTAGGGATGATCAATACTAGTAGGTGTATGTGCCTGCTGATTGCACTCCACCGAACATGGTTGATGAACTTCCTTCAATACTGACAGACAAGGATGCTGGTAGGATTGATGAGTGTAAGCAGGTGTGTGTGTCTGTTTACCAGTTGTCAACACATTGGGTTGGAGGGCTCCATCGCATGTAGTCAGATGAGCCTGCTGACTAGCCGATGATTTATAAATAGGTGTATTTTTCTGTCTGTAGTACTCCGCTGGAATTGCCTGGCGGGATTGGCATGCTGCTGCCAGACGAGTCTGCTGGATAGTGGAATTAAAACAGATGGGTGTGTGTGACCGCTCATTTCTTGCCACCAAGTTAGGTTGGTAGACTTCTTCGGAAACGGAAGAGATAAGAAACTGCTTACTGTTAAATGGTTGTCGACTTTTTTGGTTCGTCTTGCCTGCTCGGGTTCGAGGAACCTAAGCCGAACGCCTGGACATGACACCCTCATCATGTTGATGGCATACTGCCGCACGAGTATGGCGGCGATTGTTGGTGGGAGCCCTTGGGAAGGACTCATGTTTCTATGAATTAAGGCCCTGAGTGGCCTTCTCATTCACCTCTTGAGAATATGGGAGGGAATGTTTGTTGCGTTCTAGGGATAACAACCCGAAACGCTTGGAGACGGTGGTTAGCACCGCCTGATTCTTGATCACTGGTCATCGCTGTCCGGACGACCAGGGTGGATTGTTCACCCGGAGGGCTTGTCAAGAAGCCTCCAGAGTTGGAATGGTAACGTGTGGACGGTACTCCTTAACCAGTGCATTCAATACCCAGAATTGAAGATGCTGAATAGGTGATGTCACCCTCAGAGCGGATGACGATCCAACAGGAGTGGCAGCAGAAGCATTCATAGTAGAGGTTTTCATAGCAGAGGCATTCACAGACGTGAACTTAAGAAAAACCATTCTCGTAATGTAGAAAATCATATAAAAGAGTGCCTGTTTGATATAATAGTCGTAATCAAGATAAGTCCGACCACTACATATTTTGGATAACCACATATATTATTGATTGTTTTGTTGGCCCTCTCATTGAATTTTAAATAGGGGCCTAACAAATAAGTAAAACATCATTTTATCTTGGTTAAGGATTCACGTCGGGTTCACCATTTTTTGTTTCCTCTAGAATTGGGGATGATCTCATTGATTTAAGATTCAAACATTCCAAGAGGGTTATAACAGGTTTGTTCATAGAACCGGAAACATCCAATGATTCCAAATCCATTTTGACCAACTTTACAAAGGTAGGTTCTCGTTAGTTGTGAACTGATGAGACTTAATTACTTTCATTGGTCGAGAGGATGGGGGGTCGGACTAATCACACTTTTTTGAGGGGAATTATTTTCTACTCCAGGACTATCTTTATAGATTTAATTTATATTCATAAATCCTTATTACATTACCAAGTATGAAAATGAGCTTTTCTTTAGATCTGACAATCAATGATTAATATGTATGAGATTTAGAGAATCTTTTATATGTATTCGAGGTTCTTCGTCGATAGAGAATAATTTGTATTTGTTTAGAGATTCTTAGTCAATTGTATATTTAATACATTATAAAAAGTCTCTTGGTCATTAAGATGACCATACTGGTTTTAAAACCACTCAGTGGGGCACTTGAAGTTTATTGTCATTTAGAAGGACATGAATTATTTCATAGTTGGGATCATACCCGCAGATGGGCTACCTACGTATCCTTTGTTTTAGAAAAGGAATCAGAACCCACGTAGTTTGAGTAAAGAAGTATGGGGTTTATTCATGATTGATGACTCAAAGAAAGTTGTCATAATTACTTTTACACTCTAAGCTCACATGAGTCATGCTCGGTGTGAGAAACAAGAGGTATTGGTAAAACCAGACAATTTTTACATCATAAGAAATGATGTGGGGTTTATGTATGTATGACTGCCCAAAATAGATGAAGATTGGGTTTTACTTAAAGGAAGAAACCCAGAAACAAGGTCCATAAAGGTATATGTGCTTTATGGAGATTTGGATACTCTAACTTGGGGCTTCTTCTTAAAGAAGAGGTCCAGGTTAAAGAGAATTATTACTGGGGCTTACTCCGGAAAAGGAAGCCCAGGTTAAGGAAATTCAGATTTTGGGAACCTGGGCCACCTTTTTAGGAGTTAGCCCCAATCCATGTTCTCTTAATTTGGGAATCCTTTTTAGGAATAAGCCCCAGGTTCCCAAAATCTGAATTTCTTTAACCTGTGATTCTTTTTCAGAAATAATCCCCAGTCATAATTCTCTTTAACCTGGGCCTCTTCTTTAAGAAGAATCCCCAATTTAGAGTATCCAAATCTCCATAAAGCACATATAACTTTATGGACATTGTTTCTGGGTTTCTTTCTTGAAGTAAATCCCAATCTTCATCTATTTTGGGCAGTCATACATACATAAGACCCACATCATTTCTTATGATGACACAATTGTCTGGTTTTACCAATACCTCTTGTTTCTCACACTGAGCATGACTCACGTGAGCTCAGAGTGTAAAAGTAATTATGAAATCTTTCTTTGAGCCATAAATCATGAATAAACCCCATACTTTTTTACTTGAACTACGTGGGTTCTGATTCCTTTTCTAAAAGAAAGGATACGTAGGTAGCTCATCTGTGGGTGCGATCCCAACTATAAAATAATTCATGTTTTTATGAATGACAATAAACATCAAGTTCCTCGATGAGTGGCTTTAAAACCAGTATGGTCATCATAATGACCAAGATAATTTTTATAATGTATTAAAGATACCATTGACTAAGAATCTCTAAAAAAATAAAAATGATTCTCTATCGGAGAAGAATCTAAAATACATATAAAAGATTATCTAAATCTCAACATATTAATCATTGATTGTCAGATCTAAAGAAAAGCTCATTTTCATACTTGGTAATGTAATATGGATTTACTAACATAACTTAAATCTATAAAGAGAGTCCCAGAGTAGACAATAATTCCCCCCAAAAAGGTGTGATGAGTCCGAACTCCCATCCTCTCGACCAATGAAAATTCTTAAGCCTCATTAGTTCACAACTAATGAGCACCTACCTTTGGAATGTAGGTCCAAATGAATATGGAATCACTAGATGTTTCCAGTCCTATGAAGAAACCCTTTAGAAACTGCTTGGAATGTTTGAATCTTAATCAATGAGATCATCCCCAATTCCAAAGGAAACAATCATACAAAAAATTCCCAAAATATTTCTTGAAGGGTCAAATTGGGACATTTCAGGGTGAAAAAACTTCTTTCAAATATTGTAAATCACAATAAATTGAGGATTAATTTTATTATAGGGAAGTGAAAAATCTCATGATTAGTAATTTGGATCAAATCAATGATTTGTATGGTTTAGAGATGACCCTGACTAATATCTTCGAGTGCCCATAGGAAGAGTATATGCTCCCCATCAATCAAATTTATGGGATGTGTTCATTTTAAAGCACTTGTGAAATGAATTCCAGGATATCAGTCCAAAAAACTGAACCCAAGAGCATTGGAGATGTAATAAACTATCCAAATAGAGACAAAATACTAGACAAAAATTCCTTTATTTCACCCCCTGAACGTTGACATATCTCTGCCTCATCATCTAGGTAAAATTAGCTTATTTACAATTTGAATGTCAAAATATCGACTCCCCTAGACTACAAGAAGATTAATTCATCACCTATTTCCCATAAGAGAAAGTTAGAGTTGTAAGAGAAAATGAAGGATGCAGATAAATAGGAGGAATAACTAAGGGTATCCCCACTTACATTTAATGAATATGTATCTACAACTATTGATGAACATAGAAAAATAAATACGGGTTCAAAAGAAGATCCACAAAACACTTTTATTAGCATGGAAATCTTTACCGAAGAATAATATGTATACACATCCATATTAGAAAAACATTGGTATGTGTTCCCAAGTAAATTAAAATAAATTTTTTCCTTATTCCTGATGTGTCCACTCACAATTTTAGATTTTACAAAAACCATTGAGTATGCAAGAAGGTATCCATAAGGACACAACCAACTCACATGTCCAAAAATGAAGTTGGAGTGGATAATCTTATCAAGGATGAATACATCTATGAGGTTCAATATCTGAAATGGATGGCCAAAGACATCCCAGTATAGAAGAATAATATAAAAATTATGGCCTCTATTGACTTTAAAGATTAGAACCGTCACTATTAAAAAGATAATTTCCCAGACCCGATCATAGATATATTGATTGATGCAATGACAAGTTATCAATTAGTATCCTTTATGGATATCTATTTAGGGTAAAACCAAATTCTTATGGGCCTAAAGATGAAAAAGACACCACCATTATCCCCCCATAGATTATTCTACTACAAATTAATGCCCCTTGGCATGAAGATTGTTGATACCACATACCACCATTTCATGCACAAATTTTTTATAAAATTCATAGTATTTTTTTTGAATTCTATGTTAATGATATATTGGTCAAATCTCAACAACATTCTCACCAATACACGGATCTTGAGGCTGTATTAAAAAAACTATGACATTATAAGCTCTAGATGAACCCCATGAAATGTGATTTCTGTGTTTTCTTGGGGTAATTTCATAGTATCATCATATGCTATAATAATATCAAAGTTGAACTTAAGAAGAAAACGGCTATCCTTATCATGCAACTCCCTTGAAACCTTAAATGGTTGAAATGATTTCAACTAAACTTGGTCTAAATCTGATGCTTTATATCCAACCTTATTTAAAAGTTTTTTTCCCTTTCACCAATTTGATGATGAATGGGGTGAAATATGAGTGGAATAATAAATACAGTGATGAATTTGAGAAAATCAAGAAATTCTTTTTGATTCCACTTGTAATGACGCCCCTTATAAAAATAGAGCTAATAATTATGTATGTGATTGAAATTGATCAATCATTGTGCACTTTAATCATGCAAAAGAATGATAGTGGGTATAGAAAAAACTTTTTTTACCTTAGTATAACCATTATCGATCTGGGGACTCATTATTCTGATATCAAGAATAGATTTCTTGCACTAATCTTCATGGTTCTAAATCAATGGAATTACCTAAAACACTATGAGGTCTATTTGGTCACTCAAAATAACCCACACCAAAAAATCTATAGCTGACCCATTTTTAATGATAGTTCATCATAATGGGTGGTTGTTTCCCAATAGTTTGACATATTGTTTACGTCTTTGAAGGAGGGGAAAGGATATTATTTAGAAATATGTCTCATAGAACATCCATTTTTCAATGAATGCTTCATTAAATACTGAATTTCAAGATGAAGAGATCAATTCTATTCAAGATGACCCCAAATCATAGAAAATTTATTTCAATGGGGAATCCAAATGTTTAATAGGGTATGTAATGGAACACCCCAAGCTCAAAAATGTTTTCTTGGGATTTGTGGTAACCTTTCATACAAAGGAAATCTTTCTTACTCCTTCTTATTGTCATAAGGATGTATAAACAATGAGGTAAAATATCGAGCCCTTGAGGAAGACCTAGAATAGGAATTCTAAAAACTATTGGGACACCTATAGGTTAAATGTGATTTCGAGTTAATAATAAAACAAATCACTGGGGATTACACTATCATTAAAGAAGAGATAAATCACATTCTTGATTTTGTCTTATGGTTAATGGCTGAGTTCCCCTTCGGGAAAATGATGAAATCCCATGATAATAGAATTTCTAGGTAGATATTTTGATGAATGCAACTATGACTTGATAGATTGAATTTGGTATGAAAAAATCTAAGGGATGATGAAACATTTAACGAAGTTACCTTTTTCTCATGATAACAGAAAATATATCTTTTAAATCAGTCATTTCCCCAAACTATATGGTCTGACATATTTGTCGATGATACCCATCATCGAATGCCTTAAAAATGAATTTCGCTCATTGAATGGAGTGGGTAAATTGAAATTTCAAAGATGAGAAATTAATTCAATTATATTTGATGGAACAAATCATAATATTTTTCTTTACAATAGGGGCATTAATAGGGCCCTTTTAGGTGTATCGATATAGAGGTGACCGTTACTATCATGAAATAAGTGCACAATAGAACCTATGGCACCAAATAGTCAGGGTTCAAGATTTACAATAAAATTTGTGTTCATGCGTACTATTGGACCACAATGACATGAGATTCAACAAATTTTAAATAATATTGTCATTCCTTCTAGGTGAATGGAGACAATATTCATCAACCCCTAAAGTTGATGGACACTGCCAAATTATCCTGGCCATTTTCCATAAGGGGAGTTGATTTCATGGGACTATATCCTCCTACCACATACTATTAATTGAAGTATATCACAACCTTTACTGAATTATTCTACAAATGGACTAAGGAAATAGACCTTAAGGAAGTAGTGGACAAAAGTGTCATCAACTTTCTGAAACCAACATCATTACCATATTTGGTGTCCCTCTTACATTATTGGTTGACAATGAAACCAACATCAATTAGGGTGTGTTGAAAAGCTATATTTGTAATATAATATCAAATACAACCACTCAAACCACATTCATGGAATGGAAAACACACACACACACACACATATATATAGGCCTTCATTAAGACTATGTTAGACATAATCTATAATATGGTGGAAAAATAAAAGAAGATCTTGTCTAGATAAGATTTTTCAGGCCTTTCCAGATTACCAGACCACAACTTGTACTACCACATGGGACACCCTATATTCACTTGTTTATAGAACAGAAGAAGTCTTACCTTTTGAGGTTCAATTTTATTTACTCATCATTTCCAGTAGTGATAAATTATCATGGATGAAAAATCCCAGAAACAAAAAGATGAACTAGAGTGTCCTGATTAGAAAATATTATTTACCATTAATCACTGGGATAATCATAAAAATAATATTTCAATATGTTTTAACAATATGGTACAACTCTAGTCATGTGAAATTAAACTACACGACAACGACCTTTCCACATGATGTAAATCATAATGGTGCCTTTATTTGTTCCATGTTGTGAAACTACATAAAATTTTAATATGTGATTGTTCGAATCATAATATTTAGTGCCAGTACCCTACCACACCATTGGTCATGAACTAAATGAGTCTGGATTATCACTCCAACGAGATATGTAGTGATGCATGGATCTCCAATTTGGGGTCCATCCACAACCCCCCCCCCTCATTGTTTACTGGTCAAACATAAACATGTACCCATTTGAGAACTATGCATGGAATTATTATCATTTTATATTAGATACATAGTGATGCATGGAACCTATATACGGGTCCAACTGCCACAAAATCTAAATTCCCCTATCTTTTACATGCATCTCTTTTGTGTGGGGGATGAAACCATTTCCACTCATTTTTTCTCATATCAGGCATAACTCACATGGGCTAATGAGTTTTTGTAAAAAAAATATGTACATAAGTATGGAATATCGATTCACATCATGGTTATCATGGTCATAGTTGTAAAATCTTAAAAGGAAAACCATATGTCTTTAACCACACTAATTTATACTATATAGTTTATTAATAACTACATATGGATGGATTCTCATTCACAGAAGATACAAAGTGATGCCAAGATCCTGCATCCTCGTAGCGCCAAAATATGGGGAATTCCCATACTCCCCCTTATATTATAAGGATCTACATAAGAGTATCCAATATGGTCTCTTACCTTATGATTGAGCCTGTAATAAAAAAACACCTTTCTCCAAACCAGAATTCAATTAGTATGGTTAATCTTTTCTAAAACTATGTGTGGATGGATTATTTCTACAATGATATACATTATGATTCTTAGGTCATATACGCTAGTCTATCCACAATATTACCTTTTCATATTGTTTCACCTTCATCCATACCACATGATGTTAGAATGTATAAATGATGTCTTTACTGTGTGACCTTAAATTTTGTGGTTCTGTAAGAACTATGTGTGGATTGATTCTTCTATAAATGAAATATGTAGTGATACTGGGAATTCATGTCATAGTCTAATCCATGTGGTAAATGAAAATATCCTCTCTCATTCGCAAAAATAAAAATCTATTTAAGATATCTTAATTTGGGTTCCCTTATTCCGGATTCCACAGTGGAAATATAGATTTCCCCTTCTACATATGAGTCAGATCTAGTAAATCATGACTTCACCTCATGAAAAATGTTAGTCCGAATTATTTCATTATATTAAGACATAATCTTTCAACATATCATACTACGAATAATAGAAAATTTAATATATTTATAATCATTCTCACACTATCAATAATACAATGTCTAATAATTAAGTAATCACTTTTCTAAAAATGTATTAACATTACCCTATTGGAATTGCAAAAGACTCCCACCAATCAGACCTTTCAATAGGAGGAGACTATTCATAGATTACGCAGTACCATACCCTTATTGTATTTTCATAAAGTTTCCCCCAAAAAATGTTTGTCAACTAGTGGTACATTCATCCTTGGGATAAGCCACTTATATCTCCAGGAGACAGGGTGAAATCATTTCAAACCCCTCTATTTTACATATTCCAAATCCATCCCTCATATTTTTGTCCTATTTCAATTCACTATCTCTAAGAAACACCACGATCATAGGTTATCTTTTTTATACCACATGTACGATGTATTCTAGAAAATCTATGATCCGATAGGCCTCATACTATTCAATGCTTACATAATACTATAGCCCTTTTCATATGACCTGAAACTAGAAGACATTATATCGTACATGTTACTTTATGTTAAAACACATAGACTCCAATGAATTATATACTACCTGATTTTCATTCAAATTAGATACATAGTGATGCCATAATCAAACATTTTCGGCTGAGATGTAAAGAAAAAAATTCACCCTTACCAGTGTATGGTTCATAATAGCTTACAAAAGAATCTAACTTAAATACTTGGTGATTTTGGTATGGAATTATCTTTCCACACCCATGAAATTTCATGACCAAAACCTAACTATTTGTATAGGGATAACATAATAAACAAAATAATTCATTGGACATCGATAGTAGAATATCTAATACCTGAGGACACCTCTATCCTGATTCTCTTGTAACATTCCCCTGTTAGAATTTATTAACTTCTTCCCTAAAATGGTCCAATCAACTATAGGATGTCATTGTTTAACTATGCATTAACAAACCCCCATTTGATTTGCATAAAGTCTCTCACAAAAATGGTTTTTCAACTAGTATAATATTTTTCTTCATGAGAATCATCGTCTTTCTCTTTAATCCCCAACATCATTTTAATTTCTAAAATACGTTTCCCATATTATTCCTCAGATCTATAAGACCATATATTGTAGATTAATTTTTTTATCATTCATAACTGAAGGCTGGGGAACATTCTCAATCTGATCACCATGGAATTTCCAAAAACAAATATTTCAGTCAGTTATAAAGTCCCTTAAATTATACCATGAAACATCCTTTTTTGTATAAAATAAAACAATATAACATAAAATCATAGTCCCAAGTAGATGTACTATACAACATAGTTTTACTCATAAGACATTAAAATGTACGGTTCATATCCTGGTCACATGACATTAAACTAGACGATGATTCTACACTTTTCAGGGAGTGGCCTCCCCCTAACACCAGTCACTAAATTAAATGTACCCTCATTTACACAAGTTAAATTTTTTTAGGTGTGGTTTTCCAATTTATGGATAGTTCTAACCCAGATTCTATCTTAATTTTCAAACACCTTTCCATGGAGAACCACCCTTCGTGGTCTTGAAAAATTTAGATATCCCAAAATTTCATGAAAATTAGTAATTGAATGTCATAATTCTTGAGAAAAACTTTGTTTGACTCTGTAGTAATATGACCTTGTTCAATATTCATAAGTCTCTCAAAAAAATGGTATATCATCCAATGGATTGCATTTTTTTCAAAATATAGTAATACACCCAATTTGTTCTGGCATGAAGTCTCCAAAAAAATAGGCTTATCAACCATAGGCTTATTCCACCCCAGAAGATACCACCTCTATTCCAATAAACCTAAAAAAAAATTGTGATGGAAATCACTTTTTGATATTTGTCCATGGAGATTCCTCACTTAATTTTCTCACATCTTTTTTAAAATCCAAAAATCAAAAAGAAATGAGACTCAAAATTACAATTAATATATATAAAGAATATCAAAAAATACCTTTTCAAAAATTACTTTTTGGGTAATCATTCCCTAATTTACATCCAATTATGTTCAACCTAAAACATCTGTTTCATTATTTTGGCTATGATAATTTAAAATAACCGCAAAATATGACACAATACTCGCATGGTTTGAAACCCACAAAGGTAATCATGGGTAGAATTAATGTATCATCTCACTTGACCTATGATTTGCATGATTTAGGAATGAATTGATAAATAAAAAAAGGTAAAAGGCACATAACATGTTTTTCTAAAAATCCATAAAGTTCGACCTAAGAAAAATACAAGTCTCGTCCACCATGTATTTTTATGATAGAGTGTCTCCCTATATAAATTACAATGGCCATGAATCATTGATAAAATGATTTCTTACAATAAAAACCAGATTCAATTATATGTTATAATCATAAAGGTAAAATATGGATGAAGATATTGATTATTGAAAACATAATTATTTTCATTTATGAGGGAAAATAAAAATCACAGGAGCATTGAAAAATATATTTTATTGTTAATTATTTATAGAAGAGAATAGATATTAATATTCATTTGGTTGATGACATATTGAGCCCCATAAAGAGCCCATCAAATCTCACCATGCTAGACAGCATCAGTCTTCTCGGTCTGGTGGAGTTCCACCATCATAGTTTCTATAAAATTTGACCCCACAGTTTTAGTTAATTATAGTAAATTATGAAGCATTATGAGCTCCCATTGGATGAAATCTATTTCATATTAAAGGGGAGATATTTTATGGGATTCTCTTTAATATGTTTCCTACAGTCTATTCATATCTTGGCATGGTTTTACGCTTGATGGGATAATGTAGCTTGAATATCACATGTGTTATCAAGTTTCTTTTCTTTGATGAGGTTTTATTATTTATTGTGTTGTTACATTCATTGAAAAAATGACCTCCTTTTCGGAAGTACGAATTATATGTTAATCAAATATACTATACCCTATCTTTCCAAAAAATTATGGATGTTGACAGAGTCCCAATGTTAGGTCCTTAATAGGCATTATAGAGATTATGTTATAGATGTACCACCAGATGAAATGACATTTTGTAGGAAGGGAGTTTTGTGTATTAAAGTCTAAATCAGAACCACATTTAAGGGGATAGATATATTCTAGAATTAGTGAACTTTGTTAGGAACTCTGACCCACTTCCAATGAGACAGTTCCATCTTCTCTTTTTGATATTGGTTAAATTAGAATCGGAGTTCCTCCCTCAATCCAGGCCTCCAAAGTTTATGGCACTAGATAATGGATAAAAATCATTATTAGCATAAAGATGATATAATATTATTAAATAATGTAATTATTAATGTAGTTGGTGTAACTCACCCCTTGATGGATTAGGGGCTTATGTGGATTCCTCCCTGACAGTCAATTCCTTAGTGGCTTCATCTGGAATATCATGATGAGGGAAATTATCTTTGGTCTTCCCAAATCTCACCAATGGTGTATTATAAATATTACCCACTTAGTGATCCCCTTGAGTATGTTCTCTATTAGTAGTGGGAGTGGAATGGAGTTCTACACCTTTTTTATTCATCACTTCTTTTATGTTCTCTACAGATAAATTTGTACATTTCAGGCATTCCTGATTAAAATTCCAGGCATAAAATTTTGTTTCATGGAAATAAAGACATATATCTTTCCCATTACTAATTTAATTCTTCCAAATATTTTGATGTGGTATGAATACTAATATTTATAATAATATCTTCAAATTTGATGTCATAGTTTCTCATGGTTAGTATTAATACTATATGCTCCTGGGTAGTCTCACCTACGTAGACTCCCAAAACAATGGGCCTTGGACCTCACACAACACCCTCCTCAAATGACTTGAGACTCCAAGAATATTCCTAAAAGATAGCAACATGGTAAACACTAGTCACGGTAGGGTCCTCTGATTTATGAGATGAATTTGAAATATGATAAGGAATAATCACTAGATGTTAGAGTATGAAACCATATCACATACACTTTATTTTACCAAGATCCCTCTACCTCTCTAACTTGGCAGAAACAGACAATGTAGCCTTAACCCTTAAAATACCTCTTGACCATGGATCCAAATAACAAAAAAATATGTGTCTTGTTAGGGGTATCTACTTTAGGTCTTGAGGATAATCTCCGACCCACTTGAGATAGAAGACAGAAGGATATTTTGTAACTAAAAACATTATAGGACATTTGTACTAGATAATAAAGAAATAAATGATGTTGTGAGGACTTACAATCACTATAAAGGCACTTATCCAAGGAATTTATTCTCTATATTCATTCATTTTCGATGGAGGGAGGCTATAAATGACATCCTAAAAAATTATTAACATAGGTGAATTTATAGATTATCCATCCATATCATTCTCCATCACATGTTTCCCCAAGGATATGTCTCCCATTTCGGGATTCGATTCATCTGTTCAGAGTTGGGTGCAAGTCATGCCATACTTTGGTTATGGGATCTTGAATGATTTCCCCTTTTTTTGATCATGGTGACATTTATCTCAGTGAAAATAATTTATTCAAAATAAAATAATGTAAGAATAAAATGGTAGCCAACATAAGGGGAACTTACATCCCCAGGATCGACATAGTCATTCCATTCCTGAAAATACAGGTTGTCAAACCCGTTAGTGGACCCCATTTCAACATATCGTACTCTTACATCATGGATGGAATCTGGATGTTAGTTCAAAAAATAAGAATCTCTAGATCCAAGATATATTTTTTCTCCTTAATAGAAATGTAATAAAAGTTAATATAGATGGGGCTCAAAACCCTCCAATTTTTGGGATATGCAACCCATCTCAAAGGAGTAAACATAAATCCTCAGCACTAAAAGCCTTTCTCTTGAAAAATTAAAATTCCTCTATTTTCAAATAGTACGGGGTTATTCAATCCTTATGTGAATAAAAGCTATAAATATTTAGTTTCATGGGCTTCATGACTCTCCCCATCATGGAAAAATGATAGGAAAATGAATCCCATGTGTCCTATTGATGATGAATTCTAGACTAACTAGGCTAAAAACCAACTATAATATCCATTTTAGTCATGATTGGTGGACTAAATAGTGAATGAGGTCATTTGGATGAGCTTAAGACCTTATCATCAAGACCTTCTAGAGGGCTCAAACCACCTTTTATAGGAGTGGGATCCTTTCAACCATGCTTCCCAAGCCCATTAGGTATTACATCCCTATCTTAGGGAATACTCACTATCAACAACCACAGAGGATATGATTAAATCTCAGCCTCAACATACTAGGAGACTAATATAGTGGATGAATTTTCTAGAGTTAGGTTAGTTACTACTCGAGTCATCTTCATAGTTGTGACCATCCATAACTGTCGGGCCACCATCAGGTGCCTCTCTGATAAAATATGCACTAGACGAAATACAATTAATTACTACAAGCACTTTAAATGTAGTAAAAATCTCTAAGGTGTGTCAGCCTTACAAATAACCACATCTTCAATTGATGTTTCTAACATTCCATCTCTAATGGAAATCTTGTTTGATCTCATTTTGTTAGTATATTTTCTATCATTAGGGAATATAATAGTATGTGTATCTCTACATGGAATGAAATTAAACTCATTTAATAGATTCAACCTTTTCATGGTCTCACCAGGATTTAGGGATAGAGAATGGACACCAAAACCAACCTAAACAATTTGTTGAAAACATCCCCGAGGAACATAAAACTCAAATTTTCATGAAATTGAGCTAATGTGGGATTTGACCCATCAATGCAGTACCTGAAATGGACCTTCAATTTTGAATGGTATCTTATATATTTGAAAATGCTCTAGGAATCAATGAATCATTAACAAGTCTAGGGATGTTAATAATTAGTGCCTCCCCTTTACAAGATTATCTATAATAGCAAATGTCTCGGACCTCCCACCCCTAATGGAGTCACAAACATGAATCATGTAGGTATATAAAATCATATACAATAATATTTCATGGAATGTCCTTATGGGTGTATCAGACTTGGATTTGTACCCTGATTAGTCATACTCACCCTAGTCCATGATAGGATAAAATTTACTAGGAATTGCTTTCTTAGAATTCATGGGTCACCCCATAGGATGTTTGCAGGGTGGTCCATTCACCTATAGATCTTGTAAAGCAAGTAGCCACCCCTTAAGAGGAATATCCCTTCTCTAGAGGCTCTCTTCATCCTTGATATCCTGATCTTTCTTACACTTTTCATTATCAAAAATTGGTGTCCCTTCAGTTATTTCTCATTTCAATTTTGGTGGGATGAATTCTTTATACATCTATATATGGATCATAGTTCTGAAGATATTGTAGAAATGTCATAGGATAATGCCAACTTCTCTATTTTTTAGATGGAAAGAGTTCATTTTTTATCACAATTTTCCATGATGTTTGGGAATGAATTCATAGTTCTTATATATGGAATTCAAGTCCACCCAAATAAATTCAGAAATTCTATCCACATTTAGCTCAGTTTTAATGTCAGAATAGGTCAGGTGTACCCAGTACACCCATATCAACTTTGGTTTGGCTCCAACTCATTAAGGAAGGTCCTAGTCTTCCCTCCAACCCATCAACTAGTCTTTGTTAAAATCATGGAATACATATGAGTAACAATGAAACTTTTCTTCAGGTGGATGCAACATAAAATATAGATCACACTTGTTGTGATGCATGAACCATGCCCTAGATAATGTTATTTCATTAATGTTTTCACCCATGCTCTAGTTTTTAGTAGTAGTGAAGTTATTATATTATTGAAAATTGGAATGAGGGGTATTATTTCTCATCTCTGGTAGAAATAAATCCATTAGATGACCATGGACATATATTGGTAAGTTGTTTCTCTCTGGGTGTTGATAATGATAGCTCTTGAGATACTTTTATATGTATATTTGAGTATTATCCCAAACATCATAGTAGTCTGTCCCGATAGTTTCTACCATCTACCTAATGTGTTTTCCATCTTTTTCATCAGAAAATTCAATATTATGAGTTTAAATTAAACATATAAGGAAGAAAAATGATTTAAATTAAAAAAAATTCTTGGTTTTGGTAAAACAATTTAGAAGCATCGAAAATTGGGGAAGGCATGAGCTCACGCATGGTACTGGCGCAATTGAACTTACATGGGTCCCTCACCCAAGCACATTTTTTATACAGGTTGGTGAATATCAATTATGCATTAATGGAGATTTATTAAATGAAACTCTACCATAAGGTCTATGAGGATGACTAGAACAATGAGAGTAGTTGTAAAAAATCAAGTGGAGCATCCATTAAAGGAAATCTACTTTATTTATAGATTTAGGCACACCTATTTGTGGTCTCTATAAATAACCTGAATACACAAATGGACTACATTAAGGACCTGTATGGATGACCTGTGTGACCCATAAGACCTTTTCATCCCATTAACATAGGATCAAACACTCTTATTTTGATAAGATCCACTCCTTTGGGGGAGGGGGTAGATTTTCTTTATGCTCTATTTTTTCACATGGATGAAATGATACTAAAGGAAAATAACGCGAGGAGAAGAAAATTAGATAAAAAAAATATTAAGGGTATCATATTCCATTGATGACTCACCACCCAGGTCCCACAAAAATAGTTTCAGCATAAAGGGTTGACCTGAGTATCCAGTGGCACAATGTATTCTCATTTAACCGGCTCACCCTACATTGTTGCACATGATATACCTATGTATTAAACTATGAGACATAAATTTGGGAGCCAAACACTTCTCTCAAGGTCCCATATTTATCTATAAATTGGACCATGGGGATACTCATTTAAGATAATGAAAAATCCTGATGTATACCCAATGATCTTCTCATCCAAGTTATTCAGATGGCCCCTCAGAATTCATTTCAGTAGATCTCTATAATCTAAAAGAGTCCATAATTTATGGGGATATAGGAATTAGAGACTTTCCAGAGTCTGAAATACAAGACACCGTATTGAGGGAACCTTACCCCTTATTGACATGTACTATATTGAATTTCCATTCGCAAACCCGAGTCTTATATAGGTTCCCTAGAGAAACACTTGATTATACTATTTCCGCATCGATCATGCCCTAACCCATGTTTTTTTCCAATGTGGTCCTTCACCAAGGCACCTTTAACTAGCATAGTCCTAAATGCGAAATTAAATTCCATCCCACTGAGGTACATCATATATAAAACATCCTGGACTCACCTAGTTTTCACTTGCACAAGAAACCTCTCAATACCTCTTTTCTACCACTAATGGAAACATCCCTATATCTTTGGATCCATCTTATGATGAAAAAAATGATTCATTCAACAAATAATTTGACTTGAAATACCTTTGTAATAGAAAATATATGTGTCTCCTATGTAGATATGAATTTCTTTAGTTAGTAGAATCCTGCACAAACCTTACCTAAATGATAGGGTCCTCAGTGTGTATGATAAAATTCACCCACTCAATCATGAGGACATCGACCATGGAAAAAGTGTTAAGGATTTTTAGGCGTCAATACAATGGATAGGAACATTTACTTCCATAAATTTCTCTTGGACCAGGGACCTCCACTTCCTGATGGGGAGGGAGAGAATGAAACATTCCTTTCCATTTGAGGTTTAGTGTCATATCCTTTTCCCTTCCCCAAGAACCAGTCACTATCTAATACCTCCATGTGTTTGCACATAGACTTTCTTGTGGAATGTTTCACTCTTGCTCCTATTCATTTCATTGATTTCATATATATATGTTGGTACATATGAATTTAAATTGTACAACAATAAGAGGAGGTGGGAATATGAAATACTTTATTTTTTTTCCATCACCCTTACCTCTTCCACTAGCGGATGAAGGGCCATGAGGTTTGGAAGATCTTCTTCTTACTCTTGTTTCTTACAAACATGCATGACTCACATGGTTTTAGAGGTTACCTACAATCATGGTATCTTCAATGTCAGATGCATATTTATGCATGGAATCAACTTTCCAATATTTCTTAAGAAATTCATTAGGGATCCTTAATAGACATTGGTCCTCAAATCCACGCGTTGAAAAAAAATGGTCATCATCATATATGTCATAATACCTAACTCAACCATTTCAATGGGCCCCATTATCGATGATAAAAATGTTAATAGGGCCTCCATTTTCATGGTTTCTCAGAACTAAATAACATAGGATTTTATTCCCATCAAAATGGGATATGTTGGAAGCCTCTCTGTGGTTCAAACCCAACACCTAAAACCAAACCAAACTCCTTCTAGGAAACATTCCTAGGAGAGACTTATCTAACCCAAGTTCCTATATTGCTTACATGTTCCCTGTGATTCTTTGACTTAACTCCCAGAATTGAATTAGTCTATGGTTCTTTCCCATAGACCTCTTTCCACATGAAATGAAACTACACAGTCTGGTCCTTATCACATGACCTTAAAAGGTATCGTGTGTCTCATTAAGTGGGTCCAAACTATATATGTTATGATTAATTTCATATGGATGTAAATAAATCCCATATTATTAAAAAAATTAAACAAAAAAACCCTGTCTTCCTCAATGATGATAAAATATTGAGCACCGTGATGTGTGGTCCAAAACCCGCATTACAAGGGTAAAAAATAAAAGAGTGTATAATCCATTCATAAAAGACCGTAATTGACAGAGAACATCAAGTAGATACAAATATTTCCACTGATGATGAACCTTGGATACATGTTGAATATTCAAAATTTAATTAATTCTTATAAGTGAGTGTTAATTACATAGTTTCCTACATCATACATATAAATAAAAGAAGTATTCATGAACATATCTTCAATATATAAGATAGATCCAGAGTAGGAACCCCCCCAAAGGGGGTGATGAGCATAAAATCCTATCTTCTAAACTATGGTGAGACCCTATGTGTCATGAGATCATTTTAGAACAACTGAATGGATTTGGAAAGTAGGTTTCTATAGGGGAACCATTGAGGTTTTATAGACACATGAAAAATCCCCGTCGGAAGACTTTCAAAAATGATCAACCTGATGTGAATGATTGTGAAGTATTCAACCCCCCCCACAATCAATACTCTCTCCACCCCGATGATATAACATTTCCATTAGAATATGTGTATAATTATTATTTTTTCCATTTTTCCACTATAACACAAAATATTTACTTGTCTCAAAAAAAATTGTATTGACCGAGATTTAAAATATAGACTGATTATAGAAATTATTGATTAAATATTAAAACATATATATATAGTGTAAATACCATTTACCTAATAATATTAATGGAATATAATTTGTTTATAATAATTCTAAATATCATTGGAAACCCTTTTATTTTCATCTATTTATATTATTATGAATATTGATGGAATTATTAAATATTTACTTCTGTGAGACTGTTAAAAAAAGATATGAAACCCATTTTATTTCCATGGATTTTTTTGATGTGATGAATAAAAAAAATTCATTTATATCGGTTCATTTTCATATTTAAAATTATTGATTTCAAGTGGCACACACAAGTACAGATAAATCAAAAGTGGGGCCCAATATCACCATCCAATGCATTGTTTAAAAGACTAAATATGTTACAAAATGAATTTGATTGCTTTTAGTTTTTGGTGAAATTGGGAGACTCATGAAGGTGATGTTTCCCAATTTGAATGTTTGTGGTACATTATTAAAATTTCCTGATGTTATTCTATCAAGGATCATGATTATTAACTATGTATTATGCTATTCCAAGACCTATACCATGAATCAATATTTTTTATAACTATATTTATGGGAATTAGTTTATGATGTTGTGTCTTTGTATCTTGATTATGCCCATATGATCATATTATGATCATATAAGGGATTTAAAACTAATAATTTAGTTATACCCTATATGTATGTTGGATCTTATACAATTTTTATTATTTACCTTTCCCCATGTTGTAAAGACAGATATAACTTAGGAAAATAATAAAACGGAGTCTAGTGTGTCTCTATTTTTAAGAAATATTTAAATGTGTTATAAAATAAATAATTTGTATATATATCCCTCAAAGATAAATATCCTTCCATTACTCAAATTGGGAGAAAATCATGTGATGTTATGTTTAAATTATTTAAATTATGATAAATAAATATATGTTTTGATTTTTTAAGCTTAATCTGTAAAAATGGGTTATTATTATTTTTGGATTAGTTCAATTATTTTGTGGATTCTGAGCATATAAATTTAGTGAAGACCATGAGGTAAAGTCTTGAGGATATTTCTAAATATAAGACAACATATTGATGTTTTGGTATTGTAGATATTATATGGATTTGAAAAAACTAAATCCATTTTCACATACTTTCACGTGGATGTGGTTATGAAAGGACACACCTTGAGATACACACCCTAAAAAAGATGGATGATTATTAATTGTATATTTACTTAGTTCTCAATGAGTGGGCCTAAAAAATAATAACCACCTAAAAAATGTCAATGGATGTTATTTATTTAATTAAAATTATCTTTAAGAACTATTGTAAAGGATTGGTATATTTTTAAATTAAAGGATGAGTTAGGTTTTAAAACCTTATAGGAAGGTGATCATCGAAAACCCAGTTTAAACTGATGTAGTGAAGGTTTGATCCATTTATTTCATAGTTGAAATAAAAGTATCATAGTTTGAATTAAAGGTGTTACTGAAGATACAATATTTGGATTTTGTTTATATATGATCATTTATTATGATTTTATTAGATATTATCAAAACCAAATTGGTTTTTTTCATTTCACTGTAAATAGGTTAATCAAAAAGAATTTTGGAAAGGTATATCTATATAATCTCTTAAAGAAGATTAGATTCGAAAAAATTATATCGATTTATACCAAATATAGTTATCTTTGTATTCAATTTGAAATTATACCTTGATTCTTGTCCATATTTTAGACATCGTTAGTCATATTAAATTTTATGTATTATTTAATACAATGTGTATATTATTTTCTTATGGGGTGATACTGAAACACCCCAATATTTTATAAGATAATTTTCGTATAAATAAAAAATGTGTTAATAACTCGTTCCACATAGAACATAAATCTAAAACAATTCATGACATCTGAGATAATTTTTTTTGTAAAATTATAAGAATAGTAATACCTCTAATGAAAAATATCATTAAACTAAATATAATATATTTATAGTATAACCAAATTATTATTTAATTTTTATTACAAATTATGTTTTTTCAAATAAGAGTTTTTAAAAAAAATATTTAGTAATTTTTAAATAATATATTTAATATGTAAATTTTAAAATATTATTTTCCTAATATACAATACATAAATATATAACATACTATATTAGTATTATTTATGTTTTTAATTGGGATAAAATAATACCAATTAACTCTAAATTTTTTAAAAGGTCAATCTTTAATGAAAAGAGCCTTTTTAAGGAATAGTAAAAAAGTTATGTTTTTCTAATAGCATCATTTTTATGACATTATCATTACATGAGAATCTGTTAACATTTATATAAAATTATATATTTATAAATTTTCAAAATAAAATGTTTCAATTATAAATACTACAAAACCAATGTTAAATAATTTTGAAACTTAAGTAGTATTTTACCATAAATTTTTTTTTATTCTACTATATAAAAAATTTGTTTTAATAAATTATTAAAATTAAATATAAAAAATATATTTATTATTGAATGAAAAAAATTTAATATTATTTTCTAAGTTAAATTTTATTTTTCATCATAATAATTTTGTTTTTGATATTAACGTTAATAACCAAGATAATGTTGGAATAGTTAGTTTCAAAGAAGTTTTTTATAAATATTATAATATTTAAATAATAGATGAAATTGATATATTCTATACGGTTATTTTTATAATATTTGAAAAAATTTATATTAATATATTCTCACCATTTTAGTTATTAATTAATTATATACAATATTAAGAAAACCTAACGGTGAAAGCAATATATTTTTTTAAAAATTGTATAATACTCCATAAAAGATGTAATTTTATTGTTCAATTCATATTAATTAAAAATTGAATTGAAATATATTTATTTTAATTTTTTTTTCAAAACATCAGAAATTTTTAGAGGGTTACCTTAAATTTTTCATAAAATATAAATTACTTGGGAAAAAACAAGTTTTCAAGGTAAAAAACAAAATGTTAACATGTAAAAAAATGTTGGTCAAAGAATTAAAACAAGATTAAAACATTATTTAAAATAAATGTTAGGGGACATAAAGACCTTATTTCCTATCAAAATTCATTCTTTATAACTTTGGAGACACTAACACTGGAATAATGTCATTCTATCATTGCAAAAGTAATGGGTATTTAAAAAAATGTCATTTTTTCAATTATAAAATGATAAAAATTCCACCAAATTTATAAAACCTTTAGTAATAATTAAATTGTAAAAAAATATAACTAATAGACTCTAAAATTCGGAACCCACTTTCTAAAATACATGGACATTCCAAAATTCCAAGATAAAAATCACAGAGGTGTTACCAATGGGATAACATCCAAATGGAGAGGTAACTTTATCAACTAAACTTTTTTATTTATTTTATTTGTATACCACCTCAAAAAATTTATTTCTTATATTTAATGATAAGAAAATATTATAAATATTCTGATGTTTTATTATACTATGGTAATATCACCTTCCAACCTTCCTCTCAACCATTCGAAAAAATGTCGCTTTGATTACGTGCAAACTACCGCCTCTATAAACAAAATGATTTTTTTCATAACAATATTAAAATGTTAGTTAAAAATTTGTATTTAAGGAATAAATATGATTATTATGAAATTATTATTATTTTTAAATTATCAAAAAATTCATACATCCTTCTCAATATATGTAAACTAATGCATCTCCAATGTGTACTTGCAGACAACTACCTCCATGAATGTTGTGTGTATTCTACTCAATGTAGTATTTTATTAACGATTTTAATCTTTTATAATACTATTTAAACTCCAAAATGATAATTTTTTAAAAAATGATTATTAATTTTTAATAATGATATTAGGTCAAAAGATTCAATTTATTTACCATAACCAGCTATAGATTGAAGCTTGTTCATGTTGTTGTAGGCATAAAAACCTACATAAACAATGATATAAATTATTATCATGTATAAAATTGGATACTTATATAATAATTTTATTAATTATCAGTTTTAAAATAATTTTATTTTTTGGGTTTTAAGTAATATATTTATATTTAACTTATTATTAATATAACTCATTATTTTTCTAAAAATAATAGAGGCTAGCTAAGTACCAATATCATTATTAGGAAGAATGACCAAAATAATTCATAAATAAAATTATAAAATTATAAATATTTATAAAAATTATATAATGGTGACTTTAATTTGTTCATAATGATTAGATTTTAATCTTTAAATAAAAATCAACACTTCTATTATGAATCCTACCCTAAGAAAATAATCTATTAAAACAACATCATAATAAATATTTTAAAATTATATATTTTAAATAAATTATTATAATATAAATTGTTAATAGAATAATTATATAAATACGGTTCTTATTTATGTGATTAGGATTGTAATTTTTTTATATTGGATATCATAGAAAACTTAGAAAAGTGACATTAATGTTAAAAAATTTATTTCTCAATTTTAAATGTTGTCAGACATGTTTGATATTTTGAACCAAAAATTCTTAAATATTTAATTCAATTATAATAAATATATTTAATTTAATGATATTTTAATTTCCATTTCATGGTACCCCAATTATATTCTTCTTATTCATACATTATCATTACTGTAAGGGTATCCTCTTCAATCTCAATTTCAAATCAATATTATTTTTTAATGAAAACACATCAAGTTTATTGGATTTTTCTTTGTTTATAAACCCCTATATTTTTTTCAACACTATTTGTTTTTGAGTTTTTACATTTTTTCACATAATTATCTTTACCCTTGATTCATTTTTCACTCATTATATGAGAAACTGACACACTATATTTTTGGTCATATATAATTCCTATACATGTCTTCATTCCCTGAATTCTTTTATAGATGCCACTAGTTTTGCCTCAATTTTTTATTTAGTTCATTTTTTTACAATTTTTAAATTTTTTTTAAATATTTTCTTGTAGTCTTTAATTCTATCTGTATGGGTTTCATTGAAACATGTAAAAAAATTATTTCAAATGTTTCATTATGAAAATATCATTCAATTATTTTATATCTATGTATACAACATCCTATTTATTTATTTGTGCTTTCTAAAATAAATATATATTATCCAGGTTTCATAAAATAGTTATATTTTAACAAATTTATTAAAAGGGTCATGTTTTTTATATTTTTAAATAAAATTTCCAAATTCTCCAAAAAAATGATTTTATATATGTATAATTCTTTTGACATATTTTAATACTAATCAAGTATGTGATTAAAATGATTGAATCCAACTTATTACTGTAGATAGATTCTGTAATGTCCTTTTCTATTATAAGAGTGATCCGTCACTACCATTTTTTGACTTAATCATCCACCATGTATAAATACGATTTTTCTTTCATTCAATTTCCTCATTGAACACTATAAATTTAATTCGTTTGAATTAAATGAGTTCACCTAGATTGAATACATAAAATCATTTGGGAAAATTATTGACTAAACTATATAACATTTTTCTACATAGAGTTAATACCATATACCTCCTCATATTAGTTGATGTTTATTTGTCTATAATGTTATTGAATATCATTTTATTACCATTTAGCTTCCATGGGGATATCATGTTGTTATTATTAATGGCATTATGAATGATTTACTTATACGAGTCCATTTGAAATTAATATAAAACCTATTTTCTATCCATGGATTCTTTATTATGTGATTAATGAAAACCATTTTAATCCCATGGGTTCTCTTTGATACTATGAATGATTTATTTTGATTGGAACAATAAATATGGATGGATTATGTGTTGGGTATTATATCTCCCTCTAATGTAGCCTTTAAAATTTAATGTATCATCATACTTGTGTAGATATGAGTAATTTAATATCTCATAATCATGGTTTCAAGTGTGTGACTCACAACCTTGATGTTTCCCTATGCTAATGTTTGTGGAATATTACTATGTTATCCTAATGTTACTCTCTTTAATAGATCATTATTATTGAAAAATGTTTCTAAAATATTTTGATATATGTATTTTAATATTTCATGAATTATTCCATGAATAATGATATGCTATCTAATGTTTCTTGGTTATTATTTTAATATATATGTCAATATATATTGATTATATGCACATAAACATTTTATTATCATTCAAGTTATTTTATTTTTATCACTTATATTTACCCTCACAGAGATATTGAGCTCACACATTTTCTTATTCGTAAAATTCCCCAGGTCAAAGAGATGAGCATTACATAGGATAAGTCTATAAGATATTACAGTGTTTCTTAATTATGGAGAAATATTCATAATTATTCTAAAATATGTTTATTACCCATCTAGTCCTAAAAGATAGTAAACATTATATTCTTTTGGATTTTAAAATTATTAGGAGGTGTAATGTTTAAATTCAGGAAATTATGTAATATAGATATTTTTTTATTTTATATCGTCATACTATTTATCAAATTTAATGTTTAATGAATTTGTATTCCTCACTAGACTAGAGAGTGTGGTTCCGGGGTAACTCACCTACCCATTTTAATGTGATTTACATTTTATATTTTAATTTTAATTCTTACATGGAATTGATTTAGTCACACATAAGACTCACCATGACATGAAACCAATCCCCTAGATGTAGTTCGAAATCCATCTCTATACAAACCCTACACAAACATCTATGTTGTATCCTATAAACCCTAAACATCTCCCCATAATAAAAAACCCCATAAATTGTTATTTTAACCGATATTTCTCACTTAGTGACTGAACCGACTACTTTGTGATCCAATATAAATTATTTTTTTTGTATTTCGTTATTCCTATGTATCCTATATTTTTGAATATTTTATATGTCAATTAAATAATGGTATCTTCCCTGTTGACTTGAATTTATTGCATCCATAGAATTATAATTTAATGTGAGATCTGCTCTGATGTGATCCAAGTGGTTATACTGTAATTTCAATCATATAAAAATAACTGATCTAAAAATCATTAACTTCCTCCAAAATTCCTCTAATCACCATCAAATGACTTCTGGAGACTCTTTAGATTAATTATCCAATTTATGTTTCAAACCACCCAACCTCAAAAAATGTTCTAATGATATTTTTTCAATAAATATCCCCCATGGGTTTTTGACAAAACTTCCAACAAAAATTTAACCAAAACCTTTATAACTAATGAATAATAAAATCTGAAACATCTCACATTCAGAGAGTGTATCACTAGATCAATAAAATCTAATACAACATGGATTAATATGATAATTGGAAAAAATATTTGAATGAAAAATCTCTCAAGATAAAACTTCATTGATAATAATACTCTTTAACAATTGACAACCATGTTTCCCCCCATTAATGAATAATAAAGTAATATCCCCCTCTTTTGGACTTAATCCTAGGATATATCTTAATTTATCAATAAGGTGGGATCTTTCTATTATGGAAAACTTCTCTAAACAATATGCATACCTTCTCCCCTATTTTAAATAAATCCAAAGAGCATTTCTATGAAATTTCCCTAGATATGGTTTGAAATACAATCAATTGATTTAGGAGAACTAATATACATTTCAATAAATAAAAAATTCCCTAGGGGATTGGGGACTCATTATAGAAACTATATATTTAGATGGATATGGTTGGACTTGGACATCCATTTTATGTCACTCTAAATAATCCTTCGGTAGTCCCTTTATTTTTATTCCATAACCCGATTTTGTGTTTATTTATACAATAATTTTAGTATAACCTTCTCAATATTATCATTCTTTTAGTATATTATTATCTTGATGTTATTTTTCATTAATTATTCATAAATGCTATTATAGTATATTTAGTAGTCTAATTATCATACAATATTTAAATAAGGAATTGGACATAAACTATAACATCCCCAAGATATCGATTCATCCAGAAAAATTTCATACACTAATGTATAGATACATTAAATCCATTTTTCGTAGTACTCAATGAAATGATATCATGGTTCATTATTATTAAATAAATAAAAAGTCCTAATAAATTTATTTCATCCCCTTATGATGACTTATGATCTTATACTGAACCATTCCAATCCACATATATATATCTTAATAACTCATTCTATGGTAATACATGATAAAACCATATGAAATCCACTATAATTTTTACATAATTAAGAATATTTTATAATTCCATAAAACCAAATTCCTTGGAAAAATATTGGTATGATTCAAATTGAAAAATTGACCAAACAAGATTATGTTATGTCACTATCAAGTAATGCAGTATTTTGAATATATGTTTCATACTCTATTCCATCGAACATTTTTCCACCATCATCCCTTGATGATTTCATTCAGGTTGAAACTAGTGAAATCGTTTAATTTGAATAAACTATTACAAATCCCTTCATCACCCCTTGACATGTTTATATTTTGAAAAACATATCTATTCCTTATTTGAGTCACATATAAACCAAATAAAAATATTAACTCGTTAATCATTGATATCATGAACACATGCCTCATGAAGTCTATAAAAATATTGTAATATGTTTCATATAGTCCTATAAAAATTATGTTATCCAGATTAATGAGTATATACATCTTCTGATCATTCTCCTTATTTATTTAGTGGTTATGTACAACACATTTATATTGGAATCCAATCATCCTCAAGTATTGATAAATAAAATAATACCATTTCCTTTTTTCTTTATTCTTTAGAAAAATGTCTTCTATTACCAAAATACCTTTCCCACATATTTAGAAAAAATTAAACCATTTAAATATTCAATTTATACATTTTAATCAAGGAATCCATTATGGGATACTAATTAAAACTCCATTTGTAACACCTTGATTCCCTTTTTCAATATAATTTCGAGGAATAATTTAATTATTTAATATAATGAAACTATGGAAAATGTATAATTTACATTTAAACCTTTTATTTAGGAATATAAATTAGACACTACATGTTTTGTTAATAAAAATTAAATATCCCTTGAATGAATATGTAAAAACCTCATTTATTTGATTAATTTTTTATCTTTTTAATTATATGTTTTCTAAATAATATTTCTCTCCTAAAAAATATCACATGTGTGAGAATAATCACATGAACATATAGGGATATACAAAGGTACTAAATTTTTTAATAAATTATTCCAATTAATTTATTTATAATTTGGATCATAATTTTTTTCCATAACATTTTCTCTTCCTTTTAGGTAAGAAAACACATGTATTCTAGTCTACCAATGATCTAGAGAATCCACTTTGGGTAGTTTATCTTCATTACATTGGTATAATATGTACTATTTAATGTTAAATCATTTATATTCTAATTTATTACATTCCCCATGCCACACAATTTAATTAAACTTATAAAATTATGACCATGGATTTTAACTATAAACACGTTTTTTCACCTTATGTTTTTGCCTCAAATTTTTGATTTCTCATATCCAGTGATTTTAAAACCATTATCAATTTAAAAATAAATAAATACTTTATTGTGTTATTTGATGCCAGTAACATGATATCTGTTTCTCATCATCTAGGAACTGATTCTACTATTAAGGATACACAATTAAACGTGATATATTTATTTTAAATAAAAATTCCCAACATTAACCTTTTTATATTTTAGTTTATTAACCAATGCCTGATTATTCACCTCCTGTAGTGGGGAATGAAATTTTCCCATCTCTGGATTTATTGGAACATACTGTTCTTATAAGGATAAAAATTAATTATGAGAATCCATAACACGTAATTATGCTTCTAACTATTGGAATATCTCTTTTTTAGTTCCCCCTTTTTAAATATTCTTGTACCATTAATAAAAAATTATCAACATTGTTTTGATACCAGATAAACCATAAATTAGTTTTTAAGAATAGACAATGGGAGGAAATTTAAATTTTTATGTTTTTCATTTTTTGTTGTTCCTCGACGTTCTAATTTTCTATAGAACACACATACTATGTATGCCCCATCCTTCCAAAAAAATTTACATGATCAATGATATAATATTGTGTTCCCTTTTTGGTCCACCTATGTTCTTCTAGATATTTTATGAGTCACACCAATCACTCTTCTTCTAGAGAGTAGTTTATTATGGACTTGCATCATTCATAACATTTTTTCATAGTTTAGCTAAGTAATATATTTAACAATATTATTTAAACACTAATATTATTTTAAATATTCCAAAATTCCCCATGGTTTCTTATCTACCTTTATAACATATTTAGTATCCAGTATTCTCAAATTTTTCGATAACATGTATTGAGTTAAAGGAATATCTTGATATTTGAACATTATTCATATCCCAAAGGAAAAACATCATTGTTATTAGATAATATTAAAATGACATTTTATATAATATATTATAATATTGATAATTAGATCATGATCCAATATCTTTAGCTTTATCGAAACCATCATTTTCATGTATTCTATATTTCTAGGTTTATGACATTAAATTTTCACATCAAATCAATCATCTATTCTTATTATTATTGCATAATATTTTTTTAATCATTATTAATTAAATAATAACTTATTATAGGCTTCCATGATATACCCAAAAAACTAATTTTAGAGTAATAATAGGCACAATGATTTCTTCATACATAATAGAGAGCCTTAAATGAACTGTGATATACTATAAAAATATTATAATTTAAATTTAATCATTGTACCCTATAAATTTAATTTAAGATATGAATATGAATAAATAAATATTGAAAAAAATATATATTATGGTCTTATATAATGATTTTTTATCAATACATAATAATAGAGTACTCATTTTTTATTAATTTCATTTTATGCGTCCAAAATATGTTTTCTGCAAGAATGGGTATTATTTCAATTTATGAATGAAATTATAATTTATTTCATCTATTTATAGAAACTACATTTCCAGAAATTAATATAATTATTTAAAAAATCATGTCAATATTATCTTAGGAGGAATTCGTTCAGATTTCTTGAAAAACTTTTTTTATTCAGTAAATAGTAGAAAATCCCATTTTTTATAAAACATTCATTTAATTTTATAAAATAAACTAATTTAAACTTACCATTATGATTAGAATTTGATAAAAAACAAAATAAAAATAAAGTTTTTAAAAATAATACATTTAAATATATAGGATTCAATATTATACATGGGTTGGTAATAAGTTCATTTTGGTACTTAAAAACACCTTTTTGTGTAATATTATTTTTTGCGCACTATATGAATTTACCCTAATAATTTAAATTAATATTAATTGAATAATTTTTAAGGATATTTATAGATTATATATTCCATAAAATATTTTGACATTAATTTTATTATCATTAGATGGGATGGAATTATTGTGAATTCATTTTTATAATTAAAAATGCATTTTTCTAAAAAGTTATTTTCTTTTCCCTTTTCATAGTTATTTAGAAGTTATTTTCTAAAAATTATATATATTGAATATAATTAAAGGATTTCTATTTTTTTAATAAGAATAATAAATATAGTTTAATATGTTTAACTTATTTTTTGGAAAAAATGGACAGAAAAAATATTAAAACTTTATTACCATTACTAAGGTTAAAAAACATTTACCAGGGTATTAAACAAAGAGATTATGGAATTAATGCCACAATAATTTGTATAATAATTATTTTTTGAATATATTTATATATTATCTTATTTTATCATTTATTATTTTTCCATTTTGTATCACTTTATCATGGAAGTGACCTTATATTATTGAAATCTGATTAGTAATTCTCTATGTGTCCCTCCCTGTACATAAAAATTGAAAATATTGACATAAATTATTAAAACAATTACCATTTAATATCATAAAAAATAAAAAAAAAATGCATTACTATATTACATCCCTTAATCCAATATTTCATATTTTTCTCCCAATACTAATAATTTAATGCAAAAGGTGCTAGACAAAGGGGGACTCCTAGAAAAGAGGTACAAATATTACCCAATATATTTAATTTTTATTTATTCTTAAACATTATTTAAAAAAACTATATACACAAAAACATTATAAATATAGTTTATCAGAAATAAATAGATGTTATTTTGCTGATTTAAAATCTATTTCCCACATCCTCTGTGTAAAATTGGAAATGAAATTATTTCTTCTGTGATCATGTAGACTACCACCATGGCATAGCGATATGATTCATTTTACATCAGAAACGTTAATGTTTATTTATTATGATGGTTCTATTGATTATATATGATTTTTAAGAAAAACGTTTACATCTATAATTTTTATTATGTTTCCACCTACATACCATCCAATCCATTTAAAATTGATAATGTCAGTTGTGCGTACGTATAGACTAACACCTCCATGAAGTGATGTGATTCATTATTAATTTTCTATTTAAAAAGACTATAATAATGATTTATTTAATTAATATATATGATATATTAATTACTATTAAAATTTTAATTGTCATTTTAATTTCTTTCATCTCAACCATTGAAGATTTGAGACATTTTACATCTGTACATTCAAATTACCATCTCCATGAAGTGATGTGATTTATTTTTAACATTAATCTATATAAATTATTATAAAATTTATAGAATGATTAAATACAATATTTATGAGTATTTTAATATTAATTATATTTTCTAACCATGATCATGATGCATGGATGAGAATTTTCAAAACAAAACATAAATAAGAAAAAAATACCTGACACTTGAAATAAAACATTTAATAGTGAATTATTAATAAATTTTTGTTAGCATGTTACAAGTTTAACATAATGTTACCTCAATTGGGAATTATTTTTCCTCTATTTGAGTTCCCCTTTTTTGTGGAATTTTATATGTTGGTATCCTTATTTTTTGTAGGCTGTATGATTTTTACAAACTGTATAACTAGGTTAAATGAAGTATAATGGTTACTGGGACTATTCTATAAGAAGGATTCATTCTTTGAAAAGTTACACAATTTGATAAGTTTTACCCATCCCGAGTTAATTAATTACCATATTTTAATCCATGATGGATGGTTTTTTGGTGTATCTATGCATCATGGATTTCACGATGTGTAAAGGAATTACCCATCATGTAAATAAACAAGATGGGGGGGTTTTAGGCCACTATATGTGAGTTGAGTGTCCATTAGGATACCAATTAACCTTTTATATAGACCAAGGGTTCCTCTCTAGTTATTTTATGAGACATCATTCCTTCTGGATCAATCTGTTCGGCATTAGAACATCATTATAGTTGTGGTGTATCTCTCCGTGTGAGTGAACTTTCTGTATCTTCATTTCCATTGATCCCCATAGAAACATTGGGTTACGTTATTAGATTCATTGGAATAAATGATGTTTCTTATAGACTAATTCTAGATCCATTATTTGATCTTATTCTGAAGGTTGTTCTTTTGTTTTTTGTGGTGTGGTGGTTGTCCGTTCTTGATTTATGTGGTGGTTCCTCTTCTCCACCATCCCTCTTTCTTAAATTGAATCATTCTTGATGTGTGAATTATATTTTAGGGATTTTTTTTATTTTTTTGGGGTTTTTCACTTTGTGTATCTAGTTGCGGACATGTTCGTAGTGAGTTTTTGGGTAGGTGGCTCTATCTCTATCCTAGGTTGGAAAATACATCTTCTTCTATTTTTATAAATAAGATGGTATAAAATTTGAATGATGGTTTGTTTGTGTGTTCAGAAGGTATTTTATATAAAAATTGAGTTTCCCTTATTGTTGGGAAAAAAAATTAAATTTGGTATTTTCAAGCCATTGAACGATTTTGTAAAACGAGAACATGGGTTACCTGTTGTACTTAGGTGAAAGGTTTATCTTGAGGCCATCATCTATTATTTTGATTAACAAGATGTTTTCTCAGGAAGATTTCCTACATTTCCAAGGCCACTTTTCTTGGGTACTATTGTTGAAATTTTTTGGGGGGGATACTCCTTGGGAATTTTGCTACATCCTAGGCCTATATTCTATGAACCATATTATGAAACTGATTGATTGTGGTGTGTGTTGTCTACTATCATTACCTATGGTATTCCTTGGTTTTCATATCCATGAAGCTACTGTTGCTTTGTATTGTCTGTATTTTCCATTTTAGTCTTGATATGTATTCTTATGATTCAGAAAAATTAAATGAAAATTGTCCCTTGAAATTAATATACATGGTTTTGTTATACAACTATGGAAAATGATAAATGTTTACCATGTTTTTTGTAAAAAAATCTTTACTAGTTATTATGACATGTTTTATCTAGAATGAACATACATGAATTGTTATACAAAAACATGTTATAGAATACTTGGGTGGGATCCTATTTATCTTGTTAGATCACACCCTGCACACCCCTTTATTGGTGCGTAGAGCTTTTTACTTCTTCCAATGCAGGAAGTAAAATCATGGTTATGGTGTTTTTTAGTTGGACTTATAGTTTGATGATTTTTGGATACATTTATAGTCATTTGAATTCTACTATATTCTTAAATTTATGGAATAACGTTATTATCTTTCCATTGCTCATTCGTACTCTATATATATATGTAATGTGTTCGTTCGAGTTGGGAGAAATAATTCTCTTTGGTTTTTTCTTCGATGACTCTGTGCTTGTCTCCAGCCCATGGGGATCAAGATTGCCCTTCGGGTATGTGACGAATTTGGTCAGGTGCCAGGTTTGAGGTTAACATGGGTCTATTCGTCACAAATTTGTATCAAAGTGGTAGGTTTTGTCCCCATGATTCATTGTCTTGAGATATTTTTTAGAATATATAAAAGATTATTAGAACATTCGAGGAATGTTACGAAAAGTTCTTTGATAGCTCTAGTCACGATGAGACACAATCTTCCATGGGACATTAGGGTATGTGTATCTAGTGATGGGGTTCTTTTTAAATATCAATTTATTCTTATTGGTTTTATATTTTCAATCATGATTTACTATTTTTTATGATCATCCCTTATGTTTCTATTTGTAGTAGTGTTCCTCTGATAAGCCTTCCATGAGTTCCTCAAGTGGGTTCAACAGATGTTCCTTAGGGGAACATGCTTATAAGTCAAAATCAAATCAAGGATATAGTACGAGATGTTTCTGTTGTTGATCATAATGTACAAAAAGTTCAGTACCCAATTGTTGTGGTATATCCAGGAGTTGGAGGAGAGATAGATCAATTTTGGGAATTGTTACATGATAAGCGACCATAATTTAAATAAATGAATGAACCTCAATAATTAGAGTAAAGTCCAGATAGGATCGATCAAATCTTTGACTTTCTATTAACAGCAAAAAATATCATGGCGAAGTGTGAAAAATTAATTCTTGAGGGTTTCGATAAGCTATGGTGGGATTCCATATTCTAGGAAGATAGACACATGATGTTATATTGGAAGGATATTATAATGCTTTTGTTCCAATAGTTTTATTGAGAGTCACTGATTTTGGAAAAGTCTCTGGAGTTCCTGTCTTCATAGAAGGTTGATTGTTTGGTGTCGGCATACACCTACCATTTTTATGAGCTTTTCTATTTTTCTTCAGAAGTGGTAAAGAATGACTAGATTGAGGATCAAAATTACCTTTAGGGTTAGAGACGAGATATGAAATCACATTTATTTTTGTTAAATATTTATACCTATTAGGATATGGTATATTGGGCTATGATGACAAAGATGAATATGGAAGAAAAGTTTGGATTTTACATCTATTATCTTCCATCCGGTGGAAGTTTTAGGGGTACACTATGGATGAAGTGGAAGTGGAAAGATACTTACAAGATTGGTGGAGGTGGGTCTCAGCATCAAGCCTCCTCAGAACCATTTTCTATAGCTAGTAATTTTCCTCTAAGTTACTATTAGTGTGGTATGGTCAGACTCACATCATTTTATTTTCTTATTACTGTGAAGATGTGCTATAGCCATGAGAATGTTGGTCACATACATAAGATTTGTCATTCTATGACTACACCTTATTATTTTTAGGGTTCGTTAGATCCAAAGGCTCATGTGGGGAAACCAGTTGCTTTAAGGACTAAAGGGATCTATCTATAGGCATCAAGATTGATTCAATTTCACATAGTAGATGGGTTTCCAGTGGTGGTGAATGCAAGTCTATAAATAGTGATAGGTACTATCTTTATATAATATTCCATAGAAATTTATTTATTTCATAAAAATTCCTCCCAATAATTTATATTTAAATGGTTTTTGATATTCATAAACATCCTATGGAACTTATGTATTTTGTAATGGAGTTAGAGACACCCCTTGGTAAGAATAAAGGGAAGGTGTTTTTGTGTCTTTCTTATTCATTAATCACAATTGATACGAATTTTGTTTGGAATTTTTTATTTCTTCAACTTGATATGATTGATGTCTTCATTGATATTAATTGTATTGTCCCTCATCGAGTTGAGGTTGATTTTTATTATCATCATGTATCTTTTTATTGTTTCTGATGGAAGATCCCTGGTGTTTTGGTGGGAGTGGGACCGGATGTATAGACATGAATGACCTTCCCTCCAAAAGATTAGGTGTTTTTTTCTATTATTATGATTATGGATGATTCCATTTATATTATTTTTTATCTTCTCATTTTCATTTAGGTAATTTTTACATTTTAACATAAGGTGTCTCTAGTATTACTCTTAAGAGAGAGGATGTGTTACTGATTGACATACTTCCATGTAAGTAGACGATATTGATACCTTCTTATCGAATGGAATTTGAGAAATTGATAGAATGTAAGATATAGTAAGATAACCTATTAGAAAAAAGTTGTTTTCTCCCTGTTGTTTCTCCTCGGTAAGGCCTAGTTCTCTTTTCCGAGAAGGCATATGGTGCAATTCAGTTGTGTGTAGACTATTAGAAGTTGAAATGGGTAGCAGTTAACAACAAGTATCAGAAAACTCCCGTGGTTTATTATTTTAATTATTCAAAGGGGTAAAATTAGTTTTCAATGTTTGATATTCAGTTAGGTTATCATCATCCCGGATTCCTTGTGTTTGATATACTGAAGAAATATTACAGGAGAAGGTATATCCATTAAGAATATTTTGTGATTACTTTTAATCTAACTAATTCCCCTATAGTTTTTATTTCATTAGTGAATTGGATATTCGATCAATATGTTGAAACTTTTTTTTAGTGTTCATGGATGATATTATAATTTATTCAAAATCTGAGCATGATCACAAGCACCATATGAGTTTTGTTTTTAAAATTTCAAGAAGTCACCATTGTTATGAAAATCATTAGAAAAATAGTTTATGGATTCAAGAAGTAATGTTATTAGGACACATTATTTCTGATCATTTTTTTTCATTTGATCCTAAGAAGATGAGGGTTGTCTTGTGATGGACATAAAAATATAATTCCATTGGGATAAGAATCATTCATGGTTTTGATGGATACTACTGATGACTTTTATGAATTTCTCTAAGACAGTATCACCTTTGACCACTCTTATGAGGAAAATTGTGAAATTCGCATGGGATGTGTAGTGTCAATATTATTTTGATGAACTGAAATGACTACAAAAATTTAATCCTATTATAATATTACCTTTCCTAGTAAGGCGTACGAGTAGTTCTGTGATGATTCTGATGTTTCATTGGGATGTGTGATTATGCCAGATGGAAATGTTATAGCTTAGGGATCTCTCCAACTTAAAAAAAGGGGAATAACTACCCCACACATGATTTAGGTTGTGCATCAGTAAGCACAAACATAAATGTTGGCAGCGCTATCTTTTGGGAAGAGGTTTATAGTCATTTTTATCATAATATTTGGAGTTATATTTTTATCAGAATGTCTTGAATCGCAAACACAGAATATTGGTAGAATACCTTAATCAATTTTAATTTGAGGTCACCTATACCTTATAAAAAAGAAATGTTGTTGTAGAATATCTTATTATAAATTTACCATAATCGGATGTTCTGGAATCGAAGGAGGACTGAATCCTTATGGGGATTTTTTCTCAATTACACTTGGATTCCAAAGAGGCTATTTTAGGTATGGTACTAAGATGTGATGAAATATCATCAACTATCCTAGAGTATATTTTGAAGAGTTAGTAGTAGGATTATCAGGTTAGTGGAATTATAAAAAGCCTTTATGGTGGGGTGACTATTTCTGGTTGGACTCTCTCTTCATATGGTATGCTCCACTTTGAGAAGCTCATTGTCATCCTAGCATCTGTGAGGAGTTTAGTCTTATTTAATTAAGACGAGTCTTCATGTTCCATTCATACAATTAATAAAATGATTTATTATGACATAATATGATGATTCTTGTGGCTAGGTATGCAGCGTGACATTATAGATTATGTGTCTCACTATTAGACAATCCAACTGATAATGAAAAATAACTAGAAACACTCTATTATGATTTATCACCTTCTAGTGCGGGTTTTGAATATAGGAAATGGTATCCATGGATTTTTTTTGTATTACCATAGACTACCCGAGGGAGAAATTCTATCTGGGTAATTGTTGACTGGTTTATGAAGTCTTCTCATTTCATTCTGATCAAGGATATCATAATGATTTATGATCAGGGTATTCTGTATTTGATGAAGATTGTGAGGTTACATTGGAGTCCCACTTCCACTTTTTTTAAGGATCCTAGGTTTACCTTTTGGTTTTTGAGTAATATACAAGAGGTGATGGGGACTCATGTCATGTTGATCAAAACATACCATCCATAGAAAAAAAGTTATATAGATCATGTGATTTAGATCTCGAAGGATATGCTTTATGCCTGTGTCTTCGATTTTTATGTAGTATGGGATATCCATTCGAGACTGGTTGAGTATTTTTATAACAATAGTTTTCAGTCATCAATCTAAAAGGCTCCCTTTAAATTTTTGTGTAATCTTTCATTTAGATCACCTCTTTGTTGGGATGAGTGGGGAAAAGTATATTTGGTTTCACCATGTTTGGTCCTTGAGAATTCAGTGAAGATTTTTGATGTACATCGGCATTTGGTTACACCCAGATCCTGCAAAAAAAATATATGGATGAGAGGCATTGTCTTTTGGAGTTGACCATTAGTGATGGAGATTTATTTAATGATTATCCATGGTTGGGAAACCGTTAGCTTGAAAGATTGGGAATGTTTGATCCAAGATATGATATACCATTCAAGGACACTGAGTGGCTTGGGTAGGTTTCTTATCAGTTAGAATTTCATCTTCCCTTAACATGTATTAATGATGTATCCACATATATGATCTCATGAATTATCATCTTGATCCCTCTCACGTATTGAGTTGGGATGAAATTCAATTTTCTAGATGATTCAAATTAAAGAGACTAGCTGAGATCGTTGAATCTCAGGTGAATGTATTATATGGGAATTCAATTCCGTTGGTTATAGTTTTATGGAAACATGTATCATATTATCACGAGACTTGGGAATGTGATTTTTTGATGATGGAGTGCTGGCCTCATCTTTTTCAAAGGGTTACATCTTTTATGTGACTTCCTGGGTACAAAAATTCATTCTATTGGGGAGTTTGTATCATCATGTTACGTATATAAGACATGTTTTACCCTCTCTCCAAGTTCCCTTTTTTTAGGGTGGAGTTTTAAATGTTGGTTTCTGGATTTTCTCTAGGCTGTCAAAGATTTAAATTTCATTTAACCTGGTTACATGATGGGTAATGGTTGCTAGTTTCAAGACATGATAATGATTCAATTAGTTAATGGTTATAGAACGTGACATGTTCTACTTGTCATTATTTAATTAACGATAATATTTTATTCCGTGATGAATGTTTTTTTCTTATTTGGAAGTCATGGATTTCATGACATGTAATGTAATTACATATTGTGTAATTATCCAAGAATGGGTTTTTAGGGAAATGTACAATATTTGAGTTTCAATTTAGCTTACATTTATTATATTCTCTTAACAATGGGTACCTCTACGACACTTTTGTGGTACTCTATTCCTTGCAGATCGAACCATTCAACATTAGATGTTCATTGTGTTTATGGTGTATCTCCTTGGGTGAGTGGACTTTATGTGTTTTCATTTCCATTGATCATGATAGTTCCCTTGGGTAATATTATTGTATTCATTGGATTGAAATGGATTTTCTTCTTGGGTTCTTCTAGACTCATTGTGAGAAATCTTTGAATGTCAATCCATTGTTAGTCGTGGTGCGTGGGTGTTCATTCTTGTGGTATGTGGTGCTTCCTATTCTTTACAAAACCTCTTTCTAAAATGGAATCTATTTTAAGTTGTGTATTAGATTCTAGGGTTTATATTATCATTGTTGTGTTTTTTCGTAGGATGCTCCCACTGTGTGTGTGTGTGTGACCCGAGTTCTGAGGCAGGCAATTCCCTATTTATCCTATGTTTGATAAGTCATCTTGTTCTATTTATGAAAAAAAATTATAAATAAATTGGTATGAACTTGGAATGATTATTTTCTCTGTTGAAAAGTGTTTTGAAAAAAATTGATTTTCACTGGTTGTTAATAAATGGATTTAAATATGCTACTTTCATAGAATTGAATAATTTGTAAAACGAGCACATGGGTTACCTTGTATATTTAAGAGGAATGTTTAACTACAATCCATCACCAATATTTGTGACTATTGGTATATTTTCTCAAGGTCAATTTATTAATTTCATAGGACAATTGATATAGGGGACTGATATTACAATTGTTAGGGGGATTGACTCCTGGGATATTCCTAGGCTTCTAATGCATATGTTCTAGGAACTAAATTGTAAAATTGATTGAATATTGTATGAGTAGTGTGCTAGAATTACTTGTTTTATTACTCTATGTTGATACATATGTAACTAATATTGTCTTCTATTATATGGTTTTTTGATTTTATCCTTGATATGCATGATTATGCTTGCGATAAAAGAAATTCAAATTGTTCTTTTATATTGATATACCTATTTTATTTTAGAATTGTCGAAATAGAGAAATGTTTAACATGTTTTCTATAAATATTTGTGTACTACTTATCATGCCATGTTATATATAAAATGTGTATACATGATTTTTTTAAAGAGAGTTGTTAGGTAACAGTTGGGTGGGATCTTACTGGGGTTGTTAGCTTACACCCTGCACACCCCATTGGTGGTGTGTAGACCGTTGTATAACTTCCAATGACAGGTAATGACCGATGTTGTAGGGTGGTGGCAAGGATTCATGTTAGATGAGATGGGTATCTGGTGGTGATACGGGGGGATTTAATCCATTCTATCTCTTGGAGTAGTTTTTTGGTTTTTCTCTTTTGTAATTGTACTTATTTCTTGATGATTTTGGTTACTTTTATAGCTGCATTGTTTCCACTAACTTCTTAGAAATGTGGAATATATTTATTAGCTTTATATTTTTCTATCCTTATCTATGTATATATATTACATGTTTTTTATGTTGTAAAAATTAATTCCCTTCAGTTTTTTGTTTGATGCATGGGTGCTTGTTGCCAACTCATGGGAATCGGGAACACCCTTCAATTATGTGATAGATCGGGTCGAGTTCCAGTTTTGAGGGTAACTCGACACTATTCATTACAATAAGTGGATAATAAATGAAATTATAAGTATTAATACTATTATGAAATAGATTTATCATATATATAATTTTGTTATAGATGAGGTTAATTAACATACGAATGAAGTCAGACACTAGGTACATGTTTTTCTACTCAATTTTGATTCATTGAGTCATATTTGAGGTTATGCACATATATTTGTTGATAAAGGGAATATATGGAAAATTTTTCAGGTTATGTAATGTAAAAATATTAATTCATTTTATTTAATGTTACAATTCAAATCATTTAATCTATTTGGATTTTATTCTAATGTTTCAGAAGTAGTAAGTGTTTTCCATCTAATATTTTCTTCTTTGGGACATATGTTATGTTATTTACCTATCTTCTATTTTGAGGTGTATCTATAGAAAATTTCATATTTTTTAAAATGAATTTAAATATATTAATTTTATTTAAATTTTAAATTAATATTACTTATTTATGGGTAATTTTGGATCAAAATTTATCAATGTAGTAAGGATTTTAAGTTACAATATCATTTTTACCATGATTATTTATGCCTATAATTTTTATAGTGAAATTCTAAAATCTATCTCTCCTAAATATATATATTTTTGATTATACTCTATTTATTTATTTATATTAAACGTTTTCCTTTAATTTCACCCCCTTTATGTACTCAATATAGTGGAATAATCTATTTATGGAAAACAAAAATGATTTCTCTTTTTGGTTATGAATATTTTTCTACCATGTCCATATTTTATAAAATATTTCCAAGCCTATTTATACCATTACTAAATGAACTTATAATTTTAGTTCTAGATATGTATAAATTTATTTAATTTATTTTAAATTTATCTTCAATATGGTTTTTGAACAAGGTACCTTTATCTTTTTTTACCAAAAATATGAATTAATTTTTTTTAAACATACCATGCATGAACAACATTTCCCATAGTTAGGACTTGTCTATTCTTGAATGAATAATTTTCATGTTTCCAATGATATAGTAAAAAAATACTAAGTATTTTTAAATTTTTAGATTTAAAATAAGTATTTTCAAAAATAAAAATCATATTTTCATCATGAAATATTTTAGTGATCTTTAAAATGAATTTTCATCCAAAATTAAATCCTATAATGATTATTATTCTCTACAAGGAATATAATACAATGTTATCATATTAAATAATGTAGTGTATGGTTTTTAATTAGGATGATGAAATATTGAATAAGTATTCATTAATTTCCAAGGGTAATACTTAGATTTATGTAAAAATGTTATCATGGTATTTTGGAATATATTTGAATGGATTGTGATAATACTATGGGTGGGATAATTATATCCCTCTAATGTATTAGGTAATTATTAATGTTTTATGATATAGAATGGTAAAAAAGTGGGCATATAAAACCTAAAATATGGTATATGTTAGGTTATCCCAACCCTAAAAGGCGGTACATTAGAAGTTTTACCATGACTAAAAGATGGAACATATGGGGTTGTCCCAAACATAATGTAGGCATACTTCTAGTTATCCCAAGCCAAACATTTAATAGATGTATTTTTTGGAAGACTTCGCATGATATTTCTATGAATATGATTATGCCACAATTTATACCACTATATTAGGACATGTTAATAGGACAATGTTATATTCTCATGGATAATGATATTTTATTATCTTATGGGTCATTTATTATAAACTACCAAGGATTTATATCATGATACATATATATGGTTCATTAATAATTGGGTATGATTTGTTGTTTTTAATATCATGATCTAATAACATTATTCTTATCATATGCTCACTTTTGATCATTTAATGATGTCTCCCATGTTTACCACTAATGAGAAACTGAGATCACTTTTTTCAGGTTATAAATAAATATTTAAAGGTTTAAATGTTTAAAAGGGTAATATTTGTGTATATTTTAATTGGATATGTTTTAGATCCTTTTTGTACCTTTAATAGTGTATCCATGGTTCAAAAGACTCTAAAAATTTATGGTTCAGGTGTGTATTTTAATGATATATAATGAATATTGATATTATAAGATGTTATATTTTTGAATTTAATGATTGGGCTGTTATAGTTGGTATCATAATGGGTAGTTTTGTAATAAAATATAATGGTAAAACATTAGTCATAACCCTTATTATTAGAATAAGTATAAGAGAACCTATTATGTTTTGGTAACGAATCGAATGTGGTATTACAAGAAAATACATCCATATCTTCATACTAGAAAGTGGATGTGACTATAAAATAAAGCTACCTAGGGGTACCCCCTTCGAAAGTGGAATATTGTTAATTAACTCAATCATAAACTATGCATAATTAGTTTTCCT
The DNA here is from genome assembly GCA_963277665.1 of Viscum album. Taxonomy (NCBI): domain Eukaryota; kingdom Viridiplantae; phylum Streptophyta; class Magnoliopsida; order Santalales; family Viscaceae; genus Viscum; species Viscum album. Next base: position 973,447,226 of record OY728151.1, on the reverse strand, counting down.
AATACTAAACACCAATATATAAACTCATTTGTGATATGATTTTGTTAATTATCATTATATTTGTGAACAATTATGAAGTATTTGAATATACAATAACCCCATATACCTAATGATAAACAAAAGGATCCATAGTTTGAAAGGAATATTTCTTGATTTTTACTTCTTATGGAGGATTTTTACAGATTATAGGATTACTCACTACTATTTCTCACACTATTATTTTGGTTTTACAAAATTTTTGGAACTAAGAGGGATCTAGTTATCAAAACATGTGAAGGATGATGCAATGATGAACCCCATGTGAATTCAATTTAAATGGGATATAGAATGTAAAATCTTGTGAGTACTCCTTACCAACTATCTAAACATTTTATTAATAGACTAAACATATGTGAGTTTTGCAGATAAAACAAATAATTGAAAAATGGAGTTTCATTAAGGCTATTTGAGAATAAAGATTTAACTTCTTACAAATTAAGAATGCGGAAAAAAGTGTTTGAGGAAATGTTTCAACGAAGTGAAAACATTTTTTTATTTGAAAAAGAATGGAATTAAGGAAGAACATTCTAAGGAAAAATGAAATGTTTACATTCCGAAAGGGATGGAAATATTAATTTCTATAATATATGATTTATTGTTGAATGTTTTAAATCAGGAAAATATTGGCATTATGAAAAAATATTTTCTATATAAAAAGATAAATAAATTAATTTAAATTGATTTATGAGTAATGGATTAATAATTTATGATGATTTGGTAATAAATGTGGTGAATTCCTTGAACTATACATCTATATGGGATTTTAATAGACCAATACATTAAATACTCACATTGATACATGCTATAAAATCTTAGATATAACAATCCTTTACGACACAACATATAATTATTATTTCCTCACTTACATCATAAGTATATTTTCAGGTTTATATCTGTAGATAATTAGAAAAAATAAATAACTAATAAAATTACTATTATATATATCATATAATAATTTACTTTCATTCTAAGAAACTAATTAAACCATAATGAATTGTCAATATCTCTTGAAAATTATTAGACACATGTTATCAAACTATTTAATAAAGAATACTTAATGTCAATAAAAGATCAACTAACCAAAGAATAAAATATTAATCAAGAATTACAACACTATTAATCATTTGAATAAAGGTATAACATGTCCCCAACTCATCGTAATATAGATCTTGGATGATTAATAAATATATATTCAACCTTTGAATTACCATCCATGTTTGAATATCAATATTTGGTACACATTACATTTCACCATGTCAGTAAATGATTATTGTTTCTAGGATGACATCATTTAATCTGAGTTATTTAAAATGTGATGTTCACAACATATACAATAATGTGTATATGAAAAATTCAATTCCTGAATAACATTATCATGATCCATCTATAGAAGGAAAGTGGATGGTTTTAGAAGAACATATATGAAGAAGGGTGGAACTATTTGGAATGTTTTAGGTGGTATAAAATTTATACCCCTAAAGAGAATTTTAGAATACCCAATAATAAAAGAAATGTGAATAATATTACCTTACCTATATGATATAATATCAATAGAATAATCATAGGTAAAATGAAAGAATAGATACAAAAAATCCCTACTATTAGGGAAACAAAAGAATCAATAACAAATTGTATAAAGAAATATGATTTTCATAGTTAATCATATTAAATTAAAGGAATATGATAAATATATGTTCATTTTTAGTGAGTGAACCATACATAAAAAACATAGTGCCCAAAACATATCATGTCTCAAAGAATCTGAATTGAGACAAAGAATATATTGCGGCATGAGTAACACATTAAAAAAACCCATTACATTAGTTGGATTGCGATTAAATAGAAAATAACTTTCATAAAATATATTTCAAGATATTATATACCAAAAGTATATACACCACATATAAGAAATTAGGCAAATTCTAACAATAATGTCTCATATACTGGAATTTGAAATAAAAACCCTACCATTGAGTCCTTATTTTGTGGATCACATTCTAACCTACATCAAATAACATTACTAACTTAATATTCTATTTTATATCCTAAATAAAGAATAATAACCTATTATTATACTTGTTTTTCTATCATGAGTACATTAATTATTTATTTCATATTTTGACAATTAGGTGTTAATAACTATAATTATTTTGTGCATGTTTAATAATTTTCATCTAATTACCAATATTTGATACCACGTGAATTATTTTTATATCATTTAATATTATGTTTATATAATTTTTATCTATTATACATTTTATTACCACATTCTAAATGTGTTTTTGTCACATTATATAAGAAATTATTTGGTATCAACTTATTTTTATAATTTTAGTTGTTAGTGAGGATATATTAATAAAAAATTATACAAATTATATCAATATAACAAAACTGTAAAATTATTATTATTTTCATACTAACCTATAGTAATATCACTACATAGTTCCTCATAGTCATTCATGATATGATTTTAAATAACTCCTCATGTTGGTGGTTAAACCATCCGAAAAATAAAAATTATTTACCTCGATCGGTGAGTATAGTTAAAAAAGTGTTTGTTTTGAAAAAACTTGTTTATTACATAAGAAAAAGGATATTATTTTGAATATTTAATGCTTGTGAACCATATTTTAAGATATTTGAATAAGTAATATTAATTAATAAGTAAAATCAAAAAATAATTCCATGTCGATGTGATAATTTATTCACAGGAAGGATTAACACTCATTTGTTTTTATATGTGTATAGAAATCAATAAGTAATGGTTTAACTATAAATAAATCAAAATAATATTTTAATAATGATACTAAATTTATCATACAATTATTCAAAAAAGATATTTATAATTTTAAGATTAATAAAAAATATTTATAGTGAGAAAATACTTATATATGAAACATGATTTTTCATTGTTTGGCTTCTTGAAAGTGAACTAATTTGGATAATTATAAGTGATAAGAGGATTATATTAAGGTTAGAGTGTTATAGGGTGAGTAAAATAGAATACATTCAATGATTTGTTCAATGTTTAAGAGTTTCTTTGGAGGGTGAATGTGCTATGTTAGTATAAGTAAAAGTAATGACATATTTGGAAACAAATTTACAATTTTAAACAATGAAATGTCATTTTGAAGGTATAATGGATACAAATTGGAAAAAGTGTAGGTGAAACATTTCATCTTATACTAAAATATCAACCATTAAATTTAATTCCTTTTAATTTTTTTTTGGACTTTTACACTAGGTTGAACTCAATTTACCCATTTTAATTTTTAGTAATAATTAATTTTTAAGAATTTGAAATGAATTATAAATCATTTTACCTAATTTCAATATTTTGATTTATATTTTGAAAATAAATTTATTAGAAATAATTTCTATATCTATGAAATGTTATTTAAAAAAAACTAAATATATAAAAATATTTTTTAATAACATTATTATGTTTTTCAAAATTTTTATGGGTTAAAATGATCATGGTAACTTAATTTAAGTACAATAATCGATTTATAATGATTTTTAAAAAATTTATGAGCTTTAAATGTTAATCCAAAACAGAACATTTCCATACTAATACTTGATTTATATTTAAGACCCAGAATATTTTTTATATCAATTTAAAAATTTAAATTAGATATCAAAATGGTTGGAATAGGTTTTGTATGAAAATATTATTTTTAAAAATGCATTATTTTATTCCATAATTCATTATTTTTTTTCTTTAATGGGATTTCAGTACTCTAGGGTATAATTATGTTATTCAAAATTTTTAGAAATTATAATTTTTCAAAATCCATTATTTTTCAAATAATAATAATTCTTTTTAGAAAAATCATAAAATTTAATAATAAGTCAATTTTTATTCGAAGAACAAAGAAATATAGTTAATTTTTATTAATTTAAAATTACATTATTTGTAAATTAAATTTTTGAAAAAAATATAAAAATTTAATTGAAAAATTAATCTAATTTGAAAATGATATTTTCCTATATTTATTATTATTATTATTATTGTTATTGTTATTATTTCATACCAGTTTTCAAAAATATTGCTTTTAAGAGAATAAAACAATTTCATTAATAATTGGTTTCTAGAAATAGAATTGTATATCGCATGAAATAATTTTTTTTCTAAACAAAATTTCCAAAAATTAATGGTCATATTAGTCATTATAGGTAAACTAATTGAATTTAATCTATATTAATGAAAGATTTTATTTTATAATTAAATATAATTCATAAATTTTTCACTCCTATTAATTATTTATAATTCATTGGAATGGTTTAAATTTTTATAGTTGAATATTTAAATTTTGTGAAAATATATCATATTTTCCATTATGTACGTTGTTTCATGTTGAGAATGATATCAAACTCATTTATATAATTTAAATAAACTCATATATTAAAACATAGGGGGTGTTAAATTCAACCCCATAAATAAATTTCATCTTAATAATTTTATTTTTATTACCATAAAAATTCTATAGGGAACTCATAATTAACTAAAAACCACTAGATGATCATGGTTTTATTTAGAAAGTGGAATGAGATTTATCTATATGGAAAATTATTATAAGAACTTTATAAATGGATTTATACTATTTTTAACTTCACATTGAATTATAATAAGTGATTATGTTCAAGTTGGATATGTAACTACTTCCCAGAAATCTTGAAAATGATTAATTTGATAATAATCCCCCTAGGGGTATTTATTTATAACTCAGTATCATGTAGTTGATGAAAAATTTCATGAAAAAGGACACTAGAATATCTTGATAGAAAACTAATTGGATGAGATGTTAGTTCTATCCTCATAGTATTTTCCTTTTCCATATGGAAATTAGTGACTATTTTCCTCATTAGAGCAAGAATTTGGACACTGAGAAATATAATTCTGAACTATAATTCCACTAAAGTAATTATTTTTTGTACCTAATCTATTTTCAATTCACTTGTGTGTTTGATGACCCTCAACCCCATACTTATAGAATTTACTCATCCATTATAGAAATGTTTACCATTTTTCATCCATTTTTTTGATATATATGAAATTGAATCTTTTTTCCTTTACAATGTGTATTAGTTTATCTTTCAAGAGGCTTTATAATCATCTTCCTTAGTGTGTTTAAGAATTCAACTATGTTTGCATTGACAAAAATAATTCAGGATATCTGATTTGAAATAATCAAAATTCTGCACATACTATCTCTAATTCCAATGGGTTTTCTATAAAGGTATTATTTTCACCATCCCTCAAACTTATGGTAACTTCTAGTTGAAAAAATCACGAAAACAAAAAAATTCCCCTTAGTGATGTTAACTTAAAGAGATATATCATAAATAACAACTTTAAAAATTTACATCAAGATTTATCATGTTATAACACAATCATGTTAGCAAATAGTTATTAATAATAATCTTTTATCATATTCAGTTCAACCTATATCACTCTCAATTTAACAAATAACATTCCTGGTTGATCCTAGGTTTCATTGTGTTAGTTTCACTGGTAATTTTTAACATGATCCCTTAAATAAAGATTCCAAACTACCATGAACTTTTTCAATATATTCATCACACAATAATTCTTAAAATATACTAACAAAAAATCCTATTTTTTCACCCTCTTGCATCATTAATTATTCATAGAAACATATACCCAAGTATGTATATAAACTAATCACATAATCTCAAAAACATACCTTTCCTGAAAACTGGTTGTTTCTCGATGACATTAAACCAAAAATTGTTCATATAGTCCTCTAAAAATTAACTGTATCTTTAACCCTTATATAGTATTAACCTATAGTTTGTATGGTTATTAATTTGTCACCATATATCCTAATTCATAAATAATTTGATTATGTTCTCCTATGATATGGTTAATCGATTATTATTACCAAGGATACCAATTTCTAACTAACTTACTCCATCAATATAAAACTACAATTTATTATCTCAATAACATGTGTATATTATACTCATGTTTCATCCACACCTCAATCATGTGTTATCAAATATTTCCCTTAAAAAGATTACTATGCCACAAATCAATATTAAAGGATATTTATACTATTTATTATATATTTTTCATAACTTTAATTAAAATATTCTGAAGAAAAATATTTCAATGATTTATATAATCCTCATTAAATTTATAATATACCAGAATATTATTGACATATTCCACTCACTAATGGGAAAAAATTAGAGTTTCAAGATTATTAAAATATAAATATCTGTATCTTAGGTAAGAAAATGAATTCCACCTTTTGAAACATAATACAAACAATAATTAGATTATCAGTCATTTAAGAATGTTTTCTTATTTCGTTTTGTGATGTAGTGGTTTCTATGAAAATACATTTCTAAACACTTTTCTGGATGACTTTGTATCAAAAAAATTCTATAACCAAAATGGTTCTGATAATGTACAAATTAAGAATATGAAAATATAAATCTGAATATGTCATCCATTATGACAATATTTTTTTAATGTATGATACTACTGGATAACAATATTTATCTATTTGTTCAATAATTGGTTATCTATGGTCATTTTTATATTTGGTTCTATATCCTATGTTTATAACATCACTAATAAATAATTTATGATTATTTATAAAAAGAATTTGATTACCTAAGTTATATCTCCATTGAGTGTCTAGCTATGTGTGTATTCTTAGGCCCATTTATATTTCATTGGAATGATAACTAATTTAATGCTCATCCAACCATTTTTAGGGTGACTTCACGTTGGTGAATATATTTCACTACATCAACCACTTTATTATATCTATATAAATAATTATTTAAAAAGTCATATAAAAATTATATTAACAAAACATAATTTTTTTCCAATAAATAAATATATTCTCGGTGTTTTCAATAATTTCATCTAATCATATTAGCTTGAAAAATGATCATTATTATCTTAAGATTAAATCATATACTATCCCAAAGGGTTATATATGACATTGAAATTATGAAAAATAATAGATTATTGACCTTTAAATTTTCCTAAATAAAAAAACTTCTATAAAAATTTATATAAACTATTCTGTTAATACAAATTGCAATGCCTTAAACCTTCCCTCTTAGATATAGAGGTTATAGACTCATAAATTACATACTTAGTTTTTTTGTAGCATTAAAAGCCTAAATATTACCATCTTTAATTACAAAATAAATAATAATATTTATATCTCTTACATATAAATGATATTTTTTAGGTTAGGGTTTTAGGGAATTATGAGACATTATAAATAAATAATTTTTTTATCAAATATATATTTTATCATTATAAAAAACCAGTTTATCTATAATGATTCTTCACCATCCCCCATTATTTCGTAAAGACATGATATCCTAATTAATATTTCATATGTTATAGTTTTCATTATAACATAGATAATGGAACTATGAAATTTGGGTGATCTTAAAAACTTAGTAAGGAAAACATTTAATCGAACCAATAATTTTATAAACATGACATAAATATTATGGCATGAATAGGTAAACAAGAATAATTCATAATCGACAGGATATTTAGGGAATGAAATTTCCTTGAAAATTAATGAAAACACGTATATAAAAAAATAGTGATCTTATAATGTGGGGATTCATGATTTTAGATATCGAAAATAAATTTTCAAGGCCTTATTCCAAGAATTTTTTCTTATTATTATGATTGTGGTCTAGACATCCTACTGAATTTGGAAGGCATGCACCAAATACCCCAACATGTTTTTATCAAGAGACTTATTAATGCATCGAGGGGTTATATAATTCGTGGCCCCACATGTCACTAGATTATTTACAATGCATTAAATATATGAATCAAAAATATATTTCATACAATTCCCTAAGGATAATGTGGATGAAGAGAAACAATGTTATCTATATAATGATGAATAAAATATATCAATACATGATAAAAATTAGTCAATAACAATAAAACATCAATATTTTTAAATACCTTTCCATATATAATTAAAGGTATAAATTGATCATAACCCATCCCATGAGATAAGTTTGATGGTTCAATAATATATTATTTACTTTCTAATAATCATTAGTATTGGAATTGAAAAACATGTTATGCCAATACAGTCCTCCAAATAAATAGAATATGAAACTTTCAAGAAGGACATCATATAATTTGATTAAGGAAACATGATTTGGATAATAAATTCCAATAAACACCACAAATATCAATAAAATATATCTATGGATATTGAATAAACCATTTAAAAAAACATGGTGTACAAAATGTACAATGTCTCAATGATCTAGAGTTGAAACCAAGAATGTATTGTAGCTAGAGTACAACTTTTATCAAAAGGAATTGAAAGAAAGGTCTAGTAATTGATGTTAAAATTACATTATTAAAAGATAATTCATGTTATCATATCTCAAATATGTTTTATATTCTCCACATACATGATATTATATTCCTAATAAAAAATCATGTATCAAAGAGAGGAATTTCAGATGAAGAAACATACATTATTTCCTTGCTTTGTTGATCACATTATAACATCATATAAAAAACACAAAGAAAATAATATTATATTTCATGATATCAATAACTAATATTACTATTTTATATATGTTATTATTATTTTATCGTGAGTACATTAATTAATTTATCACCTATTATGGCCATCAGGTGTTAATAACATTAATCATTTTGTGCATTGTTTGATAGTTTTGATGACATTTCCCATCAGTTGATACCAAATTATTTATTGATATATATTTTAATATTTTCTAATATATAAATTGTATTGATATAAAATGATATTATTTCATTCCATATTTTTTTTCGTTATGTTATGTGAAAATCAGAATTTTAACGTCTTATTTCGGTAATTTTGGTGGTCATTGATGATTTATTAGTAATAAATTATATATCTTATATAAATTTATAAAAAATAAAATTCTCTTTATTTTATTATTTAAGAGATAATTATATATCTATTTAGAATATCAGAGACATCTGAGATCAGTTTTAAAAACATCATTCATGTAGGTGGTTAAACCAACCAAAACATGAACATGCTACAACTCGATGGGTGAGCTTGGTTAAAGATTAATTTTGTTGACATAATATCATTATAAAATGAGGATAATAATATTATATTTATTTTATTATTGTTTTTATAATATTTTAATATTTTTTCAAAATATAATAAAAAAACTATGTCAAAAACAAAAAATAATTCTTCATCGAGGGGGTACATTGCACACACATATGATTAACATTACCTTATTTTTGTAAGATTATGGTATTGAATAAAAAGTGTTTTATTATTTATAAGAAAATTTAGTATAGTAATCAAATAAAATAAATCATATAATTTTAGTGATGATATTTTTTAAAGAGTAATATTAAGAAATGAACATAAGAGTGATATAATACTTACATTGGAGACTGGATATTTCCTTTGATATTTTCTTGAAATTGAAAGGATTAGTCTAACCATGATTGAATAGTTAATTATTTTCATGGGATAGGGTTCTTGGTAGTATAAAATAGAAATTTTTATGGAATAACTTGAATAAAGAATATATTTTTAGGTTAGATGTTGTAAGTATTTATAATTGGGAGTAAGGGACCTTTTGGAAACATGTTTACAGTTTTTTAATAATGTAATGTTCTTTTTCTAGTACCAAGGCTCAAAAATGGGAAGAAATGAAGGGGATACATTATATTTTTTTATCTAAATCTCAATAATTCAATTATAGTTCCATTTTTTGTTTTACAATTTTATGACTATTTCAACCCCCATTTATTATTTATTCCATAATAAATAATTTTATAAAATTCAGAGTTAAAGTTAATGGAAAACCGAAAACTATCCTTCAAACCTAACATTAATGTTATGATTTAAAGTTTTAAAACCATTTCAAAAAATCAAATATACACAGTTATGAAATGTTAATTTTAAAATAAAAACACTCAAATGCATAGAATAGTTTTTTTTTGGAAAATAACATTATGAATATTTTGAATTTATATATATAATATAATTTTCCCTATTATTAATTTTTAATTTAGGTGTTAAATTATTATTAATTGGGTAATGTATATGTTTCTTCCAAGTCAAGACAAAAATAAAACTCAACATGAATATATAGGATATAATGAGAAGGCCCAAAACAATTTTTATATTAAAGTAACAAATTAATTTTGTTCTAAAATTTTTTAGCATTTGTTTTATATGAATAAATGAAATTTAAAATAAAACTTTTTTTTGATTAATTTCAATTTTCTTACATAAATTATATCTAAATATTCTATTTTATTCTTTCATAGTTATAAAATCATTGAAATTTTAATTTTCATAAATCCCATGTTTTTCAACACAAATAAACCTACTCAGAAAATGATCAAAAATTCATTCTATGTAATTTTTTGATATGAGTAATTCCAAAATGAAGTAAATTTTTATTAATTTAAACTTTGAGAATTTATAAATTAGGTTTTTCAATTCAATCATAAAATATAATTCAAAACATATCTTAATTGGAAATTACAATTTCAAATATTAACTCTTATAACATTTAGGTACTATACTATAGGAAAACATTAGAGTTAACCAATTATTAATTTATAATTAGTTATATTTCATGAATTTGAAATGTGTACCACATAAAATATGAATTTTATAAATTTATTATTCTAAATGATAAATTATCTTATTAGTCAATTTAGGTAAACTAAATGAAATTAATTTATATTAAAAGTTTCCTTTATTTTCAGTATATATACAATTCATAAGATTTTTACACATATTAATTACCACTAATTAAAACAAAATGATTTATGGGTAATAATTAAATATTTATATTTTATCTAAATGTAAAATTGTTTCATTTATGTTATTCGTTTCATGTGGAGTAAGAGGACAAACACATTTATCTCTTTTATATGAGGTGATATATAAAAATATCAGGGTGTTACAAATTAAATATGAAATATACAAATTATTTTAACAATATATATTATATTAAAAGTAAAAAACATGATTAAATTAATATGTATAAATGTTAAGAAATTATTCATATTCCATATTATAGGAAGGATAAATTAAAAAACATGATAATAAAGTAAAGTTAATTTATTATGAACAATGTTGAATGATTAATGCTTTCATGTATTTGTTTCAGATAATTATATACTATATAAATATATAAATTATATTTTGGTGTGTTTAATAACATATAGGTATTATGAGTCACCTAAGGATTCTTTTAGTATTTTTTCATTACAGAGTTTCAAGAAAATGTAGAATCATACTAATAACTTGGATAAATGATTTCTTAGTAATGTGATATTTTTTTTGGAAAAAACATGAAAATGGGATAAATTACTATTAATATGTTTCTCATGTTAAGAAAATAAAACATAATTAGGATATAATGATGATTGATTTGGATAATGTAAATTTTATAATATTTCTGGCCTTGGAATTGATAAGTGGTTTGATGAAAAAGTGATTTACATTAACATTGAAGAAGTTTATTTCATTTTTTTGTATTGAAAAATATATTGGATAGTCTGTGATTATATTTGAGGAAAAAGATAGATTTTTTAATGAATATATGATTTTAAAGAAATATTAATCTAATTTATTGTATTCAAATATTTTATCAGATATATGGTCAAGGTACTCACATATTATGTATGAAACATCAAGAGGTGCATGAATTTATTTTTGGGATTAAAGATAAGTTGATTTTGATTATTTTGTGATATTTTTCCAATTTTTTTTATTGAATACAGGTTAAACGTTACTTAAGGTGTTTTGTAATTTATTAAGTGGATGACCTCAAAAAATAGTCAATACTAATAGAGGGTGAATCATTGATTCAAACATTTTTACCAAACATAACATTTATTCCATTTAATCCTTCAACCTGTTGTGATCTTGATTCTCTAATTCTATTTTCCTCATCATATGGAACTATATAAAATCATTTAATAGATGGAACATTATATTTTTTTTCGAGGTTTGTAACTAATATAGAGTAGCTAGTCCATTCAATTAATGGTGAAGAATAATACACTAATTCTCCAGTATAATAACATTCATGTCACATTGTTTTGGATAAAAAATATTTAGCCTTAGATTTTTTCCCTATATTTTAAGAGGGGATAGATATAATTCTAATATTTTGGACTATTTATGACCTTTTCAACTTGAAGCTACATGCTAGTTCATTATACTATAAGTGTAGATATTATCAAACTTAGGTAAGTTAATTTTCAACACCAAGTAAGTTATCCAAATATTTATACTACTGTTTGATGTCACCGTACTAATTTTTTCTTAACTTCCTTCTTCACTTGTTACTTTCACAGTAGAGGGTAAGAAACATTACTTATTCTTACTTTATCTGGATCCCATTCATATGATCCTCCATCTGATCATATCGTTATGATACTATACATCCTATGATATTCTTATGGTGATGGATCACCGAATGATTTTTTTCTTAATCCATTATTATTCTTTTTCTTCTTTATCTAATCACCAATTGATAACAAATCGTTGTCTTGTATCTCGCCATTTCCTTCTTCTAATTCTTTTTCCTCCAATATCAATTTTCTCAAAGACTTTGATATATTTGAGACCATTTACATAGGATGATTCATGAACATCCAATAAATTATACAATTATTTATCAGGAGATTTATTTCTCTACCTGATCCTTTATCTCTATTTATTACCGCTTGATCCATCCCGTACCTCTTCTCTGAAAACATCATCCCATATGAGAATTGATCTCATGCTTCAAGGATAAAATATTCTTACCAATTTTCAATTCATCAAAATAATTTACAACCAAAAAAATCATTATATAATCAATCAATTATGAATTCATTAGCACCAATTTATATAGGTACTGGTTGTTCACAATTTTGGGGTGAGATGAGTACTTCAAATTCAAACTTTTTGATTAAACTATGAGAATAATCCTCAAATAATTATATATTCTACCACCTGAAAAAATAAAAATAATATAAAATATTAAACAAATATTCATTAAAAAATCCATATATACGAATGTTAGTAATCTTCTTCATCATTCCTAAATTATTTTTTATAATCAAATCAATCCATTTTATTTATTGAAAAATTTATTTTTCAACACATTATCCCCGAAATTATAAATTTCTGAATTTTTTTAATGTTGTTAAAACCTTCCATTTGTTGCATCCTCATATAAAAAATATTTTCTATGAAACATAATATGACTTAATTCAAAAATTCATAATAACATCATGTTAATATTTTTTCAATATTATTATGCTAACTGATTATATTCTTTAAATAAAAATAATTTGAAAAATAATTTATCTAATTTTTTTCAAGACTAAAAATGAAATTTTATTTATCATAGGTGGGTTATCCGTGGATTTTTAGCTTTACTATATCCTATAAACCCAGGGATTTCATCTCTACTCATTCTATATGATGACATCATAGAATTTTGTTAGATGAATATTTAATTCTCAACCCAATGCCTCTGTTACACTTTATCTGATGGAATCCTTTAGTGACATCAATACAATTATGCTATTCAGAAACCTCAACATCCACTATCCAATTATCATTGATTGAATCTTCAGTTTTATGAATGTCACTAATAAACCTCTATTTAATGTCTTCATGTGGATACTTCTTCATTCAATGAACTTCACATTTTTCCTCTAACTGTTAATTTCATTAAGAAATAGGTGCTTGATAATTTAGGAATATTCTTTATTGTAAATTTTATTTGATTAATTAATTAGTTAATATGACTTAATTTATGATTTTATTAATTAACTATTTTCTTATATACAATTATGTTTCATACTCATTATATATTATTCACTTTTCATCTCATTATTTTTACAATCCCATTCGATATAATTATTGATGATCTTCATACAACTCCAACATGCACTTCATAGTGTTTAGGAACCACATAACCTATTACTTCTTCCACAACCCAAATATATTCATAATCTGAACATTTTACATCTACAATTAAATATTCTTAATTTAGTTAAGTCGATTAAACACTATTTTAGAAGCTTCCATGTTTTCTATATTTCATTTTGATTAATAGCGACAATCATGAATGTAATCTGTCAAAAATTTAATTTCACTAGTCATATGATCAACTAAGTATATTCATATCTGTTTGATTACATTATGAACATTTTCTTTCAGGTCTCTCTTAATTTCATCTATTCAATTAGACATTACATCCTAGTCTTTTGGATGGAATTTTCTCTATAGTGAATACTTCATAAAAGTCCATCTGTTGCACACTCCATCTAATGACACAATTCAAAAACCTATATCTGATGGAACTACTGAGAAATATTTTTCCAATTTTCTCTTTATTATAAACTATAAATGACCACCTTAGTAAGGTGACCTCGTCTTTAATTTTTATCAATAAATCCATCCATTTATATTTTCATTCTTACTAAGGAGTACTTTTAAGGAATAATCACAAACATTGATAACAAATATGATTATCCCAACACTGGTAACAAGTATTAGACATTTTAAAATCATCAATATTTATAAGTGAACTAAAATTCATCAAATAAGGTTCACATGTTAGGTAATGAATAATTTCTATCTCCACTAAAGAAAATAATTTCATTTTTTATTTTAATGACAATAAGTGTTCAAAACTTTATTTCTTCTTTATATATTTACCTAAGCTCCATTAAAATTGTTACCATGTTTGGATAGTTCAACCATCCTTTTAGAATCATATTATATATATCTTATACAACATATTATAGTCAATGAAATATTTTTATTTTTTTAAAAACCATTGAAAAAAATAAAACTCACACACAATCTATGTTCTTAAATCTCCCCATTTTTTGTTTTTCCCATACATTCAAATAATATTTTGAAGGAATATTTCAATATGTGGCTATTTTTGTATCTTTCTTCTAAAAAATTCATTAATGTCACTGTCTCTCCCCCTTGTTGAAAATAAATGAAATGTTTACTGGAATATATATCATTTCATTATTATGAAATATTTTGTCTATCATTTCAATCTAATTATACATTAACCATTCACGATGTAGAAAAAAATATTATTTTATTTAGGAAAAAAAGTTGTCCATTATCCTTTGATCTTTATACCACATGGAATGAGAACAAATTAAATTTTATTCAAGGGTTATCAAAATATATTCATTGATGAATATGATATTTGATATATATAGATGTTTTATGATATATCATCATGAAACTCCTCCACTAATGTTAAAAAATGAATTAAAAACATTCAAGTACAAATAATAGGACAATAAGCATTGGATCACTTCCATACATCCACATTTTTATGTAATTTATTAAATAAATTCCTCCACCTTTGTTATAAAATAATTATTTTTAGTAACCAAGGAAATATGATTACAAAATGTCTACATTTTCAATTAAATTCCCTTTAATCTTGATAATGATGAATCATCAAAATAGATTAGCATTGGAAGAATAATGTTGAGGATACAATAAAATTGACCTTTCATTATTTTTTCTATAATAGATTGAAAACCCTGTCGAGTCAATAAGGTTTTCCATATGACATTTCCATTCTTTCATACAAGGGGGGAGATTTTTAATTCAATAAGGTTTCCTTATGACTTGACCATTCCATCTTGTTTTTAAAATCACAAACACCTTATCTCAAGGAAAATCTATTTTTAGCCCTTGTTTTACTTCTTTAAAGAAAATTTTCTTCCCTATGGAAATTAATATTTTCCATGTTTTATTTTCTCATGTAATAATATTTCAAAGTGTAAAATTCGTTTTGAAACCAAAACCTCGGAATCCTATAATTACCTAGATATAAAGTATTCTGTTTTAGGATCTGAATTCTCAGAATTATGGTTACGAACTCTTCTGAGTTCTGACTCCAAATTCTGATTACGAATTCTAGATATGAACACTTTTGAGTTCTGACTCTAATATCTGATTAAGAATTATGGATATGAACTCCTCTGAGTTCTGAATCTGAATTCTAATTATGAATTCTAGATACGAACTCTTCTGAGATCTGACTCTGAATTCTGATTACAAATTCTCAATATGAGATCTTCTGAGTTTTGACTCCAAATTATGATTACGAATTATGGATACAAATTTTCCTGAGTTTTGACTCCAAATTCTGATTACGAATTCTGGTTATGAACTTTTCTATGTTCTGACTCCGAGTTCTTTGAATACAGACTCCGAACTATTATGAGTACTGACTCCGAATTCACATGAACTCTAACTCCGAACTTTGAAAGTTCTGGTTCCGAATTCTTGTGAATCTAGATTCCTAATTTCCTTGAAATTATGTTTCTGGAATTCTATATAGTACATGTTACAAATTCCTAGAAAACTGAATCAGAATATCCTTGTATTATAAGACTCCAAATATAATTTTGGTTCGACTCTGAACTTTCATTTCCTTACATTCCAAATATTAGATTTTAGTTATGCTTAGACTTGTTTTGTTATAAAACGATGTCGTGCTTTCAGTTAGTCAGTAACTATTTTTTGAGTGACATGTGTACAATTACCTGTAAAATTCAAGGAAAAAATGACCATTGGAGGAGGAAGGTGACCATTGATTCCGTGCCTATTAATAGGATCTCATTTGAAAGAGCTCACTACTGAACTTTGAAAACTGTGCTTACATGCTGTTGAAGTGATTTTTAGAGAGAGAGTATCTAATAAAATCTCAGTCTTCATGCAGATTGTTTGAACGGCTTGTTCAAACATTGCTTTGTGCATATTTTCTGAGTGCAGAGGTGCGATTTCCTTGAAATCAGAGGCTTCAGGTAGTGAAGTCAGAGGTTCCTATTTTCTTACAAATCGAGGTCTTGCGGGGATAGCAAGACAGATACCCATCTTCGGATTGATGGATTACCTGGGTTTAGGTTGGTTAGACTTTCTTGAAAGTATAAATCAAGGGACCTTTTATCAAGGGATGTTGGATAACCTTCTATTTTGGTTAAAAGAGTTACTACTTGTTACTTGTAGTATTTTTATTTTATATTCTGCTATACTTTTAGTTGATAAGTAACGTATAATCCTCTTATACTTTTTTTAAAAGGTTCGGGCCGATTCCTCAATTTATTAATTAAATCAAATACCCCTTTAGGCTGGGTAGAGGGAGACCCATTACATATCCCGAAGGCCCAAGGACAAGTGTCCGGAATATAAGGCTTGAAAGCCCATTTTTTGGCCCAAAGGACCCCTCGGTGATGGGTAATTGCTACAGTACCCACGCAGCTACAGTACATCTGCCGCTAAAGTGCCTGCTACAACACCTCCACCACTACAGTTCTTGCTACAGTACCTCTGCTGCTACACTATCGTCGCTGCTACACTTCTGCCGCTACTATAGTGCCCTGCTACAGTATACAATTCACCCCCTCTTGTATTTGAGCATCTAATTTTTACATATTCGATCCAACAATTTGTATCAGAGGGGGTGACCTCTGAATTAATCTCACGATTATATTTAGAAGATGATTCTTCATCTAATTACTTTCCGAATTGAATTTCTGGATTCACACTTTTCCAGAATTCATTTTTTGGACTCGTATAGTTCGGATTCATTTTTTCTTAGAGATACACTTGTTCTATATTTTCCTTTCTTAGGTATATTCTCCTTGTTTACGAAATCTTTCTATTAACATGTTTTTGTGGAAAGAATTTTCTTTAAGATGGCAGGAATCAATGTTGGTTCTATAGAAAATCTCAATCGAACTAAACCACCTATCTTTGAGGGAAATGATTATTAATATTGTAGAGATCACATGAATACTTTTATTATTAATACGGGAGTTGATAATTTAGTTATGCTTATTGGAGGATATAAAATCCCTGACAAAGAAGTGAGTACCCTTGCCAATCATGAAAAGCATGAATATCAAATGAATTATAAGGTATAGAATACTTTGCTTTATTTCATGACTAGAATCATATATATCCAAATTTCATCTTGTGAAGTAGAAAATTATATTTGGAAGAAACTTTGAGTTACTCACTTCGGAAGATACAAAGTAATTGAAACTAGAAGAGCCATGCTCAGAGCCGAATATCGTGGTTTCTACTTGCCTTATAGAGAACCCATATGTAAGGTGCAATGAAGATTCATGAATATTGTGAATGGTTTACAATCCATGGGTGAGAAAGGATTAGATGATGAAGCTCTTGTTTATAATATCATAGACATCGTGCCGAGTGAAAGGTAATCCAAGAGGATTTCTATTGATGAGAACAGAAAGGTTACTCAGATTTCCTAAGATGAACTGTTTGGAAGTCTTCTTTAGCATGAGACTAGAATGAATAGAGATGCTGATAACGTAAAGAAAATGAATGGAAATGGAGGTGTTGATTTTACTACAACTTCAAATCATATGAACGCTAAGACTCCTGAGAGAGTCACTAGATCCAAATATAAGAAAGTTTTTATCCAATTCGAATCTAGTAGAAGTGAATCCTCAAAAAATGAATGAGCAAATCGAGGTCAAACGATGAACAAGATACCTGGACAGAGGAACTTTCAATCTAGATATAGGAAAAAGGAATGGAAAGATAAGAAAGATTGAGGAGTCACATGTTATGAATGCAAGAGAGTTGGACACATAATACCTGATTTTTCTATGCCTAAGAGAAAATATAGAAAGGAAAGGCATTCAAAGAGAAATCGAAAGAAGTATTACAAGGCTAAATCTAAGAAAGTCTTGAAGGATAATGACACTTAGAGTGACAGTGGTGGAGACTCTTCAGATTAATCTTCATATTATTAATCCTCTGGAGAGAAGAATATTGGTCGAATAGCCAGAATGCCTATTAACAACCATTGTTTAATGGATAAGGTACACAATGTGGAATCATTGTCCAATCTTTCGTTAAATAAAAATTATAGTAATTCTATATAGTATAACTCTTCTGTTGAAGAATCTTCTTCTGATGAAGATAATTCTTTACCTTCCTATGATAAAGTTTCTAGGTTTTCCAAACTTCTTGAGATTGAGAATTCAAAACTCATGAAAAAAATTGATGAGGAAAATTCTAGGAATACAATTATTACTAAGGAAATATCAAATATTTCTAAATATCTTGATAAGAAAAATGTTGATTTTGAAAATATTTCAAAAAATCTTGAGGAAGTATGTTCTGAAAAGAATAAACTTTCTAAAGATCAAGAAAATGTAATTTATAATAAAAATGATTTCAAGCCTAGATCTAGTTCAAAATCAAATGTTTTTTAAGACATAAACATGGTTATCAGACTCAAATCCAAAATATATTCCTTGAGGAAGTGTTTGTCAAAATTTACCTTAGGTAATTTTTTTTTGATAAAATGTATTCTCAAATCCGACCTCTAAGGAATAGTTCTGGGTTTAGTTATACTAGTTCTAAACCAATTTTTAGTAACAATTAATTTGTTCCTAAAAGTGATCCATTTTGTACTAAGTGTCTGTGTGGTGGACATTGGGCAATGAATTGTTCTCTAAACAAAACCTAGTCCTTAGGATTTGATAAAGCCTATTTTTCTAAGAAGATGGGGGTGCCTAAAATTTTTCTTTCTGAAATTTCTGGATCCAAAAAAGTTTGGATTCTGAAAGTCTAACTCTTTTGTTTTCATGAAAGTAGAGAAAGTACCAATAGAAATACGTCGTATATGGATAGTGGATGTTCCTCACATATGTCTGGTAACAAAAACTACTTTGAAAAGATTATCAAGATGAATGGAGGAAGAGTAACTTTCAGAGATAATGCTCAGGGAGGAATTATTTTTATAGGTAACATAATTATTCTTGGAAAAACATTGATTTCAAATGTTTTATTTGTTAATGGTCTTAATAACAACATTATTAGCATAAGCCAATTATCTGATGAAGGTTACCTTGTGAATTTTAGGAATGACAAATGCTTTGTAAACAATTCCAAGGAAGATTTTATTCTTTCTTCCCATAGGAAAGAGAATGTTTACACACTAAACATAGAAGACCTTAGGATCCAAGACTTACCTTTCCTTAGTGCAATGGATGATTATTCTTGGTTATGGATTTGAATGTTAGGACACGGTAACCTTAGGACCTTATGAAAACTTTCTAAAAAATATTAGTTAAGGATCTACCGGAACTCAGATTTGATTCTTCAAAACTTTGTGACCCTTGCCAATATGGAAAGAAAAATAAATAAAATTTTAAATCAGTTAGTGAAGTCACAACTACTGATGCATTACAGCTAGTGCATATGGATCTCTTTGGTTCTATACAAACTAGAATCATTGGAGTCATGTACTATTTATTTGTTTTAGTTGATGATTACACTAGATTAAATGGGTTTATTTTCTAGCAAAGAAGTCTGAAGCCTTCTCGTATTTCAAATTTTTAAGAACCCAAGTTAAAAATGAGAGAATACTTCGATTGAAAACTATTTATAGTGATCATGGAGGAGAATTTCAAAATTATGATTTTGAAACTTTTTTTAGTATAAATGGAATTACTCATAACTTCTCAGCACCCAAAACACATCAACAGAATGGTGTTTTTCAAAGAAGAAATAGAATACTTCAAGAGATAACAAGAACCATGTTGAGTGAATATTCTGTAGCCAAACATTTTTAGGATGAAGCTGTATGTACCGCTTGTTATACTATAAATCGAGTTTTGATTAGAACTTTTATTAATAAAACTCCATATTATTTATGGAATGGTATAAAACATAGACTTTCCTACATTAAGGTTTTTGGTTTTAAGGTATTCATTCTGAATACTAAACATAATCTATATAAATTTACACCAAAATCTGATGAAGGATTTTTTTAGGCTACTCCACAACTTCTAAGGCATATAGAGTTTTCAATAAAAAAACTTGTACTATTTAAGAGACAATACATGTTAAATTTGATGAAACTGATCCTTTTATTTTTAGACAACCCCAACCTATATCATCGTATGTGTTTTCAAAAACTGATTATCAACCTATGTTAGAAGATCTTTCTGATAAGGAAAATTTCCAACTAGATAATTCTGAAACATTTACCCTAGAATATTTTCTACCTTATGTTGATGAACATGTTTTATAAAACCCAAATCAGTTGTCTCTATGGAATAATCCTAGTGATAGAATCTTTTGTGATGTAAATCAACAAGTAAGGACTAGAAGTTCCTTAAGAAATGAAGTAGAACATCTAGAATTTCTTTCCCAAATAGAACCAAAAAGAACAAATGAGGCTGTAGGTGACGATGAATGGATTAAATCCATGAAAGACGAACTAAAATAATTCGAAAAGAATAAAGCCTTGTCCTTGGTTGAAATACCTAAGGAAACTTCTTTTATCGGAGTAAAAAGGTTCTTTAGAAATAACTGTGATGAAAATGGAATCATTGTAAGAAATAAAGTTTGATTAGTTGCTAAAGTCTATAATCAAAAAGAAGGAATAGACTATTAAGACTCCTATGCTCTAGTAGCTAGACTTGAATTTATTCATATTTTACTTGCCTTTGTAGCATTGTTCAATTTCAAACTTTTTCAAATGGATGTGAAATGTGATTTACTTAATGGTTTCGTTGAAGAGGATGTTTTTGTTGAACAAACTCCTGGTTTTGAAGATACAAAAAATCCTGATCATGTTTTTAGACTTACCAAAGCTTTGTATGGACTTAAAAAAGCCCAACGAGCTTGGTACGATAGAAATACATGATTTTTTCTTCAAAATAACTATGTTAGGGTAAATGCAGATCCAAACCTTTTTATAAACAAAGACAAGAAAAATGTTTTGATTGTTCAAATTTTTATTTATGACATTATATTTGGTTCAACTCAGCAATCTTTAACTGATTCCTTTGTGGATCTACTTAAATCTGAGTTTGAAATGAGTATGATGGGTTAGTTAACATTTTTACTTGGTTTTAAAATTTCTCAAAAAACCAGAAGGAATATATATATATATCCAAACATAAGTATATTAAATATCTTCTTAAAAAAGTATATATATGATAACAATAAAGATATAAGAACTCGCATTGGTATCTCAAACGCACATGATCTTAATGAAGTAGGGAAACCAGTAGATCAAACAATTTTTAGAGGTATGATAGGAAGTTTAATTTACTAGATAGCTTGTCATCCAGACTAAATGTTTTTAGTATGCTTATGTTCAAGATATCAATCTAATCCCACAAAATCTTATTTAAAGGCTGTGAATAGAATTTTTCGCTACTTAAAGGGAACAAATGATTTAGGACTCTTCTCTACTTCTGGAAAATATTTTATTTTAATTTTTTTTTCAGATTCTGAATTTGGTGGATGTCCAATAGATAGAAAGTGTACATCCGGAACATGCCTTTTTTAGGAGATTCATTAGTTTCTTGGTCATACAAGAAGTAATACTAAGTATAACTTTCCACTGTTGGAGCTGAATATGTAGCAGTTGGAAGTTGTTGTGCTCAAGTGTTGTGGATGCAACACACACTCACAGACTATGGTATGAGTTTTACCAAAACACAATATTTGTGTGATAATACATGTGTCATTTCACTTAGTAAAAACCATGATCATTACTCTCATGAAAAACACATAGATATTAGGCATCAATTTCTTAGAGATCACACACAAAAAGGAGATATCATTCGTCAATTTATTGGAATGCAAAATCAACATGCTGATATTTTCAAAAAACCATTACCCTTTGATAGATTTGAATGTATTAAAGATAAGTTAGGAATGATAACCATAAGGTAATCCTCCTCAGTAAATTCATGTTTAACCGATCTCTTAATATTATTAAACTCCTTTTCATAGGGGGAGTACATATTCTTAATAGTTTTTCATATTTTTCATAATGAAGTTTTTCATATTATTCGTAATGAAGGTTTTGATATTTTTTGTATTGAAGTTTTTCATATTTTTCGTAATGAAGTTTATCATATTTTTTCTAATGATGTTTTATATATTTTTCATAATAATGTTTTTCATATTTTTCATAATGAAGTTTTTCATATTTTTCATAATGAAGTTTTTCATATTTTTCGAAATGAATTTTCTCATATTTTTCATAATAATGTTTTTCATATTATTTGTAATGAAGTTTTTCATATTTTTCATAATTATGTTTTTCATATTATTTGAATGATGTTTTTCATATTTTTCATAATGAATTTTTTCATATTTTTCGTATTGATGTTTTTGTATTTTTCGTAACGAAGTTTTTCATATTTTTTTAATGATGTTTTTCATATTTTTCGTAATGAAGATTTTCATATTTTTTGTAAGGAAGTTTTTCATATTTTTCGTAATGAAATTATTTTTACTTGAAATTTTCTTAATGAAGTGTTCTTTCTTGAAATTTTTGTAATTTTTTTCATACTTGAGATTTTCATAATGAAGATTTTCAAAATGAAAATTATCATAATGAAGATCTATGTACTCAATTATTTTTCGCACTCATGTTTTCATTGGAATCTAAAGTCCTTCAAGAAAAATTTTCTTCAATATGAATAATTCTCATGAAAATCTGAAAGGTAAAATTCTTTATTGAGTTTTCATAATAACCATTTACTTGTTGTTATTTTCTATTTTTTTTAAAATTTCTCGAATACTAGTTTCCTTAAATCTGAATCTTTTCCTTTAGAAACCTCAAAAAATATCAGATCCTTCCAAATTTTCTTTGTGGCAATCATTTCTACCATTATATCAGATCAGAAGAATTCTCAGCCATTGGATTGAAATGGGAAGATGAACCATTGCTTAAACATCTATAAAAGGGGACTCCGATGGTTGTCCCACATCGGTTCTCAAGCCTTTGCGTGTTGATTCTCTGCCCCTCTATAAATGCCCGTTCTGAAATTTCCATAAGTTCTCAATTATGAATGTCTGGTGAAGTTCCTTCTCAAGAGATGTCTACTATCATGCCGATTGTGGAGTGGCAGATATACAGAGAGAGGTTGGTACATCCGAACTTCTTCAACAAATATGACTCTATTATCTCCAAGAATATCAAATTTAATGGATGAGAGAGTGTATCCATTTCGAAGCAAGAAGCTCAAGATCTTATGTATCCAGATCTCCTCATTGAGTTTTATGAATCAACCAATTTTTTTCAAAGAATGTGGTAGAGAAAAATTTTCCTTCAAGAGTTATGGAAAAACCTATGCACTTCAATACCCCTAGGCTTCTTTCTTGGTAGGGTTATCTTATAAAGGAGAGGCAGAATTTTGTTCCCACAAGCTGCTAGATGTTCAAGGGATTATTTGTAAAATTGAAGGCTATGCAAAGTCTTGGACTTACAGATGTCAAGACCACAATGATTGCCCACTTGTCTACCAACAATTGGATCCTATAGTTATGGGTTCAAGGTTTTATCGTACCGAGAAAGGTTGATAATGACACTCTTAAGAAAATTGATATGTATATCTTTGATTTTTTGGTAAATCTTTGGAAAATCAATCTGATGAAACATATTCTCATTACGATAGAGAATATCAAGAATGGGAATCTGAGAGCACAAATAATCATGTATCCTACCCTACTCTCCAAGTTGATATTTCGGTGTCTTGAATCATTCAAGATTCCTTGCAGTTCCAAGATGAGGAATTGCAATGTGATGTTAGTATGCAATGACACTTTGAAAATAATGACTGTTATCTTTTCTAAAGATTCAGGAGAGTTTTATGATCTTCCAGTGGAAGAGGAAGAAGCCGTTCTGAAAAATGATGAAGATTCTCAACCATCAAAGAAATCTAGAAATTAAAGAAAACTGAAGGAAGTAGAAACTGAATATGAAACCCCTAAAGCTAAGGAACCTCCAACCGCACCTCCAAATCCCAATAAGAAGAATTCTTTTCTAGATGAAGTTGTTGCCAAATGGAGGGAGGATAAGAAGAAACATAAAGAAGGGGAGCCACAGTTTGGCCTAGACCCTACCGAGGCCAAATCATTGAAAGAGAAAGCTGCTGAAGAGCTTGAGAAGAAAGAAAAAGAGAATAATTTTAAGAAGAAGATGTCAGAGGTAGAGATTGTGAAATCTATTTTTAAGGATACTGAAGTAGCCTCCGAGAACATTCCAGTACCAAAATCCTTCTTAGTTGAACCATTACCTGAGACACCAGGGAAAAAGTTTATGACTCTGGAAAAAGTTCAAGAGAAGGTTGCTGAACAGATTGAAGCTGTAGAAGAAGTGAAAGAAAATGAAAAAAATTAGTAGTCGCACTAATGATCTAATTAAGAAAGTCGAAGATTATCATGAGAAGGAAAGTGATTCCGAAAAATTTTCAATCTGGACTTCTCAATCCAGATCTTCGAAACTTGCTACCCCTGGAGATGAAGAGAAGGTCAAAGAGTAAGTGAACAAATTATCTGAGGAAGAGACTTATAATCATGACTTCAATCACCCGGAGGATATTGAGGCAGGAGCCAAGAAAGAAAAAAATCGATAAAGATAAGATCGTTCAGTTTTCTGAGAGTGATAATGAGTTTCCAGTTGAAGAAGATATTCAGAAAACCGATAAAGGAAAACCAGTGGTTGTTGACACACCAACCAAAAATTCCTTAAGAAAGAAACAAGTTGGTGGATCCTCTAAGAGGAATCTTTTCGAGCTAGAGGAAGAACCACAACCTAGCAGAGTGTCAGACTAAGAGTAATCATCTCTAAGACATGATTTTTTCATTCAGTCCCAGAAGGAGATAATGGACACCATTCTGATATTTCCAACAATTGACACCAGATGCCAGATGCTCCAGCATAGCATGAATCAGAAATCAGAATCTGTATCCATGGTGGTGGATAGGTGCATAAATATTGAGACCGAACACAATAATTTCATTATCAACTATGAAGCACACATAAAATATTGCTAGAAAATGGTGACCTGGTCAAAGAATATAGTCGAAGATTTGAGAAATCTTGATGACATTCAAGATGAGGTTATAGAATCTTTTGATACCCAAGATAGTAAAATCAAGGATGTAACAAATAACTTTGTGGAAAAGCTAAATCATGAAGAGAATAATCAGATTCAGGATGTCAAATAACTTAATGGGAAAATGAATTATGTTTTCCAAAGTTGGAAAAGAGAAAGGGATCTCCGGATCAAGATTCAAGAAAATCTAGTGAAGAAAGATGACTTGCTGAAGGCTCAGACAGAGGCTCTAAAGGCTCAAGATGATAGGATCAAAGCATTAGAGAATCAAGCATAGGGGGATCACAAAGAGCTAAAGAAGCTGAAAACTGTCATGAAGAAGCTGATACCCAAGGAAAAAGAATCAAAATAGATCCAAATCCGATCTTTTGTTGTATCTTTTTTTCCATGTAAAAATTCATCCAATCTTAATGAATTTTTGGTTTCTTGTTTGGTTTGGATGTTTGTACTAATATATCAGGTACCATATTTTTTTTATATAACCACAAACTCTTTTTGAAAATAAAATAGGGGGAGAAGGAAAATGAATTCTAAGTAAAAGAAGAAATATCCCTTAGTAAGGGGGAGTTCTCATTACGATGATTTCCATACTCAAGATAATGAAAAATCTAATTATGGAAATCTATAATATGATCCTTAGTGTTCTAAAGCCTATGGGGGAGTTAGTCGTATTCAACACTGTTCATATATAATGGGAGATAAGTTTAATTTTCATTGTCTAGAAATTGTTTTGCTAAGTCCTTATATTATTTTTCGAAAGGGTGTTTCTTGCTTTCCAATAAGGGGGAGATTGTTGAGTCAATAAGGTTTTCCTTACGAATTTTCCATTCCTTCATACTTGAGGGAGATTATTAAGTAAATAAGGTTTAATTATGACTTTACCATTCCATATTGTTTTGAAAATCACAAACACCTTATCTCAAGGAAAATCCCTTTTTTACCCCTTGTTTTAATTCTTTATGAAAAATTTTCTTCCCCAAGGAAATTTATCTTTACCATTTTTTCAGTGCTCATATAATAATTTTTCTAAGTGTAACATTTGGTTTGAAACCAAAACCTCGGAATGATATAATTACCTAGTTAAAAAGCATTCTGTTTTACGATCCAAATTCTCAGAATTCTGGTTACAAACTCTTCTGAGACTTGACTCCAAATTCTGATTACTAATTCTGGATAAGAAATCTTCTGAGTTCTGACACTAATATCTAATTATGAATTCTAGATACGAACTCTCTTGGGTTCTAACTCTGAATTCTGATTACGAATTCTAGATATGAACTCTTATGAGTTCTAACTCCAAATTATGATTATGAATTCTGGATACGTACTCTTCTAATTTTTGAATCCGAATTATGATTACAAATTATAGATATGAATTCTCCTGATTTCTAACTCTGAATTCTGATTACGAATTCTGGTTATGAACTTTTCTTTGTTCTGACTCTGAGTTATTTGAATACAGACTCCAAACTCGTATGAGTATTGACTCCGAATTCTAATGAACTCTAACTCCGAACATTGTAAGTTCTGGTTCCGAATTCTTGTGAATCCAGATTCCGAATTTCCTTGAAATTTAGACACCAGAATTCTATAGAGTATAGGTTACGAATTCCAAAAAAATAAAATCTTAATATACTTGTACTATAAGACTCCGAATTTAATTTTGGTTAGGCTCCGAGCATTCATTTTCTTACATTCGGAATATCAGATTTCAGTTATTCTTACACCTGTTTTGTAATAAAATGATTTCATGCTTTCAGTTACTCACTAACCGTTGTTTGAGTGAAACGTGTACAGGTCCCTCCGAAATTCATGAGAAAACTAAGACCGTTTGAGGAGGGAACCGACCCTTGAAGCCTAGCCTATAAATAAGCGATCATTTGAAAGAGCTCATTTGAGAGAGCTCACTACTGAGCTTTGACATTAGTTGTTACATGTTGTTGAAGTGATTTCTAGAGAGAGAGGATCTTATAAACTCTCATGTTTTGTGCAGAATGTTTGAATGGCTTGTTAAAACTTTGTTTCATGCATATTTTCTTAGTGTAGAGGTCTGATTTCCTTGAAATCAGAAGCTTTAGGTTGTGAAGTCAGAGGTGCCGATTTTCTTACAAATCGAGGGCTTGTAGGGATAACAAGACAGATACCGATCTTCGGATTGAGGGATTACCTAGGTTTGGGTAAGACAGACTGTCTTGAAAGTATAAATCAAGGGACCTTTTATCTAGGGTTGTTTGATACCCTTCTCTTTGGGTTAAAAGAGTTACTACTTGTTACTCGTAGTATTTCTGTTTCGTTTTCCGCTGTACTTTTAGTTGTTGGGGAAAGTATAATCTTGCTATACTTCCTTAGACTTGTACTATGATTATATAGGATTTTATACGATTTAAGGTAGAATATTATTTGTTGTCAACTTTTTTTATGTTTCATTTTCAGAATCACTTTTTCGGAATAACGAAAGTTATTAGAACGTAGAGGTGTTGTGAATATTGGTTATGCAAAAAAATCCTTAGGGATTTTTAAAGTATACAATTCACCCCCTCTCTTGTATTTGAGAATCTCATTTTTACATATTCTATCCAAAAAACCCCACATTATATTTATCAAGGAAAATCCTCTTAAGGTTTCTTATAATACAAATTAGGAAAATTTCCAGGATAACAACTTCCTCGTCTTGGCTATCCATGTTTGACAGCCATTCCCCCAGCCCATTCTATTCCCATGTGATTATGCTTCACCATCAAGTATCTATCCTGAAAGAATAATTAAAAAAATTTGAAAGGAATAATGTGTATATAACTTTCTTGTTAATGTGAACATAAATTTTGACATAGTTCTATCAACCATGTTTCTCCATCTCATAGTCGATTCATACTTTCACATTTGAAAATCAATTATGGATGAGGCTGTATGAATATTATGTATTCTTTAATTTCATTGTGTGTGAAATTTATTTTGTAAATAGAATTCATGAAAAATTTACCACATGTTATAAATTTTATCTTAATTTATAACAATTAATATGACATAAATTTTTTAGACAATTATTTAGGAGTGTGTCCAATCATGTTTCATCTCATTTACAAAACTATTATACCTTCATTCATTTTAATTTTCTTGTGATCCATCCATTATAATCATTAAATACAAATTATATGGGAATATTACTAAAATATCACTAAAAATATTAGAAGTAATTTTATTTTTTCTACATGGATTCCCTTAAGATCCATCATTTATTATATTTCTTTGAGAAGATTAATTTTTAATTATCATCTAGGATTTTTAATCCATGGTATCCTCACCTTTCCAAGTTGATATCTTATTGGGAGTATTTTTTTTAAAATTATTTTCTACTTATATACCCTAGATGGTTTTGTTATATTATCAAATTTTATGTCCTTCATTTTTTTATCTTTTTATACATTTCAAGATAATCATACCCAAATATTATGAACTCTATCTTTACCAACATCACAGGTATTCAAATATTGCTTACAAAATAATGTTTTTTATGCTTACCCAACATTTTCCATTGGATTAGGATTCCTTTATTATTTTTTAATTAATGAATTGAACCAAGAATACAATAGAAAATTATTCAACTTTCTCTAGCACAAACATTAACCCCAAATCCTTGATGTTATTTTTTATTTATTATGATTTTATTGAGTTTTATTCAAAATTTCTCTTGAAAATCCTAGGAACCAAATTCCAAGAAATTTTTCCAATCCACCATTGTAATATGTTTTGGATTATAAAATTTTTTCATCATCCATACTTGTATATATATAAATATTTCAAAACTGTAATTTTTATAAAAAAAATTAGAATCATTTTTACAAGATAATATGCATCGTAACACATTCTTCCCATCGACTTGAGATAAATCATTAAATTAATTGATGGTATTATTATCGCCTAATGTAGGCATTTTAAAATTTTATTTCCATAATTATAAATTTTTGTAATATTTTTAGGATTATAAAAAATTTTCTTCATCCATACTTGTATATATATATATATATTTTAAAACTGTAATGTTTATAAAAAAAATTTAGATTCATTTTTACAAGATAATATGCATCGTAACACATTCATCACATCGAATTGAGATAAATCATTCAATTAATTCATGGTATTATTATTGCCTAGTGTAGTCATTTTGAAATTTGATTTCCCCAATTATAAATTTTTAGTAGATATAATATTTCATTATTTTTTAATTGATTAATATTTATCATCTAAACACTAAAAAACACCACTTCCATTTATATAAATATTTTATTGTTGGGGTTTTTATGATATTAAATCATAATCACATTCTTTTCACTATCCAACATCACCCTTTTAGTTTCCTCATCTTAAAGATTACAAATTCTTTTTCCAAGAAAGTGTCAATTTCATTGATATTTTAGGATTTTAATTCCAATTCATAATACTTGATATCATTTATATTTTTCATTTTGTCTCCATGTTCAAGGATCTCTTAATATTGAGACTTATTGACTGCATTTTATTCATTAACATTTTTGATCCATTTGTATTTCAGCTCTAGGGAACCTATTTCAATCAAAACATTTAATTATTTTATATCTCTAAATTAGATATATATCTTTATTCATTCTCTAAATTTTTCATTAAAATCCTTAGCTATGTTATCTACTTCTTCTGACAACTATTTTATCGCTTCTAACATTCATTGAACAACTCCAAAAAAGGGAGACATTTTCTTTGGGAATACAACACAGATTATATTATAATCTAATAACTGATATATCTTGAGAAGTTATAGATTTTTCAATAAAACCTTTATGTTAGGGTTTTCATCTCAATGAAAATTTATAAAATAATTTTCATATACCAAATAATCATTTGAAATTAATGATTCACATGAGGTGTGAATATTTTCCTTCTCCTTAGTGGAAACATGATCCACCTGCTATTCACATACCATCCCATATTTAACTTCACTAATAGCAAGGCATAAGGACTGTAATAATTCATCTTAGTTATATATGTAAGATATATTCTCCATATTTGTTGTTTCTTTATTATTATATTTATTATGATAAATATAGAAAAAAATATTTCTCAATATAAGAGAAGATTCAATAAAATTTCACACTGTTGATTAATAGGAAAACCTATAAAATCATTGAAAGAAATTAATTTATTTAAAGAGGATTAAATAGAGTTGATCCAGCCCTATAGTATGAATTTATAAAAAATTCCAATATACACTTAACATCAGGGGATGAATGGGTGGTGGTAAAGTTTTAATCAATTATTATTTTTTATCACTTTACCAATTAAACCTTTTAGGATATTGATTATTATATTCTCATTTCCTTATAGCATACATGTACATAAAATCATGTAAAAGACGGCCCATATTATTTTTATAGGGTTCGCTACTCAATAAGGGTAGATAGTCCTTTCTATTTATGGTGATAACCAGTATATTGACATTATACCATAATGAGATACTTTTTACTAGGTTTTTTCATGAAAAAAACCCTTAGACTATGTGTGGATCCCAACATTTTAGAATGTGTTGTAAATAAAATGAAATCCCTGGATTGAAAATTACCACCCCATACATACAACACTTTTCTAGTTATTTATACTAATTATTTTTATTATCTCTAACTTCTTCAAGTTACTTTGAAACACTATGTGTGTACTCTACTTATTCAGACTTATTCTAGATGTTACATTGTTGTGTTATTCAACACTTTCATATTCTTCAATTGTTATTTTTATAGTAGTAAGAGTGAAACTTTCCTTATCCTTTTCTTGTATTTAGAACCTATATTTATAATCCTTTATCTAATCATGTTAGTTTGATCTATTCCATTTACTGATGTTTATCTGATGACGGTTCACCTAGTGACAGTTCTTCTAATATATTCTTCTTCATCATGTTCATCTGATTTTTCTATTGATATGAAAAAACCATATGGAATTTGGTGAATCCATACTTATATAGTTTGATCATCTATTACCTATTAATATAGTGATTTTTCTTCTCCCAATACCCTTGGGTTTTTATTATACATGTATGTCCAATCACTATTTACTTCTTTATCCATTTCTTGATTACTCTATCCAAAACCCCTTCTATTAAAACATCATCCAAAATGATAATTTATATCACACATTTCAGTTGATACATTTTTCTTAATTTAAATTATTTAGTATAACAGACAACCAAAAAACTTCTTATATCCTCACTCAACATGAAATGAATTATAACCCATTTATAAAGGAAGCGTTTCTCCACAATTTCAGGGTAAGGCTCGTACTTCAAATTCAATTTTCCCACAAAAACATTGAGAATATAATCCAATGGTTATGTCATTTGACCAATTTAAAAATTTCTAAAACATAGAATTCAAACAATACTAGTAATAACGTTCTTTAGTTCTCCTTATCATTGATTTTATTCATCATTATAAAATTATTGGTTAAATAAAAAATTTCTGTCATGATTAATAAAAGGTTGATCATCCATCTCGGCATCACCATAATAAATAACTTCATGAAATCTTGGTAAATAATATAAAATGTATTGTGTAGTGTAATTTCGTATAATATCCTCTATTCAGTGAAACATAGTCCAACATTCCTTCATAATTTCATGATAACATAATAGAATTATTATCGAAGGCACTTCCTCACACAAATGATATGCTTCAAAACAATTAATAAGATAACTTATTTTTTCTGGATAATTTATTCTATATTTTCATTTAAGTATATTTAGCATAAATTAATATTTATAAACATACTTATGATGTTCTTTTAGTTTTTTCTTTTACTTTATTGTTTTAACTCTTAGAGACATTCTCTATACCTTTTTAGGATGACTTGAGTGAAAATTTATTAATTGAATTTGAAATACTCTTCCTAATGTCATTTTTTTTATAATACCATAGTTCAAATATCATTATCTCATATAAAGAATAAAAATCCTCATAAATATAAATATGAATATCTTATATATAAAATTTAGTTTTCTGTACATTACTCAAAGAAGTTTATCTTATTTCTTCCTAAATAATCTTCTTAATTCAATGATATTTACATATTTCCTTTAACTTTTGACTTAAATAATACCACAATATATAATTAATTTTTTTTCTAAATTAATTATATATTGTGGTATTATTTATTAAATATTTGAGACGAATCTATCAATATATGGTTTATTCATATTAGTTATCTTTGCATGAAATATAAATTTTTGGTTTCAATAAATACGTAGAGATAAGATGAATATATTACCATCCATATGTTGATATTATGATCTACTAAAAGTTAATTTCAATGCATTAATCATAAAAAATTCATCTTGATTAATAATTTCTTAGAGTAATCGATAATATTTAAGTAGATATTACTTAAATAAATACAAAATAATGATTTTTTTCTAATAAAGTTGAAATAAATAAACTAGCTATATTTTATAATATTACATATTTAATATATTCTTAAAATATAAGAAAAAGGCTCTTGAAAGTGATATTTTTGTCCTTTCAACAATTATTTATTAGGGATTTATGGTTGATTCCACCCCTTTCTAATTTAGGGGGTTTTTGGTTGTTAAATTTCTCATGATCACTCTGTTTATCACTAGATATTAGTATAATAATGTTATTTTCCATCTCAATTTAAATATTTTAACTTCATTCAAATTTTCTTTTAATATGGGAAGATTATTATTTGTTATTTCATTTAACCATTATGTTTCCTCGTTCAACTTTTCGATGGATTTTTTATTATTCCTTTGTATGATGTTGGTTATCAATAATGGTATCTAAAAATATTGATCCCTTGATTAATAAGATAAAAATTTGGAAGATGAAATTTATATAAGGGGGATAACATAAAACCCAAAACATTAAATTTAATATAATATTGTGTTCAATAACTTTCTTAACTATGGAAACTGAGATTAAAATATCTTGATTCATATGTGAATCTTTTGGATTTTTCTAAAATTGGAAAATAACGTTTTTTGTTAAACTGTCATTTATTTTCAATAAATAATATAATTTTAAACTACCATTATTTTTTTAATTTAATATTTAACTAACGTAAGTATAATATTATTATAAATTATATAATTAGTCACACGTGAATCCTTGTTATACATGAAAATGTTATTAGTTAATTTTTTGGTTTAATTTTTTTTTTAAAAATTGTTTTTATGCACATAGTGTGTTTTTATATTAGTATACCAAATAAATAAATATAGTTAAATATTTTTAATAAAGATTATATATTAAATATTATATATGATATTTCGACTTTAATTTTATTTTTTACTAGGAAGAAACGAGAATAAAATTTAATTTTAATCTTAAAGATGCATTTTACTAAAAATGGGGTTTTATTGAATTTTACGTTATTATTATGAAGTTAATATATAAAACTTATATCGGTTGAAGTTATTTTTACATTATCTAACCATATATTCCAATAATTTTCAATTTTTTCAGTTCCTCTAGAAAATAACATTATATTATCAAAATATTTAATGTAACTCCATGAGTGCCCCTCCCCTCACATAAAAAATGGAACATCTAATTCTATTTTATTCGCATTGTTTGAGAATTATATCTCAAAAAATAAAAAACCCAAATTATTATTATAATTCCTCCCATTATATTATATCTCCTTGTATTCATATAAGAATTATCTTTCATAGATCAAGGTGTATTAAAAATAAGTTCTCTCAATGAAGAGGTATAAATCTTAACCAAAATCTTTAAATTTTATTTATTTTTACTACCATGCATAAAGGTATTGAATCCAAAAAATAATTTCAACTCTAGTGCCATCAATATAATTAGACATTATTAGGTTAATTTTAAGAAAATTCCCCTCCTTTTATTTATCAAATGGGGAATGAAATTACCCCCTGTGGATATGTGTGGACTACCACCTCTACACAGCGATATAATTCATTATCCATCAACAAATTTCATTGTTGGTTATTATGATGGTTTGAAGTGGATGATATTATATATATGAAACTAATTATAATTGTTTCATTATAATATATTATATTCCTTCTAATCAGCTCGTCCATTGAGAAAGTACAATGTTTCTCATCCATACATGTTGACTAACAACTCCATGTTGAAATGTGATTTGTTTTTAATTTTTACTTTATTTGGTCGCTCAGAAAGAGATATTTAATGAATATATATTTTATTTATGATATAATAATAATTTAATGTTTATTTATCGTTAAATTTTGTTTAATTCCATCTATCAAAAGATGGAAACGTCACTTATGTGTACATATAGATTATCATCTCCATGAAGTGATGTAATTCATTTTTCATCAATAATTTAATTAAATGGATATAAAAGGGTTTTTATGATTAAATATGATACAATGAAATTATTAATATTATTTATAATATTGCACAATGATCAAATTTTATGCACCATGACTTCTAAAACAAAAAATACCAAAAAATGAAGCTGTTGACACCCAAAATTATGTCATTCACTACAAAAAATTCAATTTACTGAGGAATTTTTAGAGATTAATTTCAAAAGAATCATTAATTCTTAAATTTAGTGATTTTTTTCTTGAAAATTTTCTAGATCAATGATGTTTTCTAAAAGTATCCCTAATTGAGTGATGTTACTAGAAAACGTTGCTGATTTCATGTTGTTTCGCGAAAACCGTTGCCCATTTAGCGATGTTTCATACTAGTGTCGCTCCTTTACTATCCTCTTCGAAAACATTCACTTAATTAGAGATGTTTAACTAAAAAAATTGATAAATTAACGATGTTTCCCGAAAACATCCTTAAATTATCGATGTTTTGTAATGACCCAAAAATTTCAAGGAATGTTTTTTCTTAAATACTTTGGAATTTTACGAGCCTGTGGATTCTAACAGCACTTTATTCTGAGGCCCGGTGTGCCCGGAATCAATTTCCAAAATTTAGCTCTGGTACGTTCTGTAAACGAATGATCGAGTTTTTCTATCTTTTGAACCTGTGCTTGGAAATGAATTCTGAGGGCACCGATGAACACGCAGCACCGGTAATTGCTTAAGGGGACCTTTACCATAGTTGTGTTTTATGCGGGTTGTAAAATATTAATTGGGGATTTATTTTAAAATAAATAAAATTGTTAGAAAAATTTTATTTATATCTAAGGTGGTTATATCCTACAAAGGGGAGTTAATGGTGGTACCCACAACCACCTAACTACCCATGTGTGGATATTTGTGAGGAGGGTCCCACCCGAGACCCAGCCATTCACCTCCACCAAAACTCTTTAAACTCCCATCAATTAACTGGAAACCCCCTTAATTAATGTGACCCTTCCACATCCTCTCTCTCCCTCTATAACTCTTTCCAACATACCTTAATTAATAAAGTGAACCTCTTAAATTAATTAATTAAGTTTTTTGAATTTTAAATTCTAAATTTCTTGTGTTAATAAAATAATAGAATTAGCCTATTATTTTAGTTTATCAGATGTTGTGTTGGGAGAGATTGGAGGGAGATCTTGTGTAAAAGGAGAAGGAAGTTCCTACTTCGTTGAAGAACATCATTATCCTACGAAGAATGAATCCCTTTAAATGAAGAACATCTCGGCAAAGACCGCTCCACGTTCCTCCAATCTTCTACTTCCTCTGCATCAAGGGAGGAAATACAACTACGGGGAACTCACCAACGACGATGGTTATTTCTCGGCATTGACGGAGCGACAATGATTTCCGCATCTATGACGAATGAACCATTGTAACACCTTGAAATTTTATGAGAAATATTTTTTTATGTCTTATGTTATACGAAACACCAAAGGAATATTTCACAACACACAATACTGACTTGGCTTGCATTACACACAATCACGACCTTCCTCGATAGCGTGTGTAGTACGAAATATCGAGTTTCACTAAACAACGATATATTATTATGGAGTATCCTTTATGAATAGTATTAACTACATTTTTAATTTTATAACATTATTATTCATCTTACAAATTTTATAGAACATTGTAAGAGAACAAAATATTTTTTCGGATAAAATAAGTAATTTTTAAAAAATACAGTTTTTCCACCTTTTGATGGCGTACCCACATTAAATATAGTTTTTGACATGTTTATAAGTTCAATTTGACAAAATAAAATTTTTATTTGGAATCAGGATAAAAAAATTTACTTTGGATAAATCTTTGATATTTTCCTGATAACTTTCATATTTTGATAAATAGTAAAAATACACTAATTTTTAATTAAAAACAACTTTTTTCATTGAGATAATTTATATGGTTAAATTATAATATTTAATGGGTTTAAAGTATAAATAGAATATATTTTTACCATTTAATATAATTTATGTAATTAGCATTAATTTCACATTGAATTCATAGGTAAAAACATTTCAATCTTTGGCAATGTTTTAACTTCTAAAACCCGTTTTCTTAACAACGGGATTAATTTTAAATTAATTACTACAACTTATGTGTTTTGAATTTTGAAAAATTGATTCCATATTTGGAATTATTGGGTCCAAATTATGTTAATAGGCTACTTTTTTATTTTTGGGCATTATGAATAGTAACTACGGTAAATTTTATTTACCATAGTTAAAGGTAAATCAGGTAATTAATGGTAATTATAAGATTATAAAATTACCCTAACACCTGCCAAAATCCTATTGGATGACTAAAAGTCGACCCATATCACCTAAGGGTTGGCTTAGATTCATTTAATGGACTTTGTTCCATGAAAATAATTTAATTATTATTAAAACCAAAGAAAGTGAGAACATGTCACTTTCTTAAATCTTATAAGTATAATAATTTTAATTTAGTGATAAACTTAATGAAAAATCAAAATTAATAGTCTCTAGAAATATAATAAATTTATCTACAATATATTAATTTATTTATAATTTTTAAGGATTAAATAATTATCATTAATTATGACACAATAGTGATGTTGAAATTATTTTATTAATTAAAAAATCAAATATATGGTTTTAAAAATATTAAAATAAATATTATATGAACTATTTAATTTTCTCTACTGATATTATTGATACGTATGACATTTTATAAATCTATTAAAGCTTTTATTTTGAACATATATTCTGTATATATTTAATTTAAATTCAAATAAATGAATAATGTTAAAATTGACACTATTGTTATTTTATAAAAATAACATATTATAAAATTGTATAAAAAATCAAAACAATATTTAAAAATTATAAATTAAAATTTATATGGTCGACAATTTCATAAAGTGTAAAATTAGGGAAAAATTCACAACACATATGTAATTATTTATAATAATTTAAAATTTAGAATATTATTATCACAAATAAAATTAAATTGATAAATAAGGATAAATCAAGTTGATAATGTTTAAAATAAATTCCTAACATGTCTAAATTTTATTGGTTGATGATATTACAACCCTATCTCATCTAATATTCGGATATGAGTTATTTTGGATGTTTATAAGTGGCGTTGGGATTTAATATAAACTAATATTTCTTATATTTCCAAAGGTGCCCCTCTCCACCCTTATAAAAGGGCACCTTCTCCCTCTCCTCCTCACACAAATTTGAGCCTTCCAGATCGGCAAAACCCTACCCATTTCACTTCCCCAATTCCCTAGAAACATACTAGAGGTCCTGGTCTTATTCAAAGACCAATTTTAGTGCCCTAAGAGGAGGTCTCAAAGAGGCGCTTCAAAGAAGAGGTAATGTCCTTTACTGATTCTTTCAACTTTATTTCTTCTTCTACTTCTTCTTTTTTAGTTGTTTCATTATTAAGTAATAACATAAGTATCAATAATATACTGATATGTTATTATAAGTATGAAACAACCCTATTTCACCATCTATCCATCCAACGGAAAACGAAATCACCGCGCGTGCGTACGTATGGAATACCTTCTCCACGCCGTGGTGTAATCTATTTTCCACCACCACCTTAATTGGATGAGTATAATGGTGTAAATAATGAATATATATGATTATTATAAAGTGATATTGAATCTGAAATAGTATACATCCACTCCAATTCAATTCCACAATCATGGGAACGATATCATCGCTCGTGCGTACGTACGGAATACCGTCTCCATGATGTGACGCGACTCGTTCTACATGATCTTCATTGAATAATAATTATATAAATGAATTTAATGAATAAATATAATATAAATTACACTAATACCATTCTGTAAATGAGGTGTCTATAACCTAAAAAGAGGAATAAGAATTTATTCAACAAAACACACAGACGAAAATAAAGCAATAAACACCCGAATAACAAGTAGAAATGAAATATTACTAATAAGAAGTTAAGAAAATGACCATATATGATATCATAAAAATAGTTATGATTCTATAATAAGTCAATGACATTATTTAAATCATTATACAGGAGGTTCGGACACTTACGAAGAAAATCGGACCTAAGGTAAGGGAAAATCTCACAATCTCATTTTTATCCAAGATTGTTTATACTTCAGAATTTACTAGGGAATATTTATCATCAACATCCATGTTTCCTCAATATTTAATATTATTTCCATCCACCTACAATTTTTAAATCCAATTTTACCCTTCGGTATCTTTTTAGTAAATGATATGAAAGAAATCTTTTGTCAATTTTCGTAATAGGTACTTTTGGACTTTTCCGGCCAAAGTATGGGAAGAATGTTTTTTTAACTTATACGACATGAATGTATTTTTAGAACATTATTTCCATGAAGCTTCCTTTACAAGTTTTCAAGTTTATTTTTAATCAACTTATTTTAGTTCAAAATTATATTACATGTTAAGAAAGGAAAAATGTTTTTGAAGTAGTAATGATATTTTCTTCAAGAACGGAGTTCAACTGTTTAATCAAAATTATTTTCCATCTAAGATATTATAGGGTTCTTTTTCCATAACTATTTTTACATTGATTTGATTATGTTATGATGGAATTATTTTTATGATGTCCTTTTATCTTATATAGATTATGTTATGATGACATGATGTATAAGATTCGAATTTTTATTACATGGGTTATGCTGTGATGTATGGTTTATGATTTGGTGGCACACATAAGAATGGTATCATTATGAGATGGGTGGGACATATATCTCCCTCTAATTCATTGGGTAAATATTTATATCTCATGAGATAGACATGGTTAGAATGGCAGGTTAAACCGGTTCAGTGAAACAGGACTGAAACAAGGAGTGAACTCGGTTCACAAAAGGACTTTGTCCGCTAAGATAGTCTTCGAAATGAGTCTTGACTACTAAGAAATGAATTTCAATGATTATGTGTATATGACACAAAGCTTCATGTTTTATGTTATGATTATTGGAATTACATTTCACCTCTATGATTTATCCCATGTTTTGATCTCTTTTGCAGGATAAGATTTTCAAAATGTTATGTTCTTATAAATATGGTATGTTTGATATTTCTTTTGTTTACCCATACTGAGAATTTGAGCTCACCCTTTTGTATGTTTTCTTTTCCCCAGGTTAGGAAGAAGGGTATTAAGTGGGATATACCAAAAATGGACTCTAGATATGATGAAATAAAGGGGAGACAACGTAGATGATTTATGAACCAGTTGTTTATGTTTACCAGTTTCTAAAGACACTATACCTATACGGTCCTTTCATGGTTTTGTTATATGTTGTAATAAGTATGATTCTATTTTGAAGTAATAACCATGGATGTAAAGTATGGGTCATTATAGTTGGTATCAGAGGAAAGGTATAGTCAATATTTGGAAACTAGGATGTTAAAGCCTTAGTAAGAAACCTAAGGATATTTCTAAGAATAGAACACAATCTTAGTGTTTTAGAAATGGCCATGAAAAACCTATTATGAGACCTTAAGTGTGAAATTTTATTCTTGATTATGTGGTTTTCCTATTATAATTAGTTTTGCTCACACTATAATTCTTTGTTTAAGTCAATGGCTGGAACCCGAAGGAACCGTGTTATTGCGGAATGCGACGGGCAATGAAATGATTGTCCCCCTGGGAAACCAAATGTTATGGGAGCTGGAATGAAAAATCTTATAGCCATGATCACACAAATTTCTCAAGCTATGAATCATGCAGGACTTCCAAACGAGCAAAAGAAGGAGCAACATTCTGTTGAATCCTTCATGAGGCATCGTCCACCTTCATTCAGTGGGTCTTCTTATCCATTAGTGGCTGAACAATGGATTAGTACCACTGAAAAGATATTTTCATTTCTTCAATGTTCAAAATATGATAAAGTCATCTTAGCAGTGTATCGTTTGGAAGGTGATGCTGATCAATGGTGGAATCTTATTAAGAATACGAGGCAAAGGGATGAAGTTGAGTCCATGGAATGAGACGAGTTCAAGAAATTATTTTTCAACAAGTATTTCCCTCGTATTCTTCGAACAAAGATGGATAAGGAGTTTCTTGATCTGAAGCAAAATGATGATGAATCCGTTGGTACCTATGAAGTAAATTTTACAAAACTTGCAAGGTAAGCTTCCAGAATTATTATCCAACATGAGAGTAAGATCGATCAATTCTTTAGTGGCTTAAAACCATGTCTTCGAAGGGCGTTAACCATAAGGGAATTCAATAGCTACGAGGAAATTGTTCAATGTTCTCTCAAGGTTGAGATGGAGATTGGTGTAATCCATCAGTCACATGGGTTTGATAAGAAGAGGAAAATGGAATTCAAAGGAAAATCTAAAGACCACACTGAAAAGAAGATTAGTTTTCCCTTCTGCTCAATGTGTTGAAATAAACATGGTGGAAATTGTCTTAAGGGGACAAAAAAATGTTATAAGTTTGGAAAATAAGGTCATCGGGAAATTGAATGTCGAATTAATGAGAAGAAGATGTTTAATGATACTATCAAAGGATGAGATACACAGAATGAACCTACTAAACTTCAATGTTTCAAGTGCAAGGAGATGGGTCATTATGCCAATCAATGCCCAAATCCAAGGGTTGATGATGATGATCGACGTCAACAAACTCTTAAGGCCAAAGATAAAGGAAAGTCACATGCAATTACTATCGGCGATGTGGAGTACGACAAAAAAGTGGTGAGAGGTACAATTACCATCCACTCTAAAGTTGCAAATGTTTTATTTTATTCTGGATCCACCCACTCTTTTATTTTTGATTAATTTTCTAAGGGTATCGTCATATTACCTCAATAATTAGATGTTGAGTTGGCTGTGACAACTCCTAATGGAACAACAGTCACATCAAAAGTTTACAATTCTTCTCTGATTGATGTTTGTGGGAAAGTGCTTCCTACAAATCTTGTGATCCTTCCTATAGTGGAATTTGATGTGATTCTTGGCATGGATTGGCTTTCTTTATATGGAGCTCATATAAATTTCCAAATAAGGGAGGTAATATTTCATATTCCAGATTAATCTATGATCGTCTATTGATGCAAGGATGAACATAACCTTCCAGTGGAAATTTCTTCCATCTTATGGGTCTTGATTCCACTAAATGAAGGTAATATATCTCAAATGGTTGGAGAGAAACTCAAGATTAATAATATTAACATTGTACGGGAATTTGATGATGTCTTTCTGGAGGAATTTTCGGGTCTTCCACCAAATAGTGATGTTGAGTTTTCAAGAGAACTTGTACCGGGTGCTTTACCTATTTCAAAGACACCTTATAGAATGGCCCCAATTGAGTTGCAGGAATTGAAGAAGCAACTCTAAGAGAATCTTGATAAAGGATTCATATGCCCTAGTGTGTCACCATGGGGATCACCTGTTCTGTTTTTTAAGAAGAAATATGGAACAATGAGACTCTGCATTGATTATCAAGAACTTAACAAGATCATTATCAAGAATAAATATCATCTCCCATGAATTGATGACCTATTTTACCAACTACATGGTGCTCAATACTTTTAAAAGATTGATCTTTGTTCAGGGTGTCATAAATTGAGGGTCAAAAGGGAGGATATACCAAAGATGGCTTTCCGTACAAGGTATGGACACTATGAATTTATAGTGATGCCATTTGGTCTTACTAATTCCCCTGCTATCTTCATGGATCTAAGGAATAGAGTCGTTAGAGACTATCTTGATCAGTTTGTGGTAGTCTTTATAGATGATATTCTTGTCTATTCAAAGAGCAAGTAAGAACATGAATATCACTTGAGAATAGTATTAAAGACCCTAAGAAAGGAGAAGCTTTATACCAAATTTACCAAGTGTGAATTTTGGCTTCAAAAAGTTTCATTTTTGGGTAACGTAATCTCAAAAGAGGGGATATCTGTGGATCTAGCAAAAATAGAGGTTATCAAAAGAGGGTCTAGACCAATAACAGTAACTGAGATCCGAAGTTTTCTTGATTTGGATGGATATTACCGACGTTTTGTGAAAGATTTTTCAATGTTATTTAACCCACTCACCATGTTGACTTGAAAAAGAGTTAATTTTGTTTGGATGGATGAATGTGAAGAGAATTTCAGAGAGCTAAAAAGAAGGTTAGCCAGTGCACCTGTGCTCACACTAACTTGCAGTGGAGAAAAGGTTTGTGATCTACAGTGATGCATCCAAGAAGGGACTGGGGTGTGTTCTCATGCAAAATGATATTGTGATAGCTTATGCCTCATGATAGTTGAAAATCCATGAGCAAAATTACCCAACTCATGATTTGGAGTTAGATGCGGTAATATTTTCATTAATGATTTGGAGGAATTACCTTTATGGTTAAAGGTGTGATATTTATACTGATCATAAGAGTTTAAAGTATATTTTCACACAAAAGGAGATGAATATGCGTCAAAGAAGATGGTTGGAGATGATTAAGGATTATGACTAATCAATTCATTACCACCCTGGGAAAGAAAACAAGGTAGAAGACACATTAAGTCGACAAGACCATGCTAGTTTATCCATGATGAGGATCACAAAAGATCTAATATTTATGGATTTACAAAGGATGGATCATGGAATTATAATGGAAAGGGAAAAATATTATCTTTCTCAAATGAATGTTCAACCATCTATACATGTGAAGATTAAAGAGGTATAGAAAGAAGATGTAGAGTTAGAAAAGAAGGGGAGAAATGTTCCTGAATTCAACCTTGATTGTGATAGGATAATAAGGTTCATGAATCGGGTATGTGTTCCTCCCAAACCAGAATTAAAGAAGGAGTTACTGGATGAGGCTCATAGGTCTTCATTTTCTATTCATCATGGATGTACAAATATATATAGGGACCTGAAAGAGTACTTCTGGTGGGATGGAATGAAAAGAGATGTTGCTGAATATGTCTCTCGATGCTTGGTTTGTCATCAAGTTAATGCTGAGAGACAAAAGTCTAAGGGGATATTACAACCATTACCCATACCAGAATGAAAATGGGAAAACATCGCTATGGACTTTTTCACTGGACTTCCTAAAACATCCAAAGACAATAATGCTATTTGGGTTATAGTTGATTGTCTTACAAAGTCAGCACACTTGATTACTATTAGAGA
Source organism: Viscum album (assembly GCA_963277665.1). Lineage (NCBI taxonomy): Eukaryota > Viridiplantae > Streptophyta > Magnoliopsida > Santalales > Viscaceae > Viscum > Viscum album. Next base: position 973,402,690 of record OY728151.1, on the reverse strand, counting down.
AGATTTTTCTCTTGATCAACTTTACAGGATATATGTAAAGGAAGTGGTAAGATTGCATGGAGTACCAATTTACATTATATCTGATCGGGATCCGAGGTTTACCTCGAAATTCTGGCGAAGTCTTCAGCATGCTCTAGATTCAGAGTTGAGTTTCAGCACTACTTACCATCCTCAGATAGACGGTCAGTCTGAGAGGAAAATTCAAACTCTAGAAGACATGTTGAGAGCTTGCTCTATGGATTTCAAAGGTGGTTGGGATCAACACATATCTTTGGTGGAATTTTCTTATAATAATAGTTTTCACTCCAGTATTCAGATGGCTCTTTATGAAGCCCTCTATGGAAAGAAATGCATAACTCCAACTTGCTGGGATGATGTTGGGGAAAGAAAGATATTAGGACCTGATATTTTTGATGAGATGGTAGAAAATTTCAGATCTATTCAACAACACATAAGAGCAGATCAGAGTCGATAGAGAAGTTATGCTGACAACCGAAGAAAAGACCTAGAGTTTAATGTGGGTAATAAAGTGTTCTTACGAATATCTCCCTAGAAGTGGGTCATGAGATTTGGAAAGAAGGGAAAGTTGAGCCCTAGATATATCAGTCCTTTTAAAATTCTGGATCGTGTTGGGAAGGTAGCTTACTGATTGCGCTTCCACCAAATCTATCTCAAGTTCACGATGTGTTCCATGTATCTCTCTTGGGAAAGCACATACCCGATCCTTCACATGTACTTAGCTCAGAAGTTGTACCGCTGGAGCAAGATCTTTATTATGAAGAACAACCGGTAGAGATTTCGGATTGTAGCGAAAAAGTCCTTCAGAACAAGACCACTAGCTTGGTGAAAGTTTTATGGAGGAACCACCAATTGTAAGAATCTACATGGGAACTTGAGGATATGATGAGGGATAGGTATCGTCATCTATTTGTAATGAAGTGACGAATTTTGAGGCCGAAATTCATTTTAAGGGGGGTAGAATGTAACACCCTGAGATTTTATGAGAAATATTTTTTTATGTCTTATGTTATACGCAACACCAAAGGAATCTTTCACAACACACAATAATGACTTGGCTTGCATTACAAACAATCATGACCTTCCTCGATAGCATGTGTAGTACGCAATACCGGGTTTCACTAAATAACGATATATTATTATGGACTATCTGTTATGAATAGTATTAACTAAATTTTGAATTTTATAACATTATTATTCATCTTACACATTTTCTAGAACATGGTAAGAGAACAAAATAAATTTTTCGAGTAAAATAAGTATTTTTCAAAAAATGCAGTTTTACCGCCTTTTGATAGAACACCCACATTAAATCTAGTTTTTGACATGTTTATAAGTTCAATTTTACATAATTAAATTCTTATTTGGAATCATGATATAAAAATTTACTTTGGATAAATCTTTGATACTTTTCTGATAACTTTCATATTTTGATGAATAGTAAAAATACGCTAATTTTTAATTAAATACAACTTTTTTCATTGAGATAATTTATATGGTTAAATTATAATATTGAATGGTTTTAAAGTATAAATAGAATATATTTTTACCATTTAATATAATTTATGTCATTAGTATTAATTTCACATTGAATTCATAGGTATAAAAATTTCAATCTTTTGTAATGTTTTAACTTCTAAAACCCGTTTTCTTAACAAAAGGATTAATTTTAAATTAATTACTGAAACTTATGTGTTTTGAATTTTGAAAAATGGATTCCATATTTGGAATCAGTTGGTCCAAATTATGTTAATAAGGTACTTTTTTATTTTTGGGCATTATGAATAGTAACTACGGTAAATTTTATTTACCATAATTAAAGGTAAATCAGGTAATTAAGGGTAAATATAAGATTATAAAATTACCCTAAAACCTACCAAAATCCTATTGGATATCTAAAAGTCGACCCATATCTCCTAAGAGTAGTATTAGATTCATTTAATGGACTTTTTTACATGAGAATAATTTAATTATTATTAAAACCAAATAAAGTGACAACATGTTACTTTCTAAAATCTTATAAGTATAATAATTTTAATTTAGTGATAAACTTAATGAAACTTCGAACATGAATATTATAAAGAAATATAATACATTTATCTACATCAGAAGAATTTATTTAGTATTTTTAGGGATTAAATAATTACCATTAATTATGACACAATAGTGACGTTGAAATTATTTTATTAATTAAAATATCAAATAAATGGTTTTAAAAATATTAAACTAAATATAATATGAACTATTTAATGTTATCCACTAATTTTATAGATACACATGACATTTTATTAATCTATTAAAGCTTTTATTTTGAACATATCTTCTGTATATAGTTTATTTAAATTAAAATAAATTAATAGTGTCAAAATTGACACTATTGTTATTTTATAAAAATAACATATTATAAAATTGTTTAAAAATCACAAAAATATTTAAAAATTATAAATTAAAATTTATATGGTATAAAATTCCATAAAGTATCAAATTATGGAAAAATTCACAACACATATGTAATTATTTATAATAATTTAAAATTTAGAATATTATTACCACAAATATAATTAAATTGATAAATAAGGATAAATCAAGTTGATAATGTTTAAAATAAATTCCTAAAATGTCTAAATTTTATTGGTTGATGATATTACAACCCTATCGCATATAATCTTTGGATATGAGTCATTTTGGAAGTTTTTATGTGGGGTTGGGATTTAATATAATCTAATATTTCTTATACTTCCAAAGATGCCCCTCTCCTCCCTTATAAAAGGGACCGTCCTCCCTCTCCTCATCACACCAATTTGAGCCTTAAATATCGGCCAAACCCTGCCCATTTAACTTCCCCACTTCCCTAGAAACATCCAAGAGGTCTTGGTCTTCTTCAAAGAACAATTATAGTTCCCTAAGAGGAGGTCTCAAAGCGGCGCTTCAAAGAAGAGGTAATGTCGGTTACCGATTCTTTCAACTTTATTTCTTCTTCTACTTATTCTTCTTTAGTTGTTTCATTATCAAGTAATAACATTAGTATCACTCATATACTGTTATGTTATTATAATTATAAAACCACCCTATTTCACCATCTATACATCCTACGGAAAACGAAATCACCGCGTGTGCGTACGTACGGAATACCGTCTCCACCCCGTGGTGTAATCTATTTTCCACCACCATCTTACTTGGATAGGTATAATGGTGTAAATAATGACTATATATGATTATTTTAAAGTGATATTGACTCCTAAATAGTATACATACACTCCAATACAATTACACAATCATGGGAACGATATCATCACTTGTGCGTACGTACAGAATACCATCTCCACGATGTGATGCGACTCGTTCTACATGATCTTCATTGCATAATGATTATATAAATGAATTGAATGAATAAATATTATATATATTACACTAATACCATTCTGGAAATGAGGTTTCTATAACCTAAAAAGAGGAATACAAATTTATTCGACAAAACACACATATGAACATAAAGCAATAAACACCCGAATAACAAGTAGCAATTAAATATTACTAATAAGAAGCTAATAAAATGACATATATGATATCATAAAAATAATTATGATTCTTGAATAAGTCAATGAAATTATTTAAATCATTATACAGGAGGTTCAGACACTTACAAAGAAAATCAGACCTAAGGTAAGGGAAAATCTCACAATCTCATTTTTATCCGAGATTGTTTATACTTAAGAATTTACTGGGGAATACTTATCATCCACATCCATGTTTCCTCAATATGTAATATTATTTCCATCCACCTAAAATTGTTTAAATCCAATTTTACCCTTCGGTGAGTTTTTAGTAAAATATATGAAATGAATCTTTTGTCGTTTTTCGTACGAGGTACTTTTTGACTTTTCCGGCCAAAGTACGAGAAGAATGTTTTTTAACTTATATGGAATGAATGGATTTTTAGAACATTATTTCCATAAAGAATCATTTACAAGTTTTCAAGTTTATTTTTAATCAACTTCTTTTAGTTCAAAATTATATTACATGTTAAGAAGGAAAAATGTTTTGGAAGTAGAAAGGATATTTTCCTCAAGAACGGAGTTCAAGTGTTTTATCAAAATTATTTTCCATCTAAGATAATATAGGGTTATGTTTCTATACCTATTTTTACATTGATTGGATTATGTTTTGATGGAATTATTTTTATGATTTCCTTTTATCTTATATGGATTATGTTATGATGGCATGATGTTTAATATTCCCATTTTTATTACAAGGGCTATGCTATAATGTATGGTTTATGATTTTGTGGAACACATAAGAATGGTATAATTATGAGATGGGTGGGACCTATTTCTCCCTCCAATGCATTGGGTAAAGATATATATCTCATGTGATAGACATGGCTGGAAAGGCAGGTTAAACTGGTTCAGTGAAACAGGACTAAAACGAGGAGTGAACTCGGTTCAGAAAAGGAATTTGTCTGCTAAGATAGTCTTGGTATTGAGTCTTGACGATTAAGAAATGATTTTATATGATTATGTGTGTATGGAACAAAGCTTCATGTTTTAAATTATTATTATTGGAATTACATTTCACTTCTATGATTTATCCCATGTTATGATCTCTTTGGCAGGATAAGATTTTCAAAATGTTTTGTTCTTATAAATATGATATGTTTGATATTTCTTTTGTTTACCCTTACTAAGCATTTAAGCTCACCCTTTTGTATATTTTATTTTCCCCAGGTCAGGAAAAAGGGTATTAGGTGGGATATTCCAAAAATGGACTCTAGATATGATGAAATAAATTGGAGAAAATGTAGATGATTTATGAACCAGTTGTTTATGTTTCCCAGTTTCTAAAGACACTATACCTATACGGTCCTTTCATGGTTTTGTTATATGTTGTAATAAGTATGCTTCAATTTTGAAGGAATAACCATGTATGTAAAGTATGGGTCGTTATATTCATAATCGAGGTAGGGGTTTAATTTGAGTATGTTTATATTCCCATGTTCTTCCCTTCTAAAACAAATAACGTGGATCAACTCATTAACAAGTTGATCCACAGATGTTTTCTTTTTTGGGTTGGGAATAGTTATTTGTGGGGGAATTGTAGGGTGGTTTGTTTCAATTTTATTTGAATAAAATTGTTATTCGTTCTACGTGAAACCATGAATATCTATGGCCAATTCACAACGCCAAACGCAGAGGGAGCGGGCCAAACAAACACGGCCCGACGACCCTCCGCAGGTTGATTGTTTCTGCGCAGATTGACGAGCTATAATGAAACGGGACCGCAATGACATTTAGGAACCTTCACAGTAAAGTTCAGGACCCAATAAGACCACCAGTGTAGGCGGAACCTAAAACGGACCACTGGAGCAACTTTGGGGGCTCGTGGAAAATCGTGGCGGCACGGGTCGATGGCGGCCGGCGCCGGCCGGCCGCCTGGAGGCTGCAGCGCCCCATCGCACCACTGGAGAAGATATGACACGACAATAGCCGTGACAGCGATGCGGTGGATCCCGCGACCACGCGGGATACGGGATGACGGGGGGCGGAGCCAGCTGGCACCGCCTCTTCCAATTAGCGGGGGTCGCCCCCTCCCCCGGCTCCCTGTAACCACTCGGCCAGGCTAGCCGAGTCGCGGCCGGCCGCAGGTGGGGCTGGGCCGTGCCCTACTAGGAAAGACCCGGACTTGGAACGGGTCAACCCGGTTCGGGCCAACCCAGGGTTGGTTGGGTCGGGTCGGACCGTGCCCATACCCCCCTTTTTTGGACCGTTTTCTGTTATACGACCCTAACATGAGCTACAAACCTCCGATCGACACACCGTCAGTTGAATAGAAATCCCTCAAAGGTGGCGGTCGTTTCGGTATATTACACTCAAGGTTTCGATGAAGTATGGGTATGGCCGGGTTGGTTTGAACCCAAAACCAACCGGGCCCCCAGTGAGGAAACAATTATAACATAAGGACCGGACGTCTGATTGATGTGTCGTCAACTACGTTGGATTAATCTTAAAGAGATGGTTCTTTTGGAACACTCCAATTGAGGTTTGGTTGCAGTTGGAGTATGGATAGGTTGGTTTTAGCTTAAAAACCAACTGGGCCCTGGGAACGGAAAAGCCAATAACTCTTAGACCAGACGTCCGTTTGACGAACTGTCAGCGGAGTTGGTAATATCGTTGAGAAACAGTTCCTTTGAGTATACCCCATGGGAGTTCAGGGTATAGTTGAGATATGGACGGGTTGGTTTGTACACGAAACTAACCGGGCCCCTGGGATAAAATGGCTAATAACTCACAGATCGGGCGTCCGATTGACATGCCGTCTATTACGTTGAGATCCCTATGATGAGGCAGTCCTTTTAGATACTTCTTAATGGGACTTCGTGACACTTGGAGTGTCGGCCAATTGCTCGTGGAGTGGATTCTCTTGGAGATGAGCATGCAGAGTACGGTGACCCTGTAGATGGCTGAGACCTGATGACTTTTTTTCCGATTCGATTCGGAGAGACTTGACTATCCCAGTGGGGATCACTACTATGTTGGGGAGACAAAACCATGGAGGAAAAGAGCTACTGTGTTGGGGCGGCAGACCTGCGGTACTCGACCGGAGGAGTACCTCTGTAGGCTATTAGGGGGAGCTCTACTGTGTTGGGGTGGCAGACCCATGGCGGGAAGCACTACTATGTTGGGGTGGCAGACCCGTGGTACTCTATAGGTAGAGTACCTCACCAGTCTAAGGTTAGTGAGTGGAACCTCAGTTTCATGATAGGATTACTGCGCTCTACCAAGGAGGTGTTCTCCATCAGCTATGTTTTCTTCATCGTGAATAAAAACCCTGGTTTGAGCTGAGTCAATGAACTTTCTGTTTCCTCATGATTGAGATGAGTTACATGATAACTTAGGTATACGTATGGGCATATACCTAAGTAATGTTTATCTATTGAGATATTTCTTTGTGGTTAATACTTGTTGGATTTAGTGAGACCATGACGGTCTCGGGGTCCCTACTGGGTATCGTTATACTCACCCCTGCACGGGCTATGCCCCCACCTCTTTGTTTTTTATCCAGACAATGGACAAAACTGATGGAGTCCAAGTGTATGAGGACTAGACGACACCTAGAGGTTGACCTCACGACGAGTCGGTACCCGGAGGTGGACCTCACGATGGGTCGGTACCCGGAGGAGTTTGATGGACGAGGGTTCTGAGGAATCTATATGTACCTACCCTTCAAGAAGGATCCATGGTGGATGATCTAGGAGCTATGCTATCTATACCTACCTTTCAGCTAGGATCCGTGGTGGACGATCCGAGAGATTCTTGTCACCTTCCAGCTATATTGTCTTTTACCTTGTACTTTACAGTTGGGCTTGTATTTCCTCCCCCTTACATTCAGCACTACTTTTGTTTTCAGTTTTACTTAGTGTTTTGTTCCGCTTGTACTCTGGGTGTGGGTGTGTGTTTACATTTCATAAAGGCAATTCCTTCCCTTTTTATCAGGATTTATGCCTTCGGTGCTAGTCGCCAGCCCCTGGCCTATGGAAGGCGGTCTTGGGGTAGTCACGACATGGGCCATGAGGACGGGTCGTGACAAATTGCTATCAGAGGATGTTGGTTCAACCGCAGAACTTAGGACTCTAATATTTTCTTTCTGTGAAGAAATAGTGTTAAGGGTACTAAGTGTGGTCTTCAGTTCAGGGAGTCCAGTGTTGGTGCGGGCAGCCGGCATATCCATACACAAGGACCGTCACTTCTGATTCCCGACTCAGTGCACGAAAACACTCATTGCGTGTGTGTTTTCAAAAGTTTTCCTAAAAAACAGCTGAAAACAAGGTCAACTCCCATGTTGTAGTTTTTTTACTGTGTCACATTTGTTTCTTTCCGGTTGCCTCCCTGTGGAAGACCAGTTGGAGCCCTGAGAGTTGTACGTACTGATAGGCCGCCGAGCGACGAGTCCTCAGTACAAGACCCTCTTCCAGTTACGGCACTAGCAGAGGCACCAACGGTACGACCACCCATTGGGCCACCGATGCCACTAGCCCCAGCAGTAGGTGATGCATGCCACTTGAGCGCGCTGCACGAGTTCCTATGCCAGAGGCCACCCAGGTTCTGGGGAGAGATGGACCCACAGGCGGCTGAGGATTGGATGGAGGTTGTTGTGAGAGTCTTCAGTCTAGTAGGGATTCTAGCAAACTTTATGGTGTTCCTTGCTGCCAGCCTCCTTCAGGAAGCAGCAGGAAGATGGTGGAGCCTGATTTTCAAGATGCATGAAGAGGCGACACTTCTATGGGAAGGATTTGAGAGCCTGTTCCGAGCATAGTTTGTACCAGCCACCCTTCTATCGGTGCGTATATAGGAGCTACTGCCTCTTCAGCAGGGTAGCATGATGGTGGCTCATTACTCAGCGAGGTTCACCGACCTCCTGCGCTACTCCAATGATATGGTACGTGACCCATTCTTTAGGGCCCGAACCATTGAGCAGGGACTCAAGTGAGAGATTAGAGCTTCAGTTGTCCCCCACAGCATCCCGACGCAGACAGGAGTGTTGGAGAAAGCCCTCTTAGTGGCGGTTTTCCTTGCTGATCATTCAACAGCAGTGGGACCCACCACTAGCCGGCACACAGGAGAGTCTTCTGCAGCTGACAGTAGACAGATGACGCAGAGGTCCAAGAGGACAAGACCTACAGGTGGTCGACCGCATGACTCAGGGTCGGTAGTGTGGGGCACCCAGGGTGGAGACAGAGCCAGACCTATCAGGCTGTGTTACTCATGCGGTAGACAGGGTCACATGGATCATGACTACTTGAACCACCATGCAAATGATCATGAGATAGAAGAAGGTACTCCCAAGAAGATGCCGAGGTTCGATCGAGGAATACCTCAAGGAGCAGGAGACCGAGGAAGAGGAGCTGTACGTACAGCTGGTGGTGGACGATGCTTCGAGCTGCGGCCACCACCACCACCAAGAGGTCCACCGTGACCGCAGGGAATGGGTGGACATGGGAGGGCACGACTTCAGGCAGCTAAGGCATACGACTATGGAGTTAAGGAAACAAGTAGACAGGAGCGAGACTAGTTCCAGGCATAGAGGCCTTTTTTCTTGGTGCTTCTAGTTTCCATGTTGTTGATTGTTCATGGTTGTTATGTGTCTTTGTAATTTGAGCTGTAGTAATAAAAAGACACTTTTATTTGTGATGTTTTATTTCCAGCCTAGTGTGTGGTTAATACTAAGAGGTTTCGGTTTAAAATTGTTGACTTGACCCTCACTTTAGAGATACCTACTGAAGGTGACCTAGAAACCGTGCATTGATGTTCATAGTGTGACTCAACCCTTGGAGGCGAGAGTAACAGTTGGATCTTTTAGTAGTAGCGTCAAGGCCTTACAACTTCATTCAAGACATGAATTGTACCATTCATGTCAGGATTCCTTGTATTAGGCGATGAATGTGGTTCATCTAGGGGATGATACCAGATTTATCTTTTCAACAGAGGAGAAATCTCATCATCTCTAGTAGAATGTAGAAGAATAAGTGTTGAGATGAGTTCTTACAATTGGATAGTCTCACCATTGTTCGTTGAGAGAACCGTTTATAGTTTTTTTCTAATCTCAACAGTCTTAGGTGTACCTTCTCCCAGAAGGACCTAAACCTGAGATAGTAGAAATGGCTTGAATTCATCCAGTACTATGACTTTGATTTAGTTTATACTCTTGGGAAGGGGAACGTTGTAGTAGATGCTCTTAGTAGGAGATTGGGAATTCAACTATTAGGAGAGGCGAGACATCAGCTGGTTGCGTTTCAGATATCCTTTATGGATAGTGATGGAGTCAGCACGTGTAGAACCAGAGATGGTTCAAGCCATGATGGAGATGGTGCAGATCATCCAGGAGCAGATGAAGACTACATAGAGGAGAAAAAAGTCCTATGCAGATAAGAGATGGAGATCACTGGAGTTCGAGGTTGGCGACCAAGTTTTCCTATGGGTCTCACCTAGAAGAGGTCTATGAAGTTTTGGCTGGGGAGAAAAGTTATCTCCATGATTCTTCAGACCTTTACAGGTCCTGAAAATAGTAGGCGAGGTGGCTTACCGCCTGGACCTTCCACCTTGGAGGCACTGGGTGCATGACATCTTCCACGTATCTTAGATGAGGAGATACATGCTCAACCCGTTCCACAACATCGACCACAGAATGATAGATATCGATGACATGGAAAATTTCACAGAGGTTCCAGTTGATATTGAGGATCGATAGGAGTGGGTCTTACGAGGATGGTTGATTCCTCTGGTGTTCTTTTTTCTGGCAGCACTGGAACCTCCAGGAGAGCACATGGGAGCAGGAGGCTCATATGCGTGCTCGGTACCCCTTTTGTTTCCCTAGCGTGTGTTGTAGATTTACGGGGACATAATGCTCTGATGTATGATTATTGTAAAGGCCCATAAATTTCAAGGAAATTTCTTTCTTAAATACTTTGTAATTTTACGAGTCTGTGGATTCTAACGGCACTTGATTCCGAGGCCCGGTGTGCTCGGAATCAATTTTTGAAGTTTCTCTCTGGTACGTTCAATAAACGAACAAGTGGGTTTTTCTATCTTTTTAACCATTGCTCGGAACTGAAATATGAGGGCACCGATGAAATCGCAACAATGATAATTTCTTAAGGGGACCTTTACCGTAGCTGCGTTTTATGCGAGTTGTAAATTATTAATTGGGGATTTAGTTTAAAATAAATAAAATTGTTAGAACAATTTTATTTATATATAAGGTGGTTATATCCTACAAAGGGGAGTTAATGGTGGGAACCACAACCACCTAACTACCCATGAGTGGATATTTGTGAGGTGGGTACCACCTGAGCCCCAACCTTTCACCTCCCTTTAAACTCCTTAAACTCCCTTCAATTAATTGGCAACCCCTTAATTAATGTGACCCTTCCACTTCCTCTCTCTCCCTATTTAACTCTTTCCAACATACCTTAATTAATAAATTTAACCTCTTTAATTAATTAATTAAGTGTTTTGAATTATAAATTATAAATTTCTTGTGTTAATAAAGTAATAGCATTAGCCTATTATTTTAGTTTAGCACATGTTGTGTTGGAAGAGATTGGAGGGAGCTCTGGTGTAAACGGAGAAGGATGTTCCTCCTTCATTGAAGAACATCATTCTCCCATGAAGAACGATTCCCCTTCAAAGAAGAACGGCTCGGTGAAGAACGCTCCACATTCCTCCAATCTTCTACTTCCTCCGCATCAAGGGAGGAAATACAACTGCGGGGAACTCGCCAACGACGATGGTTCTTTCCCGGCGTTGACAGAGCGACAACACTTTCCGCGTCTACAACGAATGAACCATAATCAAGGAAGGGGTTTAATTTGAGTATGTTTATATTCCCATGTTCTTCCCTTACAAAAAAAGAACGCGGGTCAACTAATTATCAAGTTGATCTGCGGATGTTTTCTTTTGTGGAATGGGAATAGTTATTTGCGGGGGAATTTAAGGGTGGTTTGTTTCAATTTTATTTGAATAAAATTGTTATTCATTCTACGTGAAATCATGAATATCTATGGCCAATTCACTACGCCTTACACGGAGGGTGTGGGCCCAACAAACATGGCCCGAAGACCCTCCACATGTTGTTTTTTTGTGCGCGGATTGATGGGAGATGGTGAAACGGGACCGCAACGGCGTTTAGGAGCCTTCACAGTAAAGTTCGGGACCCGAGAAGACCACCAGCAAAGGAGGAAGCTAAAACAGACCACCAGTGTAACTCTGGTGGCCCACGAAAACTCGTGGTGGCATGGGTCGCTTGTGCCCTTGCGCACTGCCGTAGAAGATCCACCGCAGAAATAGCTGCGGCGGCGACACGGTGCATCCCGCGGGCACGCGGGATCCAGGATGACCAGGGGTGGCACCGACTGGTGCCGCTGGTTCCAATTAGCAGGGGACCGTGCCCCCCCCCCCACTCCGCCTAACCGCTCGACCAGGCTGGCCGGGCCGTGTCCAGTGAGGCCGGGCCGGACCCGGACCCGGAACAGGTCGACCCGGGCTGGGCCAACCCAGGGTGGGTTGGGCCGGGTCGAACCGGGCCCCGACCCCCCTTTTTCGGACCATTTTCGGTTAAATGACCCTAACATGAGATACAAAACACTGATCGACAAACTGTCAGTTTTGTATGAATCCTTGGATCGATACTGTCATTTCAGTAAATTACACGCAAGGTTTTAGTGAAGTTGGTGTATAGCCGGGTTGGATCGAACCTGAAACCAACCGGGCCCTCGGAGGGGAAACACTTATAACTTAATGATTGGACGTCTGATAGACATGCCGTCAAATAAGTTGGATTACTCTTGATGATATGGTTCTTTTTGAATAATCCACTTGATCTTTGGATGCAGTTGGAGTACAACCGAGTTGGTTTTATCTTAAAAACCAACAGGGCCCCTGGAACAGAAAAGCCAATAACTCTCAAACCTGATGTCCGTTTGACGAACCGTCAATGACATTAGTAATCTCGTTGAGAAATGGTTCCTTTGAGTATACCCCATGGGTGTTCAGGGTACAATTGAGATATGGACGGGTTGGTTCATACACAAAACTAACCAGGCCCATAGGATAAAAAAGCTAAAAACTCACAGACCGTGTGTCCGATTGATGCGCCGTCTGTTACGTTGAGACCCCTATGACGAGGCGGTCCTTTGAGATACTTCTTAGAGGGACTTCGTAAAACTTGGAGTGTTGAATAGTAGTTCATGGAGATGATTCTTCTAAAGACGAGCATGCGGAGTACAGTGACCTGGTAGCTGGCTGAGACCTGATGATTTCTTATCCAATTCAATTCGGAGTGACTTGACTATCACAGTCGGGATCGATACTGTGTTGGGGTGACAGACCCATGGTGGAGGAGCACTAATATATTGGGGTGGCATCCCCACGTTACTCAACAGGAGGATCACATCTGTACGCTATTAGGGCGAGAACTACTGTGTTGGGGTGGCAGACCGATGGAGGGAAGCACTACTGTGTTGGGGTGGCAGACCCACAGTACACGACAGGAGGAGTACCTCAGCAGTCTAAGGTTAGTGAGTGGCACCTCGGAGTCTTGATAGGAAAACTACGCTTGATAGTGGAGGAGTTCTCCATCAACTGTGTTTTCGTCATCGTGAATAAAAATCCCGGTTTGAGCTGAGTCAATGACCTTTGTGTTTTCCTCATGATTGAGATGTGTAACTTGATAATTTAGGTATTTGTATGGGCATATACCAAAGTAAAGGTTATCTGTCGAGATATTTATTTGTGGTCTATCCTTGTTGGATTTAGTGATACCATGAGGGTATTGGGGTCCCTACTGAGTATCGTTATACTGACCCCTGCACGAGCTATGCCCACACCTCTTTGTGTTGGATGCAGATGACGGACATCACTGACGGAGGCCAAGTGTACGAGGACTGGACGACACATGGAGGTGGACCTCACAAAAATTTGGTACCCGGTGTTGGATCTCATGACGAGTCGGTACCCGGAGGAGGTTGACAGACGAGGGTGCTGAGGACGCTATCTGTACCAACCCTTCAAGTAGGATCCGTGGTGGATGATCTAGGAGCTACTCTATCTCTACCGACCCTTCAGGTAGGATCCGTGGTGGATGATCCAAGAGCAACTTGTCATCTTCCAGCAGTTTTGTCTTTTACCTTGTACTTTAAAGTTAGGCTTGTATTTCCGACCCCTTACATTCAGCACTACTTTTTTTTTCAGTTTTACATAGTGTTTTCTTCCGCTTGTACTCTGGGTGTGTGTTTGTGTTTACGTTTCATTAAGGCAATGCCTTCCCTTTTTATGGGGATTTACGCCTTTGGTGCTAGTCGCCAGCCCCTGGACTATGGAAGGCGGGCTTGGGGTAGTCACAACACGGGCCCCGAGGACGGGTCGTGACACTTTTTCTAAAAAGATTTTTTTTAATTAGTGACATTTCCTGAAAAACAGCACTAAATTAGCCACATTTTCAGGAAGCACTGATAAAAATAATTATATTTATATAGCCGATTTCCCCACATCAAAGTAAATATATAATTATATATATATATTAATATATTAATATATATAAAAACATACACACATTTATAAACACTTTTATAAAAAAATACATTTATATATATAAACACACACACGTAGAAATATAAATATAAATATAAATATATTTATTTATTTAAACACATATATATTTTAAACATATCCATGTTTCTAAGAAAACACGTCTGTTTTAATGAATTTTTTTTTCTAGTGTCTGAAAACGTGAAGAATTACACACACACAAATAAATATTTATAAACGCAAACACACAGATATATATAAACTTATATATATATAATCATATATATTTTTATATAAAAACACACACACATATATATATCTAGAAGTAAACAGAAAATAAAATTAAACACATAAATATAATATAAAAAAACATAAATTATCATCATATATATAAATAATGTAAAACATAAGAACACACACATAGATATATGTAATATATATAATATACATTTATATATAGTTAAAAATAATGTATAAAATATAAAATATAAACATATACATATATATTAAGATATTTTATTAATATAAAAATATACGTTTAATATTAATAATTAAATACTGAAATCAATTTATGTATATATAAATATAACATAATATAAAAAATATTTTATATTTTGTCATGTTTTAAGAAAACATGAATATTTTAGTGACATTTTTTACCCAATATTTAAAATGTGGCTAATTACCGCTATCTCCAAAAAAACATTAGAAAATGAGATATAACAAAATGATGATGTTTACAAGAATATATAATTTTGGGGTGGTACAGGAGGTGGGGTATAGGTGGGAGAGGGGGTGGTAAAAACTTATTATTTTAAAATATATATAATTAATTTTTAAATATATATAATTTAAACAAAAATATTTATCAATATTTTTTAGAAATTTCAGTAAATTAGGTGTCACAAAAAAGAGGTTTTTATAGACATCAAAAAATGCAGTGATTTTAGAAATGTTTTTTAACCACCATCACTAAAAAAACGTCGACAAGCGAGGTGCCACAAAATATGAATGTTTAAAAATTATTATATTTTAGCGATGTTTGTAAACATCACTAAATGGATGCGCTTATAAGCATCACTAAATCTATGAAACTTATAAACATCTCTAAATTATCAACAATGAATTTAGTGACATTTTCTAGAAATATTGGTAAATAAATTAGTGATGTTTTTAAATATCCCTTATTAAAAAACATTTTTAATTATCATTTTTATAGTGTTAAGTAAAAAATTATAAATAAATGGGAATTCAAAAGTTTTAAGTGGATTATATATAATATTATAAGTATAAATATTTAACTTGTATATAATTATAATTAATATTAATTTTTTATAAAAAATATTTAAATGATTATGTATCAAGTTAAATATAATGTAAGGGAACTTCGCATCAATCATGATTAATTGATACATGTTTGATGTTATGATTCTATTTCTATTTATGAGGTGTAGATAGTGATACTTTGAAATTTTATATCATGAATCATTCTTGATTCCTGTTTTTTAAAATTTTCAATTCAAATTTTTTCATCAAAGGGATTATTTTTAAAGTTACTAATATAGTATGGGTTTACTACCTCAAATTATCTTATTTGGGTCAAATTTTATTCCATAAAAAATTATTCACCTATAAGGGGGATCTGATATACCATTTTATATATTACATCATGAATATCCATATTTTCATTGTATTTAACGTTTAATTTTATTTTATTCCATTCATGGGAGTTATTTCTCAAAAGTTATCAAACAATTAAGAGTTTTACACTAAAATATTATTTTCCACGATTTTTTATGCATAAAATAACAATTATGAAATTATTTGATCATTCAAACCCAAATCATATATATTTTATTATTAATTGTTTATTTAAATATATTACCTAATTTCTTTTTGTTTTCCTTTATTTAATTACTCAAGAGACAGGAGGAATTTTTTTAAGGGAAATGGAAATTGTATCTCTCTTCGTGCTGGAGTATTTTTCTACCATATCGATATTTTATTTATAATATTTATAATATTTTTTAAACATTCAATAATGATATTATAATTTCATTTTCTCCATGTTTCAAATTATATATATATATTTAAAATGAAACATCTTTTATCTTTTATATTGTGGTACTTTATATTTTTTTTGAAAAATAAATTTGAATAGAATTTTAGTTTTATCATGCACCAATTGAAGGAAATTTCCCACCATTAAGAATTCTCATCGATTTGAATGTTCCATTATAATATTTCAAGGGTCTATTTAGAGAAATTTTTTTCATTAATTTTTTTATTTCAAATAATTTATTTCCAAATTAAATGATTATTTTTTTCCAGAGATATTCCAGAGATCATTCAAATATATATTCATCTAAAATACCATCCTATGATAAATCGTATGATTTACTAAATATATAAACAAATTTTACCATATTTATTCTTGTTATATATGGTTTACAATTATGATGATGTAAGTGTTATGAAACCCGTTTTATTTCTCGTGGGTTATGATTTGATATAATGGTAATGTTTTTCAGTATCTTTTGGCATACATTTGGGTCGATTATAACTATATAATGGTTATTATATGATAGATCTATACTAAATTGGGTATAAATTAATGTTTTATGAGCATAAAGGGTATTAGAGAAGTTATCCGAAGACCAAAATAGGGTAAACGAAATGTTCTCCATCACCAAAAAATGATATAATGGAGTTTATCTCAAGTGAAAAAGAGGGTAAATGAGAGGATATCTGAAGCATAAAATAAGTAAACATGTGGTTAGAAATTTCATTTCGTTGGTTGAATGTATTGTTGGGTATCCTTGATATAATATTTCTATTATTATTATTATTCCTATCATTGTGACACTATCTTATAAACAATTCTTATTCCAAATTTATGTTCTCTAGGATCATGGTATTTTATTCTCTTGTTATTCATGTATTTTGAAATGTAAATTTTTTATACCATGATTCATTTATATGGGATATATATTATTGGGTATGTTTTTATAATATTATAATCATTATGTCGTACCCTTATGCATATCGTATACTCCCTTTTGGTTATTGATTGATATCTTCTAGGTTTAACCTTATTGAGCATATGATCTCAATTTTTGTTATGTTTATTTACCCATGTGATGATGGATGGTTTTATATATTTTATGTCTACTAAGAGTTTTATATATGATGAAATTAATGGTATATGATGTAGAAATTTTATGTACCATTTACATATATATGTTTCTAAATAAAATAATCCTATAATATTCTACTGTGGATATTATTGATATATAATGAAAATTCATGTAATAATATTTAAAATTTAGTGTTGTAATACATTGGTCACTATTTCCCAAATACAAATTTTTTTCAAGTGAATATTATAGTTAAACTTTGAGGTCAACTATTTTTCCAACTGCAGTGCTATTATTATCATTTTCTTATAGTTTTGGCTATTTTATGATAGCCATAAGTACTTATTCATAGAGGTATTTTTATTCCCAAACTTCTTCCACATTAGTTTATAATAAGATAACATATTATTTTTAAATAAGGTTATTCTTTTTAATTTATTTTTACAATGAAATCTTTTGGAATATCACATATTTTCTTGATATTTAAAGGGGTACTTGATCTCTATCATCATCTTAAATTTTTTTTGACACTTTTCAGCTTGATTCCAATTTTTTATAAATAAGAAGATATAAAATTTTTGATTGAACAGTTTTTATATTTTTAAAATATAATGGCATCACCTCATCAACTTCACTATATTTATATTCAATTTTTGATGTGAGTTCTTAATTTACTCCAAAAACACTTCTTTAGATATTTACTTTTCCAAGGAATCTTATGAATTTTTATTACTTTGGTTTGTGAGGAGAGTGTTATGAATAATATACAGTGTAACTTCCTTTGATAGTTTTCCCTCAAACACTAAAGAATTTATATTTAAACATGGTAGAAATATTTATAGGAGTATATTCATTTTTTTTATTTTATCATGGGATTATCTATTTCGACACATTCCCTATAAAATAATGGTGACCTGATGAAAGAATAAAAGAATGAATTCATTTATGTTAATTTTAAAGTCCTCATACTAATCCTACATAACATGAAATTTAACATCATGTACCTTAGATTCACCATTATATATGTTGACTTGTTTTTCCAACACAATGTTATAGGATTTACACACCATCACCTTCACATAGATTATGTAGGAAAAATATCCTCCAAACAAAGTGACTATTTTCCAACCCTAATCATTGTTCCTTCCATGTTTTTTGATTATACTACACTCTTCATGAAGATAGAGATCCCATGTTTGACAACCTTGTATACACGCATTCCCAAAAATTAACTTTTTTACATATAATTCTTCCATAACATAAAATTAATTAAATGACAGATCATAACTCTTATGTTTTTTATGATCACTACAATGAATTCATATAAAGAGTAACACATGAAGAACATTCACATTTGATATAACTTGTTAGTCCCAAACATGGTAAATACCCTATCAAGGGGTATCAGGGTATTTCTGTTTTATCAAAAAACCCATTCTAATGATATTACACCACTATTAGTTGGAAATATTCTCTCCCTCAGGATGAGAATGAAGCAATAAGGAAAGTGAAGAGGGAAATAATTTTTTTACTTTCTTTACCCAAACTAGGATAATAAAAGGAGCATATGATTAAAATTTATTGACATAACCAAATCACTAATCACAATACCTAGTTCTTAATATTTTGAGTGGCCATTCTGAAGCTTAATGTTTATAACCCGCACAATGTAGAGATCTCACTAGTTTTAATCACACACAAGGATAAATTATCCTCCAAGGGAAACTAACCTGATCCTCATGTCTGTTACACCATAGGTGGTGTGTCAATTGACTCCTCATTTATATATATGTTTAAATTCATTGTCCTTAAAAAACATAGGCTCTTATAACTCCTCCATAATTCATTATAAATTTCCATCAAAGATATATAATCCATCTTATTTGAATCAATATATCTGTTCTTTTTTATGGATATATATATAATTAAAAAAATATATTATCCATGTTTTCCTTTCTTTTGATATTTAATTTACATTTACCAAAATGAGATAATTGAACCAAATAATATTTAAAATGCAAATCAATCCATAGCATGAAAATATCCCTTTAGATATCTAAAATGTGGGAACTATGAGTTTCATAATATCTTATTTACTCAAATTGATTAGGGTGTGACTGTCTACATCATGGTGAAATGACTTTCTCCTCATTAAAAATACACCATTATCATGTTTCATGGATCACACTTCCATATTCCTAGGATGGTGAAAATCCTAAGATTCACATTTTATCACTTCACCATCGCAATAGATCCATTAAAAAATGTAACATTAACTTCTATGTAGAAACCAAAATATCATCTCCATCAAATTGAAAACACAACCATATACACTATATTGTATTATCCATATGATCATTCTAGGTTCATTCTTATACATTCTTGTTTTAATCGCACAGAAGACTCATTTTGGAATTACACCAATCCTCTACGAATTAATTAAACAACCAAGTAGAGACATCCCTAAGCCTAATATCAATGATGCCACATTTAATGTGAGACACACTTCTCAGGATACTAACCTATAGAATTGGTTTCTAAAATTTATCCTACACACGACATGACCAATCCCACTATGGAATGATAAAACATCCATTAATCCTACATAGGGTTTATTTAATCTTGTGTAGCCTATGGATGAATATTTTTTAGGTCTAATGTAGTATAGTCACATCACTCACTATAAAATTGTTGTTCCAGACACAAAATTGTAATCAAATGTGAAATAAATTACTTCATGGTCATATTTTAAGGGCATTATTTGTTAACCAAAGAAAAAAACATCTATATCTTTCTCCATCATCTAGAAAAACACATTTAAAGAACTCAAATTCACTTCTATGTAGGCCACACAACATGTCTGAGGAAGGGTAAATATTGTGTGGATTCAACTGACTCAATCAAAATTTACTATAATTTAGAATGATTATTTTATAATGAATGGTACTTGTCTTATTGTCCAAACCCACATGTCACAGGTGGCAAGAAGACATAAATTTGTGTACATCCAATACACACAAACTTGGTCAGTATTGGGGAATGTGGTTTTTAAACCAAGGTCACACCACTTGTAAAATATTACTTTTTTAAAACCTTTCCACACCTTCTTGGATGATAGATGTCACACTTCTCTGGAACACTTATAGTGTGACAACATATTTAATCCCAATATCTATAGACTGCCTAAATTAGACCCATTATCCCTATTATGACATTTTATTCGACAAAAATCACATCAAAATCCATTTTCCTTTATATAAGTGTCTTCAATAGTAATTTTAAATCCATAATTTTCCAATAAAAAAATTAAATAAATTTTTATGTAATGTAGATATATCTTAAAATAATTTCCGAAAAAATCATGTTGTCACAACTATAATATATCCTTCACCATCCTTCATTGATTATTCATTCCCTGATTTATAATTACATGGTCAATTCTATTAATCACATACCATAATCCTAATTTCAGATTGACAGAGTGTTTGAACCAAAAATCCACCATTCATAGTGATGTATGTTAGAGAACATGTTAAGAATCAAGGTGAAAAAAGAGGAATAATCCTTGATGGTACTTCTGGTGGACAAGGAAATGATCCATCAATAGTTATTTAGGGTTGGACTCATTGATTATGAATATTATATAAAATCCAGTTAGAAATGGATAAAAAAATCAAAAAACCTTAGGGACATGAATAATAAACAATATATCATGAAAAACAATTTGTTTTTCGAAACAAATGAGGAATCATGAAAAGAGTTAAAATAATGAGTCTAAAATCACATTATATCATTTGTTGGTTATGAACATGTTCACATCATGTGTCATTGGAGATTCTAAGAAGGGAACATTTATTGGATCTCCAATTATATCAATTATGGATTCTCAACATAGATTTAAGAGTTAGTGTTTTTAAAAAAGGTTGTTTAGGGTTTTTATTTTATATAATATTAATCAATTAGAATTAGTTTTTTAAAATTTTAATTTAACATATGATATGGGTAATAAATTTAACGTATGAATGAACTAAAATTACACCACTTCTAGTTTAATCCAAATTCCACTAATGTAACCTAGGAATTAATATCCATATTAGTTTCTTTGTTTGTAGGTAATTTCATTTTTCACATGAGCATGTTTACACAAAATAACGATAATATTAATTTAATATATATTTTTAGTGAGGATCTGTGATACAAAAAACATCCTAATGGCAAAGAAAATCATCTCAAATATTTTTTTTTTATTTTAAATGATTATTATTAAAAAGTTGTGTTCTTACATCTTCACCACCATTAATGGATTTGACCTTGTAAATCACTACCTACTTGAAAGTGAAAGGTTAATGATCCCACATATGGCTCTCAATAATCCACATCCTCTCTTAGAGGTTACCCCATTTCCAAAGGGAACACATCCATAGTAGAACCTATTCTTTTAGAGACCACATCAATTGATCCTTTGTTAACGTATAGTAATATAAGAAGGTGGTATAATCCTCAGCTTCAAGCTATCCTAAGTTAACAACATGGGATGAATTGTTCATTTATATCCTCTGTAATGTCATTTTGAATTAATTATGCACCATATTGAATTATGGATTTATTTCTAGGTGATAATAAACCTCTGTAACCCTATGAATAATTTGGAACATGTGGATGAGCTTTAGGGTTAGATTACTCCAATGAATAATCCTTCAAAAACTACATCATTGTTAGACATTCAAGAATATATGATCTCTATCCTTGAACACCGAATTCCTCCATCATTGGTCTATGAAATGATTTTGATTTCATAGAGTTATCCATAGACGAACCAAGATAACATATAGAATCTTGATTCATTCTTATACATACTATTTCCCCATCAGTGACATTTCTATAATCTTTTTCTAGTATAGTCATGATCGATTGAGTGTCTTGTATAAGGACTCAAAAGGAATCATTAAATAATTTGAGTGATAAATTTTGTTTCACATGAAGTCCTCTAAGGGTATGTGACTATCCCATCTATAGTTAAAATGAATCACTGAATACCCAAAAATATCATTAATGAATTGTGTAGTTAAATCAATTTTCCCATCAGTCTAAGAGTTGAAAAATATATTTATATATAACTAATTTTGGAATGCCACCTATAGACTCATCCAAATTTGGAAAATGAGTATGGAATTTGGGTATGAAATTATCATTATGTGTATTATAAAATTAGATTCTTTACCCCATATAGAAGCATTCTAATAAATCGATAAAATTTTTATCATAATATAATCTCATGAATCACATTGATATTCGGTACCACATACACTCCATTACTTCAAATGGTTGGGAAAAAGATATTGGGACTTGGGTATCTACCTTCACATATTGTCAAGAAATTCTATTAGATAAATTTGAAAATACTCTTTAGGAAAACACAGCTCTTTAATACACATTATTTTGGGATTTATTAAATAAGATTAAACATTATTAAAAAAATAAATATTTAGGATTCTAGTGTATATTGTAATTATGTACATTAAATAACAACTTAAAATATGTGTTAAATCATCATTATTGAACAAAATCATTAACAAGATCTTAATATTCCATCATACATTTAACTTAAAGAGATAAACTATAGACGTACAAATGACAGTGGTGAGATATAGATATTATTAAAGGAATAAACATGGAATAACATGAATGAAGTATTAAATTTTAGAGAATAATAATTTCAATGGAACATAAACTTTGTGAGAAACAAGATCAGGACTAATTAATCATGATACAACATTATAAAAAAAAAGAAAAATGGAAACAACATTAAATATGGCATCAAAAATAGAAGTCATGGATAACCATCAGGAAATCATGATGAAAAAACTATTATGAGGCATTATGTTTACTCCATAATCCCTTTCATGATATCCCATGATACTAAAAATTTTCTCAAAGCATTGCAGAACTATATAATTTTGGGAGCACCCATCACTTTTATTTCATTCCCATACAGAAGTGTTTCACATAGATCATAAAAAGTAGGGTAAATTTTTAACAAAATTTATTAATGATAAAGGAGTGAGAAATAAATACATTTATGTCCCCAATAAAGTAGTTATAGGTTTAAAAGAGTAAACACCAATGGTTGGAAATGGTTGTGGGTACAAACATCACAATTGTTTATCATAGAAAATCGTAGTAAAATTTCAGCATCATAACGGTAGTACTAAAAGGTGTGTAAAAAATGGTTTAATGGGAGAAAGAGGGTTTTTAATTATTTAGAAATAAAATCTAAGTTATGATGGATTTCTAAAATCATAACCCATCATTGTCAATTGGAAACAAGACATAAAATATATAAGATTCTAGAATAAAGAGGTTAAAAAATGATCCTTAGTAAATTTTGGCATGGTAACAAGTGTAAATAGAAACTTCATGGGAGGATTAATGAGAGTTAAATGGGTCTCACATAAAATGGAAATAAAATTAACCTTAGGCGGTATGTAAAAAATAATACCTTGACTAGAGAAAATTTAATTTAAGAGGCATAACATAAAAGAGGTTTTAGAATAAAATGAAAAAAGGGACATCCCCTACCTTGAGAGGGTTATTCCAAAAGTTTTTGGTGGAGCATGTTGATTTCATGGAGGCACCATTGGTAGAATATAGAGATGGTAAGTAAGATTATAGACTTTCTAAAATAATTTTTAGTAATGAGAACAAAGTTATTGGGTGGAGTTTTATAGGAAAAGTGAGGGGATTACTTTCTTATTTGCAAAGATTATGTCTTGGGATCTATACAATATGATAAAAAACCTCAAAACAACACTTGTTTTATTCCAATGGATTATGAAAAATAATGGTGGATATAACTATTGTATAATTCCAAGGGCCTAATATACTAAATTAGTTTTCTTACAGATGTATAAGTGAGTCATGTACTTAAAAAAATGTTATTAAAAACAGAAAATAAATTATAGGGTTTGGGGGACTCATAAAGGCATAATAAAATAAAAAATATAAACATAAAATAAATTTATATTAAATGGGAAACATATTTTTTGTTTTTATTACATTTATAGTATTTCTTACATCCTTCTGGTTCATTATGATGTCATAATACCTACACTATATTTATAAAATATTTTATTTTTTCCTAAAAAATCAACTATCTCATAAAATCGTGAAAAATAACCCATTGGATAATTTCAATGTTTTGATTCCAAAATTAATATCTATTTAATACATATAATTTTTTAAATATGTGATTTTTTAATTTAAAAAAGATACAATATTTATTGAGGAATGTTTATTTTTTGGCAATAAGAGTTTTGCAACCCTTATAAAAATTAATGTTGGATTATTAAAAACATATGAACATTTATATTTTATAGAAAATATTTATTAAAAATATTTTATTAAAATATTTATTTTTCAAATATATGTTTATTAATTAAGAGAAATTCCTTTATTGAATTTTAATATTACCCAAAGTACTATTTGTGTTTAATTGTATCGAAGTCAAAATAATTAATAAAGCAATAATAATAAAATGAAAATATATTCATTATTACCTAATAAATAAATATTTGTATTATTATGATCATGATACATAGACCATTAGTATAAAATTAAATTATTTATGGTTAATGTGTGAAATGGTGATACAATATTGTGGTGGTTCGATATACATGGTTTGGTATGTGATGTCAATCAGCTTGAACTTCTCTCGTAAATGTGTTTTCTCATTATTTAGTTGTTGGATATGGAATTGGGATTAGTTGAGGGAAAATCCAAGTGATTCTATCTTTATTTGAAGCTTTTAAAAATGGGATTCAGAGGTTATGATCCTACTAGTTTAGACCATCACCTACTTTTTATGGGTCAATTGGATTTGTCAAACCTCTATATTTATACTAATAATACAATCAGTAGAATATGTATGTATTATGAATGGTTATTATGAGTAAGAGTCTTCTAAATTATAATACGATCAAATTAAACCATGAAGTGAATGTTTTTTATAGTCCTAACATATAATATCTAACATAATTTTTCCATAAAGGGTGTTTTACTTATAATAGTTTGGGTTGTTACATCTTTCCCCTTTAGAAATTTACCCCCAAAAAATTTCATTTCACACACTAAATCATATTAGCATAATTCATTTTCATCACTTCCTTTGATTCCCCCATCACATATTCAAACTTTTGGTTTCTACGTAGCACATTTACTAGGTGAATTATCTTATTTTATAGAAGTTTTTGTATATGAACTAAGATATTCAATGGGTTCTCCTATTATGAAAGATCTATATCAAATGGAACCACCTCTACATTATAAACATGTGTGGGTTCTGGTCTGTACTTCCTCAAATGTGATACATGGAACACATCAAGTACAAGAGTTAGGTTAGGTGAAAATTCTAGTCAATAGACCACCACTCCGATGCAATCAAGGATCCCAAAGTGAATGATGTATCTTGGGCTAAGATATACATTTTTTTTGAATATCATTACTCTCTTCTATAGAGATATATAAAGGAATACCTAGTCTTTATCCTCAAACACAAGGTCTCCTAGATGATTATTAACATCAAACTTTTTCCATCTAATACATCCCTGTTATGATAATGATTGGTCTTAACCTTCTCCGTCATTTCACTAAACATTTAAGGACATACAAGTTTGTATTCTGAGGGATTCATTTGGATGCTAGAGTGGGAACAATTATTGTATGTAAACTCGAGCAAAATAAGATCTTTATCCTATCATCCATTAAGGTAAATTGAGAATTCTATCATCATTTCATCCATTTTCCGAATACTCCAATTATTCTGGATGTTAGTTTGAGGTTGATAAGAAATAATGAAGTTCAACATAGCATTTAGATCATTTTGGAGACTCATCCTAAAAAATTATAAAAATATGATCACTATCAAATAAAAGTTTTTGTGGTTTTCCATGTAGCCTCACCAATTCATTAATGTATATAATTGCATGTTTATTGAGGAGGAATTACACTTGAATTACAACTAAGTGTGTAGTATTTGTAAGATGATCTAACACAACCAATATATCGTTATCATTTATTGATGTCTTCATAATTCCATTGAAAATGCCAATTGTTATGTTTCTTCATTTATATTTATATATGGGTAAGAGTTTCATTTTACCCATGTATTTTTTCCTTTCATCCTTCACTTGATGACACACAAGACCTTGATGTTTGTTCAGTGATCTATTTCTTTATTTTTTCCATGAAATAGTGTTCTTCGATATCTATTTAAATTTTTGTGAACTTATATTATTAGATAAGTTAGAAATATTTTTATCATCCAACATCCCCATATTTAAATTTGGATTCGGTGGTACACATAGTCTTAGCCCTAAATTTAGAGCCCCATCATTAATTTTGAACTCTATGGATTTACCATTGGTTATATATTTCACAATCCTCCAAATTACAACATCATATATTGAAGTATATTTTATACTTCAAATAATGATTGGTTGATCAATCATTTGTGAAAGGAATGGTGATGTTCATTTATTTTTGATTACCATGTCTTTCCTTTTCAATTATATTAAAATAGAATCCTTCCCAATATTTATCAATGATAAAATTGGTGGATCCATTCTCCATAGAGAATCTTCCACATTATATTTCATTCCCAGGATGGTATTAGATTTAGAATACATAATCATTAATCAGTTCTACACATTTTCATTGGAACATATTCATATGTTGTTTCTGTGAATATATTATTGAGGCTCTTATGATTTTTATATATTCCACTTCTTTCCCGAAAATGAACTACTTCCATATTTTCAATATAATAGTCACTATTATGAAATCTATATCATGTTTTGTTATATTATTTTTGTGAACATTCAACTGACTTTAAACATGTTCTATCACTTTATCGTTCTATATTAACACATAGTTACCATACCTTTTTTAGAAGGTCATTATAATAAAATAATAGCGCACATACCTTATTCAGAAAGCATTATTTGGGATATCCACAATCATTACCCTTACATGATAATACATCCACCGATGATCCACCTTAGAGAATTATTGGGATCCACATAGGTGATTGAAAAATTCATTAATTAGTGGAAAAGGATACTTGTTTTTTATCATGATCTTGTTGATCTCATGATAATCATTGCAAAGAAACATTTACCCATAAATATTCTTGATTAATTGGACCGGTGCACCCCACGATAAAGAAATTGGGAATACGAATCCTTTATCTAGAGTACTTTGAAGTTGTTTACTAATTTTCTCAAGTTCTCAAACAACCATCAAATCAGATTCATGGAAAATACAAATTCCTCAGGTATAATCTCGATAAAAAATTCAACTCATGGGCTAGGTGGACGACCTGAATGTTCGTCAGTAAACATAATAGTGTATTCCATCACGAAGGGCATGTATTTCGGGATTATCTCATTCTTAGAATCAATAATTTGAGCTATATACTCTTTCTATTTGGGAAATAATATACATCCTTGAGATTTTTGCACTAATGAATTTTCATCCTCCTCCTTAAACTTTTATAGAATTGGGCGATGATTTACAATAAAGATATTTATTTAATTCGAATTGAAATATATGTTGGATCTATATATGGAAATATGAATCCATAAAAAGAATCTCATATAATTCCACTAAAGTTAGTATCATATTTTTCACCAGGATTTTCTACTCAAATTTCTTGATAGCGGAGTAGTTATATACTTGGGATGAAATAATGTACCCATTTTCAATTTTCACCAACATCACTACATCCATGTGTTTAGTGGTATTTGAATAGTTCTAATAAACATTAATGATATAAAGGAATGCATTGAAAACAATTTTAAAAGTAAAATCTCTATAAATGAATGAATAACTAGTGTATTTATCACCACGTTTTTGGAGGGACCCACCTTAAAAGATGTTATATAAAAAGAATTCATTTTTTGTCTTATTGGTAGTCAGCACAAATTTTTATTGACTGCCCTTGGCTTACTAAATTAGTTATAAGAGTTACCTTGTTCCTTGATTTTGAAACAATGAATTATATTATAATGAATGAAAATATATTTAATATTTCCATTGCATTGGTGTGTTATTTATATCTTAAATATCCTTCTAGTTTCCCATCCTTCCCCCAAATAAAGCATTTATTTACCCCTTATGAATTTTCCTGGGTTCCAATTCCTGTACTTTTGAAAAGTTTTACATTGAATTTTTTTACGACCATTAGATTTTCCTATTACATATAATAAATAAAATCCATGTTATTATTATTATCATATTGAGACCCTTGAGATTTGGAAATAATAATTTTGACTTTGATGGAAGACCAAAAATTTCCACATAACTACCAATGTCTCTTATCTTGAAGTATGTTTTTAGACTAGGTTTTAGAAAACCAAAGAAGTGCTCAACCTTTTATTCTGGGGTAACAAAAATGGAAAATACTTATTATGAATGTATTAGGAAGTATTCCTCATTCTCCCAAAGGGGTCCATATTATTTTTCCTTGAGGGAAAGTGAATCCATTTACATTTTAATTTGGATAGTGTATGGAAAATATTATTAAAAAATTATTTTCCAGAATTCCGTCCACAACAACACTTCAATATATTCCTCATTCTCTATATTATTTTCCAACATCCACCACTAATAATATTCTCCATCCATATATTAAAAATTAAGTATAACCTTATACAACTCGAAACATTGAAGGATATAAAGGATCTTCTCAATGGAGTTGATCCACTATTCCACAATTAAGGGATATGATGATCTCTATAAATTTAGAGGCCTTTGTTCCATTAGATTATCAATTATAGATTTTTCTCTCTTAGGGGTACTTCGAATTTTATCCATCTAAGATAGTATCATCAAATGGTTTGTGATTATTAAACCAATCATGTTGGGTATTTATTTTGGTTAGTCATAAAATTTACCTTCATATAGGTGGTTTACATGGTTTTTCCTATTTACGGTCACTATCTAGAATGAAGTGAAAATTAGTGATGACTCCTTCCAACCTATTAGTCACCAATAAAAGAATAAAATAACATTAAAGGTGAATCTTTTAAATGATATTTATTCCTTAAGTTATGAATTTATAGGCTTCAATATATGTTATCCATGATCTATTTTCTACCTTAGATAATTAATGGAATTTTTCATCCATTAATAATGGTTCATAATGATCCTATAAATATACCAATTCATGTCACCCTTGTGTGTAAAATCAGGTGTGTATCAAAGCCTGTATTCAAGCACCAGTTCCTGATCGAGTCTATACCAATGCAGTGTTTTTGGGATTTACCACTAGAAACATCTGTACAGAGCCACATCCACTTGTATTATCTATAATGGTATTGATTTCCTTGGACACCACTTACTATATATATTACAATAATTTAGGTTTTTATTATTTTGTTTGGTCTTATATCTAAGTCTTTCTCTAGAGTTTTCTAACCCTTATCCAAAAAATACTAAATATTCCTTTGATACCATCTACGATAACCATCTCTTTCATACACATTATTTCACGATTTACTATGTAAGTTTATAAATAACTCAAATCATAAGATATATAAGTGGTTGAGATATAAATCTCATTAAGTGAATACACATGGAATAATTTGATGAAAGTATTACATGTAAGATAATATTCATTTAAATTTAATAAAATAGGGTGATAAACATGAACATGAACAATGAGTCATGATAAATCATGATAAAACAAGGGTGACATGGAAATGTGGAAACAAAATTAAACATGAAATCACAATCAAATTTCATGGATAAACACCAAATAACTGTGATTGAAAAAGTCCCATGATGGACTATATTCACTCCATAATCCCTTGCATGAATCATGACGATACTCAATCACTACCCAATGCATTGGGGTGATATATAATTTTGGGTTCACCTATCAATTTGATATCATTCACATGCATAATCATGCCACATAGATCATAAAACAAGGAATCATTTATCCTAAATTTTTTAGAATGATAAAGGGGTGTGGTAGAAATAATGTAATTACAAAATCAATGAAGTATAATTGTATATATTTGAACACCCTTGATAGGAAATGTGTATGGGTATTCATTATACAGTTGTTTGGAAATGAGAATCAAGATTAAATTTAGCATCAAAATAATAGTACTCTAAGGTTCGAAAAAATGGAGTAATGAGAGATAAATGGGTCTCTTATTATATGGAAACCAAATGGATAGTAATAAATATATTAAATATCATATCCAACAACTATTAAGTTCAATTAAAATTCTTAAAATGAAGAAGATTCCTTAATGAAGAGGTGATGGATGGGATCTTTATTAGATTTTTGAAAGGTAACTAGTGTAAAAAAATGATCATGGGGGGATAATGAGAGCTAATGGGATCTATAATAAAATTTATATGAAAAGGTAAGTAAGCGGGATGCATTAAAAAACATAAAAACAAAAAAAGGTGGAATTTAAGAGGCATATCATACAAGTAGTGTTTGAATAAAATGTAGTGAGGGAGATACCGTACCTTGAGATGGTGTTACCAAAATCATCATTGGAGATTCTTGAGATATTGGGGGAACCTTTAGAGGAATCTAGAGAATATAGTGTAGTGTTATGATATGATCCATATTTTTAGAGTGAAGTGAAAGGAGAGGTTTGGTGGGTTTATATAAGAAATGTGAGCGAAGTTATTTTTTATATCCGAAGCATCGGGTTTGGAATCTATATAATAAAATAACCAAAACCAAAAATAGTCCAATTCTTTTTCCCATAGTTTCTTCCAAAGAGTGGTGGTTTTTTATTTTATTAGTCCATGGGATAGAATTATTATAATATTTCCATTTTTGATATAAATGTGAGTTATATCATTAAATAAATTATTTTAAAAACTATAAATATATTAAATGTGTTTAGAGAATTCTTAAGTTGTTTATAAAATTGTTCAAGTAAAATTAAAATTACATTAATTTAATGGGTAAACAAATATTTGGTCAGAGAATAATTTTCTAGTATTTATTACTTTATTTTTGGGTCATTATGATGTCAAAATATACATTATATATTTTTATTATATTTAATTTTTACCTAAAAACTCCAGAGTCTCATAGAATTCTAAGAAACTCAACTTTGGATAATTTCAATGTTCTATTTCCAAAAAAATATTTATTTTTGTCCATATAATTTTCTAATTTTGTGAACATTCACAATAAAAATAGGAATTTGATTTTATAGTGAAATGATGGGATTTTTGAAAATAAAAACATTGAACCCTCATAAAAATTAAATTTAAGTTATTAAAAAATAAATTATAAGTTATATTTAATAATTATTAAATAATAAAAATATTTTATTAAAATAATATTTAGATTGAAATTCCATTAATTTTTCAATATTAATTCCTAAATTGAATTGCAACATCACTAGAAATAAATTTTTTATTTTATTGTATCAAAATAGATATAATTTATAAAGTAAATATAATAAAATAAAAATATATTCATTGATATTTAAAATATGCATAATAGGGTCTAGATACATATCCCTTTATTACACTAGAAAACTCTTTATGGGTAAGGTGCATGATGGTGAGACTTTTATGGGGTGGTTTGGCCTATATTTTCTGGTTTATGATCATGATGAGCATGAACATATCCAATATATGTGTTTTATCATGCTTAGGTTATTAAATATTATATTTTTAACGGTCAATTGAAAAGCCCAGTGATTCTATATCTCTAAGAATCTCTCATTAATGGGATTTATAGGGTTTGATCCTACTTGTTGAGGCCATCACTTGCTTTTTCTTAGTCAATTAGATTTTACATAGCACAATATATATTATAAAAATATGATAACTATTTAATGAATATTTTTTCAATTGTTCTAATGCCTATCTCTTTCTTAAATAACAATAAGATATTATAAAACCAGGAAGAGAATGTGTTTTTCTTTAACCATAATACATAATAGGTAACTTAATTTAACCACAAAGGGAATCTTATTAATAACAGTTTGTACCATTACACTCTTGTTTAAAATTGGACTACAATTTTGATGCATTAGGGGTTGTACCATGTAAAATATATTACAGATATAGTCACATCCATGAATAAACAAAGGAATGTATAAAATATTCACACTAATTTTAATTGGTTCACTAATAAAAAATATTCAAAGTAGTGTACCTTGATGATGTGTTGGTTATACCAAATTCTATTATACTTTACTAGTTTATTCGATTAAACTTATTTGGAAATGGTTACTCTATTACTATCATAATATCCTTACAATAAATACAGATATAGTGAATTTCCTTCACCTAATCATGTTAACTGACTCCTCTTTTCTGACTTTGTGAATATAATTCCTCCTTTGAGAATGAATTGAATGTAACATCCATGACGTGGTGAAAATATGTTATGATTTCCATCATGGAAATATGAGTATGATGATCTTATATACTCTTTGGAATTTAGAATAACCACAAAAAATATCTCTATAAAAAATAATTCATAAAATTTCATTCCCTAAGTGATTAATTCTGAAAAATACTTACCATGTTTTAGCATTTTGAACCGATCTATACTCTATCTAAATATCTTCAAAGCCTGTAGTAATATGTGAGATTAGAATATTAACTCAACAAAATATAGTGTATCTTATTTGTGCTTTGAACCTCACAAACTAACTTCATGGAACATCCTCCCTTGTTTTTACTTCATGAAACACTTATAACAACTACCTCATGTAAATCACTTATGTTGTTTTACATTTTGAAATATAATCATGAACTAATTTACTTCACGATTCAGTATGTTTCACATAATTATCATGAATTAATTTATTGATCTTACATGAAAATATTATCAATACATAAAAAATGGATTAGTGGTGTATTTATAGGAAAATACATTTGTTAATATATTTAATCGCCACATTACAAAATACCATTAGTATTATTCAAATTAGGTGTCACTCCTTCATGATTTATTAATTAATTCATTATCCACTCATATTATCATCTAAAATATCATAAATAATTTTTTAAATTATGTAATTCCTAATCTATGTGGTTCACATAACACCTTCATGAATTCCTCCCATATAGGATCCCTTATAGACCACCAGACACATACTACCTTCAAAGCCATGAAAACATAATGCAGTCACAAAAACCATATATGAAAATCTATCATTTGAAAAAATTATCCATGATACTTCACTAGAATCATTTGCACAAGTATAAAAATTTTTATCATCCCAAAAAATGTATTGAAAAAAAATTCAGTTTCAGTCTCCACATCGTATCAGTATTTCTCTAACAAATATAATGGGAAATTTTGTCTTACATTAGTGACCCACTAATATTAGTAAACTATGAAACATTAACACACTATTGGGTGGATCCAAAGAAATAAATTCCACAATATTTTCTCAATTAATATCTACCTTACCCAATAATATGCCATGGAACTGAATATGGAACTCTCTAATCCAAAACTAACACTTTGATATATTTTCATACATATAATGGTGATATAGTATGTACAAACAGTAATATAATTTGATCATTATATTCATCTAATGACGAGTAGATGATAAATTCATTAATTAAGAAAACTGAAAACCAATCCTACAATAGAAGAAAAAATTGATTCATATAACCCCTGAACAGAACCATATATTTTCTCACACTAATGGACCATAAATTAAAATAATATTGGTTTAAAAAACTGAAAAGTAAAATCATTGCGTTAGTCCCCACATAAGTATGAATATGTTGATAGTAATTACTAATAATGACCATTTAGAAACTCTATATGCCATTCAAATTTTCAAATAGTTCATTTATTCTCCAGAAAGATTATTTTTAATTCCTGTATTATGTTTTAGTTGGTGATAGTAAATAAAAATTCTCATGATATCATATAACATTTTAGAGAAATGATTCCATATATTCCAAGGGTTCACACTGGGTCGGATTAATCCCTTCTCTAAAAGGCCCTATAATAATACTTTTCGCTCCCTAATCTTTCTCAGGACCATATGATTTTCTATTGAAGTTATCAATTTGGTTATAAAGTGTGTAGATAAATAAATAATTTGATCTCTTAACAAGAGGTAAATCCTACAACTTCCTCACGGATGATGTCCATGTACTCTTATTCAATGAAACAGAGATAATAATTAGACTTGTTTGTCATAAATTGTTCCAAAATCACCAAACTAAGGGTGATTGACAGTGAGTTTATTTACATATGACTTAACCATTTTGAATAAATGTACTACTTAGGTAAGGATGAAAATCTTAATAAATCTTTACAAATGAACATAACTCTCTATGGTATATTTTTAACTAGCATAATATAGAGGATATATCATTCCAGAAAAGGAAGATTCCTTAGGTCCTCACATTTCCACAATGATATCCCAAAAAAACTCCCTTGAATGAGATAATGCATACACTTCTAATAGACATGGGTGTGCATATGATTGATTTTTTTATAAGTCTCTAACAATGCTATATAGGTTAGGGGATCAATTGAAAGCAAAAACTATCATACTAAGGATTAAATAAAAAAGAAATATATCACACTATAATATATGATTATGGGTTCCATTGTAAATAAGATATATATTGTACCTTATATCATGTTCTATTCTACCCTTTCATAATCCACTATAGAAAGTATTTATAAGAATAATTGGTTTCTACCTCCCTAATTATTTTGTGAACATTAAAGAGTCTGCATTTTTGGAAGTAGGTTATAGAGATTCTACCATATATCACCTCCTCCTTGCAAGCTATCACCTCCTTGATCATTTATTCCCCTTAATATCACTATAATATCCCTAAGAGGGACCTTGATCCCATAACTTCCTCTAATATCGGGATACATTTTGTGCATAACATCCCTTATCATTAAATAATGTTGGGTAGTCAGGTAATAAATGATGCAACCTTCACAAGTATAATAATAAATATATCTTACATGACTGTATACTCTTCATGAATCATCGACTAATGATCCTCTGAAATAGAACTGTGATACCACAAGCCCCTTGAGTAATGATTTTTATTCCTTTTCCAATATATCTAGAGTTTATAATTCTAATCTTTGAATGTTACCACCATATTTAGTTAACAATAATTTCATTATTAAATAGATATAGTTATTCGTGCTCTCATGAGAACCCATATGTGGATGAGGATGTAGAGGCATGAAACAAAGTATTTTATCTCTATAAAAAGGTCTCCTATTAACTTCAATACTTATAGAAACCATTATCAGTCATATCATGAGTTTATATAATTAGATCAGTGAGTCTAAATTCATACTCTATAATCAAAATTCAACCTTTATTTAGAACCATATGTTATTTAATGCATACAAATGTAAATTTATATGGGTATCATCCCACTAGAAAGAGGAAAATTATCTATTACCATTGAAGATCTTCCACATCATGGGTATAGATGACCAATGAACAATAGTGAATCACTACTTTCTTGAGCTTGATGGATTCTAGCATCACTGTCTAATTGATAAACATCCAGACTACGTGGAATACCCAAATCTCCACCTCAAACTAATATTCCACAACTTAGGGGTCATGATCACCTTAGAGAATGTGTGCTTACTATTTATAGAACTTATTAAGCACACTCCTCAAAAAATATCCTCATACAATCTCACTAGTATGATTTACTACGTTGAGGGTGGAGGAACATCCACCTTTACAATATGGGGTGGGAATTCTCAATACGTAACACGAAGTGGATCTATTTCATTCACACTCAATGTTGGATTATCATGATATAGTCCATGAATAGAAGAATTTTTTCACAGTTGGTTATTTCAAGGATACTCAATCACTGGAATTGGTATTTGATGACCAGGATCACCACTCTAATTATATATATTTTTAAAATATTCCTATAAATTAAAAGATAATCCATGGTAATTAAATAGTATTTATTGAGGTGAGTTAATAAGGTTATATAAATCAATGAACCTTTATGATATGATATAAATACAATTATTTATTTCAGGTAATTGGTTATTTATAGAGTTTTATCAATAAAAAGGATCTCAATTTCATGGTGAATGGATATGTCTACCACTACACCAACACCAGGTTCCTAAGATTGAAGGTTAAAATCGTTACCCTATAAAACTATTTAACTAAAGTATCCAACCCATTCCTCAAAAAACACATAATTATAAACCACATACCAAAGAAATACCTAGCATTGATACAGATCTATCATTACATGACCCAGTGGGACCCACCCCATCATAATGGGATCTGAGCGTGCTACAACAATCAATCCTCTAAGGGGCCAAAATCTAGTGGTTTCCATGAAGAGGGCATATCAAACATGGTAGGAGGCCTTAGAAAATGTTCCAATACAAAACAAACATCTCCATGAATGACATAACATAAATGAAAACAAGATAAATAAACCACTACAACAAATCCATATATTCCATATAGTAAAATTAATTTGAGAAAGAATAGTGAATTATTCATAAATTAAGGGGGAATTCACACCTCAAAAATGAAATGGATTATAATATAAAATTATAGAGGTTATTGGATTTCCATACAAAAATATCTATATAAATAAATGTTTTCCACTATTTTTACCATCAAGTATTAATAGGATACACAAAAAACATGACAACCAAAGTCACTAGTAAATAATACATCATCTTCATAAGATATGAAATGTGTGGGTGAGATCACCATGTAGGTGCGAGTAT
The DNA here is from genome assembly GCA_963277665.1 of Viscum album. Lineage (NCBI taxonomy): Eukaryota > Viridiplantae > Streptophyta > Magnoliopsida > Santalales > Viscaceae > Viscum > Viscum album. Next base: position 973,365,668 of record OY728151.1, on the reverse strand, counting down.
GTACATAGGTTGTACGAATCTCTCGAAACTATAATAAAAATATAAGAAGAACAGTGAACTAAAAACCATGAAGGAATGATAATAATAAATCAAAATAAATTTTTTTGGTTAAGTATGTACTAACCTATTTGGGTAAACTTGTTGCTGACAAGGATGTAATGTAACCATAATGTTCATGAGGAATGCTTATATTAATTTGTGAGGGATCACAGTATCTATAAATATAATAGAGGATTCATTCCCTATAATCTACACATCACAAGGGCAGATACTAGCCTTGCATCTTCTCTAATTATTGGTAGGATCGCTGGTTGTCATATCAAAGATAAATCCATCACTTTTTGTTGTGAAATAAAAAATAACTAAGAATATAAGGAAAATTGGTTTGAAATAACTAGTCTTACACTATATTGTATTAGTCATTTCTAATGATCTGGTCCATATTGGTTGTCATTAATGATTCTTCAAAGAGCTTCTTCATTTGATCTCTGGTTTTATCCAAAATAATTTATATGATTTAGGGGTTCATGAGTGATATACCTATTTCTTAGTCTTGTAGATGTTTAAATATGTATATTTAGGTTCTCATGAGGATTTAATGTCAATAAATTAAAAATTAATTAAATAATTTTTTAATCAAATAACTGTGAGTGGTAATCTGGAATCCCCATGGATGATCTAAAATTACACTACTTCTAGGGTAAAACTCATGCTCTAGATGCAATAATGACATATTTTTTCCCAAAAGATGGTTTATTTATGTGAAAATATTATTTTCCTGAGAACTACTATGTTTGGGAAACAAATAAAATAATATTTCTAAAATATTATTAATGAGTATTCCAAATTGTCAATAAATTATAACGTCTCAGTGAACTGTCTAAAAAAATTATATTTGAAATATTATTAATGTTTAGACTACCGATATTGGGGTCACTAGAGCCATTCCATTCCATTTGTCACCATATAGAATAATGATTTATCCATCTTTTTGTCCTTAACCCAATAAAAAATAAAAGAAAAAATATATAATAGAAATATCTCTATTGTATTGACATTGAAATTAATAACCAAGCCTGAGAATGTATGAAAAAATTTTAAATGATGAATTCTATGAATGTATATTTGAATATATTGGATCATAATATTTATAGCTCATTGTGTATAATTATTATAAATATAGTAGGTATTATTGGGACTTTTTCTCATAAATTTCACATAAACACTACCTTGTATATTTCAACACACCTTTATCCTTATTTTTCTAGATAAAGATCATGAATACGAGACATCATTGTTCAATAATCCATGTATTCATGAAGCTTCTAGAGATCAAATGTCATGGTTTTTTATAGGATACATTTGATATCTAATGCATCAACATTTTTTTTATAGAACATGTTCATTAAATCCAAACTCATCTCCTTATGTGTTCTGTTATGAGTAGAGGAATTAAATACATATATGTTCATTTCGAGGAATAGTATAAGGTGTAAGAAACTATATTGTAACACCCTTCCACCTCAATTCACTCAACAGTTCCTCGAATGGAAATCACTATGAGACTTCGGGTTCACCTTCAAATAAGCCACATGCTAGTGAATTATTGTGTTGGTATATTACGTTATATTGGGGAGTCTATACCCTCATAGTAGAATAACAAATATTCAAACAATTTAAAAAAATCATCAATCTCATGTAATTACAATATGTAGAATAAATAAAACATCATAATCAATTTAATTTAGAATCATAAAATTATACAGACCAGTTGATTTCCCTATAAGAAAATACAAAAAATAGTTAAAAGAAATAAAAAATCGAGAGGCTCCACTTTTATCTATAGAGCTCAACACATCGATATCCCCAGAATTTTTCCCTACTATTTAACTAAGAGTTACAATCTCATTCCACTACCATTCCTAAATATATGAAAATGACGTATCATTTGGTGACATTGTTCCATTTCCACCTGAGCTAGGTTCTTGTACAACACACTAGGTAACAAAAAACCATGTCCCCAAAAATAGTAATTATTGTGCATGCACATTTAATATTCCAAGAATAAATAAATAAATAAATTCATAAGAACAATAATTTAAATTAATATAAATTCTCATGTTCTAAGGTGACACTTGAGAATCCCCATATGTTATTCATATAGTTCCTTAGTTTCTATCTGAATGAAATATAATAAAGAGGATATACAAGTATTATCTTGGAATCTCATAGGTTGATAACAGATGAAATGATCATGCAAGGGAATGATGGACCACTCAATCATCTCATGGAATCTTATAAAGGAATAATCCACCCTTTTTAATTATATATAAGTGGGGATCAAAATTCACATGGTAGTATCACATAAGCAATGAGGAATATAATTCCCATGATAATATCACATAACTGTAGAAGACAACATTTCCTTATTGGTATTTATAAATAGAATGGGAAAATCTACTAAATTATGTCATATAATATTTGGGGAAAACTTGAAAATGAGAGTATTAATAAATAAGGGTGCCAACATCCACCAGATATTATCATATAACAATGGGGTCTAACATCCACCCAATAATATCAAAAAAATAGTGGGGGTTAGTATCCACATGGTTGTATAACATAATAACATGGGACAATATTTACATGATAAGTTAAATAAATGTGATTTTTTATAAACTATCCCCCATGGAACTTATCCTCTCTTAGAATCCCTAACGGTCTTTCTAGCAATAATCTCAACCAATCTAAGTTGTATATTCATCAATAATTATCTATAATCCATCCCAAAACATAAAATGGTCCACCACTGCATGAATCCATCCCATGGAAAACATTTTGATATAAAACCTTTACATGACTCACCATCATCATCAAATCATGAAGGCGGTGCTTACCGATATCCATATATTCCATGAAAAGATGAAATTATACATAAATTATATCTTTTGCTCGAGGTGATCCCCATTATAAGATTGAACTTAAAAATACTGATTTTCCAGCTGGGATACTCCCCATAATAAAAATAATCTATTAAAAATACATTTCCAATGGTCCAGTGATACCCTTAGTGTAGTTTCCATCTCATTGCCGGCAAATAATACATAGAACATTGATCATTCATCTTTGGGATGAATTTTATTGAAATCCTCAACCGTAGCAGAAAACACACTATCACAAAAAAATCTCATTTAAATAAATATATAGAGGAAAATGTTTTTAATATAAAATCCCACACTAAAGTATGTATCAAACCATCAAAGTAACTACATTATTGGTTTTTGGAATATTCTTATCTACCAATTTTGTTCACAGTGATGACTAACACCCATAGATCAATTCACACACATATCACAATAAAATACATCCTTTTTCTGATTTCAATTATTAGAGACTATATAACTTCATAGACATAACCAAAATTATGGTATTCATGAGGGAAATAAATTAGATTCATCAGCACACTAGAATCTGTATTTCATCTTGATCATCCACTAACTGGTGTCTCACATCTATGACCCTACAAACAAGATATCACACATCCACAAAAAATAAGGTGTTTCTCAAAATAGGGGTCTCCTTCTTGTCTCTCCACTAAATCAAAATTTTTGTTTCTACATCCATTTTCTCACAAAATAATTCGACATGGTCATGGTTCACATACCTAACCACTAATCATAGAACATGAAAAATACTAATTATAGGATTATTGAGAACATAACCTAAACATATACTGAATATCCATCCAAAATGAGGACCACATTCTACAATATGTAATTTTAAAATCTCAACTATATGGATTACTTTAAACTCTCCATGAGAAAAACCTCAATAGGTATGATTATCATATGTGTGTCGCTCCCCATGATCCATGCTCACCATCTATGAAATTCGATGAGATATATATTCCAAAAAGTAACCATAAATTATAGTTGATGACCATAATTAACGTCAAGTCTCCAGGAAACTAGGATAATAATAATCTCATTGATACCATATTTCTTCACCCACAAACATCCATCCACCAACATACACATTCCAAATGGAACAACACATGACCAGTATGTACTACCTAGACCTTATCCCAACAAAATGGGTATATGTTCTTATGCCACCCAATAGTACAAGATAACTCACCATCCCATGGTTCATACAAAATCATACATAGGATCATGCACATAAACCACTATACAAGCACCATAACATGTCAATTCATTTTATCAAAATCACATACACACTCTTTTGCATTAAGACAATGTAATCTCACTCATATTACGGATTAGGGAATTATCACATTCCACTCATACATCATCTTATAAATATACATTTATACCATACATCCACATATTAACTCAACAACACTAGGAAAATTCTCTATTACTAATTAATATCGCTTGTCTCACAAATATCCAAAGATACATCATAAAGGAACTAGATACACCCACATAGGTTATAATTTATTTATCCTAAAGGAAATAACTCCTTGGGAAACACCCCAACACCTGTCTAAAACATCAGAGGGAAACACACCTATTAAGGAATCCATCTTGGGTTCTCACAAACATATACATATAAATCATCACAAAATAACTCATCCTCCAAGTACATGGATGTAATCCCAGTCGAGAATCTATATACTAGAATGCTTACTCAGGGGTCCCAACATCATATATTTGTTTATAGAAAAATCACCAAAAGATAGATTTTAACAATTATATAAGTGTCACATGGTTTGGTCAGGTATAATTCCACCAATAATATATACAGGTAAAACTATATAATATTATTTTTACACTTTATAAAACCAAAATCAATTTTTAATTCTAAAATTGTACCTTAATTACTCAATGGGGGTTTGTTATAAAGGAATCCAAAGCATGTGCTGACCCCCTTGTAGTCATTAATCTTCCTTTACAAAAAGAGATTATCTAGTCATCACCGAGGATTATCCATTTATATTATCCACATGAATTGTGAAAAAAATGAAATATTTTGTGATATAGTGGATTTAAATTCCACTAAGAAGTTATTTGAGAGAACAACATACGTGTTTAGTTGATGTTTTATGCAACTGAACCCTAAATTGTTAGTGATATCAATCACACAAAGGAATTCATATGGCATGTAGACCCTATATTCAAAAAATAATTCATGTAGACTATCCTATTGTTGATGGGTCAATAAAGAAAAACATAAATTAAAAATACAAAACCCATGTTCACCACAATAGGTGAAATCATTTAACCATAAAATAAAAAACCAAGAATAAAAATCTCTTATTACTAGTATCTTGGACTACCTATTAAAAAAAGGTGATCACGATGAACCCATATAGGGTTTATCCCAACTTATAACAAATCCCCAATCCCTATCTACAATATCCTAAATTGTAAGACATAAAAAAATGAAATCTTATACAAATTTTTAATGACCCACCACCCTAGACCACTCGATAGTGCTCAAATGAACGATCACTATGAGGACTCAAGAACACCTACCTATATAGTAGGGGAACCCAACATGAAATTTGGGTATAAGACGTTTTTCTAGGAAGACTTTAGCATCATATAATGTTAAAAAATATTGAAAAATAGTTAAACATCATCAATTAAAAATAATAGTAGTATATGGTATCATAACACATAACCATGATATAAAGATGTATTATAGAAGCATAAAATCATATATCTAATTTGATATCCTAAAAGGATGAAAAAATATACAAATAAGAGAAAATCATAATATTAATGTATGCTCCACTACTATCCCTAAACCTCACCTCATAAATATATCAATTATATATCCATGTTATCTAGATTAATGATCTGAAACTCGGCTTCCATCCGACATGAACCTATGATCATTGTAGTATTCTCTAGTACCTAAAGGCTATGGATGCCTAAGAAAGGTGTTATCATAACTCATTAAAAATATCTGAAAAATTGGCTCCTTTACCCAACTGTTAAATTTTTTTCATGAATATGTATTAATATTTGAATAAATAAATATATTAATAAGAATAATAATGTAAATAATCATCAATCCATAGGATATAATGCGACAAATGTGATCAACCATAAAAGTTCTGGCCAATGTTGAGGTTTCTCTAACCATGAAAATGAATATTTTATGGATATAAGTCTTTCCCCAATGTCTGATAGATAGAATATAAGTGCAAAAATTATATGGGGGAAGTGCAGACCACCCGTATTTCCTCCTAGAAACCAGTTGGAGACATTATCCACCTATTTTAATTCAATAAGAGCAGGTTACATCATCAATATAAGAGTATAATGTAAGTAGTTGTTCCTTTAATTCACCTCTTTATTTCACATAACTATGGGGGAAAGAATATACCACATGGTGTCAATAGACATAAAAAAAACACACACAAGATAGAATCACATTATAGTTGGGGCCTAATAGAACTCGAACTCGCCGAGTAATGATCCCAATCATCTGACTTCCCACTAATGTTTCCTTTAGACTAATTTGTTTCCAAATAATCCAACACATGTTATTTTAATTTATTTTTTCCACACTCATACACACAATGAAAAAATTCCAAGACACTCACCCATCCTAATCACTACTTTAGGAAAATAATTCATAAATGAAAAGTTCACGCGAGGTAGGAACCTAACAATAAAGATGACTAGTCACATTTATCTGTTTATGTCTACATTTTAAAGAGGTGTTAAAATATACCCAATATTAATGAAAAACACCCTCATTTTGGAATCCATGGATGAAACCTACATGGTTCCTTAAGACATTAGTCGAGATATTGTATTTGATACCATTATTCACAACCCAACCTCCTCGGGCCATGAACATGGTAATTTAACCCCATGGTTATCTTGTAATACCTTTTTTTCTTTCCCAACACACTATAAGATATTACCCACTAATGTCACATATTGGTCCAATGGCTATCCTGAAATACAAAAACATGTTCATTCAGTGTGTTTTTTTCTCAGTCAAACACACACTAGTAATCTTCCAAGGAGGTCACCCATCCTGATTAATACTCCAGGACCCAATCACTTAACAAAGTAATTCTAATAAGGTAGGCTCCAAAATGTAATTTTTCTCCTTGATAACATGGGTGGTAATATTTATCCAATCAAGTATCACTTTTATTGGGGTGTTACAATGCCAATATCCACTCAATATTATTAATAAATAGAGGGGGTATATCTATATTATTAAATCACATAACAATAGTTTCCAATATCCACCCAAACATATCAAATAACATTATTGGGGAAACATCTTCCACCTAGTATCACATAACCTCAAGGGAAAACATCAACTCAACAATACCAATTGGGTCATTAAATATACAACTCCGCAAATTTTTCCACCTGTTAGGGTATCCTATTTCAACTAGAATAATCACAATGATAGTGAATTGGTTGTGTGGCGTGCCCTTATTTTCAAAAAATTAAAACAGAGTTTTTACCTTATCTTGATAAGTACTTATAACATAATTGACGATTTAATCACATATCACAATATTTTATAAAATCCTATAAATCCTCAACATTAGATTTTGAGTATCGAGTAACATATATATTATAGTATAAAGGATCCATAATTCTCTTATCATAAAACAAATTTAGGCCTCATTTATTTAATTTATTATATTTACATATAAATTATTATACCCACCTACATTGCACGACAACATAGTGGTTTTTGAAGGGACACTCCAAACACGATATCCTATAATCATATTTCCTCAATACATTTTCAAGGATATACAATGGATTATAGTGAAAATTATTTTAGTTATGAAAGTATTAAGTCATCCAATGTATTTCATTAAATGTTCCCAATAATTTAAATTACCTTGTCGAGGTCTAGTATTGTTCTTAGAATTATTGTTTTATAATAATTCATGTTATAAAAGGTGTTTGATAACACAATGCTTTAGGTTGGGGGATACTGTTAACTTATAAATAAAATTCATTTATTTTATTCCTCACATGATTAAATAAATAATTAACCATATTTGATAAAATATTTTATTCAAATTATTTTCACATGAAAAAGAGATCATATTTTATCGTTTGAATACTTACTAATTTCTTTATTTAGGAAACTACATAAATAATTAAATATCTGTGACGAAATAAACATAGACATGATATTTTTTAATACTGTTTATCAATTTATTTATAATACGTTACCATGTTCTGCTGTCAAAATAATCCTTTTCCCAATATATAAATAAATAACCATTCAATGAAAAGATAAAATAAACAAATAAAATGATCCTGAAATTTATCTATAGGTTGGTTTATTGATCACGGGTAAATAAACCATTACAAGAAGTGAAATTAAACATTTAGCCTTAAATTTAATCATGTTATAACATACACTATAATCCAATGCATTTTTACATGGATTCATCTCGAACCGATTCATGAACCATCTTATCAATATGGGATCTCTAACATTTATAAATGTATCATCCCATACTAGTGAAGAGTACAATGTGATTAAGGTTAAATTAAATAAAACTTGGATTCACATGTCTATATATAAGAAAAATGGGATGTACGATTTATATATCAACATTTTTAATTGAATTATATTTATCATATAATAAACCAGACCATAAATAATTATATGGATGAAATTAACCCAACACCTACAATAGTCTATCAAATCTAACAAAATTAGTATTTATAGTATTGATTAATACTATTTTAATTTTATATTTTTTTTCATGAACTTATAAATCAATAAATTAAACCTTTATCTTATATTTTTTTACATTTTTTATTCCTCAAAATGTTTATGAATCTGATCAATTATTGGAAAGTAAATTTAAAATGTTTCTTTTCGATTTAAAATATTTAAGTAAATGATGTGTACATTGGATGACACACAATGAGTACTACCACCAAATTTTAAAATTTTATTTCTAAAAAACTAATATATCCCACCTCTTGAGAGTCTCTTACTACATACTAAATTTCAAATAACACCACATGGTGAGCCACTAAATGTGTGGTATATTCTTCCACATGGTTAAAATATGTAGCCTACATAGTATGTGTGGCCACATGACACAACATTAATATTTTATCTATGTACTACAATAATTTAGGTGTGGTACATTACATGTAACCCACCAATACCCATTGTGTCTTATAGTTAATGAATGGGTTGTAATGACATTGTGTGTTAACCCACATGAAACACCATGAATTACTCAGTGTGTACCTTGTTTGGCGTCACATTTGACACATTTTGTCTGTACCAACTACATGTTTTATAGTATGTTCCATGATTCATGTCGAGTAGGTAGTCAATACGCCCTGTGTAATGATGTATCGTGTTTACCTGTATAATCCATATTGAAATACATGATCTATACATTTTTTGGGGTTTCATAATGAGAACTCATCCTATGCATGCCTTGTTGTTCCTATGAAATCTCAATCCATGACACCATTCAATACCTGAAAAGTAATGATGCCATTAATTGAAACTGATGATGTGTTGTGAATTATAGGGTGTGCCCATCGTGTAGAGGAAAACCTATCACATGAAGTTTACATTTACATTTAACATCATGTAACCATTTTTTGAAACTAGTGAACTTGACTCATGAGAATGCATTCTTTAAGTATTTTTTTGACCATTATTTTATATACCATTAATCTTTAGATAACCTTCATGACTGCTGGAGAAAGAACATAAATATGAACATCAAATCATGAAAACCAATTCATGAAATTGATCAAATAAATTATTAATAATTATAAATTAGAATGTGACATCTCTGATACCACATGAAAGAATCAAGACATACATGAATAAATATGAGGAGGTTATGTTTTGGGTTTTAATCAAAATAAATGGATAAAAAAAATAAATAGACAAACATGCCATGAAATATCACAGATAAAATCATAAAAATTAATCTATAATTATAACAAACAATGAGTTGGCTCATACAAGAAATTCTTCTTGATAAATTTTTTTCACCACTTTCCTTGCATCAACATTATGATGGTGAATCCAATTATATATTCCCCTATAAATATCCACACATACTCTATAAATATCTAAATGATGTTTTTGATATACTGGGATCAAGAACATTAGATGTAATGGATCTGCACTATTCAATATCCCTCACTTCAATATTCACTTATTATCTATCTTGATTCATGGAATAGAGATGAAGGGAGAGTTATCTCTAGTTCTTTAATGAATCATATTTGATTTTTTATTATTTATAGAATATTTTTAATGAAAATGACATGATTTAGAATTTATATTATAGGGAAATATAAATTAATTTAAAATGGTCAATTATAGTTTTATTTAACCTTAACAATAGACCATGTAAAAAACACTGTATTCTTATTATTATATCTCCAAACATCTATTAAATCTTATTTAATTTATTAAATAAACATATTAATATTCATTGAAATTTTATTAAATATTATATATTTTTGTCTCATCATTAAAACTCACCCATGTTCTACCATAAAATTTGTTGAACCATGAATAATAAAATATACTAATTTGATATAATAAAATAAACTATTCCACAAAGATGAGAATAAATACAATTTGACTAATATTAATTTAATAAAATTAAAAATATTTTTTACTCAATTAAATATAATTTTAAATAAATAAAATATAAATTAACTTTTCATTAAATGAACATGAGATAAAAGTCAAATGAAAAATTCTAAACTTGAATATCTTGTTATCAAATATCTATAATAACAATTTAATTAAATAAATAATACTTGTAACACAATAAAAATACTTAATCATAAACATAACTGTAATTGAATATAATGAGACTAATAATATATTTATTTTTTGACCCTATAGGCCCCTTTCACAATGCGAAGATGAAAAACTTACCTGAAGTCCAAGATCGACATTCTGAAACATGTCAATAAACCTATATAGATGGATACTAGTTTGGATACTGAAACAACTATCCTATAATCAATACTAAGTAATATAATAATTTTTTTTAAAATCTCATTATTTGAGATCAATATTGTGTTATTAGAATATATGATATATTTATCATGATTTAATTTTTTGAAATGAACATGACGAAAAACTATAATAGACATGGATTTTGACACATAGTCCCATTTCAATCAATAGTTCATAGATATCTTCATTAAAAAATATTGAATGGAAAAGTACTTCTTTTAACAGTCAATTATTTTTAAATTACTTACAATGCCCAGATAGATGCTAACCCATCTTGGGTATATTGAATCATGGGTTTCATCCATACATACAAGTATCAGATACACATTATTAATGTTGTCATATCTAAATACCAATACACATATACCAAGATAAGAATATATAATAAAATATAACAAAATTTATATTTCTTATTGATAGGTTTTCCTTTATTACCTCCGTTTTTGAAAATCACGAGGTGTAAACTTCATGAGAAGACTTCTCATTGCATTGATCTACCTAGAACTCGATAGTCAAAAATAATTATTTCTTTTGGTGTTGAAATATTTAAACGAGAGAATATATTCAAAAACATATATTATCATGATTTTCATTATATTAGGGAACAACTATAACCGTTTAATGTGAAAAATATTATAAGGCTGTCATCATATTATTGTTACATTGAAGAATAATAAATATTTTGTATGAATAATTTTATTTGTATTTTGGTTTTAGAATTGCAAGAATGGATCAACGAAATTAAATCCATGTCATTAAGCCACTAATAGTGGGCATGCCTCACCATATACTAGAGGTTGTTTAATAAAAATTATGGTATAGAATGTGATAGTGAGAATATTATACCCTTTATAATAAATGAAAACTACACATGGTTTTAAAATAGAATATATATATATGTGATCTAACTTAAGTATAATTAATATATATCACCTATATACTGATAATAAAATTTATATGTATATCATATAATGATAATTATAAAAGGAAAAAAAACATAACTATAACATTGAAGATCATCTAGATATTACCCAAAATGACTATATAATTAATTAGGAATTTTCTCCTCCTCTAACCAACATTGAAGCCATCAAAAGAACCTATCCAATTCCTATATCAGGAATCAAAAATTAATGATATTCTCAAGAGGGTTAGTATAGGTTTTTAGTTCGAACTCAATTGGAAACCAAAAATAGTGTCTATACTTAAAATCCATGCATATATGTTTATATGAAAATTTTTATGTAGAATCTAATACAATGATTTCTGCCTACACCACCTCATTATTATCCATCTATAGGCTATTACACTACCTTCTTTGAAGAATACATGAGTATGATAAATCACCTAAAATCTATTCACACCCATATGAAGGATGATTAAATACCTATAATATCATAACAAAAAACAAATTATATCTATATAAATTACCTCCTATAGAATAATTAATCAGTAAAACAAATATTGCAACTATAGACCTTATGTTTTGGCTCTAAAAACATGGACGATTATACACAAAATTCTTGTGTCCAAAATATAGTGTTCATGAAACCTTTCGCATTCCGAAATAACTATCCCCAAATAGAACCTATTCATATAAAAACTGTCACTCCCAAATCATTGATCGTAATCATCCCTCAATTATCAAGGTCACCTAAAGTGTATGCATCCTCAAGTAAAATGGTTAACACTATGACCCAAACATTCATAAAAATAGGGGTTACCAGTAACATCCGAGGTAAATAAAGAATATCAATTTTCATATTTATTAATATTCTTTAATTAAATATTATTTTTTATTTAAAGGGAATTCTATGTCTAATAGTGTACTCAACATGCAATAGAGGGTTTCTTTGAAATCTTAGGTAGCACACAACTTGGAGTTATAACAAAAAATAATATAATAATAATATTATTTAAATGATCATTAACACATAGGAGGTTTATTGGAAAGAATGAAAAGAACTAACTAAAATATTATTTTACATGTTTTTAATTTATCTAATAAATTCTAGAGGCTTAAAATAATAAAGAATCTGATTTTAAGAATGAAATAATCTAATATTATTTAAATGGTCGTTTTACTGCAATTTTAATGAAAACCCTATTTAAATCAAGTTTTGGTCACTTATATATTTTCTATTTGAAAAAATGATATTCTTATTTTGAATTGGGATATCAATGATTACTTTCGATTAAATTTTTTTATTTTTCTAATGGCGGTCATTTTTAATGAATAGTGAAAAATACTACATTTTAATTCAAAACTGTTTTTAATCAAATTTATTTACATGGTTATATTATCTATTTAATTATTTTTAATGTTTAATTAGATTATATTTTTACCATTTAATCCAATTTTGGTCATTGGATGTAATTTCACTCTTAAATTGGATATAAACAATGGTCAGTTTTTTGTAGGTATTATTTCTTAAAAAAACTCTTTTGGGTTTTGACAATGGAAATTAATTTTAAATTAATTTTTTCCACTTTTTTGTTTTGAATTTGAAAAAATATACCTCATATTTGGAATCAATAAGTCAAAATTGTGTAAATAGGTAACTTTTATTTTTAGACGTTATGAATATTTTCTTCAGTAAATATTTTATCTACCATGGTTAAGGGGTAAATATAGTAAATAAGGATGAAAAATAATGTTACCATAATATTAAATTACCCTTAAACATGTGCTAAAAATATTGGATGAGATATTTCCGACCATGGGGATCTTTGGTTCGATTTTGGGATCCCATGGATCCACTTGGGAGTGATAATGTCACTTTAAATTAATTTAAAAAAAGTAAGGAAAAAAATAACATAAAAATGAGTCGTTTTACTAAAAAAAATTTATATGGGGTTATATAAGTGATATATTAAACTGTAAATATTCTTTAGAAATCTAAAATGATTTCCTATAACACGGTCTTTTAATTATAATTTTTAGACATGAAATAAATAAATTATGACCCAACAGTGATACATTAATTGCATTATTAATATAGGATTCAAAAAATGATACTATAAAAATTTCATTAATTATCCATTTTGGGTCACTAGAAATTTTATTGTAAATATATGAATCATATAGTATGAATATATAACAGAACATGGTAAACGTTAAATAAGTTAAAAAATGGTTAAACCAAAAAGATAATGATTAAGAAATATCCAAAAATTTCCTAATTCTTATTGGATGATTTTATTTCGACATATATTTAACTTATTTTCTAATTAAATAACTTTTGGACCTTTTGAAACTGAAAATAATTTTATAATAAAATATTGCATTCAAACATTCCAAAAGATCCACTCCTCCCTCTAATATAAGGCCACCACCTGTAACCCATTATTCACACCTCTCATTCCCCCATGGATCATCCAAACTCTGTGAAAATAAGCTCCCAAAATCCCTATATTCTACATAGAAGCCTTAACATAGGCATATGCCACTTAAAGAAATCCTTTTTGGTCAAACCAAAGGGAGCTACCCAATTTAAAGGTAACGTCTTCTCTCAAGTTCTTTTCTTTTTTTTTACTTCTCCAACCCCCTAAACTCTATTAGTACCATTATTTTATAAAAATAAAATATATTTAATATACTAAATTGTTTTATGAGTAGTATTTGAAAAACACTTATGCACACCTCAATCTAATGGATACGAATATACTGTTTATGTGGACAATGAACTACTACCTCATGAAATGATGATTGTTCAATATTCTTCTACCACCTCTCATGGTGTCCATTATGATGGAAATTTTCTTATATAGAATATAATATCGATTATTTTATCAATATTATTCTATAATTCTAATTTAGAACATACCTTTATGCTTTTCATGTTGTATAAATATGATAATTTTATTTGAGGAAGTGCAGACTACCGCCGCCTCAAAGTGATATGAATCCTTCATACCATACATGGAATGTATAAATGATGTTGTTAATGAAATTAAATAATGTATATAACATATTATATTATATATTAATTATAATTTACCTATGTACAACGATGTTTTCAATTCATTAAATGTGAAAAAAGAAATAAATGTAGTGTCCATGCGTATATACAACTTACCGTCTCTATGAACGGTACATTTCATTTATTATGTACTAACGTTATGAACTATTAGAAATAAATATATACTTGATATACATGATATATTTCATATCTAAATCTTGAATATAATTCTGGAGATAATTTACTTTTGATCACAGGGTCAAATTGAAATTATAAGAAGTTCATTTTTTAGTTAAATTCTGAACATCGAAAAAATGTTTGATATGACCTAGAATAATAACTAATTTTTATTTCAATGTAATAAGTGATATAAAATGAATAATAAACTTTAAAATGGTTCTGAAAAAATAATTAATTAACCCATGTTTTTTATTCAATAAGAACAAGAAAAAAATGAGTGAAATCGGACATGAGGTATGGGAACTTCTTCACCTAATTTCCATTCTTTAGGTTGAACATATACTTCTTGATTATGTCATGTAATTGATATGTGTGAATGGACAATGATTTTTTTACACATAATATACACTTATATTGGGTTTATTCATATTTTTCACCCATAATTATGTAATTTATTTATCGTTAATTTAATGATATGGTATTTGTAAGGGAACCTTTCATCCTCCTCTTTTAGTCAAAGACTTGTTTTATGATATTTCTTTTAATTTAATTTTTCTTATATTAATATATGTTCTTATATATTATTTTTGGCTGTGAATATTATGTCCATGTAATAAATGATCGTTTTCAATCTCATCAACTCATTTTATCAATTTTAATGTGACGTTGTTAGGCTGCTGAATTTTTGTATGGGAATTTTTCTCAATCTTCATTCATTAGATTCATATTTTGATCTTGTGCACCTTTATTATCTTAGAGAGTGTATATAGTTCACTGTGATATTTTATATCATAAATTTCTATATTATCGTGATATTTAAAATTTTCTTTTATGTTATTCAAGAGTTTCTAAAGTGGTAAAGGATACATGAACTAAAACAATGTTTTAAATGTTTTAATGATTTAGACCTCTAAATAATTATCTTTCACTTCCATGGTTTACAAATTATTTTAAGGATTTATTTATATGGACATGAGAGGTTTAAAGTGTAAATTCCTTTCAAATGTTTCAGAGTGTTATGAGACACTTTGATGCAAAAATCTTCTTTTTGAATGTTTTAAATGAATTGATAATGTCAATATCTTGATCCGATATATTGTGAATGAAATGTGGAAATGTTATCTTTACTTTATTCTTGTTTTATGTGTTATAAATATGTCATAGTTCTTGGGAATTGATTACATATATGAGTGGTTTTGTGATAAACCTATGGCGGGTGAGCCTGAGATAGCTCTCTAATGCATTGGGTAACATGATGGAGGTAAACACTAATGTTTCTCCTAAGAGATTTAGGGAATATACTATGATGGGTATTCCAAATGTAAATCCCTATGTAGCTATAAAGGCTACAATGTATGTATGTTATGTATTCCATAAGATATCTTTATGATTTAGGATTTCTAATTGTTATTCAAAAATCGTATGATTTCATGAGGTATGTTATGATTGAAAAGTATGGTTTCATTGATTTGTATTTATTTATGGGTTAATGTTTCATTCCATTATTTTATAACCCTTACTAAGCTCTATATTCTCATCACATTTTTTGAAGTGTTTCTTACAGGACATAAAGACGAATTTGGTCAAGGATGGGATCAGGTAAAAGTAAAGGTGTCTAAAACATGGAACTAGACATGTTTCTTTTTTTAATAATTTTTATTTCATGAAAAAATGGAGACTGATTAAAAGTGTCTACTCTGTAATTTTTGAGATGTAATGAAATAGTTATGGCCTAATTCTCTAAAACTCAATACCGAAAAAGATCCCCAATGTGAATTCTTGACTTAACTCAATATTAGGTAATGTTTATGGATGGGTCCTTATATTACCACCAGGAATCCATTGGTAAAAACCACCTTATGGTCTCATAAATGTGTTCAGATAACTCCAATGGTGTGATCCCCATGACGAGTATCAAAAAGGACCACCTATGATAATAAATCTTACAAATAACCTTTAATTCCACAAATGGTACAAGTTAGCATCAAATGTGTCATAAAAAAAACTAATCACCCCATGGTCAATGATGGTGCATTGATCATGTTCCTAAGTAACCGCATCACAAAAACCATCCCATGAACCATCTCTTAATAACACATGATAAATTTATTTGCATTCCAGGAAATATTAATTTTAGGATAACCCAAACATATCATATCTATTCACAACACTCGAGATAGTACCCATAGAAATCTCTTATGATTGATGGTAACCAAAACATTTTTCATTCCCAATATCCCACATGACCTTACCCATAATCATAAGTCACACGACCATAAACACGCATATAAAAAAACCAGATTCCACCTAAAGTGTCTTTCCTGGATCATGATTATTGAATATCACCAATCTCATTTTTTTTGATTTGATGAAATAAAAAAACTATAGAAAAAGTGATAAAATGGATATTTTATTTTAAACTAACCAAAAATGTTATGAAACGAGAAAGAAACAATGATTACATTGAGAAATACCCTTAAAAACTCCACAAATGTAAAGGGTTAAAGAGCCATCAATAAATAGATTAGCTCCAAGTAGAGGGAACAATGAACAAGAAATAATGGAGGAAGGTTTTACACCATATGATTGGTGGTTAAAATGAGTATATCTTTTATTTAAATCAAAAATAATTTAGTTATCTTATTTTAAAATTTTAATTGATGATCATTAGTAACCACTAGTAAGATATCCACCCTCTACCAAGAACATGGTAGACACTAGGAACTCTCTCCAAGTATACTGGGTGTTTATAGGACCTCATTGAACCCCCACAACACTACAAGGACCTTCGATTACTGATTATAAGAACATCATATACCAAATAGATTATATTTTGAAGAAATTAGTTCTGACATTGGCACCATAATCATAAAATGTACCCCTCATCCTTCACTGACCCCACCTATGCATCAAACATTCCATATTACAAATGATCAAGAAAAATTAATATTTATATTTTATCACTTGAATACCTCGGAAATTACAACCATTTTACAATAGAATAGTTCATTAATGATCTATATTGTACAATTAAATTGACCAACCCTAGCTAAAACCAAAGTTTCATGGAATGAAAATTCACTAAATGGTAATATGAAACTAAACCTATTTCTATATTACAAATAACCCAAACCAATAGACATAATTAAATTGGTTGATACTATGTAACTCCCCACCATAAGAGTCACCCTTCAAGTCACATCACTACCAAACAAACATACATAGTAATAGTACCATTCCCACTCATTATCATGAGTTATTTATAAATCAAATATCAAAAAAATGTCCCCATTGATTATAAATATCATTATCATATATCATACCCAATGCTCTAAACTCAACCAACACATAGTATACCCTTTTAGTTATAATTCATATTATAATCTAGTATCCATCATGAAATATAAAAATCAATATTACCTAGAAATACCTCTAACTATATATTACTCTATATATTGTCATAAAAACACTTCGTGAGCACTAGTAAATGAACTAAGCCTAAAACTAATAATTTGTTAAATTTTTATGGAGTTAAACTCTATGTCATCAAATTCAAAAATTAATATAAACCCTTCACACTGATTTTGAAATCTCACAATTAATAAAAAAATACAAATATTCTATTGGGTATTGACTTTTATCTATCCTCTATAAGACCACAATATTATTTATGAGAACCTCTTCAGATTCCTCATCTGGACACATTCTCAAATATCTTTGGGTGTTAAACAACATTAAGTCTAAGTAAACCCTCTGTCTTAACACCAATAACTTCTGACTAATGACTCACATTGGGATAAAAAGTTAGATCCCCTTCAATTAATTCCCTTCTTGGTCTCAAATCCCCAAACTTTTATCAACACAATGCCAGATTTCCTGCCTAGTATGGCACTATAGTATTTCTAGGTATACATCCATAAATGAATTTCTATTCTATTATGAATTCTTGATTTTCTACCATAAAAAATGATTTCAACATGAGGATGTTGAATTATATGCTGATAGAATATAAAATACTATCATATGACCTCCTCCCCTTATTGATATAATAAGACACTAATATCATTGAAAAAACAATCATTTTATGAAACAAATGGATTAATCCCTAACTTATGTCTCCATATTCTCAAGGTGCATAAAATAATATGTCTGGTTGAACCTCAATATTTTATGAAATAATTCTCAATGAACCATGAAAAAAAATTCCTCCATGAAATCTTATGAAGTATAACATCTATACCAACATGTAACATCAGTGTTTTTATGTTATCCTAACCATATATATAACCATATTCACTCTTCACCTAGGAGGCACCTCAATCTGATCAATGACTATCACAACTGGATCAATTAGGAACTCAGCTTCTTAGGGTCCAAACTCACCCTGAGTCATGGTATGATGATTAAAAATAAATAGACTAATTATATATTCCTTTTATAATTTAAATCCTTGATTCCATTGATGAATACTTTAAAATATGGATTTCAAACTCTCCCTCATATGATCATCAAAGTATCCTAATTCCATTATCAACATTGACTTTATAACATATATGGGAACCTCAAAATGTGAAATATGATCATAACCTCCCTTAAAATACCTAATTAGATCATTATTTGGTGGAACCAAATCTCTACCCTCCAAGTGGTCCAATGGATTCCATCAATTTGGCATGTCATTGGAATCCAAATACCCTAATCCATAAATATAAATAAATAAATATATATATATATAATTGCTAAAATATCATAAATTAAGAAATATATTACAGAAAATGAACATCACTAGACCATAGGTGTCCCTACTCACACCCATGTCCCATACTATTGGACATTATAAACCAAACTTCCAATTATTGGGATAGGTATCAAACACACTATACACCCAAAAGACCCACACACATGATAATAACTAGAATAAAAAACCAAATTTAACCGATTCAAATTCCACCATGGTTTTATATAGTTAAATATAGTACATCTTATTCCCAACATTTAAAAAAAATAACACCCCCTTCCATAACTGGATTAGTTTTCACACATAAGAACACACATGTCTTTTTATTCATACTTAATTTGAATTATTTATGGATACCGACTCTTTTTTAATGTCCAAGAAATTCCATATAATTAATTCTAACTATATAGAATTATTTCGAGACTGAAATATATATCGGCACTTGATTCCGAGGCCTGGAGTGCTCAAAATGATCCGTTGGAATTTTGTTATGCTTTAATTAATGCGTATAAGTAGTTTTCCGGAAAAATTGGAATAACTCTTTAATGGTTTCTTGGAACATAAATCTAAGGGAACCGTTGCATTCATGATGGCGGGTTTACCCAAGGCACGAATTGGGATTAGTCGGCACATGCCTCTGGTGAGAAAACCCAAAAATGGCATAATCGTAAAGAAAATAATAAATAAATTATTTTATTTTTCATATGATTATAACTGAAAAATAGTAAATTGGATTAAAAATCCGAGACCACTGCTGAACACACAATTGTATGATCTCTTTAGGAAGATATTAACATTATCCAACGTAGGCCATTAGTGAAAGATAGTATTTGGATGTAAATAAAATAATTAATTGACAATTATTTTATTGTAAAATTCATAACTTCTAAACGGTCAATCACATTAAAAATCTGAGAGTATGATTGGTCTTGTTGTGGTGTGTTTCCCCTAGGAGAGCCTAACCTCTACTGGCATGGGTCTAGGGTGACTTTTAATAATTTATTGAACTTTTTTTGGGTATGTTCAGAAAACGCGCAAGTTACATTTTCTATATTTCGAACTGGGGCTCAGATTAAAAATACGATGGCACCGTTAAATCCAAAACACCATGATTAGCTTAAGGGAGGCTTAACATCGACCACAGTAGGTCTAGAGAAAAATTTAGATTTTCTGACTTTTAAAAGAATAATAAAAATAACATAGTTAATTTTTATTTTCTTTTATTTCATCTAACGAACAGAAGACAACATGGGACCGACAACGTGTCAAGCCAATCAATAGTTTCACCTTTCATTATAAGTAACGAAATCATTGTGGAATTATAAAGGTTTCTAATTAATGGGACTCTATTATTTCAATGAACATTGCACACCCGCCTTATATCCTATTTATATGGAGGTTGGGGTGAGGTGTCGGCACTGCTTCGCCATGTAATAAAGTGTTGACAATGTACAAGGATGACAAACCCTTGGGGGACGGAGCTAGTACCAAAAAAATGTGATGAGAGACACCAAAACCCTGAACTAGAGATCAAAGATCTAGAGACGTCGTTGGAGGATTGTTGCGAGAGATGGGGAACACTTACCCACTAACACAAACACTGGATCATCATTGTTCTTGAGGTAGGTGATTTTATCTTTTAATTTATTCTTCATGATGAATCATTGTTTCAATATTTTAACCACCTACTACCGACTTAATAGGGAGGGTGCTGATAGAATGAAGAAGGCCCGATTCCTCTGTAACTTTATTATCGACATGTTCTTCACGGGTAGCGATTAAGGCGTCATCGCAAGTGCGCCGCCGAAGGAGACCATGAACTGTCGGCCACATTGGTGAGAAGACAGTGGTCGGAACACTGGCCAGCCATGAGGAGGTGGGGTGATGCACATCCACGCCACTGGATGACCATGAGTTTGCGGCCCGTCGGCCGCAATGGAGCTAGGTGGCGGCTGGCATCTTTCCGGCCGCATGGCGATGCGACGACGTGCATCGGGGCCACTGGAGTAGGAGGTTGAGGCCGATTAGACGTGATGGAGACTAGAGGGAGGCCAAAATCCGGCCGGCCACGGTGGAGTAGCGGTGCATGCACGCGCTGCTAGGAGGAGAACCGATTAGCCATTCCTACCAGTCATGATGAATCGAGGGGGACCCTCGACTGGTCTCGTGGGCCTGTAGGGCAACCAAATCGCCGTTGGGCCATTCGGATTATCGGGGGTGGCCTCCCCCATGTTTTGGCTAGGGAGGACCCCACCACGGTAGCCCACCCAACCGCGAGCCGCACCCAGTGGGCTGGTTCGAGCCACACCATTCGTGTTCTGGGCCGGAATGCGGCCCGGGCCCAGCCGAACCCAGATATGCCTTTTCAACTGTATCTTGAGAACCGAGCGTCAATTTGAAGAACTGTCTACGGAACCAGAATCATTTGATCGAGTCTGTAATTTCGATATAAATTACTTGAGTTTTGGACAAAGTTGGTTTATGGCTGGGATGGATTGAACCCCGAATCCAACTGGGCCCTCAGAGCAGAAACACTAATAACTTACAGACCGGGTGTCCAATTGACGCAATGTCTATTGAGTTGGGTCCATTATGACTTGGAAGATCATTAGGTTACTTATTTTTGGGACTTCATATAGGTTGAAATATGATTGATGGATAGAGGAGTGGTTCTCCCTGAATCAAGCATGCTATGAGTGGGAATCCAGTGGCTGGCAGTGAGGCAGAGGTTGGAGGCAGACCAAACGAAGGTTAGTACCAAGTGATCCTATGTGGGTCAGCACCCATATTGTATGGGTCAGATTCTGTGTGGGTCAGCGCTCAGTGATCATGTGTGGGTCAGCGTGTACCGATCATGTGTGGGTTAGATCTTGTGTGGGTTAGCACTCAGCGATCCTGTGTTGGTTAGGGCCTACCAATCCTATGTGAGTCTAATCCTGTGTGGGTCATTGCGGGGGTAAGTTACATATTGATCCTGGCTGGATCAGATCATGTGTGGGTCATTGAAGGGGTTTTTACCTATCGATATTGTGTGGGTTAGACTTCGTATGGTCACCAGAAGCACCTCTTGATAGAATAATATGATCTAGATTCACGACTAATCATTTGTACTTCTATAATTTACTATAAACCTGTTTTGAGTTGAGAATCTATCTGATTTGTCTTCACTTTATGGTTTCTATTGAGGTTATTCTACATGGTACATCTATCTTCATGGTGTTACATGTGTGGTACTTCTCTCTTCGTGGGGTTAACTGTGTGGTACTTATAACTTCGTGGTGTTACCTGTGTGGTACTTCTTCCTTTGTGGTATTGTCATTGTGGTGTTACATGTGTGGAACTTCTATCTTAGTGGTGTTACCCCTGTGGTATTTCTACCCTGGTATTTTCTCCATGGTGTTACCTGTGTGGTACTTTTATCATCATGGTGTAACCTACGTGGTAATTATATCTTCATGGTGTTACATGTGTTGTACTTCTAACTTCGTGGTGTTACCTATGAGGTACTTATTCCATTGTGGTATTGTCTTCGTTGTGGTACATGTGTGGTACTTCTATGTTTTTTTGTTACCCATGTGGTACTTCTATATTCGTTGAGTTACCTTTGTGGTGTTACTTGTGTGGTACTTCTACCTTCACGGGGTTATCTATGTGGTGTCCTTACCTCATGAATGAGATGAGTATATCTTGATTACATAGGAATATGTATGGGAATATAACTAAGGAAAGTTGATTTCTATTGCTTCGTGCTTTGTGGTTTTTCCTTGGTCGAACTCTAGGAGACCTACGAGGGTCTCGGGGTCCCTACGGAGTATCCTTATACTCACCCCTACACGGGCTTCACTCTCACCTTGTTGTGTCTTGTGTAGATGACGTATAGTGTTGATCGAGGCTGAGGGAGCAAGGACTGAATGGTGCTCGGAGGTGGACCATTCAGTGGGACGGGACGCGGAGGAGACTTAAGGACGTGGAGTTCTGAGGAGGAAATGTACCTACCCTATAGGTTGAAAACTCAGATGATGACCTAGTAGTTGTTTTATTTTTCCTTTTATCTATATTTTACTTCCAGTTGTACTTGTACTTTTACAGTTGGGCTTGTATTCTAGCCCTTTTTAATTCTGGAACTCTTTTACTACACCAGTTTACCTTGGGGTTGCATTTATTGTGTTCAGTTCTGTGTGGTTGCTTCTTGTTGTGATCTTGTACTGTGTGTCTATACAGGTTAAAAGGAAATGCCTTCCCGTTTAAGGGATACGCCTTTCTGGTTCTAGTCACTAGCCTCTGAACTATGTAAGACGGGCTTTGGGTAGTCGCGACATGGTCCCCGAGGGACGAGTCGTGACATTTTGCCTCCTGGGTCCAAGATTAATATATATATATATATATATGAAAATGACTCGAACAACGTCATCCCCCAAACAATCTTTATCACTAATGTCATATAAACTGAACTGATACGGTAAAACACAATGACCAATTTATTAGTTGTGATCACCACCTACATCCTAAATATTAATCTTTTCATACCACCACCACACAAGTCACACCAACAACATTCCCAAAAAACTACATAATGAAAACCATTATATGATCCTTCTATTGTAAACATGTAGAAACATTCCAAGAAAACCCCAAAGCAATTAACTAATAACAACCCCTTAAATGGCCTATCCTATAAATATCTGCATGATATATACCCTATTTGTCTCTCATATATTTGAAAAAATATAAGTGGTTCTATTCTTGATCATTCCCATTACCCTACCAATGATTAAAATCATATAATTCATATAAAAGTCTATAACTATAGAAATATATCTAAAACAACAACCTAGTACAAAAATGAGTATGTATGTCTAAAATGAATGGGTGATTCAGTTATCATTTAATGAAATTGTGAAACAATAGAAAGGGCCATAAAATAGATATTATTTTTGAATTAATTATATTGAAAAAACAATAAACAAACAATAAAGGATTTCAATCCATACCCATGAAAAATACAAAAGAATGAAAAAATGAAAAAATTGTATGAAATAAGTAAGATCCATCAACAGGGATGAGAAAATGATAGAAAAGGGAAGGTGGTTATTCTCACTTTAGATACTAGAAAAAATTCATTTCTTCCTCATTTAAATTTAAAAATATAATTACTTTAGTTTATATTTTCTAAAACCTACCAAGTACCCACATGTACCTTGATCATCTTCTATAAAACCATATTACACATCTCAGGTACTCCCTTGTTCATGTTTACTTCATCAAACTTATTTGGTGTGTTTGAAAATAGCTCAGGTATGGAGATCATTATCAAGTAAAATTCCATATAATATATTGATATATGTTTGTTATAATTAATGGTTGATTGGTATAAGTGTGTTAGTGGATTTCATGGGTTCTCCAAATATTTAGAGAATTTATTTTATTATTTGCATTTTTTTTGTTAGAAAATGTGGGTTTTGTTATTTTTTGTGAGTTTATACATCATGTAGAGGGGTTTCATTCCATGTAATGGTCACCCGGACGATGTCCTAAAACATGTTTAGGCTGTGAATATTTTACATTCCTTGTAAAGGGTTCATGCCGTGTAATGGAAAAAATTGTGATTTTATTAAAATAATATGTTTTTTTCATAATTTTCAGCCGTCGTGGAATACATGAAATGTAATTGGATTAAATTCCTTGTAAATATCCTTGCCTCTAGGTTAGAGGCATGGTCAAATAATTTATTTTTCATTATTTCTTCCACCTTCCCTCACACAACCCAATTCTCTTCATATGATTTTTAAGAGGATTTTGGATATCTTATTTCATTATCTATTTCCTATTCGATCATTGATAATCGGGGTCTTGGTAGTGTGATCATCTGCATAATCATTCCTTTCAGTTCTTTATTCCATTTCTCATATCTACTATGTAGGCTGCATTTTTTTGATTCAGGATTGATTGATGTTTTCTATAAATCCTTTGACGACTCTTGTCATGTAATGTCTTTTGAATCACAATCTCTTTGTATCCAATCACCTTTGATGAAGCCTACTTGGTTTATTCCAATTTGAGTTCCATGTTTCTTTATAATGTGTTAATTTTCTGAAATTATTTCTATTCTTGATAAATTCAATCATTTTTTATTATATTAAGATGATATTTTTTCAAGGGGATTGTTGGAAAAAAAAATTTAAATTTTTTTTATTTTGAAAATAAATTTCCTTGGTTTAAAGATGGGTTTTTAAACACTGAGGTAAATTACATTTTATTTGAAAATGTTTAATAAAACTCTGATCATGGTTTTCAAATGTATTTTGATTATTGTAACAATATGAACATTGGTTGAATCCAGAAATAGATATGGTTATCCTTAATGTGTGTGGAACTACTAGAAGTAACCATTGGGATATATATGTGCTTTTTTAAGACTCGATATTATTTGAATCCAACATTATGATTATTTAATATCTTAAATTTATATTATGTATTACAATAGGCTAGGTCCCAATAAGCGGTTATTTTCCATTTATGTTTATTTATCATCTAATTGAATTTATCATGATTTTTATCTAACAGATTTTTATATGAGGTTTTTTCACATTACATTGAATGATAGGTTATTTATTGAATATATGTTTAGCTAATTACCTTTTCATGTGTTGATTGGAATCCCTATTTTACCAATTCTACTTTCAATTTTTCTGGATTTGATAATATGGAATGATTTTATGAAAAACAAAGGGAAATTTATTTATAAATGAATTGTACTTCTGTAAATTATTTTTAAATATACTATTTTTAAAAAAATATAGAACTATTGAAATTTTGATATTAGATCATATATAGAATTTATTGTGGTATCCTTCTGGGATTTTTGATCACCCCTAATTTTCTATTAGGTAGTTTAAGATGATGTGTTTTATGTTTTAGGTAGAGGAAAGGGAATATTATAACTGATGGGATTCGCATTTTGTTGATGCGTTTGGTTTGGGATGGTATAGTGGTGAGTATTGGTCACATGGAGACCAGTTAGTCATTTTATTCATTCTTATTAGTTTAGCAGGTTTGGATTGGATTATAAGGAACAAATTATATCACATTTTCCTACTTTTTTTACTTTGAATTTATTTCATGTTTTGGTTATATTCAAGGAATGTTTCTACTTTCTTGTTTCCCACTTTGTTATACCACACAATGTGACAGACTGACTTAGGTTTCTTATCTAGTTGGCCCGATTTGGTCTATTACAATTTTTTTATTAGAGGAATCCTCATTCAAAAACTGGTTAACACTTCCTGTGTTTGGTTTTATGTCTTGGGTAGGATGGTTTAAGGACCGTTAAAATGAAGATAGTTAGCACAAAATAGGGCATTGACAACTCACTTCTGTGAATGAACCCATTTTACCAAGGGTGGTCTAGGAATTTTTTCTAGGTTTATGACTTGGTGTTTAGGGTTAGTTAAATGAACTATATGGGATGTTTATTTATAATGGACTATTAATTTTTAATTAATTTATTTAATTTTATTGAATTCATAAGTTCATTTTTTTTGAAGAATTGGTTTAAACTATGAAAGTGGTCAAAATATTTTGTAGTGTGCTTCTGATCTAATTGGTTGTTTTATTATGTTCATTAGGAAATGATTCTGTGAATATCTCCTAAAAATATATGCATGGAAGTTATGAGAGTATTTTAATGGGATAATCCTCTAGTGGAAGATCTCTTTGTAGATGATGTTATCCATACTATTTAGACTCTAGGTATAGTGGGTGTTGGAAACCTAGGACATGTGGTGGATCATGGTTATGAATTCACCAAGCCATATCCACCCATCATTCATGGAGATAAAGGTACACATGAATATGAGGAGTGTCTTGAGAATATTAGGTTGATCTTAAACTTCTTGAAGACACTAGAAGACTCTATGGTGGGGTTTTCCACATATAATATCAAGGGTATCATAAGGATTTTATGGGAAAATATTTTAAATGATATGTTACATGAGGATGTTACTTGGTATTCTCTCAAGAAAATATTTTATCATCATTTCTACCCAGAGACCTTGATCTTGGTTAATACCATTGAGTTGATGAATATGGTGTAAGGGGAGCTTACTGTTATTGATTATTCTTTGCATTTTGATCAAATGGTCTATCAGGCACCTGAGTTTGTCACCAATGTGTAATTAAAGGATCAGAGGTTTGAGATCTGAATGTCACTAGATATTCATTCAATGATTATTCTCATGTAACTTCTGACATTTTTGGAGTTAGTTGAAAATATGATTTTAATATGGTACAAATAGCTGGAAAGACATGTTTGGGGGGATATTCAATTGGGAAAATTGTAATCCATGGTGTATCTTATTTCCATAAAAGAATGTACATGGGTGGATAGTTTAGTTAAGGATTTATTTCAGGGGCTTCATCAAGGTAGATATATGTTTTATACTACTTGTATGGAAGGAGAAGTCCTTCCATGCCTAACTATACAAAGGCTCCCAATACGTTTCATCTTTTTGGATGAACAAACCATCTGTTTTATGAATAGATAACCTAGTGTCGTATAGTTGCATAAAAAATAATCACATGTTAGTACTTTAAATCAAACCTTTCCATGGGTGGTGGGTTCTATCCTCAGTCTATGTGGGGTGTTCATTTTTCTAACAATGATTAGGGAAGAGAAAATATGAGATTTATTAATTATGTGGAGTACACAATAGAGGAACATGAAGACAGGTTTGATACATTTTGAGGTATGATGATTATTTTATCCTCTATATGGATAGATTTATTTTCTATAGGTTATATTAATTATGTTATATCTTTAAATTCAGTTTAAATGGAGGGTTTGTGATTGGATATTTTATCCAGTTTTTTGGAAATTTCTAGGCCTATGGAAAGAGGTGGGAAAAATATTTTAAGTGTATCATGTGTCTGATGAAGACAACCAACTTTGAGGTGGAGTGGCACTTTTTACTGCTCAATCATTACATCTTAAATTTCATAATCAAAATGGATTTGAAGATAATTTATAATTCCTAGATATACATTTATCATTATAAAGTGCAGTTCTTATCTTCCAATGGGGTCACTCTTGTTTAATGGGGTGAGAGGGACACTTGACCGAGAATGGGGGTGCTTGTAGTTCCTTATACGAGGGTAATCTCATGCCAGTTGTGAGAGATGGTTCTAAATTTAGTTCACCCTTGTTTAGTCAGTCTAATTGATATATTGTTAAGTGTATACCGTAAGTTATTTCTAGAAGTTTCTTCATGTTTAACTCTTGGTAGAGATGTATAGTTTATTGTTGACTTATTTCTTAGTATGATTCCAAATTTCATGAAATCTTACCAAATGAAACATACTAAGTAGGTGGAAATTATGTTTTATCATGTGGACAATGAGGGTAAATGATTTATTTATCCCATCATTTAACCATGGGATTCCCTGATCCCAATTTTAAGAAAAATGACTTGATCCTCAGTATTGGTATTTAATATTATAAGTAAACTGGGCGATCTTTATGAATAAATATCATTTTATTAGAAATGATGGAATTTTTGACTAGATTTGATAGGAATACTTATTTTACAAGATTGATATTATGTCAGGGTGACACCATATGGGAGTCTTAGAATAGGTCATACAGAAGGAAACATTTAGGATCATGTATGGTAATCTTCTATTTTTGGATATTTTGTACGTTCTCACTAGGGCTCCTACAGTGTTTATGGAAATTGTGAATGCGATATTTCATCATTTCATGGACACTTTTGATGTTGTTTTCATGGATGATATTTTTTTATCCACGATGTAGGATTTGTACGTGGAACTTTTGGATATCATTCATTTGAAATTTTAGATGACATCTTCTATATGATTATATTTCCAAATGTTAGTTTTGGAAACATGAAATAAAACCTCAAGGTCATGTGATATCTTAATGGTTGTCTAAGAGGGATCCAAAAATGTACATGAAGTTATTTCCTTGTAGTTTCCTAAAATTTGGATTAATAAAAAAATAATTTGGGGGTTTTTATGGATACTAATGATGGTTTTATCAGTACTTATATAAGAATTTATCTCCAAATGACAACATTAACACATAATGTTGTAAATTTTGAGTGAAATGATACATGATAGACTTATTTTCATTTACTGAGGGTTATATGACTTGTGTTCTAGTTTTGATTATTTTAGTACTAGGTTTTGGTTAGAATGTTTTCAATGATAATTCTTGTTTGGTTTTTGGCTATGTCTTAATGCAGGGGAAATTGGTAGTGGAATGTGTGTCATTCTTGTTATTGCATCCTGAGAGGAACTACCCCACCTAAGATCTATTTTTTATAGTGTTTATTCATACACTAAAAAAATTTCATCATTATTTATATGGGGAGTGGTTTATAGTGTATTCTGACAATAATTTCATGATATATATTTTAAACCAATGGTATATGAACATGTGATAGAGATGTTGGGTATAATATCTAATGACTATTGATATTGATACTTCTTAGGATCAAATAAAATTAAAGTGGTTATCAATGAATTGAGAAAAAAATACTAACACAAGCGGTGATCTAATCAGTGGGATATTGGTCTATGAAGACTTTTTTTACTAAAAAGCACTTGGGAGTAGAAAAGGATTGTAGAAAGGTGTTCAAATATTTGATTAAATATGAATCATTTTGGATGAGTGAGTTCAGATCAAGAACATGACCAGTATAGATTTAAATTGATTTAGTAAAATCCATATGAGTGGGGAGACCATAGGTGAGTGTTCTCAAATCTCCCATAGGATCTTTATTATTATTTAGTAAGTTGGTTATTCCATTTTCCCTGAGGCCATTGTTAATGGATAGATGGAATTGATATTATTGGGCCATGCACCCTACAGCTACAAATATTTTTCATGACATGGGAGATATGTATTGGAGGCTACGAATGAGAAGGATTGTTTTGTGTTTTTTATCATTTTTTCTTATGTGTCAAAGAATCAAGGTGGAAAAATAGAGTATCACATGTTGTTCTCAATCCATACCCATTCCCATATGAAAGTGGGATGAGATTTACATGGATCTTGACATTGGTTTTCCATGGAATCCTAGTGGGATAGATCCAATTTGGGAGATAATTTATCAACTAATTAAATTAATTTATTTTATAGCTATCAAGGAGATGATGCCGGAATTATATATTAGGGACTTGTCTGTAAGAGGTTTAGTGAGAAATTATGGGGTTTACATGGTGGTTTTATCTTATAGGGACCCAGGCTTATGTACATGTTTTTGAAGGATTTTCAAGAGAATATTGGTCACCGTATAATATTGAGTTTGATGTATCATTCATAGATAGAAGGATATACAGATAGGGATATATATGATCAAGATTATTTGCTTGGGATTATGTGCTTATTTTTTGGATCAAGGTAAAATCATTTTTCGTCAGTCAATTTTTTCCATAATAATAGTTATGAGGGTCTGAAAAATATTGTTACCTTTGAGGTCTTTCATGGGAGGCCATTTCAACCTCCCTTGTTCTGGGAAGAGTTGGGAGAGCAGTCATTTTTGGGGTGAGTCTTTTTTAGGAGATTACAAAGATTCTATAGCTAATCTGGTAGAGATTGATCATGGAATAGATTTCTGAGAAATCTTATACAGACAATCATCATTGAATTATGATTCTTTATGTTTTTTATTGGGATTTTCTCATGGTTTTACCTCTATTTGGACATCGTTAGTTGGGTATGTGGTGTATGTTTGGAAACATGGATTTTGGGACACTTTGAGACTATTTGACGACTGGGTATGGTGGCATTTCAGTTGGAATTACCTTCTCATTTAATTTAAATCCACAATGTGTTTCATATTTCCTAGTTGGGGAGGTATATATTTGATCCTTACCCTGTGATCTGATGAGAGGATGCTAATCTTGAGACTAGAAAAAATATTCTAGAGTTTCTAGTTCATATAATGGATCATTGAGAGAAGCTACTCAATGTTAAAACATTTCCTTTGGTCTGAATATTATATCAGTGTGGACAAGATAGTCCTGATACATGGGAGAGGTAATCTTTGATTAGGTAGAAGTGGAATTTTTTTCAAAATTGTAGTATCCCAAATAATTTCTAGTGGATTAAATCATTTAATGTGGGGAGATTGTAACACCCTATCACACTTCTTTGGTACTCCCTTATTCATGTTTTATTTCATCTTCCATTTTTTCAGTCAGTTTGTGGGATTCTTAGTGATTGATATCCATTGATAGGTGAAAATGGAATTTTTTTTAGGATTTATGTTTATTTTAAGTAGTTTAGTCCAAAAATAATTGTGTTAATGTCTTTGTGGGGTTTTCCCATGGCCAGAGAACGACCCAACTGATTTGCAGTTTTTCTATTGAAAATTGAGATGTTTTCTATCTGATGGTTGTCATCATTCTATGTAACGATCATTATGAAGATCACATGAAATTGGTTTAGAAAGATAATGGTATTCACAATTCTATGTAAAATTTTCAGGTCATCTAATGTATAAAATCATGTTTATAAAAACAGTGATTCATTTTTTGGTGTTTTCAACATTCGTGGAATACGCGATGTGTAATGGGATTACACACCTCATAAATTTTACATCCTATATGTTTGTGGAGTTAATTGGATGATTTATTTTTCATTTTACTTGAAACATTCCCTCACATGACCTAGTGATCTCCCAAGTCATCTTTGGGTGAGTTTTTAGATTTCTCCTCCTTTTGGATAGTTTGTTCGGTGATTGATGATCAAGGTTGTTGCACTGTGCTTTACCAGGTATGAGGATTCTATTTTTTTCATTGAATTGGTTGTATATACTAATTTTACTATGTTTTGGGTTCATATTAATGATTTATTTATTTAATATATCTATCATTTGAATAATATTTTCATGCATTGTCTTTTTAAGGATTATCTCTTAGGTTCCAAACGCCATTTCTAAAGGTGTCTAGGATTATACCATTTTGAGATTTTTGTTTCCATAAAATGTGTTAAATAGATTAATTACTTTTCCTTAAAGATAAATTTACTTTTTTGTTCATAATGTTGAATTTATATATGGTTTTAAGATACTTCTGGGATAGGAATGTACTTTTAAAATAGATTTTATTTAAAAATGGATTCTCTTGAATTGAAAATGGGGTTTCAAAAACATAAGCAGATAGGATTGGATTTGAAAATGTTTTATGAAATTTTTAGCATGGATTTGAAATGTATTCTATATATTTGGGTATTTTTAATGTTGGTTTCATTTGGAAATAGAAACGCGTAGCCTTAGTGTGTGTGGAAACAATATGAGGTAACCTTTTGGATATCGATGGACTGGAGAAGGGTTCAATATTGGATGGATGCAACATTATTCCTTTTTTGATTTTTTTAATGTCTAATATGTATTCTGATTATATAGGGCCCAATAGAAGGTGTTTTTTCATTTATTATTATTTATCAAATGATTTTTTCTATCATTGATTTTTTCTCACATATTTTGATATGAGGTTGTATCACATAGCTACACATGACAAATAATTTTATGGATTGGTGTTTAACTTCAATGTTCGTAATGTATGGATTATAACCACTATTTTTTCATTTATTCTTGTCATATTTCATAATATGATATGATTAAAGTATTATATAAAATCCCATGGGATAATTATTGAAAAATAGTTCAAATTTATGGAAATGATTTGTCAAACAATTTTTTGTTTTAGAAGCTTGAACTATTACACTCTTGATACTACACCTTGTATATAATATATGGTGCTATCCTAATAACCTTTTTTTTCACACCCTAATTTTACCTTTGGGTGTTTATATATGTTATATTGTAGGATATAGGTAAAGTTAAGAGAATATGGTATCATTTTGTCTTCTATTTTTGTTGATGCCTTAAGTTTGGTTTGTTTTTTTGTGTAAATTCGGGTCACACAGTGACTAGTTAGTAATATTGTTCGTACTTCTTCATTCTTCCAGTTTATATTGTATTTTATGGATCTATTTATATATTTTTCTTATTATTTTTTTACACTGATTGAAAGAAGTGTTTTGGTTATTATCAAAACATTTTTCTGCTTTCCGACTTCCCAATTTGTTATAACACACAATGTGACGATCAAATTCAAGTGTCTTACCTAGTTTACATGGGTTGTTCTATATCCCCTTCCACCATGTACCCACAACAAGTATATTGGATGGCTATTTGGACTCACATAATTTCTCACCACCACTTATTAGACCATCATGAATCAAATACTAGATATATGATTACCTAGAGTACTCATTCTTCATGATTGAAGTCATAAAACGATGACATTCTTCCCTAAACCAACCCCTGGGAATTCACTATCTAATTATACACCTCAAAAATACCAATTAAATGTGATGAATACAGATCTGGGCTCAAATTATCAAAATAATATACCCATTTATTACTCTAGTAATTGAATGTAAAATTATAATTTGTTTTATTGTATCAACACTAATGGTTAATCCATCATTACATCCTCCTATACATTAACATGGATGACTATCATTCAATGGATATATAAAAAAGATGAAAAATATAGTATCCTATCTTAAAAGATCTCAACTATATCAAGTTTATATTAAAAATGATACAATCTAGATAATATTTTTTGGATTAGTTGATACGACACCCAATAAATGAAGTAAAATTTATATGGCATAAGTTAATTTAAATTTGATCCTTGGTTTTATTTATTGGAGTTATATAATTAGGGACATGAAATTATATTATTCATATTCCACCTATAAGATTAATTGGTGAGTACTCTAGCTGATAGAATAAACAACCACATTTCCTTTCCCATATATATACTATGTTTTGAAATATATGGTTTGGTTATATCATACTCAATGAATGTACCCTAAATTAATATTCCACTCCGAGAATACATGTTTGAGGAAATTATTAGTGAATATAATGAAGTGGTTTGTAATGAGACATCATTTCCAACTATAACCCCCAAGGAATTACAATATTTTAATGTGAAAATAAATATTATTTTTTCTCTCTTAATACATAACACTAGGTTAATCTTATTCTACACACCACACTGAGTTATCTTGGGTTTCACAAAAGGTTAGGTTTTTCTTCCTATTAATGGTACACCTATTTTAAAATTATATTTTTGAAATTTTTGAAATTTTAGTTTTCTAAATAAGAACCATTTTTTAATTGGTAATGTAAAACATATATTAGCATGATTGTTTGGTATTATTTTGAGAATCGTCATTTTTTATGAATAGTGAAAAATACTCTATTTTAGTAAAAAACTACCATTTTTTTAATAATTAGTAATTGTAATTTATAGATTATGTAGTTTTTTAAAGACTCAATAGAAAAATTATACACTTATTAATCCAATTTTTAACAATGGTTGATTTTTTATATTAATATTAGATATAAAAACTTATTTTAATCTTGAACTATTCTACTTTAAAAATATACTTTCTCATCACATGTGTTGGATTACAATTAATCTTAATTTTCACATTTATGTGATTTGAATTTCGAAAAATGGACATAGAAGGTCGAAATCAGTACAATATTTGTGGTCTAATAAGATCACCATAATTTTTACCAAAAAAATTAGTGACAGTGATTAGAACTAAATATAGCTAATAAGGTAAAATTAAACATAATAAGGGACTAAACCTTAATATTAAGAACCAAAATGACCAATACACTTGTCCAAAAGCAATTGGATGCAAATAATTCTAAAATAACTCAAAATAGTTTTAATTCTATGGTCAATAGTGATATTATTAAATGGAGGTGACATATATAAACGATTTTATATGGAAAAGGATAAAAAGAGAAGTTTCTTTACTTTTTAACATTTATTAAACACTAAGATATGTAGAAAACATCATATTTCTAGTTATTATTTTCATTATTAATGATAAATGGGTTATTTCAATAATGATAATTTATAAAACAATTAGATATGGTTTAGTAACTTAAAATTCTTAAGAATTGCCAACATAGTGATTATTTCGTTAATAACTAACCAAAATAAATTATACTACAAATATTAAAAGTGAGGAGAATTTGTTGAATTATTTTCTTTAATTATTATTTTAATTTAATATATCTTGTTAAAAAGGTATAAATATAATATATTTTATTTCCAATGTTTTTGTGATATTTTAAAATTAAAAATATTTTATTAATGTCAAAATTGAAATTATGGTTATATTATAATAAATGATCTTTTATAAAACAATTTAAAAATAAAAATCCTATATTCTCTAAAGTTATTTTTAATGTTAATAAAATTTAAATATTGTCTATTAATGTACTAATTGATCATTATAATTAACAGAATGACCCATATATTGTAAAAACGTTATCAACAGAGACCGAGTTTAAGAAATGTTTTATCACATCATATGAACTTATTTTAAAATTAATTTCCAAAACACATGAGATTTTAATTTAATAATATTATATCATATTAATGATATTGTGGCTAGTTCTTTTATAATAAGTCTAACTTTATTTTATTCTTAATGTAATTCTCCTACCCCAGAAGCATGGAGAAAGTTCAATATTACATTACATTGGCATTATGATAACGAAGTAAATCCCAAAAGATCATACAATTTATCAATCTTGGAAATCTAGGTTATATAAATAATGCCCATAATAAATTAGGAAAACAAAATAAAACATTCAAAACAATATAATAAAATATAAAACATTCATAAAAGATTTTTCAATGTTTTCTTCTTCATAACCTTGAGAAAGAAAAATAATAATTGTGAGATCAAATTATTAGTAAGGTTTAATACAATGGAAGTAATAATGAATCAATCTATATTGAAATGTAAATAAATGAACACACATTCCATTTACATAACTATAGTATGGATAAATAATATGGTAAGTATGAAACTAAAACAAATTTTGTAAATAAATAACTTTGAATAAACTACACCCATAGATATGTCGACACAAAATCTCATGGATAAATAATAACATTATCTAAATGAGGGAAAATAAATTCTTATGGACATTATGTCTAAGGCACATGAAAACCTATACTGTCAAGACTATTTACTAGATGGATTAAAAAATAGGTATAAACCCATGTAATTTTTCCATCTTATTCATCTTAGGAGAACATGTAGATTCATTAAGGAGCTATATAATGTCTAGTATCCACACATCATTTCTAGTCCGAAACATTCCTCATATTGAATAATCAAAATAACTAATGTGCCTTATCAAATAACTTTATTGAATGAAGATTACATATTTTATCACTATTTCTCATAAAGGAAATAATATTAAATAATATCATTAAAATTAGGAGATTCATGATATAACATGTCAAAATGTCGATTATACACTATTCAATAGGAACTTGTTGAAAAAATTTACAATTTTCTTCAATGAAATTAAATTGAGACAAAATCCCTTACACATGAATTGAATGATCCAAAAGTGATAATCATAAAATGAAACATCTAAATAACATAAATATAGGTTAATTCATGAAATAATATATCATAATGGGTAGTATGTACACCACACAAAAGAAGTAAGGTGGGTATGTGACATTTATCTCATCTATATAAAAAGTAATACGAGAATCCTTACTGTATCCTTACTTTTTTATTGCTTGGTATTTAGCCTCCTGTATAGTGGAATGAAAATATTTCAATAACTAATACCCTAAAAACAAACTTTTTAATATCATATTGTATCTTATTACAATATTTTATTACCAATTTTTAAACACTTTTAATTTTTTGAACTATTTTTTTGTGTTAATTACCCAGTTTTCTCAAGTGAATTTTGACTTTTTATTTGTTGTTATTATTAAATATATCATGGTTTCAAAATCTATTTAACGTAAAACATGAATAAATAAAATTATGCATTCAGTACATATGTATTTAGAATATTCCATAATATTTGGAGATTAGAAATGAAGTGCACCATTCCAAGAGACGATATGTTGTTCGTACAAATGAACTCTACCTTTATTTAATTATTGTAATAGTATAATTAAAAATAAATGATAAATATTTATATAATAAATAAATTATAATATATATTATATATGTAACATATTTTTATTAAAAACATCCTTTATATTTTTCATGAGTGGCATGAACGAGTCACATCACCTTGAGGGGGAGGTTGTCCAATTGTCCTCAAACGAAATTATCATATTTACACAACATGGAAAGTCAAATGGTATGTTCTATATAAAAATTATAGAATAATAAATACAATATAAATATAATATCTATCATATATAAAAATGGTTTCTATCATAATATCGATAATAAGAGGTGGTAGCGGAAAATTTAACAATCATAGTTTTGTGAGGTAGTAGTTCATTCTATATAGAAACTGAATGTTCGTTACCATTAGATGGATGTGTCTGTAGGTGTAGGTCAAACCATTATCATAACAAAATCTTATAATATTTCGGATACTTTTTTATGTAATCACAGTATAATAATAGTATAGGGAACGGAGAATGGAAATGAATCTTGAAAACATGAGGGAAGGCGTTACCTCTTAATCGGGTAACCACTTTTGGTTTATACCAATAGGCTTCCTTAGGTATCTTTCCAACCTAAGTGAGGAATATAGGATGAGGGAAGGGATTCAATGAAGATTTTTTGTTAGGGATTTTCTAAACAAAAAGTATTTGAGATTGTAAGGAAAAGAGAGGAATGGGTTCTTTTTTATAGGAGAGGGGAGGAACACATTTAGAAAGTATTAAAACATTAAATAAGTATAAATTAATTTATTAATCCAAATGGATCCAAATTGAGATATTCTAAAGATACGATAAGGATAGTTCTATATCCTCTCATATAATATTTATTTCAATATATATTATATCATTAATTTTATTCTTTTATTAATAAAGTCATCACTGCATCATAATTGTGTCTTATATAAATTTAGTTGTTCAATTATTATGAATTATAAATAAAATACCATGATATAGGAAATATTTTTATATTTCTAATTAATATATATATATATATATATATTCAATGGTATCATTTATACAAACCCGTATTAAAAAATTATTAGTAAGAAGATACATGTTAATAACATATTTTACTTTATTTTAAATTAAATGTTTTAAGTGTAATAATCCCAGCCATGTTGATTTCATAACACTAATGTAGGCCCCAAGGGATGTATTGGTCAACCATATCTAATTAATTAAGATTATGACCCGTGTTAGGGATGTTTTATATTGTCGTAAAATTATTTTCACCCTTATTTACTTGAATTACCGTTTAACTTTGGTAAAAAATTTCTGAAATTTCTATTCATAATATCCAAAAAAGCGGCCTATATACATTATTTGGAAATTATTATTAAAAATATGGAATCTATTTTCCCTAATTCTACATAGATAATTAGATTAAAATATAATAAAAATAATTATTTTTTTCAAAACTAGAATGCAGGTTTTTAAAAGAAAAAAAACATGAAAAGATTGGCACATGATTATTTCAAATTTCAATGTGAAAATACTTATAATGAAAATAACTAGATTAAATTATAAACAAAATCTAATTATACATTAATATAAATGATAACAATAATCTAACTATATAAATATGTTATATGAATTCGCATACTTTAATTAAAATGTAGTATTTTTTCACTATTCATTAAAAATTGAAGTTATTCAAAATATTAAAAAAAATCACCATAATATAATTTTTATTATAATAATTACAAAATGAAGTATATTATGAAAATTAAAATTTATAAACTTTAAAAATGTTGTTAATACTATCCATATATTCTTTTCAAGCGACTATTTTCATAGATCTTGGTGTACTTGAACTCTGTGTTCCGTTCAATACAAGCTATTGAATTACATAAAAAGAAGTGTACCATTGAAGCTTGGAATATTAAATTATTCCTTCCTTAAAATAATTTCATCCCAGAAATTTATATAATATTAATTCAAAAAAATTTCAAGTGGGTTTTTATAATATGTTCCCCAGGTTCCCGCATCGCCTCTTTCATTTTATGGTTTTTCCAAATAACTTTTACCAGATATGTAATACAATTTATCAACACTTGTTCTCTGGTATCCAGAACCATGATAGGCTATTCAAGATAGGATAGATAGGGTTCTAGTTATATTTCTTCATATGTTATTATATGGGTGGGGCTTGGAATGTATTTAATTAATAGTGATAC
Organism: Viscum album; assembly: GCA_963277665.1. Taxonomy (NCBI): domain Eukaryota; kingdom Viridiplantae; phylum Streptophyta; class Magnoliopsida; order Santalales; family Viscaceae; genus Viscum; species Viscum album. Next base: position 973,325,553 of record OY728151.1, on the reverse strand, counting down.
ATGGAACACATCATGATCTTTGAAGAGACTTGAAAAATTTTCAAATGATAAGCTAAAACTCAAACCCTTTCAAGAATATTAAAGTGTCCAATGTTTCTAAGACTCAGTTTCACTTTTTTATAGAACCTTATAATACACTTCCATGGAGGTACATTCAAGAAAGCATGATCTCTCACCTGGTACTCTAAATATTTCCTCTTATTATTCGTAGAACACTTTTTCCTATATTAATATTATTTAATATGGGCTTGAATCACCTTTACCTTTGTCGACGTCTCCTCAAAAAGTTATGAGCCTACGAGTTTCCTTTTACCCACTTCATACCAACATGTTTAAGTACATCATATCTTTGCATATAATTCTTCATACGACATTAATTGAATTATGGAATAGAAACTATTATTATAGGGAAACTATAATAATGATAATTAGTTATCCCACATATCTCTAAAGTAGAGTGAGTATGACCACAAAATGTATTTCATTATTTGAATAGTCCTTTCAAATTATAGATCAGTTGGAGAATGGTTGGTCGTTCTCAAATGAAGCTCAGTATCAAGGTCCTTCTGACCAATTTTCCATAATTTTGATGTCCAATGGGGATCTAGATCAGAAAACATTGACATAGGTGGTACATTAAGTCATAAAACTTCATTAATAAGAGCCTTTTGAGGCACTCAAGAGGAAGGTCTTCTATTATATCAAGGAAATTTTCTGATTGTTAAGGAGATCAATGATAACCCATATTGAATCATTCTTCCTAGGATTCCTTTGTAGTCTCATGACAATGTCCAAAGTTATTTCATCCCATTTTCCTTCATGTACTAATATACTTTATTTCTACAAGGGTATATATAGAAATATGATCTATATAAAACATAAAATAAATTTTTTTAGCTCAGGTGTCGAGGGAACACATAGTCTCTTCCCAAATTTAAGAACACCATTTTAACAAAAAAAATTCAACTAATTTTCTTTCATTTATGCCATTAAATTTTTTATGTATATCCTCATTATCATATTGAGAATTATTTATCCATTCTAAAAAGTATGGTTTAAGAATTATTTATAAAATGGTTGATGTCTCTCAATCCTTCTAAATCCCCATATCCATCTTTATTATATCCATGATCATAGGATCCTTCTCAATCCTCATTTGGGTTAGAACTCCATGATCCTTCCTACTTGTAGAATATTCTATATTATTCTATTTTCATGGGTTTTAGAGTATCATGAAATCATAATATTTCAGTAGCTCTATCCATCTCCATTGAAGCATATTGAACTCTTTCTATGGGAAGATGTATTTTAGGCTTATATGGTCCAAATATATTTTATATCTATCACCTTAGAGATGGTGCATCCACATTTTCAAGGAAAATATTACAACCGATAACTCAAGAAAATGTGTCAGATAGATTTGTTTGTATTTCTTCAATTACCTTGATGCATCTGCAATAACTTTTTCATTTTTCATTAGGAAAACACTATGTCCCTTCGTCGATGCTTCACTATATAAAAAAACCACTACTTCAATATGGTAGATTCAAAATTGGTGAATTGACTAATATTATATTTAGTTCATCAAATAATTCTTCACATTCCTTTTTCTAGTCAAATTTATTCCATTTATGTGTAATCATGGTAAATGGGTTATCCTATCAGAAAATGTTCTGAATAAATCACTAATGGAAACATTCCAAACTAATGAAACTATGAACCTCTGTTATTTTTGTTGGCATAGGGATTCTGTGATTACCATAGTCTTTGGAGGGTCAACATATATTTCATCCTGGAAGAAAATACAACCAAGAAAAAGGAACTTATTCATTCCAAATGTTGTACTTACAAAATTTCCCATATAACTCTTACCATCTAAGCATATTAATAATAATTCAAATGTGATTTTCATGATCCTCATTGTTTTACAATACAGAATAATATCATAAATGAATACCACAACAAGATCACCAATACATTATTCTCAAAGTATATTTATTAGGAAAATAAAAATAGAGGGCGCATTAGTCAATCTAGATGAAATTACTATAAACTCACAATGATCATACCTTGTTTGAAAAGATTTCTTCAGAATGTATTTATTCTTTACTCGGAATTTTTGACACTGGGAATGAAGATCAATCATTGAAAAATATTAGGCTCCATAAAGTTGATCAAACAAGTCATCAATGCAAGGTAGTGGATATTTATTCTTTATTTTAATATCATTTATTTCCCTATAATCAATACACAACCTCATTTATCTATCATTCTTCTTAATGAAGAAAACATGGACTTCCTATGGTGAAACACTAAGGGAAATAAATCCCTTATTAACCAAATATTCAAGTTGTTTTTTAAACTCCACCAATTTCATAGGGGCCATTGTACATGGAGTTTTTATATTGTCCTTTAATTCCGGATTAAATAAATTGAGAACTCAACTTCCCACTGTAAATGATGTTCAGGTAAATCCTTTGAAAACACATCATTATATTTTTTCAAAATTGGTACCTCCAAATTTAGGATATTTCCTTCCCCATCCTTAGATTTTTTATCTTTTACCCGAATAATTTCATTTAGTATAGCTACAAGAGTTGGATCTTGATAAGTATCAAATTATGATATTTATTCTCTATAGATAATGTATTATACCTCTTCTTCACAAATTATAACTTCCTTATTTTTTTCAATATATTTTTGAATCATATTTAGAAGGGAATTACACAACATGCATTTTATCAAAATAAACCATAGTTAGGATGATATGGTTTTCAACTAAAGCATGATTATGTGTTATGAAGGTAACTAACCAACAAATCTTTATTGCAACAATACTTCCCATACATGATTTGACTGACATATCCTTTACTGAATCAAATGGAAAATGTCTAATTTTTTTCAAACTAGTAAGATATAAAAGAATGAGATGATCAAGAATGAAATAAATAATTTGATAAGTTTATGTAAGTGATTAATGTATATTCCTCCACATACTTATTAATTTTAACACCAATAGTTCTGATCTCATATTCTTGATCATCTTCCCTCTACCACTTTTGTGGTATATTCCCTTGACATTTGGGAAATTTATTTTCTTAGTGTCTAATATCATTATAAATTTAGCACTGTTCATAATAAATTTATTTCTTCCCCATGCATTAATGATCCTAGTTTACCTTATCTATGCACTTATAAAAACATTTAAATCCCTCCAAACATTTCCCATGGTGCTTTTCCATATTTTTGAAAAGATAAAAATAATTTGAACATGTTATTCATTGATTAATTCCTTTTTCATTATTCTCAGATGGCCTCTTATATTCTTGGATTCCTTTGAATATGTTGATTCTATAAAATTCTTTCTCTGTCTTGATGGCACACAAAAATATTTCATCAAATGAAGCAACACTTTGAGAAAACAATTCTGTTCAGTGATTTGGCTTGAAAACATCAAATAAGTGATTGATATTGCACTATGTGTTGCATATATAATCCATAAGAAATCTAGGTAACATTGTAAAGGTAGATTTATAATCTATAATAATTTATTCTTCCTAGTGTTTAATTCTAAGTAACTTCCTCTTCATCTCAATTTATTGATCATAAGGGAAGTATTTTTTGAAGAATGTATCCTTAAATGTTCTCTATTTCATACTTTATATTTATTTTCCCTCCATATTAATTTGGATCAAGGTACACCATTGATTAAAAACACATTCAATATATAGAACCCAAGTGTGATGTTATCTATTTTACTGAATCCCAAAGCCATAAATTTCTTTTCTAGTGACTTAATCCTCTGCTCAAGTATAATTGGATAAGTTTTCCAACTAAATTATTGGGTATTTTTTTGAATAATGTGATACAAAATAGGAGGTTCTCTCTACAAAATGGTTTGTTCAATTTGTGAAGGTTTATTATTCAAAAACTGATTGTGTTTCCCTAATATTGCATATAATTTTCTATGTTCCATTACCGGCTACATTTGTTTGCTTAACAGGGAATGCCCTACAATTACCTCGAGTAATGATACCATTCGTCCTTCTAGGAGGAATTTCTATATAATGACACAAATCCGATTATGTAAAAAAATTACGAATTTTAAATATGGTAAACCACTCAACAAAAATTAAAAATTTATGTGTCATAATCCATTAACTTTTTTTTGATTTTGGTGAATTATTATAAGTGTATTCCCAATTTCTATATTAGGGTATCTTAAAAAATTTATGTTTTCTAACTCTACTTTCCAAGGACATTACTAAACCTTTTTGGATACTAAATGTAAATTCCCTAACCCTAGAAGACTAGAGCTAATGAATTATTACTTTACATTGGTATTATTAAAAGGAAGTAAATCTTGAAGGACCATATAGTTTACCAGTCTTGGAAATGCATATTACATACCTGATGCCCATAATATATTGGTAAAATAGAATAAAACATGATACATAATAAACTAAAGTAAAATAAATTTTATAAATCTTATTCAATGTTTTCTTATTGATAACCTAGGGAAAAGAAACATTATAAGGCTGAGCTCAATAGCACAGTAGGGGTAAATAAAACGAAAGTAATAGTGTCTCAATCTATAGGGAAATGTAAATAACTAAACACACTTTTCATTTACATTATTAGATAGAGCATAAATAATATAGAAATAAATAAACTTAAACACATGCCATGTATAAATAACTGAGAATAAACTACATCCATAGATATGCCAATTAAAAATATCATGGATAAATAATAACTGAATCTAAATGAGTGAAAATTCTTTCTTATGGATGTCAAGTTTATGGGACATGAAAAACTACAACATAAATACCTTTTCACAAGATAATTCAAAACTTGGTTACAAACCCATTTAATTTTTCCAACATATTCATCTCATGAGATCTTTTTGATGTATCGATGAGAAAGATAATGTATGGGCTCCACCCATTATTACACTTCCAAAACATTTCTCATATTGAATAATCCAAATAACTAATATAGCTTTTCGAATAACTGTATTGAATGAAAAATAAATATTTAATCAATAATTACATTGATGGAATTAATATTAAATAATTTCATGAAAATAATGAGATTGATAATATAACTTGGAAAAAGGTTAATCATACACCATATAAATGGAACTCCATTTATAACATTACAATATGCCTCAATGAAATAAAATTGAGACGAAATCCCTTACATATGAATTGAAAGATCCAAAAGTGATTATCAATAAATAAAACATCAAAATAAATATAATATAATATAATTAATGACATTATATATCAAAATGGATATTATGTACACAACCGAAAAAATGTAAGTGGTGAATTTGTAATTTATCTCACATATGTAAAAAGTGAGACGAGAATCCTTACTGTATCCTTCTGTTTATATAGTGTCGTATTTATTCACAAGTAAATTGGATTAAAAAATATGTCACAAACTAATACCAGAACCATAATATCTTTTTATAATATCATATATTAACTTCTTAAAATACGTTATTACCCATTTGTTAACACTTTTAATTTATTTTAACTATTTAGGTTGTTAATTTCCATGTTCTATCAAGTACATTTTGACTTGTTATTTGGAGTTCTAATTAAATATATCCCAGATTCATATTCTATTTATTTTAAAACATTACTAAATAAACTTATAAATTCAGTACATATGTATTTAGAATAGTCCATAATATTTTGAGATTAGAAATGAAGTGCACCGTTCCTGGAGATGGTAGACCATACGTACTCATGAACGATACCTTCATTTCATTCTTTTATTAAAAGAATTAATCTTAAATGATACATATGTATATTATAATTAAATTATCACATATATATTATACGTGTTACATAATTTTTATTAAAACCATTCCTTATATGTTCCATGTATGGCATTAACGAGTCATATCCCATTGAGGGGGTGGTAGTCCACACGTCCTAAAATGAAATTATCATATTTGCACAACCTGGAAAGAATAAAGGGATTTTATAAATTAAAATTTCAAAATAATAGAGACAATATAATTATAATATATTTCATATATAAATATATTTTCCATCGCAATGTCTATAACGAGAGGTTGTAGTGAAAAATTGATCAAACATCGTTTCGTGATGCAGTAGTTCATCTTACACAGAAACAATGTGTTCGTTACCATTAGATGTAGATGTCTATATATGTAGATAAAAACCGTATCATAAAGATATACTAGTATATATAGGATACTTTTTTTATGTATTCATAGAAAAATAATATTATATGGAGTGGATAATGGAAATTAAACTAGAAATTATGAGATATGGAATTACCTCTTAATCAGTTAACCTCTTATGGTTTGTACCAAAAGGCTTCCTTGGGAAGCTTTTTGATCAAACTGAGGCTTATAGGACGAGGAAATGGATTATAGGAAGAGGTTGGGTCAGGGAATTTCTTAACCAAAAGTGTTTTATATGGTATGGAAATGAGATGAATTGTTCCTTTTTATAGGAGAGGAGAGGGACACCTTTGGAAAGTATTAAAATACCAAATTAATATCATTTAATTCATCAATAAAAATGGATAAAAATTGATATATGTCGAATATATAGTGATGATATTTCTAAACACTCTCATATAATTACTTTCATACATGTATTTAGTTTATTTTAAATCTTATCTTTTTGGTTTACCTATTATTATTTACTTTTAATTTTAAAAGTGCTAACAACATTTTAATTATTAAGAAGCTATTAATTTTACTTTTATGGGGTCAATTACCCATAAAAAGAAACTTAATGAACTCTTTGACCATATCATAGTAACTTTGTGATTTTAAAATATTTTTATGATTTATAATTAATTTCATAATTTATTATTTTAATAAAACATCAATTATGTCAATTTTGAAATTATTCACCTTATTGAATTTAAACAAAATATAAACAAAGAGATCACATCAATCCAAATCATCAAATAGTGTCTTAAAATGTAACACCCCGACCCCAGTTACCCATAATCAGTGCATTATTATATAACATTGGGATGATAAAAAAATATCAAGTCTCGGAAGACTGATTAGTTTAGTAGCCTTGGAATCAATAGATATATTCATAAAGGTTACAATACATCATAAAGTGAAAACTACAAAAAAATCTTATCTCCACATTCATATCCCCTTATACTGTCCCTCTAAGTCATTCATAAAATACTTCTTCACATCCTGGGAAAAATAAAACATATAAAGGGGTGAGCTCAGATGTCCTGTAAGGATAAAGATATAGTGGAAACTTTTATAAATAAGCATAAACCATTAAGGCAATGTATAACTAAAACAAAATCCTTTTAAACTTGAACTTCAACATAATATGGAAAAGATAAAATGAAGTAATTCCATTTACTTATTCACATGGATATTCTACTTGTCGAATAATCAAATACAATATCAATAACCACTTTCAGAATGATGGAATGCGTAATGCCAGACTATCATAACAACATAGTCAAGGCCTTGTGCGAAGACTACAAAATAAGATTTTGTCAAGGCCATGTGCCAAGACACTAGTTTGTCTCATGAGACCTAAAGATTCATCTAGAAGCTATAGTGGGCTACACCCATCACTTATTAAGTCCAATGCATTCCTCATATGAACAGGTTTAAACATAACATAAACATTCTTATAAAAAACTAGCATACAGAATGTAAATACATTCTCCATAAACCATGAATGGTATAAAAATAACATATCCAAAGGCAAACATATCACAAAACTTTCAATACAATATGGAAGCTTTGTATCATAATAAATCATCTTCAAATATGCTTAAAATCCATCCAAGGATATTGACATAGATGAAATAAATACCATTTGAGAGAAATTTTTTTTTTTGAAATCATTTAAAAGTCACATAATTATAAAAGACAACATTTTCTTGAAAAATATTCTTATAAGATTGTAAGGGAAGCTTAAATGGTTTTATAATGGCAGAAAATAGCTGCACCCGCCGTATAAGATAAAAAATACATTCTTACGTTAATTTTGTCAAAAAGGTTAAAAAGGACCTTGTTTGGAAAATGACGGAAAGATTCCTTTATAAACATATTATAAAAAGTCAAAAATGGTATAAATGAATTTGACCCATAGTCTGTAAAATACTAAGAATGTTTTGAAATACATTTTTAAGAAACATGGATGTGGATGATAAAGAGGTCCTAGCAGATAATTACATATAAACAACCTCGGATAATGAAAAGATTGTGAAATAAACCATTAGCAATTGGGTAACTTACAAAACATAAACCCTATGAAAGAGGTATCATACAATGAATATGTAAATACACATAAATTAATCTGTATTACACAAAGAATACAATCATGGGCAATACATACAACAAACAAAAGGTAATAGTGGCAATATGGCACGAATATCACCGAAATAACGAGTGACATGGAAACCCATTACCTTATACTTTTCCTTGGTTGAGGGTAGTTTAACCTCCTATATAATGGTGAAAGAATTTTTATTAAATTATACAAGAATCATATACGTTAATATGATATCATCTATGATTTTTTAAGATTGCTTTGTTAATAATATCTTAGTATTATCATCGTTTCAGGTGTTAACTTACTCGTTTTATTTTATATGCTTTGTTACATAAGCCATGACTGTTATAGATAGGTTTTATCTTATTCATATCCATAACGATATGAAGTCCTTAAACATTATTTTTAATCATCATATAAAATTTAGTCTTGAATGGATACGATGGTGGATGAATCTCATCACGTTTATGGAGACGGTTATCCGTACGTCCGCACGAGCGAAAATATCATTCTTTTGATATTAAAATAATATATAATTGGGTGGTATGTCATATGTAAAGAATAATTATCATGGTATATTTATTATTTACATGAATTAAAAATCATTATTATACCCATCTGAATAATAATGTATTGAATAACAATTACACCACGACGTGGAGACGGTAGACCATACGTCCGCATGTATGGTGACATGTCATTCAAAGGATGGATATAATACTGAATATGGTTGTACCATAAATATAATAAAATCAAAGTATATAAAATATACCGGAGTTATTATTTTATAATTGAAATAACAAATAAAGAAGAAGTTGAAGAAGAAAGGAACTTGAAAGATAGTGGTGAAAACATTGCTTATTCTTCACGTTCTTCCTTTTTATTTGATCAAAATTGCTCTTTAGGGTGGATTTATGATCAAACTAATGCCTCTAGGTTAAAGTGAAGGAAGTTTATAGGATATTTGTGTAGTTTTTGTTCAATAAAAAAGGCTTTGAAGGTATGAATTTGACAGAAGGGGGAGTTCCCTTTTATAAGAGGGGTAAGGGGCACCGTTAGAAAAGATTGAAATATTATTTTATAATAAATTTATATTCGGTTTATAATGGCTCCAAAGTGGATTATTAAATGGTTAAGGAGGGGATGGGTCGAAATAATTTCAACCAATAGATTTTAGATAGGTATGTGTCACTATATTAACCTTATCATTTATATTTAACTCTTAGTTAAATAGTTTGATATTTACCATGTCTCTATGTCTTTTTATATTACATAGTTGATAAACATACTATATACCTCAAAGAGACCCCCAATTGGTCCATTAATGATACAAATATCATTATATAAGTCCTTTGGCCGAACCTTAGTTTTCTAGGAATAGAATATCAATTAATAATATAATATTTGTTTTAAAAACTCTTTTATGTCAATTTTGACACTATTTGTTATTTTGTTTTTTATAAATTAATAAAAGAATTATTAATTCAAAAAAATTAATCTAACCCACCCTAATAAGTTATATTAACCTATAAAATTATTTTAATTCTTAAAAGGTCTCCAATTACATTTATTTTGATATTTATAATATCAATTATTTTAATATTTCATTAATTAGGTAATTAATACAACACCATTGTGTCATAAATAAATTAAATAATTTAATGTCTAAAAACTATAAATAAAATACCATTATGTAGGAAATAATTATATATTTCTAATTAATATTTATAATCTAATTTATCTTGTATATAACCTTATATTAAAACTGTTTTAGTAATTAAACTTAGATTTTAAATCTTTTGACTCTTCTTTGAATAAAATAATAATAAATTTCCTAGTCGAAAACAAGTGGACCTAAATGATAATATTTTATTAATAAGTTGTTTTTGGTTGATATAAACGTGTCCAATAGAATTAGGACACGTGTTAGGGTAATATTAATATCATTTTTACCCTTAATTACCATATTTACTTTTAACCATGGTAAATAAAAGTAAAAAGTTACAATTCACCAAAAATTATTTTTATCTTATTGAACCAAATTTTACTCCTTGATATTGACCATGTATCTCATATTTTCGAAATTCCACTTACATAAGTGGTAAAATTATGTTTTATGTGAATTTCCAAATTCTTCTAGGAGGTGGGTAAAAGACGGTGAAAAGTTCAATAAAATTTTTATATATCTAAAATTATTTAAAACTAACTCCAATGAATTACATTGAGCTTATATAGATATTATGTTTCAATTTTGAACTAAATTAAATTTAAATAAAATAAATAAATATTTAAATAAAAATTCGGTTTTAAACTATAACTTAGTGTTTTTCACTATTCATCAAAAATTGAATGTTTTCAGAAAATACAAAAAATTCACCCTAAGCTAATTTTGATATTCCGAATCCAAAAATGAAGTAAATTTTGAAAGATAAAATTTATAAAATTTCAAAAAGTGGGTATTACTATTCATAACGGCTAGTTTGATTTGTTGTAGTGTGTGTTAGAACTCGAAGTTTCGTAAAATACATGCTACTATATTATTCAAAGAGAAGAAAACTGTGGAAGCTTGGGGTGTTACATTCTCCCCTCCTTCAAATAATTTCTTCCTAAAAATTTCTAGAATAGTACCACATGAAAGGACTCGGGTGGTTCTTGATCATATGTTCCTCAGGTTCCCACGTTGCATTTTCCATCTAATGGTTTCTCCATAGAACTTTTACTAGACAAGTCGTCCGGTTTATCAGTACTAGTTCTCTTGTATCAAAAATCCTGACGGGCTCTTCGCAATAAGACAGATCAGGTTCTAGTTCTAATTCCCCATAAGTGAGTACATGCATTGGGTCAGACATGTATTTCTCAACAGTGATACGTGGAATACATCATGAACTTTGGAGAGACTTGGTGGCATTTCCAAACGGTAATCTATATCCCCAATTAGTTCTAGAATTTCAAAAGGTCCTATGTACCTGGGACACAATTTTTCTTTCTTACTGAAATGTATAACTCCCTTCCATGGAGGTACCTTCATGAAAACATGATCTCCTACCTGAAATTCCAAATCCTTCCTTCGGTTGTAAGCATAGCTCTTCTACCTACTTTGAGCTACTTTGATGTGGTTTTGGATCACCTTCACCTTTTCCATCGTTTCCTCCACCAGTTCTGGGCCTACAAGTTTTCTTTCACCAACGTCATCCCAAAAGGTTGGTGTGCGACCTCTCTTTCCGTATAACGCTTCATATGGTTCCCTCTGAATAATTTAATGGTATCTATTGTTATAGTAAAATTATATCAAAGGTAAATATTGAACCCACATACCGTGAAATTCAAGTGAGCATGATCTCAACATGTCTTCTAAGGTTTGAATAGTCTGTTTTGATAGTCCATCTGTTTGAGGGCAGTTGGAAGTGCTCAAATTAAGTTCAGTATCCAGAGCTTTCTAAAGTCTTTTCTAGAATCTTGATGTGAAACATGGATCCCGGTCAGAAACAATCGATATGGTTACTCTATGAAGTTTCAAAACATCATTAATATATAGTCTTACTAGATGTTCAAGTGGTAAATCCTCCCTTATAGCAAGATAATGTGCTGACTTGGAAAGATGATCAACAGTAAACCATATTGCATCGTTCCTTATAAGAGTATTTGGTAGCCCCATAAAAAAGTCCATTATGATATTATCCCATTTCCACTTAGGTATGGGAAGAGGTTTCATGACTCCTCCAGGCAGTTGCCTTCCAGCTTTCACTTGTTGACAAACCATACATCTCGACACAAAATCAGCAATCTCCCTCTTCATGTTGTCCCACAAAAATTGTTCCTTCAAATCTCTATACATCTGGGTGCCCAAGGGTGTATAGAAAAATTGGAACTATGATCATCATACAAAAATTAACTTTTTAGATCAGGTATATCGGGAACACAAAGTCTACTCCCAAATTTCAAAATTCCATCTTCATACATGAATTCACTCAATCTCCCTTCATGCATAGATTTAATCTTCTTTTTAAACTCTTCATCATTGGCCTGAGAACTCCTTATCCTTTCTTGTAAAGATGGTTTGGCAACCATTTGAAAAATAATTGATGTTTCACCTTCCATGGTTATTCCCATATCCAGCTTTTCTAGATCCATGAAAATAGGATCCCTTTCTACTCTCATCTTGTTCAAAACTCCAAGATCTTTTCTGATCAAAGCATATGCCACCTTATTTTCCTTCCCCATGTGGTAGTGTATCGTGAAATCATAATCTTGAGTAGTTCAAGCCATTTCCTTTTCCTCATGTTGAGTTTTTCTGTGAGAAAACGTACTTCGAACTCTTGTGATTAGTATAAATCTCACATTTTTCACCATAGAGATAATGTCTCTATATCATCAAAGTAAAAATTACAGCATCTAACTCAAGATCATGAGTAGTATAGTTTCTCTCATGAATTTTCTATTGTCGTGATGCATAGTCAATAACCTTATAATTCTGCATAAGGACAAAACCAAGTCCTTTCTTTGAACCATCAGTCTAAATAACAAACCAATCATTCCACAATGGTAGAGTCAATATAAGAGCATTCACTAATCTTCTCTTAAGTTATTCAAAAAATTCTTCACACTCTTTTTTCCAAACAAATTTAACCTATTTACATGTGATCTTTGTTAATGGGTTATCCAATTGGGTAATGTTTTGGACGGAACTCCAAAAATAACCTGCTAATCCAATAAAATTTTGTACCTTGGTTATAATTGTTGGTGTTGGACATTCTTATATTTATCTTATTTTAGAAGGATCAATAGAGATTCCATCCTTAGAGACAATATGGCCAAGAAAATAGATCTCCTGAATCCAGAATTCACACTTGCTAAGCTTCCCATATAATTCATGTCTTCTAAGAGTCTTCAGGATAATGTGCAAGTGATTTTCATGATCTTAGTAGCTTTTTGATTATACCAAGATATCATCCATAAATACCACCACAAAATCATCGAGATATTACTTGAAAACTTTATTCATTAGATCCATGAATACAGAGGGTCCATTAGTCAATCCAAAAGGAATTACTGTAAACTCGTAATGCCCGTACCTAGTTCGAAATGTGGTTTTCGGAATGTCTTACTTCTTCACACACAACTGATGGTATCCAGATCAAATATCAATCATTGAAAAGTATTGATCTCCACGAAGTTGGTCGAATAAATCATCAACGCGAGGAAGGGGATACTTGTTCTTTATTGTTATAGCATTGATCTCCCTGTAGTCGATACATAACCTCATAGATCCACATTTCTTTTTAACAAAAAGGACATGGAATCCATATGGAGAAACACTGGGGAGAATAAATCCCTTATTACTCAATTAATCTAGTTGTTTCTTTAGTTTAACTAATTCCACTGTGGCCATTCTATAAGGGGTCTTTGATATAGGCCTTGAACCTAGAATTACATCAATGGAAAACTCAAGTACTCATTCTGGAGGATATCCAGGTAAATCTTCTGGAAACACATCAACATATTCTCTCAGAATAGGTACATCCTATATTTGAACATTCCATTCCTCACCCATAGTTATTTCATTCTATTCCTCCCAAATAATTGAATTTAGTTGAGCTACTAGGGGTGGATCTAGATAAGAATCAGGTGGTGACGATTCTGCTCTAAAGATAAGGTGTTCTTTATCATCATCATCAAAAATCTAAACCACATTATTCTTACAATATATTTTTGCATAATGTTCCGAAAGCCAATACATACTGAGTATTATATCAAATTCAATCATGGATATGACGGTGAGATCAACTGATAAAGAACATTTATATGCCCAAATGGAAACAGATCCACAGAACTTTGTAGCAATGATACTTCCCTTATGAGTTTTAACTGACAACTCCCTTGTTAAATCAAATTGGAAATATATAATTTTCTTAGAAAAATTGGATGATATGAAACAATGTGATGATCCAAAATCAAATAAAGAATTGTCTAAACATGAGGAAACCATTAAATTACCTGCCACCACGTCTTTCGGAGCTTCTACCTTAGTAGTAGTGATAGCATAGGCTTGGCCTTGATCCATTTTCCTTTTCTGAGGTATGTTTCCCTGACGCTTAGGAAATTCATTTTCATAATGCCCCATCTCCCTTAAATTATAGAACTGAAAATCGGTAGCTTCTTTCTTCCCTTTGCAATCACGAGCTTGGTGGCCTTTTTCACCAAACTTGTAACAGACACACATTCCCTTCAAGCTAGTACTGTGGTGTTTCTTTCCACATTTACTGTAGGATTGATATTCAACATTTCCCTTCTTCCCCTTATTTCCATTGTCAGAGTGATAAACAAATATCTTCTTCACTTTCTTTGCTTTAAAGTCATAAGACTTAGAGAATTATATTTTTGTCTTGAAAGAACATGAGAAAATATCTTCGTACGACATGATATATTGTGACACTAATGCTCGATGAAGAATTGGTTTTAACACATCAAAGAAATGATAAATCTTACTTCTTGGGTTATGTATATAATCTCCAACATACCTTGATAACCTTGTAAAGTTATCCTCATACTTTGCGACGTTCTCATCCTCCTTTTGTCTCAGACTCAGAAATGACCTTTCCACATCTGCTCGATGGTTACGAGGAAAATATTTTTCTCAGAAAACCTATTTGAAATCCCTTAATTCTATATTGGATACTTCATCATCTTCCTTTGTGTTTTATATCAATGACCACCATTGATCAGCATCTCTAGTGAGGCGATAAACTACCTCGATAACGTTTTCCCTTTCACTACTCCCGAAAGCCAAAAATATTTTCTCTAAGGAACTTATCCATTGCTCAGATACTAGTGGATTTGTACCCCATTGAATGTTGGTGGTTGTTGCCTTATGAAGCGATCTAAAATTGATCCTCCATGATACAGATCAGGGTTCTCTATACGGGTAAGGTTATTATTCATAACCCGAGTGAGTTTTCCTAGTTTGGCGATTAGCTGATCAGCACCAGTTGCATCACCAACTCCGTTATAATTATCTTGAGCCGGATGGAAATACCTACATATATTTCAAGCATTTATAAGGTTTCCATTTCTTCCACTACGTGCCATTTCTAAACAATGGCATAAACTAGATTAGTTTATGAATCTCAAAACACAAATCCAAACTTGTAAAATTCTTAACCAGAATTGAGAAGTTTATGGATATAATCCATAATCATAAAAGAATTTCTTTGAGGAAGTATATATTATTAAACCTTTCAGAATGTTTTTTAATGAAAATGAGAATTATCCTAAGCATATCCTCGGGAGTGTCGTAACAAAGAGTGCAGCAAGGCTCGTTGTCGTGCACCAGTTCTCGTTCAAGACTAGATCAAAGCGGTGTTTTCGGGTTTTACCCCTAGGTACATCTATGCCAGAGCAACCTCTACCTACTCGTATCCAGACAGGGATGTATTTCACGAAAAACTCACAAAATCTCAACAATACCAAAATTCTAGGAAGTTCTTTTATACTAATCCTCAATGTCCATCTTAGGTCTATGTGCTCTAATCAGAGTATATCTAAATCTATTTTCCAAGGTTTGTACTAAACATCCTCAGATACCGTCTATAATGCCCCAAACCCTGTTACCCAGATTTGGTGCATTATTACATAACATTGGCATGATCACAAAAGATCAATTTTCAAAAGACCAATTAGTTTAGTAGCCTTGGAATCACTAGAAACATTCATAAAGGCTACATTACATCATAAAGTGAAAACTACAACAACATCTTGTCTCCACATTCATATCCCCTTATAATATCCCTACAGGTCATTCATAAAATAATTTTTTACATCCTGGAAAAAATAAAACATAGAAACTGGTGAGCTCAGATGCCCAGTAAGGATAACAATATAGAAGAAACTTTCATAAATACGCATAAACCTTTAAGGAAATGTATAACTAAAACAAAAAACATTTAAACTTGAACTTCAACATAATATGGAAATGATAAAATGAAATAATTCCATTTACTTATTCACATGGATATTCTACTAGTCTAATAATCACATGAAATATCAATAACCACTTTCGTAATGATGGAATGCATAATGCCCGACTATCATAACCACATAGTCAAGGCCTTTTGCCAAGACTAAAAAATAAGATTTTGTCAAGGCCTTGTGCCAAGACACTAGTATGTATCATGAGACCTACCAATTAATCGAGGAGATATAGAGGGCTCCACCCGTCACATATTAAGTCCAATGAATTCCTCATATGAACAGGTTTAAACATAACATAAACATTCGTATTAAAACTAGTATACGGAATGTCAATACATTATCCATAAACCATGAATAGTATAAAAATAACACATCCAAATTCAAACATATCACAAAACCTTCAATACAATATGAAAGTTCTATATCATAATAAATCATATTCAAATAATCTTAAAATCCATTAAAGGATGTTGACATAGATGAAATCAATCATATTTGAGAGAAATATATATATTTTTGAAATCATTTAAAAGTCACATAATTATAAAAGAAAAAATTTTCTTTTAAAATATTATTATAAACTTGTAAGGGAAGCTTCAATGATTTTATAACGGTGGGAAATAACCGCAACCACCAACTATGTTAAAAAAGACATTCTTACCTTATTTTTGTCGAAAAGGTTAAAAAGGACCTTGTTTGGAAAACGACAGAAATATTCCTTTATAAACAACTTATAAAAAGTCAACAAGGGTATAAATTACATTAACCCATATTCTGTAAAATAGTAATAATGTTTTGAAATAATTTTTTACGAAACATGGATGTTGATGATAAAGAGGTCCCATCAGATAATTTCGTATAAACAACCTTGGATACGGAAGAGATTGTGAAATAAACCCTTACCAATTTGATAACTTTTGAAACCTACACCCCATGATAGATGTATCATAAAATGAATATGTAAATACTAATAAATTAAATTGTATTACTTGAGGAATACAATCATGGGCAGTACATACACCACAGAAAAGGTAATAGTGGCAATATGGCACGAATCTCACAGGAATAAGGAGTGAGATGGAAACACCTTACCTAGTACTTTTCCTTGGTTGAGGGTAGTTTAACCTCTTTTATAATGGTGAAATAATTTTTATTAAATTATACATAAATCATATACATTAATATGATATCATATATGATCTTTTAACATTACATTGTTAATAATATCTTAGTATTATCGTCATTTTAGGTATTTACTTACTCGTTTTATTTTATACATTTTGTTACTTAAGTCATGTTTGTTAGGAATAGGTTGTATCTTATTAACATTAAAAAAAATATCATCTCCTTAAAAATTATTTTCAATCATCAAATAAAATTTAGTCTTGAATGGATACGATGGGGAATGAATCTCATCACGTTCTTGGAGACGGTAATCCGTACGTATGTATGAGTGACAATATCATTATTTTGATATTAGAATAATATATAATTAGACGGTATATCATATATACAGAATCATTATCATGTTATATTTATTATTTACATGAATTACACATCATTATTATACCCATCCTAATAATAATGTATTGAATAACAATTACACCACGATGTGGAGACGGTAGACCTTATGAACGCACGTATGGTGACATGTCATTAAAAGGATGGATAGAATACTGAATATGGTTGTACCATATTTATAATAACATCACAGTATATAAAAGATACTGGATTTATTATTTTATAATGTAAATAACAAAGAAAAAAGAAGTTGAAGAAGAAAAGAACTTGAAAGAGGGTGGTGAAAACATTTCTTATTCTTCGCGTTCTTCCTTTTGATTTGATCAATAGGGATCTTTAGGATGGCTTTATGATAAAACTAAGTCCTCCAGATTGAAGTGAGGGAAGTTAAGAGGATATTTAGTCAGGTTTTGGCTGAGACAAAAGGCTTTAAAGGTATGAATTTGAGAGAAGGGGGAGTTCCCTTTTATAAGAGGTGTGAGGGCACCTTTGGAAAAGCTAGAAATATTATTTGATAATAAATTATTATTCATTTTATAATTGCTAAAAAGTATATTATTTAAAGGATAAGGTTGGGATGGTTCTAAAACATTCAACCAATATATTTTAGATAGGTTTGGGTCACTATATTAACCCTATCATTTATATTTAACTCTTAGTTAAATAGTTTGACATTTACCTTGTCACTTTTTATTTTTATATTATATAGTTAATAAACATACTATATACCTCCAAGAGACTCCCAAGTGGTCTATTAATGATACAAATATCATTATATAAGTCATTTGGCCGAACCATAGATTTCTAGGAATAGAATATCAATTCATAATATAATATTTTTTTTAAAAAACTCTATTATGTCAATTTTTAAACAATTTGGTATTTTGTTTTTGCTAATTTCATAACAACAATATTACTTAGAAAAAAATTAATCTCACCAACCCTAATATTTTATATTAACCTATAAAATTATTGGAATTCATAAAAATCTTCAAATTACATTTATTTTGATATTTATAATATCAATTATTTTAATATTTCATTAATTAGGTAATTACAGCATCACTAGTGTCATAATTAAATTAATTTATTTAATGTCTAAAAATTATAAATAAAATACAATTATCTAGGAAATATTTTTAGATTTCTAATTAGCATTTTAAATCGAATTTATTTTATGAATGACACTTTATTAAAAAATATTAGTAATTAAACTTCGATTTT
The DNA here is from genome assembly GCA_963277665.1 of Viscum album. NCBI lineage: Eukaryota > Viridiplantae > Streptophyta > Magnoliopsida > Santalales > Viscaceae > Viscum > Viscum album. Next base: position 973,306,525 of record OY728151.1, on the reverse strand, counting down.
AACTCTTTTAACAATTCTTTGAATTAAATAATAATAAATGTCCTAATCTAAACCAAGTGGACCTAAATGATAATATTTTATTCCTAAGGTTGTTTTTAGTCGAGATACACTTGTCTAATAGATTTAGGACATGTGTTAGGGTAATATTAATATCATTTTTATCCTTAATTACCCTATTTACTTTTAACCGTGGAAAATAAAAGTAAAAAGTTACTATTTCCCAAAAATTATTTTTATCTTATTGAACCAAATTTTACTCCTTGATATTAACCGCGTCTCTTGGATTTTTTAAATTCCACTCACATAAGTGGTAAAATAATGTTTTATGTGAATTTCCAAATTCGTCTAGGAGGTGGGTAAAGGACGGTGAAAAGTTCAATAAAATTTTTATATATCTAAAATTATTCCAAACTAACTTCAATGAGTTACGTTGATCTTATATAGATATTATATATCTATTTTGACCTTAATTAAATTTAAATAAAATAAATAATTATTTAAATAAAAATTTGGTTTTAAACTATAACTCAGTTTTTTTCACTATTCATCCAAAATTGAATGTTTTCAGAAAAATAAAAAAATTCACCCAATTCTAATTTTGATATTCCGAATCAAAAAATGAAGTCCATTTTGCAATATAAAATTTATAAAATTTCAAAAAGTGGGTATTACTAGTCATGACGGATAGTTTCATTGGTTGTGGTGTGTGTTAGAACTCAAAGTTGCGCACAACACACGCTGTTGTATTATTAAAAGAGAAGCGTACCTTGGAATCTTGGGGTGTTATATAAAATGTCACAATCTTCATAAAAAATCTTGGATGATTTAAATTAGGTCATATAATATTTATTTTAATATATATAATGTCATTTATTTTAATCTTTTATTAATAAATCAATCCCTGCATCATCATTATGTTATAAATAAATGTATTTATTTAACTTCTAAAAATTATAAAAAAATACCATGATGTAGGAAATATTTCTATCTTTCTAGTTACTATTTATATTCTAAGGGATCTTTTATATAAACCCATATAAAAATTGTTTCTGTAAGAAGATTTATGTTTATAACATATTTTATTTTATTTTAAATTATAATTTTTAAGTGTCATATTTACACCAAAGTGTCTTCGAAAGGAAAAATTATCACTCTAGTAGTATTGGTCAGACATATCTCATTATATAGGTTTAGGACACAAGTTAGGGTAGTTTTATATTGTTATAATATTATTATTACACTTATTTACATGATTTACACTTCAAACGTGGAAAATAAAAATAATTAACCAAGTAATTATTAATAATATCCAAAAATAAATAGTGCCTATTTATATAATTTAGACCATATGATTCTAAATATTTAAACCATTTTCCTAATAAAAATCACATAATTTTAGAAAATTAATTTGAAAAAAATTTGTGTTGTCAAAACCGGAAATATGGTTCTTAGAAGTAAAAATCATCGAAATATTGGCATGTGTTTATATAAAATTTAAATGAAAAATACTTAAAATTACTTCCATTGGAATAAATAATAATACAAATCTAATTATACATTAATTTAAATTAAAATTATTATCTAACTATATAAATAAACTAGATGAAAACGATGTCTTGAATAAAAAATCAATATATTTTTCACTATTCATTGAATATTGAAAACTGTCAGCAAGTTTCCAAAATTTCACCCTAAAAAACATTTGAAATTTTAGATTCAAAAATGATGTCTATTTTTAATAATAATTTTTATAAAAGTTCAAAATGTTGTTAATCCTATTCATAACCACTATTTAACGTGCTAGTTTAATAGGTCGTGCTGTTATTGAACTCGGTGTTGCGTTTAGTTCAAGCTATTGAATTATTCCATTAGAATCATACCATGAGAGATTAGGGTGTTACAACTAAGGATTTCATTACTTGGGATAGAAAAATAGATTCTTTAATAACTACCAGTATAAAAAATTTGTGGAATTTAAAATTTTAATGAACCAAATTACAAAAATACCCCTATTTTTTTGTTTTTGAATTTTTAATCAATCATTAATACCCTTTAATACTTTATTTTTACATTTTTGAGGCACAATAGGTATGTTAGAGCTCCGAATAATGAATACCTTTGTTATTTATAAGAGTGCAACTCCCCTCCACCATAAAATGTAGAGAACTCTACCCCTTACTCACTCCTCTCAATCCAAATTGGCTCGACCAAGATCATCCCAAATAGATTCTAAAAATAATTCCTATAATCATATAAGCCTCCAATGTTTCATAAATAAAAACATGGAAGTCCTAGGATGAAAATCAAAAGCAGTTACCTGATTAAGAGGTAAAAAATTTTCTGGAGCCTTTTAGAGTTTTTTCAATTCTTCAATCGCACAAATCTTGTTTTTCCATGCTTGTATAATAATCAAAGTATCCTAAATCTACAATAATATTTTTAATCTAAATGTTTTAACTACAATTTCACACGCTTCAATATACATGGTAATAGATATAAATTTTCTGTGTATGATGCACTACAACCTCATGAAATGAAGATTGTTAATTTTTCATTCACCACATCTCATGGTGTAAATTATTATAAAAAAATGTTTATATATTTTATATAAGATATTTATTATATCTTTATTATTATATAATTATTTTATGACACATTCTTTTATACACTATATTTTTTTTAAATATGATAACATCGTTTCTGGAAGTGTGGACTACGGCCCACCTAAAGCGATGTGAATCGTTCACGCTATACATGGAATTAATAAAAGATGGTTTTAATAAACCTATGTAACATATATTATAGAGATATTATACTAGAATTATAAAGTAGATATTTATAATTAATTTCATTATTTTAATATGATAAATAAATTAATGTTCTGTAAATGCGTACGTACGACCAACTGTCTCGATGAATAGTGAATTTAATAGTGTATATCCAAAAATTAGAGATTATTATTAATACATATGTACTTAATAAATATGATTATTAAATCATGGTTTATATTATGTATATCATTAAATCATGTTCTAGGAAATAGTATATTCAAGTAAAAAGTAAAAATATTCTTTAAAAAACTATATAATTAACACTCCAGATAGTAAAAAATAATCAATCGGTGCTAGCAAACAAGTAATAAAATATAAAATGAAGTAAATATATGATATTATAAACATGATTAAGGTTTTGGTATAATTTAGTGGTATATTTTAATCCACTGTACATGAGGCCAAATACCACACAATGAAAATTACGAATAAGGTAAGGGATTTCATCTCAATTTACATTCTATTGATATTTATTTGTTGTTATAGACCAATTAAAATTAAAACGGTGCATACACTACAAATAGACATGTTAAAACATGAATATATTTAATCCCATTATATTATATGTTTAATTTAATGTAATTTATTTTTGGGAATTAAGATTAAATGTTTTAAAGTTGTATGAGACATTTTGTAATGATTAAAGATTATTTTCCTCAAGAATATCCTAAACAATTATATTTGAATAAACACTTCCTTTTTTTTATTTTCAAGATAATCATGAAATAATCAATTTATTCTAATAAATTTTCATTGTAAATTTACTTTAATATACAAATTCTTATTCAAAGGATATTAATATTTCATAAATGTACATCATTTTTACATTCGCTGTCCATATTGATATTTAATTGATTAATAGGGGAATTGTTTATAAATATATATTATTTAGTAAATTTGTATATCTGATTAGGAATATTTTTTATTTTTATTAATCGATATATGGAATAATTATGATAAGTTATTACGGGTGGTGCCTAAGCTTTATATATCCCCTTGATGCATCGATAGGTTCTCATGAGAATAATAAGATGTCCAAATTAAATGGGTTTATATCTGTTATTTTACACCGTATTGTGAAAGTTCTTAAAAATATTGTTTTGAATGTGCCTTGTACATGACTTACAATAATTATGAATTACCCTCATTTATATATTTTTTATTAATCCTTTATATTTTGTGTTGACATATCTATTGATGTAATTAATTCTCTGTTTTTTGATTTAGGGCATGTGTTTCAGTTTCTTAACTTTCCATATTAATTTTTACATATCTAGTTGTGTAAATAGAATGTATGTTCAGTTATTTACCTTTCCATATATATATTGACTGAATATTTATTCTTTTGTATTTTCCTTTACTAATAATTTGATCTCACCCTTGTAATGTTTTTTTCTACAAGTTATGAACAAGGGAACATTGAATAAGATTTCAAAGATGTAGATTAATTCATATTATTGTATAGAATGTTTTATTCAGTTTTCCCACAGTATTATGGGTATAAAGTATGTAATATAGATTTCATAGACTAAGAAACTGATCGGTCCTTCATGATTTGAATTTTTGTGATCGTACAAATGTAATAAAATAATGGACCAACTCGGTGTTTATAGGTCCAGGGCCTTATTGTTTCTATCATAAGATATTTAGTAAAAACCATGAAAACTGGAATTAGAAAACATAGATTTGGGAGTGAAAACCTAATATAGATTTTAAGGATAAGTATACAAGAACATTGTAAAACATTGATTAAGAAAGGATTAAGTGGTAATTACTAGCAGTACAACCCTGTAAGGATATTACAAGTGGATTTGGTTCTGGAAAATATGTACATTAATGTAAAAACTATGATAAGGTGGATTGGGCCTGACTTATTGTAACCTAGTACATTATAATTGGCCTTACTGAGCACTTGGTTTGAAACTCTCAAGGTATATGATTAGGATAATTCCCATTATATATATGAACCATCAAGAAGGATTTAAGTAGAATATTACAATGAATAATATTGGAAAACCTTAATTTTTTATATATTAAAGAAGTAGGATCCATCATTTAGGGATCCTATAAGTAATTTTTTAGGATTACGTGGTTTTCTATTGTGATAAGTGCTGCTCAAAAAATGATTTTTGGTTTTAGTAAATGGAGGGAACTAGAAGTAACTAGTTTAAAATTCAATGTGATGGAATCTTTAATAATTTAAAGTAAAAAAATAATGATCACAACAGTGAAGGATGTTGTGATTATGCCTAATCAACATACATGGAACTTGATTAAAAATGTGATCCTTTACCAAATCTCAAGATCCCCAAGGAAGAGAAGGAAGGAGTTCACTGAGTGTTCAGAAATGGAGACTCGGGAGGAAAGAAGATCCAGTTTCCTCTTTGTTACGAATGTGGAAATAATCACCCAAACGAATTTCATTCAGGGTCAATAAGATGTTTTTACTATAGACAATAAGGACAAAAATCAAGTAACCAAAGAGGAATGATATGGATTTATATTGATTCAATGGAGGAGAACATTTTCTCCCTAAAATATCATTGACAATTAAACGATTCATGTGTTGAATGAATTTTCATTATTAAAATCTATGATCCAATAGGAAATCACAAGAAGTAAATCAGAATGGTGGTATGTGTAATGGTTATATTGCTGATGTTAGTGAGACTGTTGTGAAATGTGAAATGAAAGAGGTATTGAGTAAAAGGATTAGGTAGTGTGGTTAATGTATTAACTATTAAGTTTAATAATGGATGTATTTATGTAATATCATTGAAAAAATATGTCATTTTAATATTTTTTCAGTTAGGTAATAGTTATAAGAATTATGAAATATATGAGAATTTTACTACAATACTTTTTGTTTAAGGATTTTAGATCATGTACTGAATGATACCAAGAAAAGTAATTAGTAGAAATTTAATTTTTTATAAAAAACATGATTGAGGGAATGATGACCCTTATTATTTTCTTAATGTTGTGATAATGATGAAGAAAGTATTAATTTGGATAAGTGCATACTATAGTGGAACTGATTAATGAATTTTTGACAAGTGTTCTCTGATGTCATTGATGTATTTCGAAACACTTTTTTATTTAATTAATATATCCAATAACATATGACTTACAAGAAGAATAGGGAATAATTCATGATTTTAGTATGTTTTTATAATGATTCATGTTATTACCATATCTGAAGAGGATAAATTATGAACGTATTCAAATATCTCAAATGTGAATATTTATAGCTACTTCTTATTGATTAATGACTAATGATAAGATCATTTTTTGGAAATTTAGTGAAATTATTGATAAATTAATGAATAATAATCTTTTAGAAAGTTTAAAAATTTATGAAATGAATTAAGTTGAACTTTGGATACAGTTTTAGAGAATTATATATTACATCACTATATGATGAATCATATTCTATGAGGTGAAGTATAAATAGTACAAGGAATGAACAAATGATAAAAATTTTCTTATAGAAACTTACCAATTATGTATAATTACTTATATTAAAATAAAGTGAAATAATTACTCAGATCCATAAAAATGGATCATAAAACCAAAAAAAAATCCGAGTACCTTCGTTTTTGATGAATCAAATGGAAACATAGATTATCAAAGATTTAGGGATTTTTTTGTAAACTTTCTTTAAACCATGTTCTCTAGCACTCTCTATCCAAACATGATTGGTAGATTTTTACTATGTAACCATGTTTCCATTTTACACCTATGTTATTCAACTAGGGAACCTTTTTACACAACCATTTTACATTTCATTATCTCTTATTAATAAAATGTGTTATTAACCCTATTTAATACGTGGGTTATTTAACAATATAATTTTCAAATATCAATTCTTTGATTATTAAGATCATGTTTAAATTGAGTGGATTTAATTTAATTAAGGTAGGGAGAATGTAACACCCCAAGAAATAATTTTTTTTTTTCATTTTAGAATATAAATTATTTTTTCACTTTTTTTCTCTCTTAATACTCTTGCTCCAGTGCAGGCAGTGAAGAAACCGAATTACAGGGATGCCGGCTATGCACCCATCTGCGGGAGGATGTTTTGTGCCTACAAGGATGCGACATTAACAACAAAAAATGAGACTCGCATAGAGGCCTACATTATATTCTTCCACAAGGTGATAAAGTAGGTTGTTTTGGATATTTTTTCAAGGGATCCTAATTATTGGGGTCATTGGTGGAAGACGGTATGGGGTATCACTGTGTGGGATCCGGGTGGAGTTGAGGGAGGATGCCTGCTATTCATTTCTCTTTGGGGGTTCGGTGTGCTGTTGACTTCTTGGCGGTGGAGAATCTGTCTCTGGTGTGTCATGTACAAGACTAGGGTGACCTTGGGGTGGGATGAGGTGACTTTGGGTCGTGTTGTTCTTGTGGATATTTCATACAGTTGGTGGCTATGCTTGGAGGATGATTCGCGCAGAGTTTTTGATGAAAGAAAAAACCTCTTCTGGGTCGTTGACGATTTTGGTGACTTTATTGGGATATAGTACTCGACTTTTGTCTGGGCCAATGGCATGTCTTTACAGTGGGAGGTCAGCGAGGGCTCCAGGTTTTGGCCGGAGATGATGGTAGGAGGCGTTGTTGATGACAGCAAAGGATCATGTGTGGAGAGCGTAGGTGCAAAAGCCATGGGATGCGGAAAGGATGGTGATGTGGCAAGAGAGGCCTCGGGATGAGGGGCGAGTGATGAATTTGGGATGCACAGTGGCGAATGTGCCTTCGAATGCTGGTCAACAACATGTTTTTCTTTATTTCCAGTGTTGTATAGCTTTATCTTGCATAATTTTATGGCGATCGACCTACAGAGGCGGCGTATTCTATAGGTGGTGCAAGTGGATCATGTCTGATTGGCTGAAAGGGTATTGTAAGATTTTATGTCTTTTATTTTGTTTGGGTTTTGGACCATATGTTTTTTGGATGACTATAATTTTTCATTTATATTTTTTGGTGGTAATTTTGTACCACACGTCTGTTTGTAACTTATGAGTTTTTAGTTTCAATTAATTTTCTAGGATCATGTACACTCAGTCCGGAACATTCCTGGTATATTAATTAATTTTTAATGTCAAAATATATCAATAATAAATATTTTAATCCAATTTAGTTCATTAGAATCAATTTTATATAAAAATATGGCATAAAAATTCATTAAACATTGAAACGAATCAACTTTAAATACATGCCATATCGCCAAATGCGGGGGATTATCATTAATCTTAATTTTTCCACTACTATGATTTGAATTTTTAAAAATGGATGTAATTGATTGTAATAAGTAATATATTATTGTTCTAATAAGAACAATGTAATTTTTATCAAAATAAAAACTGAAAGTGATTATAATTAATTAAAGTGGTTATGGTATAATTAAGCTAAATAAGGGACTGAACCATAATATTAAGGACCAAAATGACATGATTATTTTCCCTAAATCTATTAAAATCCAATAATTCCACTATATAATTTTTTTTTGTAATTTTATTGGTTATTGGGAGATTATTAAATGGATGTTTCATATTTAAAAGGTTATGTTAGAAAAAAGGTAGAAATGTAACTTTCCTTAACTTTAGCATTTATGACACTTTTAAATATGTTATAAACATCATATTTTCAGTCATAAAGATAATTTTTAATAATAAATGTGTTATTTTTATTATAAAAATGTATCAATATTTTTTATATATTTTTTAGTTACTCATAATGCTTAATAATTGCAAACATATTGATAATTTAGTTTATAAGTATCTAAAATATGTATTACTATATATATGAAAAGTGAAGATAATTGGTTGAATTATTGTATTTAATTTATTATTAGTATTATATAATTTAAAAAAACTATAAACTTAAAATATTTTTATTCCAATATTTGTTTTCATATCTTACAATTAAAATGAAATAAATAATTTCAAAATTGACCATATAGTTATTTAAAAAAATGATATTTTATTAAATTATTTAAAATTTTAAAAATTCCTGTATTATCCTAAGTGATTTTCAAGTGTTAATTATTATTAAAAATGGTCTATTAATGAATTTATTGTTCTTTTATGATCAACATATTGACCTATATAATGTAAAAACACTTTGAACATGGACTGAGTTTAAGAAGTGTTTTAGCACGTCACATTTTCTTATTTTAAAATTAAATTCCAAAACACATGAGATTTTTTTTAATAAATTACATGCTATAATAATAATTAACTGTATCAATATTTTATAATAAATATCACTCTATTTTAGTCTTATGTTTTTAATTAATTTAGTTGGGAAACTAGATTTTTTAATAAAAACAAAAATTATAAAATTTTTGAAGCTTAGAAGTTAATAAAGGAAAATTTTAAAATGAAAAAATCCATTTTGTAGTGGAGGTTAAAGTAAACCAGGATTTCCATTTAATCCACTATATTTCCATTTTGAGACCCATTAGGAAACATATTCCTCCCATTTTTTCATTTCTTTTGTTATTTTGTAGAGTGACACTCCCCCTCCACTATAAATAAGAAAGAAGACACCCCCCTTAATACCAAATATATAATCATATTATATCAGACACGATCATTCAAAATATATCCTAAAAATAGTCACCACATACTAGAATACTCCCCTTATTCAAAAATAAATCTTAGGAATCCCTTTTGTCCAAACCAAATGGTGTTAGCCGATTATGATGTAAGAAACAACCTAATGTATTTTAGTATTATTTCTATTATCAAATCCATAAAATATTATTAATTAATGATTCTATAAAAAATTATTATAACCAATACACTATTATGTTTTTCTATTAATGGATATACCAACACTTACACACACTTCCATCTAATGGGTGGAAAATGTTCTATTTCTTTGTACGTTGAAATACTACCTCATGAAAGGATGATTTTTCATTTTTTACATTACCACCAATCATGGGTTCCATTATGATGAGAACTATGATTATATATGTTATATATGATATTTATAATTTTATTATGATTATTTAATTATTTTATAACACAATACTTTATACATTTCATTATGTGTAAATATGATAACATTGTTTGTGGTAGTTTGGACTACCACCCCGTCAAAGTGACGTGACTTGTTCATGCTACACATGAAATTTATAAACGATGGGATTAATAAACCTATGTAACATATATATCATATATATTATAATGATATTATAATGTACATATTTATAATTTACTTTTCATTCTTTTAATATGAAAAAAATGAATGTATTGTTCATGTATACATACAAATTACCATCTCTATAAATAATACATTTCATTTATTATATCCAAACATTATAGATTCTTATAAATACATATATAATGAATAAATATTATAATTATATCATTTTTAAATTTTCAATATCATTATATCAAGATGTAATTAATAGGAGTTGTAATTAACAATTCAAAAAAAAACTTGATAAAACTAGGCAATTAACATTATAAATATCCAAATTAATGAATGTGTGTTTAGAAAAAAGGTAATAAAATATTATAAGAAGTTAATATATGATATTATAAACATGATTATTTTTATTTTATAAGTTATAAAAAGATTTTTAACCACTATAAATGAGTCTAAATACCAAGCAAAAAAGGAAAGGTTAAGGTATTGGATTTCATCACAATTTTTATTCCATTGAGACTTATTCATTATTTTGCACCAATTAACATTTATATGGTCTATATAATACCATTTGAAATGTTATATTATGAATAAATTTAATAAATTGATATTTAAAGTTTCATTTTAGGTCATATCTTCATAGGTATTATGATTTAAATGTTTCAAATTGTTATGGGACATATTGGAATGTTCAACGATTATTCTCCTCAAGGACTCCCTTTGATGATTACCTTTGAATTCTTACATAATTTTTTGATTTTAAACATTATATTAAAATAATAACCTTATTTTAATAATTTTTCCTTATAATATTTCTTGAATATCCATATTATCTCAAATTAGATTTTTTATATCCTAAACCATAAATCAGTTTTACATATGGTTGTCACATTGATGGTCATTTGATTAACAAGGAAATTAGTGATAAATATATATTATTTATTCAATACGGATATTTAATAAGGAATATTAGTTATTTTTATTGATTGATTGAGTGATTATTAGGATTTTTAATGAAGGGTGGGGCTTGGACTTTATATATCCCTTAAATGCATCGATAGGTTCTCATGAGACGAATAAACTAGATAAATTAAATGGGTTTCTATTGGTGGTTTTAAACCATCGGGTGAATGGTTTTGAAGGTATTAGTTTTCATGTTACTTATACATGAATTCCAATAGTTATTCATTTAAATCATTTTGATTTAGTAAATATTTATCAATTATATTTTACGTAGAAATATATGATAATGTAATTCATTATCAGTTTATTTATTTATGACATACGTTTCAATTTCTTCTATTTCTATAATAACTTTTCTTTATCTAGTTGTGTAAATATAATGTTTATTGTGTAATTTAGATTTATATATATGTTGATTAATTATTTATTCTGTTGTTTTTACCCTTATGGAGAATTTTTGATCACTTTCATTGTGTTTCTTTGCACAAGTTATGAAGAAAGGAAGTTTGAATAATATTTAAAGGATATAGTTTTTTTTAAATGAATATTTAGAATGTTTTATTTTGTTTTCCCAATGTATTACGTGTATTACGTATGTAATCTACCTTTCCTAGGCTACAAAACTGATCTGTAATTCAATATTTCATTACATGTAATCAAATCTTGGCAATTAAATAATACATCGATACAAGGTTTCTAGAGTTAGGGCATTACCCCAAAAAAATAAATAATGACCATATGAGGAAAATTATAAATCATGGGTACGGTAGTTCTGTTCATAAGATAACAATTTTGGAGTATAATAAGCCACAACCTAATGGTATTTAATGATATTGAAACAAAATAAAGCTAAATATGTTTCACAATATACTCAATACTATTCACATATCAATGGTAAAAGGAGAATTGGAGTTTTAAATGTCCTATTATTCAGTTCCTCAAAAGATATGTCACAGTGGTAAAACCATTTAAACTCAACTCCTTTACTTTTAATTTTTAAATTGGAAAAATAATATTATTATAATCTTGGATAAAATTGTGATAATATCATACTTTCTTAAGAAATATCTCTATATCAAACACATTTTATAATAATTTTTAGGATATACCCGATTCCACTTTTTTATGATCCATTGAAATACAATCTTATAAAATCACATTCATTGTGAACTTGAGTAATTAGATCCATAATTATCATTTAGAAAGATATTTTTAAATTTCGTATTCCCAAAATATTTCTAAAATTATATGAAGATTTCAACCACGATCATCCCTAGATAGTGAATAGACTAGTATATCTACAAAATAACTATGATTAAAGAGTCTAAAATGTATGAAATATTATATTCATTAATTTTTATAAATTTTTTAATGAATTAATAATACCTATATTAATTTCTATATTTTCAAATTGATCATTCCAACTCTAAAAAATCCTTTTGAATGACCTTTAGTCTTACACAATGTAGATGAATACAAGAGAATATATAAATCCTTGAAAAAAAATCTACCATAGTAAATGATAAAATATATAATTTATTCTATTCAAATGATAATAATGATTGAACTTTAGTCTCCTTGGATCATTACAGTCTATTTACAGACATAAACTTCTGTTGACTTTATTCTTGAAAATAGTAGGTATAGAACACTGATAATTGATTCTTAAAATAAATTTTTTAACTCAATATACAACATATATATATATTTATTTTTTGACATAGTTGTTGATATTAGATATAGACGAATTTATACTCATTAGGTTAAATCAAACATATCATTGCTAAATTTCACTCCTTTATTAAGACAAAAGCCTAACAATATTCATGGAAAATGGATAGATAAACATTTTTCACTAAATGTGAAACATTACACTATTTAGAATCTATTTCATTATAAAAAAGTCTAATTGTTTAGAAATAGAGTACTTCTTTTTCCCCCTAAACTAGACATTCTCAACAAGAATGAAACATTTTCTCTCCATGGAGAGTGTATCGAGTACCACAATGATATGAAAAATATTTTATTATATTATAATAAAAAAATAAATTATTGGAACTCTATTACCTAACCATTCACAAGATAAAATATAAATATTCCACCATAAGGACACCAAGACCCGAGAAATACATATTAGAATACACTACAAGACCATATAATCCAATTTTTTTCAATTATATTATTTTTAATAGACTAGTATGAATACTATTTAATGAATATGGTACATAAAATTAGAATCTAAAATGAATTCTAGTTTATTAGAGATAAATTAATGGGAATAAACTATATCAAAAAAGTTATATGACAGAGTTGAAGACAACCTAATAGTAACAACAATGGTATAAGGACCATGTAAAGTACCACCATTGTATTAGTCCATCATGAATAGTTTTCTTGAACTCTCATGCCAACTCTGAGGTGGATATCCTTAGTCATAATAATGTATTAATTCTAATAAAAAATGATCTTACATATGGTGGTTTTCTATTTTCAATAGTCCTGGAGACAAAATGATCTTATGACACTATGTTTGGATGAGTTTACTTATTAGTATATTCTTAAAATAATCATCGATGAAATCTCTAAAATGGACATAATTACCACATAAATTAAATTTCTTCGATATGAAGTTTAAAATCATCTATACATAATATGGAAATCCACACTGTTGAATCTAGAGAATAACAATTCCCTTTCTTGGAGATTAAGGTATAATACTACCATAACCGCTATATTAAAAGCCACAACTACTCATTTATTCCCCTCATCACTTCTTTCAACTAGATGAGCTATCATAAATGTTTCATCCATGTACAAATATATGTACACCCAAACCTACCTTATATCTAATCTCATTATGGAAAACCATTTTCATCACTTCCAAGAAGTTTGGAAATTAAAAATATATCAACCGAGTACCAAATTTCTCTTTTATAGCCATCCTAAAATTAAAATCTATTTATTTTTATTCCCCACTCATATATTATGTGAAAAATATATATTGGTGAAGTTTTTTATATTAAAATATCTGAATATATCAATATTTATGACCATGAACTCCCTTTACATTTACATAAGTAAAATATCATCAAAATACTACTCAACGAATAACTCTTAAAATGTATTCTAGAAAAGGCCCTATTATTTTTTGGATTCAAGCATTACATCCCAAAACCTACGAGCTTCCCCTATTAGAATGATGTGTACAATATGACATGGTGTTTCTAATGAGTCACTATGATTTCAAAAATAAGGTGGAGGGGGTCAATCCACCACTAGACTTCCTAAGGTGATAGATCACCTTGAATGTGTAGTGGATAATGAAATTGAAAATTCATTGTTATGTTATGGGTCATGTGATCCCATAAAGGAGATCCTTTAACATTAGCTTAGAGGAATTGAGTATTTATTTCAATGACCTATAGGTAAAAAACAGGTCAATATTGTTCTATAAGTTGAACCATACCTGTCAAAATTGAAGGAGGAGGACTTACAGTCGTAATTATATAAAATAATTTAGAGAATGATATTAAAATAATTTATCAAAATACAGGAAACTCAATTTTTATATCTATACTTTATAGTAAAGTTTTACCCTATACCAACCTTAACTCTAGTAGCCTAGAGTTTGTTGTTTCTATATTACTTTGGCACTAGATACATGGAATTTCATCCAAAAGGAATGAATAATATAGTAGTATTAAAGAACCAAATACATACATTATTTTTGTATTAGATATGAAATATGATATACATAGTGTAAAAATGTTCTTGTATCCTTGATATTATCAATAATATCCTTCTTCATGTCCTGGGTGAAGGAACAAAAATAAAATTGTGATATTAGATCATAATTAAGGGTTAGATATGATGGAATATATAATGAGTAAATGAAGACTAGTCATTATAGAATTTTAAAAAACAAAAAAACTTATATTTATCAAATAACCTGAGTAAAAAATGCATCCACAGATAATATTAATGAATTAAACTCAGGAATGATAATAAAAACTAAATTTTCAATGATTGAAATGCATGTTAGTATAAAATGCATCAACCCGTCAATGCATGTAAAATGAATTCCCCATATATCAAATGACCAATTTAATTCATGAAAAATATGAATTACTAAAAAATACCCATATTTAATAGATATAATGGATTTATTAAAAATTTCCAAATTAAAACAAAAATATTGAATGTATGAACACACATTAAAAAATAGTAGATAGTTCCATAAATTTTCATATCCATGATGTAAAAAATATTTCAATTTAATAGAAATGTTGTATCCAATGATCACAATTATGTGAATTCATTCAATAATGGTATCATCAAAACATTTATCTCTTATTCAGAAAGTAAAACAATTTGTTTTTTATTATTGAATTAAAATTCACATAAAAGTTAACTAAAACACTCTTGAGGGAAATAACCATTATATTTTTTAAAATCACTCATTTATTAAGTGAAATTATAAATAAATTATTCAAAAATAAACTTTTAAATTTCAAAAAATATAATTAAATAACTTATTAGTCCTGAATACGGTAAAATACACTCTTTCAATATAAGTTAAAAAACCAACCATTCTCTAGAATGAAAAATGAAAGGCATCCTTATTTTGAAAATGAAAAAAATATTCCTTCCAAAGTATTTTGTTAAAGTAAAATATTGGGAAAAATGTATATTGGTAAATCATTATACATGGTTTAAAAAATTATTTTTTTTTTAAAATATGTGTACAGTAGAAAAATATATACAGTCAAAAGAAAAATACTATTGGTTTTTTTAAAGATTTCATTTTTGGATTCTTGCTCTAAAGGGAGAAAAAGAAAGAAGAAAATAAGAAAACTATTTAATATGGTAAACTAGAAATAAACTTTAATAATCAAGAATAATATATATTCATGTTAATTACATTAAAGTTGATTTATATACACCAAATTAAAATAAAACGATGCACTAAATTAAATATATACCATATTTTGATAACTGAGATGTAATCTATTAGCTAATGTCGGGCTGGTCATGTCTGTGTTATAACCTCCTATATAATAAATTTAAATATATTATACTTACATACCTGAACCATATTAAAATATATGATACTATATATGATCCAATTATAATATTTTACCACCATTTATAATCATATTTTATTATTATCAGCATTTAGGGGGTTAACTAAATAGTTTTTCAGGTATGTTTTTATTTAGTAGCCTCTATCCTTATATTTCAAAAATATATTTTATTAGAAGAAAATTATGTTCCACATAATATTCAACTTTAAACACTATGGTTAAAGGACTTGTGATATATATAACTATTATAAACAAATCATAAAATTGGTGGGTGTGAATATTAATAAATAAATTAAGAAAATTATATGTTTTACAAATAAATAAAATTGATATATATTCATTAGAATTAAAATAATAAGAATTTTAAAGAAAGAAAATATATTATTTTCTGAAAAACCTTATTTTTCTAAAATATGGTTTAGTCGCATGTCCTATACAGAAATTATAATTAATTTTTAACACTCCAACAAATTTTATTTGGTGGAATACAATTAATTTTTTAAATCAAAATATCAATATTATCTTATAGTTATTTTTAGTATTTTTCTAATAAATGTATTTTTTTGGAATAGTGAAAAATATTGAATTTTAATTAAAAAATTCCTTTTAAAATTAATAACTTATAATATTATATTATATTTTTATTCAGTTTTCATGTATTTTTATTTAAATTATAAATAAAAATAATCCAATGTATTTCTTTATAATCATTATCATATTGAATTTTGATATAGAAATATTGTAATATTTTTAACGTTTTATCATTAAAAACATGCTTTCTCATTACATCTGTAGGAAATATTTTAAATTAAAATTTCCCATTTATATGACATGAATTAAAAAAATAGATTGCAAAATTGGAATCATTAGAATTTATAATGTTATATGGTCAACATATTTTTTTTTAAAAATCAATAGTGAAAAGACTAAAAAATATTTACCATAGTTAAGATAAAAACACTTTAAATAAGGGTAAAACTAATAATTTAAGGGTTAAAATGGACTAACAATTTTTCAAAACCCCATTTTCAAGCCACATTTAAACCCTTATGACATTAGGATCAATATTTATGAAATTTTGGTCGACATTTCCCAAAAATTAACCTATATAGAAAGTAGAGAAATAAAACGAAAAAAGGTAAATGAGTTTTTCTTGTTACATTAATTTATTTATAATTTTTATAGAGTAAATTACAACATTTAATGCTTATAAAACCCCTATTTAGCATATATTTAGTTATTAATTAAATAAAATTAATGACACAAAACATATAAAAATTGATGTAAATCAATTGAATTATTGTGTTCCATATTATTTTGTAGATGAATATGTAATGTAACACAAGTGTGAGATTAATATATATTAATTCCATCATTGTATTTTTCTAATTGAAATTTAAATAAATATTTTCAAAATTGAAATTATTGTTTTTTATGGTAAATTAAATTTTATTAAATGATTTGAAATTACTGAAAACCCTATATCATTCCAAGTGATTTATAAATATTATTAAATATAAACTATTTTCTATTTATGGATCAATTATTATATTATGATGAATATATTGACCCCAAAATATTAAAAATCATTACCGTAATTCTTATGGTTAAATTTATTTTTCCACGTACATGCAATTGTGTTAAAATAAATTTTCAACAGAAAGAATATTTTCTATTGGATAAATTGGACTTAGTACTTATGGTAAGTGGGAAAAAATTATATAATAAGGCCCACTGTAGTTTTTTATTAATGGATAAATTACCTAATTTAGAAAACTAGTTACCACAGCAAGAAACCAAAACTGTCAAAAATATGGTATTATTTAAGTTAAGGAATAAAATATTTAAAACTAGTGTTTTATTGAGCGGTGGATGTAAGGATGGACCATATCATCCTTACTAACCATTAATTAAAAATATTAGATCCACTAGAGGTAATATTGACAACCCAATAGTGAAAATGTGGTATATTTAGAAAAATTACACTCCCCCACCCACTTTAAACGTTTAGTCACTCCGATAACATTTCAATATTTTGGATGCCATTTTTTTGATACAACGCCATCCCAAAAAAATTCCCAAATTACATCCATTTATTCTAGAAGTCTTATTTTCATAAGAAACCCAACCTAATAATTCTTTATTGTAAAATTAAGGTGGTCACCCAATGAAGTGGAAAATAAAGAACCACCACGATGAATCAAAATCAATGTATGGGTTGTCTTGTCTCACTTATATTTATATGAGTTACAACCCATATTCACACCTTATTTTTTTGTGGTATATACTAAAAATTAATTTCATCGATGAAAAATTACATGAATATTATAGGGATTTAAAAATTCATATGAGGTTATATCTTTAACAGGGTATACATTTTCTATAGTACCAAATCGATAATGGATTTTTGGTCTCAATTATCTTTATTTGTGTTGTATGTTATATTATAAACCTATATTCTTCTTTGAGGGGTATATGATACCAATTTGACATGATTTATAATCATTATTATTATATTTATAATATTATATGTTTTATTCAGTGATATTGTTTCATGGGGATTATGATTTAAAGATACTAAATTTTTAAGTGTTTTAAGATAAGATCTCATCACTTATTCAGATTATTTGTGATTAAGTATCCTATAATGAAATATTATACTCTATAAAATATATCATTAATTTACATCTCTTATGGTTATATAATAGGAATAATTTTTTTCCATTAATTTTTCTCTTTATATATTTATATCAGTATAAAAGAATCATTTTATGAAAAATTGAATTTTTAGTCGAAAAATATTTCTTCGAAAACTATGATTTCAAAATTAGTTTAGAAAAATGATTAAAAATTTATTTTTCAAATGTGATGGATATTATAATTATTAAATGAATTATTATTTTTTAAATCATCCATTATAATTCTTAATGGGTTTCTTCAAGGAATATGATATTCAAAATGTTTTAGTTTTTCGAAAGTGATTTTCAAAATGAAATGTTTATTTTCCTAAAAATGTATTTGATGATATTTAAAATTTATTTATATTCTTCTACATCAAAACCCATTTGTTACATATGATCCAATGAGGATATTTTTCAATGAAACAATCTTCTTTATTTCTATGTATGTATTGATATTGTGTCAAAGAGATTGATATGAAACTCATTTCATTTCTGTTTCTTAATCACATAACAATGATATTGTTATGAAACCTATTTCTTTTCAATAGGTTAACATTTTTCAAAGATATATTTTTTAACCCATTTCTTTTCATTGGTTCAGTCATATTTAAAATATATTTACATGAAACACATTTCTTTTCCCATGATAAAGCATGTTATAAAAGAAATTATGATTATTTCTACGAGTTTTATGATCAAATAAAATATTTATGTACTTTATTTATGGTTATTGGATTGCATATAAGATACAGAAGAACATATAGCTCTGAGTGAACCCATTAAATCTTACATTATAAGGCAGTCCATATAGCATCGAGAGATCCTATTAAAGAATATATAACGGGGTAATCGAGATATAACCGAGTGAGCCCGATAAAACATTTATGATGTATAAGCCTAAATAACATTGGGTAAACCTGTTGTAACTTATATGATAGGGTGTCCCAGAGAGTGTTTGGAAATCACATTATAGATTATGTGATGGGTGTCTTAGATAGTTCAGGTTGAGCCAGTTATTTCATAAATGATTCGTGCAACCAAATAGTACTCCAATGGATTGGGTAATGTACTTTGTATTGAGAGGAAATAAAAAGGGTGTTATTTGAGGGTTTCTCAAATGGATTGAATTAGGATCCAATAAATTCTGACAAGGTTTGAACATAAATAATAAAGTAAAATTTTCGAAGATACTAACACATTTTTGATGCTCGTTGAGGTTTTATAATGTTTATTATGATCAATACTAGAATCACATGGCTCATGATTATTAATTTTGAAGATTATATCTTTTTCCAGGTTTTCATATTTGGTAATCTGGTTATTATTGTGTATGAATAATTTTATAAATCACTAATACACTCTGATTATGTTGTTATACCATCATACAGTTCTTATTATACTTGATGACATTCACTTATCAAATATTATGATTACTCTTCTTGAGCATTTGATCACAAACTTGTTATTTTTATTGTTCCCCAGTCATAAAGAATGATGTTGAATAAATTATTCTGATAATTTATTTTATATGTATAATTATAATGACTTAATTTGTAATAAGAAAACGTGGGTCAAATGGGGGAAATTCTTATTAAACGAAATGAGCATTATTTATGTAAGTCATTTTACTAATTTTTTAAAATTTAATATGTAAATGTCATAGAGAATTTAAGGGGTTGATTATTTTCATATAATATTGTATATTTTGGATCGAAAAAATTTGTTCACCTCTTTCGGTATCAGATCTGAAAAATTTAGAGTTTATGATTTCATCGCTAAATCTTGGTGTGTGGGTTTTGGCTATAATAGTTGGCATCAGAGAATATGTTTAGATATCATTGGGAATAAGTATTATTTCATGAGAGTAATGGGAACTATCATAGGCCTATAAGATTTTATGTCATCTTAAGATAAATTCATAGACACCCCATTCGAGGATTTTTTTTAATAATAAGATTGATGTTATCAATAATATTTTGGGAATTGTTTTATTAGGATGCAGTATTTATAACCAATATAATAAACATGATGTGTTATGTAAGGGGGATTATTTTTCATTTAAAAAACAACTTGATGGATGAGTGATAAATTATCACTTTTCGAAAGGCTATGAGGCTTTAACCATCAACCGATGGGTGACAATGGTATACCACATATCTATACCCTACAAAATGTCCCAATTAATGTGAAATATTTTATAGGAAAATATAATATTAATTTTGGAAGCATATGAGATTTCATTTTAAGAATAAAATTTGATTTATATGGGAAGAATAAATGATAAAATACTTCTATTATACTATATTTGAATTTAGTCAAGAACTTTTTGATGAATTTTAATGATAGTTACATTTGCAATGATTTGGTTTGAACTTCGAGTACTACTCTTTGCAGATTAATTTATAAAGGTTTGTTTTCAAAATTTTCATACTATGTGCTAACCATTTCAGTTTTGGTTAATTTTTAATGATAGGAAGAATATATTGTTATAATTTTAATGATTTTTTGGTCCTATAAATGTTTATTTTAGTGCATTAGGAGATAGAAATTCATCTTATATTCACATTATTTGGAGGAAAATATGAAATTGTTGTAATGACATGAACCCACTCTTTATAATTTGAATATAAAAACATATTTTGGATTTTTTATTAAATTTAATTGAAAAAAACATTAAATTATACATTCTATGTCTTTTTTCGGTTTTGTGTCCAAAGAATTTGGAAAATTTCTTATAAAAAAGTATAATTGAAAAATAATTATATTTATAAAATAACTACTTTTCGTTACATGAGCTATGTTTTTAAATGAATCCATCATCATCGATCATAAAAAAGTCATGTAAAAAATATTTTAATATATGGGATTAGGGTAATATTTTCCAGCATGGGGTTTTAAAACCAATGAGAAATAATTTTATACATAAATATTTAAAAACAATTTTAAAATTCAGTATATAAAATATGAATTATTTTTATATAAATTTATTTTAAAGAATTTAAAAATAAAAATCATTGGGAAAATATATTTCAAAAACTTTATTAGAAAAAAAATCGATTTCTACATGAAAAGAATATGAAATTAATAAAACTTTTATGATTTAAAATGATGATTTAATGATCCGAATAATATTTTTGGCCTTAATCAATATCACTCGTCAGACAACATCTCATTGAGTTTGTGAGTTCATTCCCCACAACTCATTTTGTTGTTCGATATGCAAATGTCGAATTTTATTTTAAGAGAAATTTTTTCTAAAGATCTATCTTCTTCATAAATAACCCCTCAAAAAAATTAAAAAAATATACGTAAATTATTTTCAAATTATAAAATAATCATTAATTCTCAAAACATTGTAAAATAATAATTATAGGAGAAAAAATTAGTTTTTTTTTTCGAGAAATCAATTAATTTAATAAATTCAAAGGAAGAATTTAAACACAGCTAAAAATTAAAATAAATAAATATGTTTCATAAGTTCATGGAATGTTATTTATAAGGATAATTTATGGCCATATTTATTTTAAAATTTTACATCCAAAATTTCAAATAACATAGATTGATAATTGAAATATTATTAATTTTCTATACAAATTCCTTTAGAGATAATAGTTATACATGAATATAAAATTATAAAATAGTAATTTTTAATAATATTAATACTATTATTATTATTTCTTATAATTATGAAAAAATTATAAATATAATAATACCATTTAAATTTAATAAATATTTTTTTTGAAAAATTTAAAATTAAAAAATATAAAATTTTGTTAATATTTGAGTTAAAAAATTAATAATAAAAATCCTCAAAATAAAATTGAAAATAGAAATCGATCAATGATTTTAAATTTATATATCATTTTAATATAATTTAAAGTTTAAAAATAAAAACATCTCTTACAAAAGAGATGTATGATTTAACACAATGTGTTAATTATGAAAATGGAAGCCCTTTTTCAATTAGAAAAAACTTTGATATAACAGTGTATTGAAAATATATATGAAATTTTGAAGAAATATAAATTCAAAATAAATTCCATACCTTTTATTTGAAGTAGAATTATAATAAAAAACTAAAAATTTCTTTCTCATTCAGACCCTGTTTATCTATTTCTCTAATATTAGTTTCAACCAGGGTGTGTAACACTTAAGCAGGGTATGCAATAGGCTATGTAAAACTCAAAAATAGAAAAAGGGTGGAAAAGCTAGAAACTTATAATCTATACTTATATATTTAAATTTATAAAAAATTAAAATGTTTTTTGATTTATTTAAGATGGATTATAACCAAGATATCATAAAAATACTTTATATAATAATTCTGAAGATGACATATAACCAAAGAAACTTGTTCTTTCAAAACTATTTTTTGTAAATAGTGATGATAGATCGCCTCACCAAATTAATTAAGAGGATTCCATGGCTCGTTGAGAAAGAAAAAGAAGATTGACGTTATGGTTTAAAATGAAAACAATTCAATATAAATATATTTGTTTTTTTGATGTCTATATGTTCAACTCAAAGAATTTCCAATCTAAACCATTTCATGAAGTTATACATTTATATCAAGTATATATCATAACCGGTTTTGATTTGATTAATGAAGGATTTTTCAATAAAAATGGACTATAAACATCCATAAAGTGAACCAATTCCAACCAAAATCACTTTCAATTTAATATCTCTATTCAATATAGATGTTGGGGAGAAGAAAATTGCTCAACATGTTATTTAATATACAAAAAATGATCTCCAAATTAGATTTGGATTCCTTATATAATAAACAAAAAAACCAAACTAAAAAAGATCTGAAAATTGAATTATAAGAGGACATCAATGTGGTTCAAAAAAACCCCATTCTTGAAACCCCCTCGGTACTCAAATCCTCTTCCGATAGTACCATGCTAATAACTCCAAATGTTGAAACTCATCGATGCTCAGACTCCCAGAATATAAAGCCTCTTATTTCAATATCCATTGCACTCGACCACCATTCCATAGTCTGAATACATTCTTAGATCAAGTTCCTATCAAGACTGAGTCCTTAGGCACATAAGCATAACCTAAAAATGAAGAATCAATTTTCCATGGATTCTATTATAAATTCATTATCATTATATATATATATATAAATTTAAAAATATTAATATTTTTATATTTATAATTTCATATAGTATATTATCTTTAATTCATAATTTTAAATATAAATTAACTAAAATGATTCTACATATTAGAAATAATTTTTTTATTTATATATTACATACGCATTTATTAATTAATAAAATAAATATAATGTTGTGGTTTTATTTTCAATTAATAATTTTTATAAAAAAACGTTACATTTTAAATCAAAATAAAAAATTCATAAATTCATATATTTTATAATTATTTAAATTATAATATTAATATATTTATTATCATAATATATTTGTGAATATAATTATAATAAATTTAATTTCCTTGAATATTAAGAAAAATATATTATATATAATATTAATTCATTAATTCATTTTTTATTTACTTTATATATATAAATTATGTTACTTTTAATTTTTTTGTCACCACATTTCTTAAATGTTATAATTATATATGTATGAAATTTGATTAACAAAAATAATATTTTTATAAAACTAACAAATAAATTTTCATGATAAATCAATTAATTAATTTATTTATTATTATAATATAATTTTTATTACGTTTAACTTATTTTCATAAGGATAAATTAATATGGATAACAAATATATATTTAATTAATTGACTAAATGTAACAATTAAAATATTATTTAGTAAATTTTCTTTTGAATAGTTTTTTTATAATTTTATTTATTCATTTATTTATATTCTTATTGATAAATTATTATTCAAATTATTGTTTAGAATATTAAATTAATGTTTAAATCAAGATACTAACAGAATTAATAAACAAAATAATTCTTATTTTAAACCATGGTTGTCACATTTTCCCCCTTTAAATTAATTCCACCCTCACAAATTATTCATCTTACATTAGAAATTTTTAAATTTACATTTTTAGACTTAGGAAAATAAATAATGTTTGGAATTATGTATTTTTATGCAAACTTAGTTAAATATTAGTTCAAAACAAAATTCTATCTCTAATTGTTTTTTCCATCCAATGAAAATTCCAAATTTCCAATGTTTTATAGATCCTTTCAATGTTACCAAATTTAAATACCCCAACTCTATTATCCCATATTCAGTGGAAACATCATTAGATTGTCATAAGATACAAGTAATCACTTATTAAAGGACCGTTTAGTTTAATAGTCTCGGTAAACGAGTTACATATTTGATATTTGAATTATATTTTATACATAAAATTAAAAAACAATTTATGAAAATTTCATTTTCCCCTTATAGTAACCCTAAATATCCAACATTAAACCCATCTTTCTTAGCTATAAAAAATTAAACATAAGAAACTGGTAAGCTCAAATTTCCAGTAAGGTTTATGTACCACAAAAGCTATCATGAATAAATAATCATAATCAATATAGAATGGTATATATTTAAACAAAAATTCCACTTAAAATATTTCTCTATCATGATAAGATAAGGAATAATAATTATATAATAGGGAATTATTGTAAAAACATTCCATTTAATCAGTAAATGAAAATAAAATTAATCTATAGATAATACCCCAGTCAAAATATCATGGATAATAAATTAGAAATTTTAATAAATACACTACTTAATATTTCAACACCATGTTCATAGAAATAATAGAATCTGTACCATCAAGAAAATTCCCAATATTTTGTTAAATAACAAGGTAAAAACCTATTAGGTTTGGCCAATATAATCTCTACCATCGAGACTTTTTATAAAATTGTTTTAAACCACTAGTTTCAAAAAATTTAGGTTTGACTAACTGATTTGTCTCACTAGAACTAATGATACATCTATGGGATTTCTAATATTTTGTACAGTCATTCCCTAAAATTCTTTATATGACATGATGACACATAATCAATGTATACATTTTCATTGAAACTTGTATGTGGAAAGAAAAAACCTCTCCCCATTCCATAAACATGATGACATACCATGCTGAGTAAAATTGTGAATGACATCACATTAATACATCTCCAATCGAACTAATAACTAACCATTGATTAAAATTAAGATATTAGTATCATAAATGATTTACCTAAATGGATCAAAAGACTCAACAATAGATGTTTACATAAAATAAAAATCATTAAATGAGATCGTTGAAAAATTCTTTTAATGTTCTATAATTCTGTGGATTTTTTTTACAAAT
The DNA here is from genome assembly GCA_963277665.1 of Viscum album. Classification (NCBI taxonomy): domain Eukaryota; kingdom Viridiplantae; phylum Streptophyta; class Magnoliopsida; order Santalales; family Viscaceae; genus Viscum; species Viscum album. The sequence goes on along the minus strand of OY728151.1, from coordinate 973,280,508 downwards.
TTAAAAGGGATTTTTATGAGACCAGGCTCTGAGAAAAAACATAATTTCAAGACCCAGAGTGCCTAGAATGGATTTTCAAACTTTTTTAAGGTTATTATTTAAACATGCAAGAGAGTTTTTCTATATTTTGAACGAAGGATCAGATCTAAAATCCAAGGGTACTATTGAACTCCGAATGACGAGATTTACCTAGAAAAGGAATAATGTTTGCTAGAATAGGAAAACAATGGATGTTAGTTTTTTTCCATATAAAAAATAATTAAGTAACTTTTATTTTATTATCAAATCCCTATAACTCCTAAATGGAAACTTATATTGAAAATTTGAGACTACCATTGAGTTTTTGAGGGTGTGTTTCCCCTAGGTGGATCATAACCTTTACCAACATGTGTCGAGGGTGATAGTGGGTTTTTGAGCTATTTTTTATGTGGATTATAATGGTTCATGTGCGTTGTATTTGAATCTTCTAAATGGGTGACCAAATTAAAGATAAGAGTCGACTCTTGCATCTAGAATAATGGAATTACCGAAGAATAGATTTAACATTGACCGACACGGGTCGACTGAAAATTATTTGTTCAGGATTTTAAAGAAAAAGTTAAAAATAAAATAAATTTATTATATTTTATTTTTCTGTATTTTCAAATTATTGCAACCTAATAGTCTACCATCCTAGAAAAAATAAATATGCTCCATAATCAAATGAAATAATGTAACGACTTCGAAACATCATCGTAATAGATATACTGCGACACTTTTTTTAATGAAATGTTGGTGTGGAGAATGAGTCTAGAATTCCTATGACGAAAGCTGAATGGATTTTCTCTAATGATGAAAACTAATAAACTATTAAGTGGTGATGATGCCTTTGGAGATCAGAACCAGGACCAGAGATCGATGATTGCAAACAACGACAACACATAGGCATTCTTTTTCAGCAAAAGAACCTTTTGATGTAGGGGTTGTTATTTAAATTATGTTCTTTTCCCTATTCTTGGTTTTAAATGATGAATGCAGATTAACCCATGAACAGGATGACCTGTGGTTCGATCATTCTTGCAGGAGGTTTAACTGTGGGGTATTTGGTGGGATTTGCGTTCTGGATGTTTGTTCTGCATAAACCTTCTAATTGGAGTGGATAAATGTCATGAAGAATGATGATATATGTTTGTTCATAGAATTTGATTATTTGGTTTTCCTCTCCCTTTGATGTGAATTGTTTGGCAACTTCATTGAGTGATGAACGAATGGTCATTGCACAACCTTCTTGGCGCAACGACAATATAGGAGGAAAACGTTGACGACAGATGGATCGATGTGGGGTAGGAGATACCTCTGTTATAAAATTTTCTGGAGGAAGGGTTCATAGCGAAAATTGAACCCTATCGGTGAAGAACACAACACTATGATCATAATACTTGTTCCAGTTCTAAGAATAGACCACCAGAGCATGTTCACTAGTCCCCGAAGCATCCTGTAGTCATGCCATGCAGCATGACTGCCCATAAGAAGAAACTGCGGCTCTAGTAGTGGAGTATCCTGGACCCCCTACAAGCTGCGGGTCACACCAAACGACTTAGTCTATGTGATCAGATGAATTAATGGAAGTGGAGGAACCATATGGTTCCACATGGGAATAATGGATGCGACCTTTTTCACATATGAGTCTGAGAAACCCACCAGCTGTAGCGGGGAATGTTGGTTCCGACAAGCCACGCCCAGCAATGCTTGATGGGCGGGGCCCATCCAGTCGTAGTGTTGCCTTTGGGGTTGGGTTTTTCTTGACTATGTCAGACTGGACATGGACCCAACTACCCCTTTTCACTAAGAATCCCATAACTTTCAATCTGAGCGTCTGATTGATGATCTGTTTGCGGCGTTGGGATACTTCAGACAAGACTATAGTTTTGAGACACTATAATTGTGTTTTCAAAAATATCAGAGTATGAAATCACTAATTTGAATACTATTCCTTCCTTGTATGGGAATGCACTGGGTATAATCATGGAGATTCTTATTATGATATGTTTGGATGGTTACCTCCTTTATGACTCAAGGCATGGGTACTCCTTATTCCACAACTTTGGTAGAGATGATAATCCCCACATTTTAGGGTGTTGGTTCTCAGATATATTTTCAATGGATGAGTCGATACTCCTTAATCGTGCTAGGTAGGGGTTCCTCTATCACCAGAGTCGGTACTACCATATTGGACAAGGGTTCATTTCCTCCATACTTAAGTCATATAGAGTGAGTACTCCCCTATCGAGCCGGGAGTGGGTCCTCTATTGTATGAGTCAGTACTCCCCTGTCGTTCTAGGGTGTAGGTCCACCTTACGTAGTGCTATAGTATAATTGGTACATCCTAGCCATTCCAGGGATTGGGTCCTCTAGTCTGGGTTTAGTACTATTCTAATGTACTATGGTGCAGGTCCCCCGTAGTGAACATACTAATAGAGTTGGTACTCCCCTATTGTTTCAGGGTGAGGGTCCTCCACACATGATCGAATAGAGTCAGTGCTCCCTTAACGGGTAGGGCGTGGGTACACTATTTTAGGATTCTGTACTCTCCTAACATACCCAGGCACAAGTCCTCAACACAAGAATAGTCTCAGTCGGTACTCCCCTATCATACCCAGGCGTGGGTCCTCTAGTCATTGAGTTGTACTCCCATGCCAGGTAAGGTGCATGTCCTGGATTAGAGATGGAGGTCACTTGATTGCCAGATAGAGTTGGGAGGAGAGATCCCATCCATGTGTTCTAGATAGAGAATGTTCTCTAGAACATACCATTAGGAATGGTTTGATTATACCCAATAGAGTGTATCCCTCAGACGGGTGTCATCAGAGATGGCATTCTCATGGATCATGTACTCTTAGTTTATTTGTTACACCTTGAGCCTTCTGTGAGAATCCTGGTACTGGCTATAAAGTTAGAATTTATGATTCTTAGTGGTTGAGATGATTATATCTGGATATTAATGGTATATGTATGGGTATATACCCAAGTAGAGATGACTGTGAATTCCAATATGGTGTTTCCCTTGTACTTTACCTTGGTGGTTATGGGGTCCCCTACTGAGTATTGTTTTACACATCCATGCATGATATTTTCCCATATGTGTCATGTCTTGTGAATATGAATGATTCTTTGACGGAGTCCAAGGAGGACCAGGACCTAGTAGTGTTAGGTGAGATCAGTTAGACAATGTGTACTTCTACGCCTTCTGGTAGCTACCTTCTACTTACCCTCCAGGTAGGCTTCTCGGAGGACGAGCTTCAGGGACATGGAGTTTTACTTTTGTACTCTTTTTCTTTTAGTGGTATTTTATACTAGAATGGGTTGCCACCCTGTACATTATATTCTGTTTTACTTGGGTTGTGTCTTACATAGTGTATTTCATGCAGGGTTTCCTAGGATTTACATTCTAGTACCTTTGGCTGGGAGTTGTGATCTTGTGTACAGGTACTCAAGTGATGGCCTCCCACATGTGGAATAATTCCATCAACACAAGTCACCAACCCTTTTCCATTGGGAGGAGGTCATGGGGTAGTCACGACATAGGCCTCGGGGGATGGGTTCTGACATTTTTGGGGAAAATACCATTTTTCACATTGATAATTACTTATGTTAAAAAGAATCATAATTGTTAAAGAAAATATGTTATTTGAAAAAAACCATGAAAATATTTAATGGAATGTCTAAATAATTATGTAATTAAGACATTAGGGAAATATTCTCTTGCTGTATAAGATAGAAAACATCCCTTTTATTTCTTTCCAGAAAAATCAAAAAGAACATCTCTTAGGAAATGGAAAAAACAATTCATTGAAACAGAACTGTAAAAAAATTCAAACAAGATTATAAATGACTTTAGATAATCATTTGATAATAATAAATAAATGATTTTTTGGAAAAGATGGTCATGGAATGAAAATATATTTTTAAAGAAAACGTAAAAATTACTTTTTAACAAAAGGGTTCTAAAAATATCATATAATTGAGGTGAGCATTAATCAAATAAAGTGGCTATGTGTATCCACTCTAAATCAACATAAAAATTGAAAGTAAAACCTATGGTAATAAAAATTCATTTCACACATAATTGTTTCAGGTCATAATCAATGAAGTAGAATTCTGACCCAATGAATGGAAATGGAGTTAAGAAATACCCTACCACTTTTTATGCAGTTGAATCGTATGCCACCTAAAATTAATAATTATCATATGAAACATTAGATACCTTAAATATAATTAAATTCCTAATATAATATATCAAGGGTAATTTTATATACCCCTCACATAAGAAAAAAGTGGTGAATATGGAATATATCTCACTATGTAAAAGTGAGACAAGAAACTATAACCTCACGCTTCCCTTTAGTTTTTCATTCTTTAATATACTGTATAAAGGTTTAATTTTTCTAATAAATTATAAAAGTACTATAAACATATCTATAATAATATATGTGATAGTTTTATAACATTATACAAATAATTTCATTAATATATTTTCATTAATTTCATTGTTTTAGGTTTATTTTGTTCATGGTTTAATTATTTGTTCATTTGTATATAATTATTAATTTTATGATAAAATGGAAATAAGACTCAACAAGTTAAATGAAATTTTACTGATGCACATCAATAAGTTTTAATGCATCTATAAACCATTTTTATTTTTAACACGAGGATGATTTATTTGATAAAATGTTAATGATACCTGTCTACTTTTTTTTGGTAGTTTTCCGAACCATCCAGATCTAACTTCGTTTTATTTAATATTATGAATATATATTAGTTCAAAAATATGATATAGGTTATAATATAATTTTTAAATTTGGATTTTACCATAATAATATTTTTATAAACAACATTGACTGTGGTAATAGGGTATTAAAAATAATTATTCACATTGATGGTTAACCGCCATAATTTGGACAATGATATTTTTTTATTGAATAAGTGTAGGTAATTAAAAGTATCAATATAATATATTAAATTATTTACAAAAAATTAAAGAATTTAAATGAATCTATATTTACTTTTCCCTGATGGATAAAAGAGATAAGGATAATATATAAGATGAGATGAAAATAAGATAGGTCATTTGAGATAATTAGCAATCAAATATAACATACTTGATGGATCCCTTAATTCTTTAGAATTAGTGTTTTGGTGATAAATATAGTAAATGTACATGGAAATAGAAAAGATGATATGTTTAGGGAGATATTTGATTAGATTTAATTCTTTTTAATAGAAATGGGGTGGTGTGGTGTATTATTTAAACTTGAGGAGGGTTGGTTTTATGTGATTAAATAATGATTAGTTTATAATATTTAAAGACAACCACATTTAAGTGGAATTAATTCCAAAAAAATGGGACTATAACAAATGTTTAAATGGCTGGTTTGGGTCTAGTAAAAAATAAACCATCCTTTTACTGTTTTAGTATTTAGGTATTTTGTTCTTTTACCTAATAACTTTAACCTACTACCATATTTTACCCATACTATGATAAATAGTTTTTGACAGTGGTCGGATTTTTAAGCCTAAAAATGAAAATGACCTTAAAAAAGTTTTAACCCTATGATTCCAAATAAGTAATCCATTTTTTTTAATTTATATAATAAAATTGATAAAAATAAATCCTTAATATTTTATACATATAAATCAAAAAATAGTGTTTTAAAAGGTAAAATCATGGTTTTCAAAATAACACGCTTTTGTTTACAAGTGTAACACATTTTATATTATGTCATTAAATAAATAATTTTTCATGGTGAATTAGAATTAACTAATTTTAAATTATGATCATATAATTATTTCTTCCAAAGAGTTATGGTATTTCATAAAAATGATATATTCATCTTTTTACCCCAAAAATAATTTTTTTTGAAAACGCCCTAAAAATAACCTATGCTAATTTTGAAATGATGTGTAAATAAATTAGGATTATGTTATTAACAAAAATATATAAATATTTTAATTTAATATTTTTAACAAATATCCATATTTATTGAAATTTATAAATCTCATTGAAAAATACACATTCCAACCATTTTTAAAAATAATTAGGACATTGCTAAAATATGACATCAAGTGAAAATATTTTTTTATATTAATTCATGAAAGTAAATTTTATATTAAAATTTTATATTTAACATAAAATATATTATTAATTGAATATTTTTATAGTCTCCCAAAATAATAAAATATTGATTATATCATTAATTAATATTGACAATCATTTAAATGTATCTATGTATCCAACAATAATAATGATGAAATATTTTATTGAATAATGGTTATCGTACTAATAAAATAAATTTTTTTATAAAATTAAATGATGATGATAATATTTCTCTATAAATACACTATCATACATACTATTCATTATCCAATTCTACTTGAATGAAGGATAAATATTATTTTGGAAATGAATATTATATTATAAACTATTGGTTTCCTTACTATAACATTGTTCGTGGGTGGTATAATTATAGGTAATTAAGGTGACCTAAATTTTTATATTTTAATTTACTTATTTCCTTTTAGCCTTCTCATTGTAATTTATATATTAATAACAGAAATTTTTTAGACTGAATGTATCATTATTAAATTTATAAGTAAAGGGTTGTAAGATTCATAGTAAGTGTTTTTTATACTATTACATTTCTTGGATGTAAAAGTTAATCTCAACCTATGATGTATATTTTTTTTCATGTAATATTATTTTTATGTGACCATAAAAATATAATTATAATATTAGTGTTCAATTAAAAATATAATGGAATTTTTTATGAAAAACAATCTTCCCCAATTAGTGAAATTGTGACATCGTAATTTGAAATTGCACATAAAACATGTTGATATTGGAACATTTTATTATGAGATCCCTCATAATAAAAAGGGATAATAAGACCTCCCATTAAAAATTGAAAAATAGAAGGTCACCATAAAACTAGGATTCTAAATTGGATATTATTATTGGGATGAGAAAATATGGTCATGAAAGGGAAATATAACTATCATGTTTGGAGGGAGAGTGATAGAAAACCAGATCATACAATTGTTAAACCTCACAAAACTGTTAGTCATTGACCGGTTAAAAGACAACATATTTTTTTAGAATGAATACTAAACAAAAAAAATTTCTTCCAGAATCCTTTTATTAGAGTTGAGGAATTATTTTTCTGTCGAAATAAATCACAGTAGAAATAAAATTTTTTTTCTTAATTCACTATCATAAACGTAATCTCATTCGTTTTATTTTTGTTTAGATATATTTCCAATTCATCTATTATTTTGGGAAAATAAGGGTCATGATTAATTTTTCAATCTAGAGGCCTAGTTAATGAATCATAATATCCACAAGGCATTCCATCGACGTATAAAAAAATATAGAAACCAAAATGGTTAGAGTATGTTATCATCGGACAATAATATAAAAAGGTCAAATTAATTAATTCCATGAGTAATTAATAATAAGACTAATCCAAAATATTTATATTCAAATTGAAAGAATACATATTTAGGTGGAATGTATCTATAATTTAAAATCATCATAATTCTAGATTCTCCAAAAAAACATAATGTAACTATTTATTTTACCATCCAAATATATAAATACCCTGATCACTATAAAATGTTAATGAATAAATTCATGCCTCTAAAAATAAAATCTCGTATTAATGAATATATTAGACAAATCCAATCATATATTACAACCTACAAAGATAAAATGAACTATAAAATCAATAACTAATTTCAGTTTCACTAATAATAACCCATAAACATCCCTCTGTCATTATTATCTCATCATCAGGCACATATATCAGGTTCCCTTCCCCAAATTAGTTTTTTTCTCAAAAGATTGAATTGTGAAATAATAAATTTCATTGGTTACCAGTACTATTCATATCATGCTTTAAAATACATAAAAAATTGTTGTTGTTGATTAATACTTTTATTTCCCTTTATTCATAACTGTTATATATCATTTATAATTTTACAATATAGTTTTTTAATCCAAATACACAATAATATAAACAATCCCCTATATCCTTAAACCATTAACAAAACTTCAAAATCTCATTGCTAATTCCATTTGTATGTAAATTTTAGTCTCATTATAATCGGTAGTATAAAAAGTACTCATATAACCTTATAAATTCTATTCATGAGTTTCACACCTAGGGAATCGTTTTCATAATTCTCATTCTATCCAAATTTAAAATATTCAACCATTTGTAATACCTTTGTGAGATTATTATTCTAAACATTTAATTTTTTCTTGAAAATTACATTCTTTATTTATCTCTTCCCACTCAAAAAAATCTTTTTATTCTTATAAGACATTAACATTAGTGTTTCTTCTCACATTCTCAATATATAAGAAAATTAATATTCTTTTTCTCCATGATCTTCACCACCCACGAACTCAGTGAACTCTATTCTTATATTCTTTGGTGAATCTGAGAGATTGGGAAGGTTCATGTTTTTAATCACATATCAAAATAATTAATTAGGCATTATCAAAATATCATTTACTCTAGCCATCATAAATTTAGGTTTCTCAACCACACATTTTATGAAACAGTATATCTTAAGTCAGTTCATTCATGTTTACACCATTGACTAAAACCTAAAGAAAACCTTTTAGAATAAACCAAATCTAATTCGAGTGAGATAATATTATTCAATGTATGTCTAAATAATGACATGTTATTCTCAATCTATGAGTTTTTGTGTTTAACCATGTTTATAAATGGTTATTACCAAATCTATAGGATGATATCCTATACATAGAACTATCCAAAAATTCCATCATAATGTTATGTTCTATAATGTATGTTTTCCTAAATCTAGTTCCCAAGGTATCTAATAAACTTGATCTGATACCAAAGATAAATACCATAAGCCACACTTGCAGATTCTATGATAAAAACAAGCCCTGTTATTTTTTTTCAAAAATCACTAAAAAATACACAATATATTATACATTCTAAGAAAATTTTTGTTGTAGGTTATAGATAATAATAATATACCTCTAAATTTAATCAGTTTTTACAAAAGAATTATAAATATTAAAAAATAAATAATTTTCTTTATGTTCACTAACTCCTTAAATGAATCCATCCATCTTAGAACTCCGAAATGACCAATGAATTTTTTTAATGAATGGGTAGAGAATTAAATTACCTGGAAATGTGTTTTAAAAAAATATAATATTAAACATAAATATTTTAAAACTCTTTAAAAATTTTGTATATAAAATATAAATATTTGATATATAAAATAATTTTTATATATATTAAAAAATACGTGTAATTTTTTTAAAAAATCAAAAATATACTTTGATAATCAAATATATTTATCCTTGAATATCATTTCAAAATTAAATTACTTTTCTGGATTAAAATTATACTAGTTAGATATTAGGAAACCCTTATGGCCACAAAGTAGTATTAATCATAGAAAAGTGTCCCATTGAAATCATGTGTTCACTCCCCATTTCTCATTATGTTGTTTAATACGAAAGTGCTAAATTTTATTTTGGGAAAACCTTTTTTAGAATATTTTTCTTTCCCAAAAAGAACCCATAAAAACCAATTTCCAAAATATTCTTAAAATTTTTTCAAAGTTAAAAATAATATTATATTCCGAATAATTTTTCAAGATATAATTTCAGATAACACAATATAGATTTTTTGATAAATCTATGAAATTAAAAAATTCAGAGGCATAATATTAACAAACTTCGTAATAAATTTTAAAAACATGTTTCATTCAATGAATTAAATTTTATTGATATACAGAATGCATGTATATATATATTTATATGCAAATGCAATGTCCAAAATTTAAATTTACTTAAAATGAATATATAAAATATACTTAATTTCATTTAAAAATTATAAGGTAAATAATAGTTATACATAATGTTTAAATTAGAAGATAATATTTTTTATAATAAAAATACTATTATTCCTCTAGTTCTTATTTTATTACTAAGTTATATATATAATTTTGACATCTAATTTGAAACCATATTTCTATTTTTAAAATTATAAATTTTAAAACAAAATATATTGTGACTATAAGAGTTCAAAAGAAAAATAATGATGATCCTTAAATAAAATTAAAAAAATAAATCTCTCATTTAATTTAAATAAAAAAATATTTTTAAAACTTTTGAACTTTTGAAATTATTAAAATACCATATATAGAAGAGTAAATTAACACAATGGGTTAATTATAATAATTAAATCTCATAGAGAAATTGAATATATTTTTAATATGACTATTTATCTAAAAATATAAATATAATTTTGATGAAATAGAAATTTAAAAAATCACTTACATTTGATTTGCAGAATTTTTTTTGTTAAAATAGTCTTTTTTTGTGTCCTTCCGGCTCTGCCTCTCTCGTTATTTCTTATTTGCCTCACAAAGGATGTGTAGAACTCAAGGGAGGTGTGAAACAGGCCATAAAACAAACAAAAATAGAAAAAAGGTTTTAAATACTCTGTATTTTTAATCTTAACTCCCTGTTTCTATTTATATAATATTAAACAATTTTTTGATTTATTTTAGATTAATTTTTCACTAAAATACATCAAAATTCCTGATGTATTCATTATGAATAAGGAGTATAACCAAAAGAATTGTGAATTTAAAATTGTCGTATACATATAGTGATGAAAAATCTTCTCCACAAACAAAAAAAAGATGATTCAATGGATTTCTCAACAAATCTAATGAAATTAGAAATTCATGTTTGAAAGAAATTCTTTATATATAAATTCATTATTTTTTACTGGTTCGATACAAAGATAAAAATAAAGGAAAAAATTTATAATTAGAAGAAATAAATTAAGTCATGAATTAATATTGATTATACATTATAACATTATTTAATTAGTTTGGATTTAGATTATTAAATATGATGCAGACTATATCTAACCAGATTGTAAACCAACCCCGACAAAAAAAAATTTCAATTTAACACCATTTTTCTATAATGATGTTTGGATGCATCCAAATGATGAACATGGTATTTAAAATGCAAAAAATGATTTTGGAATTGGATTCTCATACCTAAAATAAAAACACAAACACATATCTTCAATATTTATACAAATTGGATTATAGGATGATGATGATGGGATTCTAAATTGCACCATGCTTGAATCCATCATGGTACTTGAACCAAATTTAGGTTGAACATCCATCAAAACTCTCAAAGAGGAAACCCATTTTTCCTCGGTCTTCCAAGGAAATACCCCCTATTTCTCTCTATATCTCGTTCGAACCTCATTTGGAAGTTGAAATCCCTATTGAGATCTAGTTCCTTTAAAAAATGTGGCCTTCGACATAGATGATTAACTAGAAATTGATCAATTGATTTCCTTCGAATTTCTCTTATCTATTCATTTCATTTAAATTATTCCCCATCCTAATATTCATATATAATTCTTATTTTTAAAAATTTGCACATATTATTATTTATATATTTATAATTTCATACCACATAATATCATTGATTTATAATTTTAAATATAAATTAATTTTTATGATATTAAGTATTATGAATAATTTTATTTTATTTATTATATATTTATATATTTATATATTAATAATATAATCTACAGATTTTGAATTTTTGAAAATTCATAATTTCTTATAACAAAAAAAAATTAATTTAAAAATAAGAAGAAAATTTCATAATTTTAAATTTTTGATAATTATTGTAATTCCAATTTTATTATATTTATTATCATCATTAAATTATTAAAATATATATAATAAGGAATATTTTATTGAATATTATAACAAAATTTATTATATTTAATTTTATTTCATATATTTAGATTCCATTAAAGTCATATATTTAAATTGTAACACATTTAATTATTATTATCACCATTTTTTTAATGTAATATTTATAAGTATAATACTTTAATAAATACAACAGTATTTTTTTAAAATATGTTAATAGAGTTACATGGTAAAATTAATTTATATAAGTATTTATAATTATAAAACAATTTTAAAATAATTTAACTTATTTTCTAAATGATAAATTAATATTAAAATCCTAATATTTATTTAATTAATTGAAAAATTTTGACTATTAAAAGTTTTATATATTTTCTTTTCTATTTAAGAACGTCATCATAATTAATTTATTTTTTATTTACAATTGTATTTCCAAATTATTATTCAGATTATTATTTCTAATATTAAATTAATGTCTTTATCAATATACTAATGTAATTAATAAAATAATTAATTATTATTAAAAACACATGTTGTTACAATTTTGGTAAAAATATGTTAATTGATGAAATTATACTCATCATGTATATATATTTCCATATTATCTTAATCTATATAGTATCAAAGTTTCTCATCTCTATGAAAATTGCACTAAAACCATAATGTTATGTTACTTCCATCAATTATGATGAACAAATGGACTTTTAGATCAACATCAATTTATATTTTGAGGCTCTTTGAGTTTCACTGATTATTAACTTTCTTTTGATCAACGAACTCAATTACTCCATATAATTATTTATATTTTCTTCCATTTCTAGTTATTTTGTTCTATTTTGAATCCTTGTTATGCGTTATTCTATATAACATTTGTAATTCCATTTTCTATCTTTTTAAGAGTATGTTTTTTTAAAACATTTTATGTATTGGATTTATAAAATAAGTACTTTCAAATGACCATCCATTCACTACCGAGAAGAAGTACAAATTATGAGTATGAAATTTATTAATAGGAGGGATGTTAGAAACTGCTATTTTTAAATGAGAAAATTATACATGATAGCATATTACACACTCAACACCATGCATAAATGACACACAAAATATATAACTTTATAACCTCACCCATAAATTTGTAGGTATGAATAGTGATAACTAAATTATAAATCTCTTATATTTTACACATAAATACAGGTGATATCTAATGATTGTAAATAATGTAATAATCATTAAAAATATAAAGAAATGTTTTTTTGAAAAAAATAATTTTTCCAAAGGCCTACTTAATTACGCATTGAAAAAATAATAAAAATAATTTTTATAAATTATAAAATTATATTTTTTTATAAAAATTATTTTTTGAAATAGGAATATCAAAATAAGATTAGGGTGAATTTTTTTACTTTTCTAAAATGTTTTACTTTTTAATGAAGATTAAAAATTAATGAATTTTAATTGAAAACAACTAATTCATTTAAATATGTTATAATGTGAAATTAAAATTTAAATTGGTTTTAACATTACATTAGTCAAAGTAAATATCTATTAATAAAATTTATTTCCTTTTAATCATTCTAATGTTAAATTTTTATATAAAATATTGCAAACTTTTAAACATTTTCTCTTAAAAACCAGCGTTATCATAACATTTGAAAAATATATTTTTAATTGCAATTTTCCAATTAGATGATTTGAATTTGGAAAAATTGATTCTTTAATTGGAATATATATATTTTTAAATTTATAATAATTATAACTTCATTTTTTGTCACGACCCGTCCTCAGGGCCCGTGCCTTGACTACCCCAAACTGCCTTCCATAGACCTGGGGCTGGAGACTAGCACCAAATGCGTAAATCTCAATAGAAAGGGAAGGCATTGCCTTTATAAAAGGAAACAACACAACATAGTACAAGCGGAAGCAGACACTAAGTACAAAAGAAAGTGCGGAAAAGTAAATGGGCCCGAATACAAACCCAACTGAAAGTACAGCTACAACTAAAAGGAAAGTACAAAAACTGAAAGCAAGATGAAAACACCAAGTCATCCTCTGGATCTCCCACCTGAAGGGTGAGTAAAATCAGTCTGGTCGGAACCTTGGGTCCGGTCGTCCTCTCCGTGTACGTCCCACCTGATAGTCCACCTCCAGGTATCGTCCCGCTCTACAAGCCTCAACCACGATCAGCGTTGTCCGTCGTCTTCAACCAACACAACGTAGTGCGGGTATAGCCTATGCAGTGGTGAGTATACGATACATAGTAGGGACCATGAGACTCCCGAAGGTCTCCCAGAATCCACAATGGATAAAACACAAAGGAAAGATGAAATCACGAAGTAACAACCAACACTAATTAGGTATATGACCATACATATACCTAAGTCATCAATTCCAGTTCGGCTCCAACTTCCCATCCCTAGTTCAACCTAGTGCACACTGAAAAGTATAACTCAATACACACAGGAAAGTTCGTCCCAATCCACACAGGAAAGTATAACTCAAGCCACACAGGAATGTACGTCCCAATCGACACAGGAAAGTAAGTCAATCTTATCGAAGAAAAAGATTTAAAGTCAAGAATCATCCCACACAGGTATGAAATCAACGGATAACCACTACTTAGGTATATGCCCATACATATACCTAATTTATCAAGTAACCCATCACAATAATGAGGAAAACACAAAGGCCAGTGACTTAGCTCAAACCAGGATATTATTCATGAAGTCGAAACCACATATGCTGGATAACTCCTCCTCTATCGAGTACAGTGGGCCTGTCGCTACAACCAAGATCTTCCCACTAACCTTGGACTGCTGAAGTACTCCACTTATTGACTACTGTGGGCCTGCTGCTACAACCAATCGCTTCCCACCATGGGTCTACCGCTACAACCAAGAGCTCTCTCTCATAGACTACAGAGGTACTCCTTATATCGAGTACCACAGGTCTGCCGCTACAACCTAGAGCTCCTCTACTGTGGGTCTGCGGCTACAACCAAGCGCTCCCCACTGGGCTATCCGAAAAACTCAGAGTTGATCGATCAGCAGTCGTCAAGTCTCAGCCAGCTACTAGGTCTCTGCACTCCGCTCGCTCGTCACTAGGAGGGTCCGATCCACGAGCTACTGGTCGATACTCCAAGTATCATAAAGTTCCACTAAGAAGTATCCAATGGTTCTACCACGTCATAGGAATCTCAACACAACAGACGGCGCGTCAATCGGATGCTCGGTCTGTGTGTTATTAGCCTTTTCGTTCTGGGGGCCTGGTTGGTTTCGCATACAAAAACCCGACCGTATCACTACTATACCCCAAACTATCATAGGGTATACTCATAGTGACCATTTCTCAACATGATTACCAACACTGCTGACGGTTCGTCAAATGGTCATCCGGTCTGAAAGTTATCAGCATTTCCGTTCTAGGGGCCCGGTTGGATTTCGGGTACAGTCCAACCCGGCCATATTCAAACCATATCCAAACCACAAGTGAAGTATACCAAAATATCCGTCTCACCAAAAGGAAACCGACAAAGTCAACTTCACGTCAATCGGACGTCTGGAACTCAGGTTATAAGCGTTTCTGCTCCGAGGGCTCGGTTGGTTTCAGTTTAGAACCAACCCAGCTATACCCAACGTTCTCAAAAACCTTGAATTGTAATATACTGAAACGACTGAATCGATGCAAGGATCCCAACACAACAGACGGTGCATCGATCGGAGGTCCATAGCCCGAGAAATGTTCATTTGAATGAATATGTTTGAAAATAGGGGGTTTGGGCCCGGTTCGACATGACCCAATTCCCCTGGGTTGGCCCGAACCGGGTGACCTGACCCGGTTTCGGGTCCGGCCCGGCCGACGCGGGTGGCCCGGCCTGGTGCAGGCGGTCTGGCCCGGCGCGGGCGGTCCGGCCCAGCGTGGGCCGCAGCTCGGCACGTGGCCGAGCTGGACGGGAAGGGGGAGCGCTGTTCGCCCCAGTTGACCAGCGAACTTGTACGACTTTAATGTCGCCCACCCAAAATCTGGAATGAAAAAACTGTTCCGGTCCGCCGCGGCTCAGCCGCGGCGGTCTTCTCCGGCGGCGCGTTGCCGCTTCTTTTTTCGGACCACCGGACGCGCACCAGTGGTCCGTTTCACCCGCAGTCTGCGCCCGTGGTCATTACGGGACCCGAACATCACTATGGAAACTTCAAATTGCCATTTCAGCCCATTCTGTCATCGTCCGTCAATCCGCACATCAATAATCAATCTATAGTGGGTTGTCGGGCCGTGTTTGTTCGGCCCGTGCCCTCCACGTTAGGTGTTACCATTTGGCAAAAAAAATCAACACATGATTTCAAAGACTTAACAAGGAACAATTTTAATCAATTAAAATTGAACCTAGTTCCCAAAATCACAACCGTAAATAAATAATTTCCAACCCGCAAACAAATACCTTCTCGGATCAACTTAATGAAGAGCTGATCCGCGTTCATTTTTTAGAAGGAACCAAACATGTGTTTATTAACATTCTCACTTTAAACCACTACCTCGATTCACGAAGGTTGATCGCTTGATGAAGAAAGTGAAAGCCCCGTTGTTCCTTAGATTTTACCATGGGATGACGGCGTCGCTTCGTCAAGCGTCGAGAAAAAGGAAGCCGAGGTTGGCATCAGTGTTCTTCGCATTCTTCAACGATGAGGAAAGTGTTTTTCGTAGGAGGATGAAACTCTTAAAAAACTAGTACTCTCCCAAAAACACAACACAACAAGCTAAAACCCAAATAAAATAAGACACCTCTTATTTTATTACTCAAGCCATGCTTTTCAAAATTTGAAAATTCAAAACCAAACACTCTTAATTAAATAATCTTAAGTTGTCATATTAGTTAGATGTTTAGTTGACATGAATTAAAGTGGGAGGTGAGGAGGGGAGGAGTCACCTAATTAAAAAGGGGTTTAGAGGGGTTATGGAATTTGAAAAGGTGGGGGATTTTGTGGGCCCCACCTCACCTTTAATTCTCTTAGGGGAAGTTATCAACCAGTGAGTCCCACTCTAACTCCCACACCTAGGATCTATCACTTAGAAATGAGAAATAAAATTTTTAACACAATTTTATTTCACTTAAACCACATTTTTAAACAACACTTCCTGAGCAAAAAAAACATCAGAAAAGGTCTTCCTAAGTAATTACCGTCATTGTTGTTTCATCGGTGCCCTCAGATTTTGATTCTGAGCATCGGTTCAAAAGTTAGAAAAACCTGCTCGTTCATTCACTGAACGTACGCTAGCTAATCTTTAGAAATTGATTCCGGGCACATCGGGCCTCGGAATCAGGTGCCGTCAAAAACTGCGGACTCATAAAATTCCAAAGCAATTAAGAAAAAAATTTCCCTGAAATTTTATTTCACTTAAACCACATTTTTAAACAATACTTCCTGAGAAAATGCAACTTCAAAAAACGTTTTCATAAGCAATTACTGGCGCAACGGTTTCATCGGTGCCCTCAGATTTGGATTCCGAGCACCGGTTCAAAAGTAAGAAAAACCCACTCGTTCGTTCACTGAACATACCTGATCTAATCTTCTGAAATTGATTCTAGGAATACCAGGCCTCGGAATCAGGTGCCATCAGAAACTGCGGACTCGTAAAATTCCAAACAAATTAAGAAACAAAATTTCCATGAAATTTTCGAGTCTTTACATTTTTAACCAAAATAAATTTTGACAACATTAAAAATTATTTACCATAGTTAAGGTAAAAATGGGTTTACCTAGGGTTGAACAAATAATATAAGTGTTAAAATGACAAAAAACCATTTTTAAACGCCAATTGGATGGACCTATTATGATCTTCATGATCATAGTATCGATTATTATGAGTTTTTGGGACACTAATCCATGATGGTGACAAATATAATAAGAAATGTATAGAAAAAGATGAAAATGTACCTTTCTTAATTTTTAAAAATATAATTCTTTAGGATAGGGATATAATAATAAATTTGTTAAATTACAAATATTATTATGAAAGATAAATGAGTTATTATTATTATAGTTTATTTTTAATTTTAAGTGGTGATATTCTTACTTTAAATCTTATGAAACACTAACACTGCAATTATGTAGTTATTGATTAATTAAAATAGACGATATTAAAAAATTACTCCTGATGTAAATTGAATAAATTATTATTTTTCATTTATTTAGTAAATAAATAAGTCAATTTTCATTGTTTGTTATATAATATATCACAAAATAGTAGTTTATTTGTTTTAGTATAATTTAAATGAATAGTGAGAATATTGACGTTATTGTTATTTTATGATTAATTATATATTATTAAATGATTTAAAATAATGAAAATTCCTATATTATACCAAGTGATCTTTGAATTATAGTAAATATAAAAATTCTTCAATTTAAGTACTAATTATTCTCATATAATGATTAAATTGGACCCTAATTAGTAAATAAAAAATGTTAGTGCAATTAACTACAAAATAATGTATTTTCCACCAACATGTGCATCTGTAAAAATAAAATTTCAAAAAACATAAGATTTTTTAATGTATAAAATAGATTTAAAAAATATAATTTTTGGGTAATAATTATATAATATGGCTCAATTTAATTTATTCATAACTTATAAATTTCTTAGGTTAGAAAACATGTTACTACAATGAAAAACCATAGTGGTAAAAAAAATTAGAAAACATAGATATTAAGGAACAAGATTTTTAAAATATTTGTTTTGTTGTATAGAAGAAATTTGGATCAACCGTATATTCCTTACGAGATGTTAATTATCTATCTACGATCATTTTGAGGTAATATTGACCTCTAATAGTGAAAACTATGTGGTATTTACAGAAATGCCACCCCCTCAACTATAAACAGAAACCCACCCCCCTCCCCTCTACACACCTCTCATGTCGTTTGGGCCATCCATCAAATACCAAAATCCCATACCAAATTCCCACCTCTAATCTTGCAATATATGGTATGGAAAACAATACAACCTATGAATTATTTTGTGAAATCCTAAGGATTACACCTGAAGAAGAGGATGAAAATAACAAGCATAAAAAATGAAACTAGAGGTAAGGGTTTTCTTTCCACACTTTTAATTTTGTCAGATATATGAAATATTCCTCACTTGTTCATTGGTTGGTTTATATAATTTCAATTAATTTAATATATTATTAATTTCATTCTAATTATACAAATTAGTATATCCACATGAGGTTAACTGATTCAAATTTACAAATTTGGAAAAGGAATTTTGCCTCAAATTTAATTAATTGGGATATATGTTATCGTATTCAACATTATTAATACATGATTATTTTATAATACCCCTTTTACATGTTATATAATTAATATTCATATATTATTTATATTCAATTCTTCCTTCAGTAATATCATTCATAAGGTTTATAATTCAAAATCTTCAAAGTTATAATAGTTTTATGTTACCATATCAACGTTTATCAGTATTTCTTTTGGGATTACATATCCACTTTTGGAGTATTTTTGATCAACCAATAATGAATTATAAATAAATTTCCTCTCCAATAGGTGTGTACTTAGAGAAAATTGTTTAACTTCATTTCCATCTCTTTATGTTCTCAATTAACCAAAACTATTTTTTATGATTTGTTTTTTCATTTGAAAACACTTTTTCTCCAAAAAACATATTTTCAAAATATGTTTTAAATTTTTTTAATTTTTTTTTCGAAATATACAATGATAATTTCTTGAATATTTTTTAGAAATTATTTTTTAATAATCCTTGATAACACTCAAAGGTTATTTTAAAAGAAAATTATTTGCTAAATGTTTTATGTTTTAACATGTATTTTACAAAATGAAAATATTATATTACTCAAAATGTGTTTAATAATATTTAAATAATATTTACATTATTCTAAATTAACAAAAATTGTGTTACTTATCTGCCATTGGGTATATATTTTAATGATACCATATTTTATATTATTATTGAGAGATTAAGATTGTTTCAAAGAGATTCTTATGAAACTCATTTCCATTCCACAAGTTAATCATATTTAATTATATTGTTGTGGAAACTATTTACTTTCGGCTCTTAAAACATGTTTAAAAGATATTGACCTGAAAACCATTTCTTTTCAATGGTTTATTCAGGTTATAAAAATAAATAATGATTGTTTCAATGATTGTTATGATGAAATACAAACACTATGCAATTTATTTTTTATTCATAGAAGACATATACAATGTGTTGTCTTAGATAGCACTGAGTGAGATTTTTATAGTTTATATGTTGGCGGAGTAGAGATAGTGTTGGGTGTGCCCGTTACAACATATATGATAGTGTAAAAATCCAAAATTTTATTAATGGAATTTCCTTTCTTATAATTATGTCACAAAACACATTTATAACATAGAGAAATAAAAAAATGTTCTCATAAATGATATATTAGTAAAAAACCCAATAATTATTCAAAATACAACTATAGGACAAAAAATATAAATTAATATAATATGAATAGGATAATTAGGATTTGCTTGAACTACTAGAAATATTGCACCCATGAATAACGATAGTGAAATAAAACATAAAGATAGTAATATAATATTAATTTTTAAGATTAATATTTATATATTACCTTGAGTGAAAATATATTTAAATTAAGAAGGAATGAAATAAGAGGTAATTATAATAATAAAGGAACCTATATTGTTGGAATAGTATACTGACTACTAGAATAGTAATCTATCCATTAGGAATAGCAATCTAGAAGCTAGAATAATAACCACTCCTAAGAAAGTATAAATAATATTTATTTATTTTTATTAAGGAAAACATGTTATAAATACAACATGTAATAAGTAAATAAATGTCTAAAAAATGAGAAACTGAGTGTTGTATTTTTTGTGGAATGTGATATTTTATTTAAAATTTTATAATTAATATAATGATATTAAATTAAATTTATTTTCATAAAATTGATTCATAATTTAATATTTTATTATAGAATAATTATAATATTATTATATTATACCATTATTAAATTTTTTAAGTGTCATAAAATCATTATAATTTCAAAATTGGTATTTTTTGAAAAAATAATGATTTTATTTAAAAACTGAATTAATCATATCTATAATATTATTTTCGTATAACAGTATCAATTTTTAAAATCTAGACATTAAAAATATCTTAGGGTGAATATTTTCTATTTTTAAAAATTATTTAATTTTTTGGGAATAGTGAAATATGATAATTTACAATATTTTACATTATAAGCTAAATATATGAATTTTTTAATCATGGATGATATAATAACCCATTAGTTATAACTATCAGGAAAAAGTAACTATTTTCAGTAATATTAATCAATAGTATAGATAGTCTTCAGTCCTAATAATATAATACTAAATATAATCTTTAAAATCACCATTCCTCTCCCCTATAAATACCACCCCTCAACAACCCTTCTAATCATACTTTATATGCATAGTGTCTAGTAAATATTTTTCCCAATTAACCTACCTTGTATCTTCCCACATCTAAGATCTACTAATATTAACAAAATACCAATACCAAGTGAATCAAGGAATTTCTAAATGAGGCATTATTGAAGTGGTAAAGACCTCTATCCTTCTCTTTTAATTTCTTTTATTTTATTATATTCTCCTCACACAACCTTTAAAAAGTGTAATTATAATTCCAGTTTCATATATATACTATAATATTATTTTTTAAAATTCAATATACATCATCAAAACTCTTCCCTTCTTTCTTTATTTGAAAAAAATGAAAACATATTCCATGATATTTCAGTTCACTACCTTCAAGGATGATGCGTTTTAGGTTTCCATTACCACCTTCAAGGACTGTGATAAAAAAGTATTATGGTAAAATAATATTTTAATATATTTTATTACTTTTTTCATGTTATTTAATTAATTTATAAATATAATATTAAATAGTAAAAAACCAGTACATGATGATTGAAAAAATCACCAAAATAAACTAAACATTTTTCATTAACATTTCATAAAATGAATCATCATCATACCATACTGAAAAATTATAGGAGGGGCCATTATGCTTTTGGAAGTGAATTTATAAAACATCATTTCACTTATATGTAATTAAAATACCTTCACAAGAACATCCATGATTATATGAAATTTAATATATCATGAAAACCATGAAAATGAACGTTCCTCGAACAATGAAAATTAACACTATAACTCATCAAAATAGATTTAGAATAACTTATTAAAATTAAAATATATTAATTTAATTTAGAATTGGTTCCATATTTATAATTAATGAATCCAAATTTATTATCCAATATATTTCGAGTATGTGTAGAACGGATTCAATCATAATGTAAGGTTATTCGTGAACCCAACTCCTTTTCTTTGTGTTATTCCTCTTTAGTGATATAATTATTTATGAATAATCCTTTAATATTCCTTAAATATAATTTTATAATTCTTCTATATTTTTATTAATATAAATGTTTACAAACGTGATTTTATGACAAATATATTGATTTTAGTATGTAACTCTTCTTTCCAAAATAGATCTTCATTCCTCTTGAGTTATTTCTTATTCACTCATGAGTGATGATATTTATACCAAATAATTTTTCCCGTTATCATTTGGGAACCACATGTTAATTAATCAAATAATGATTGGTGAAATCCTTATGAAATCTATTGCTTTCCACGTGTTAATTTCTTAATTTTATTATAATACGTTTTATGTGGAATGTATGATTATGTAAATATTAAGATCTGATTCATGGGACTAGAATTATGTATCCATCAAATTCATTGGGTAATATGATGTATCTCATGAAATAATGTGTAATATGGGTAAATAATATGCTATTTTTTCAAAATTAATATGTTATGATTATGTATATATGTTATACATGAACATATTTCAAGTTTTGTCCGAAACCATGTGCGGTATTTGAAAAATATGACATGATCTTTTATTTTTATGAATTTCCACATTGCATTACTTGATCCATTGTTCTAGATTTGATGCAAAGGATGATTCTGTTATTATTTTATAATGAAGATTATTATTATCACTCATGTTATATCTATTCAAGTTGCTTATTCATTATCTTACTAGACTATTAGATCAACCCATTCGTTGATGTATATCCTTTGGTGAATACATCTACCAAGGATAACCTAAATTTATAAGGGAAAAAAATAATTTTTTAATGGAATGTTTATGTTTTTTTAATAAATGAAGTATGGTCCTAATTTTTCAAAGATACTATGCCTTTTGATCCTGGATTAGAATGGTTTATGTTTTTCATCATAAAAATGATGTAGTGTTATTGTAAGAAACATTTCGGAGGCATTATTTGGTTTCATATCATGGTTTAGTTATTTTTTGAATTGAGATCTTATAATGTTATTGATAACCCTTAGGATTTGACTAATTAAATGTAAAAATATAAGAATAACTGTTTAAGAAAAATTATAAACAATGGGATACCATAATATATTTCCTTAGAGTTAATTACATAAAAAAATAAAATACTTATTTCTTATTAGCTAACTTATGTTTTTAGGACCTTTTATATATTATAAAATGGTTGAACTAGGAGAATATAACCCAATAATTTGTGTAAATGACAAGGAAATGATTTCATGAATGACATCCCCAATTCCTTGGGAGGAGGAGTTAAAAAATTCATGGAAATTATTACCCAGTTGTTTTAGGCTCTGAATGACAACCTAAACAACACATAATGTTCACCTTCACCGAAGAAGAAGAAACTCGACATTGAATCATTTATGTGGAAATGACCCCCGACATTTAGTGTCTCTTAAAATCCACATTTTGTGTTTTCATGGGCTAACTCAATGGAAAATATCTTTTCAATGCTCCAGTATTCTGATAAGAAAAGTGATTTTAGTCATCTATAATTGGGATGGATAATCCACAAAATGGTGGGAATTGATAAGGAACTCCAAGAGGATGGATTAAGTAGAAGATATGGAGTGGAAGGACTATAATAAAATATTTACTCACAATTATTTTCCATTATATCATCTTAAAAATATTTAGAGAGACTTTATAGTGTTGAAGAAAAAGGAAGAAAAATCTTTCGTAATTTCTGAGTAAAACTTTACAAGGATTTCATAATATTAACTATATTTTTTCATAAAAAATGATAGAAAATTAGATATATTCTTTAGTTGTATAAAACCACACAATTAAAACTCACTCTCTATCCAAGACATAAATATATTTAAATAATTATTTTCATCAAAATAGATGAAAAAAATATCAACCAAAGATATGTGAAAAAGTGGGAATATGAATCATTGAAACTACATCAATGAGACATGTAAATTATGTATGTGTGGAATAAAAGGAAACCAAGTATATGAATGTCTAAGAGACATGAAAAAAAATATATTATTATGAAGGAATGAATAAAACCACCCACGGTTCAATGATTCATCTTTATAGGGTAAGGAACCAATTAAAGTTAGTAAACTAAAACATGGGTCATTAGGCCTAATCAATATCAAGAACCACAAAAGAAAAATTAAAAAAGAGAAATTGTATTTCATCGCTACTGTCGAAGTGGAGCAAGAAATTTAACTTTTACAAGGCACACATCTTATTCACTCATTAATGTAAAATATTTTACATTATTATGGTTCTACTCATTCTATTATATACTAAATGTTTTCTAAAACTATTGAATACAATTCCTAATACCTTTTTATATGGATATATCTAAAAACACATAGTAGTGAAATCATTGAAACCAAAGTGTGTGAATATTCTCCTCTTGGTGTTTGTTGGATGATTCTTCTATATAATCTAATAATAATTCTTTTAGTGGAAATAAATGCTACACTATGCATGGATTGGATCTCATTATGTATATGACACATGAATTATTATTAGAAGGATATATCCTTTAACAATATGAACCATCCTATTCTACTTTAAAAAGGAAACTAATATCATGAATCTCATTTTGAAAATCCATCAATTGTGTGGGTTGTGATACCATCAGAAAATTAATATATATCCCAAATGGTTTCTTTGAAGGAAATCATTGAATTTATGAAATTTCCGATTTTATGGGAGTACAATGATTTTTTTTTGATGAGTTACCTAGACTTCCCCCAGATTGTGAGGTTGAGTTCCCAATAGATCATATACCCAGAGCCAATCCTATCTGAAAACTCCCATAAAGGATGACAATGATGAAACTAGAGGAGTTAAAGAAACCATTTCTAGAGAACATGGACAATGGGTTCTTATGCCCAAGTGTATCACCATGGGGTGTACAAGTTATTTTAATAGATAAATAGGATGGATGAAAGTGGATGTGTATTGATTTTAGGGATATATATAAGATCACTATAAAGAAAAGGTATCGAATTCTATGGATTGATGACTTGATTAATCAACTATAAATATTTCAGTAACTCTCAACAGTGGATCTTCACTCTAGAAACCATGAACTGAAGGTGAATAAAGAAGATATTCTAAAGATCTATTTCCATACAATGTATGGGAACTATGATTTACTAGTAATTACCTCTAGAGTTTCTAGTCCCTTAATATATTCATGCATATGATTAATAAAGTCTTTATAAACCTGCTTGAAATTCTTCTGGTCGTTTTTATCCATGATATTCTCATCTAATATAAGAAAAAGGAGGAACATGAAAATTATCTAAGGTTAGTCAGGTGAAATTAATAAAGGAGAAACTATATTACATGTTCTGAATGTGTGAAATTTGGATCCGAATGGTTACATTATTTGGGAATGTTATCACAACTGATGTAATTTCCAGAGACTCTTCAAAAATGTAAATTGGAGAATGGACCAGACCCACTATTTCCATGGGAATCCATAGTTTTCATAGATTATTATGGTACAGCCAATGATTTGTAAAACATTTATAATAATTTACTATATTGTTAACTAATTTAGCATTTATAATAATAATAATGCACTTCTAGATGGATTTATGTGAGGAAATAATTAAGGTGCTCAAGAAGAGGGAAATCACTATATTTATACTCCCATTTCCATCATGTGGAGAAAGTCTATTGATATATATTGATTCTTACAATAATGTATTGGGTTGTTTACTCTTACATAGAGATAAAGTGATATCCTAATCATGAAGAGAGTTTAATATCCCAGAGCTTAAATTCATGATGCATGATCTTGAGATATTAGCTGTGATATTTTCAATGAAAATTTTGATGCACTATATCTGTGGTGAGAAGGGTGACCTATATAAAAATTAAAAGATCCTTAAGTATATATTCACATAAAAGGTGTTAAAAATTGATCAAATAGTATGGTTAGGTATAATCAAGGATTATTACTAATATATTCATTACCATATGGGAATGGAGAACAATGTATATGATGAACATTGTAGTTAAGAACCAAACGTATTATTTATAATGAAAATTGATAAAGAACATACCTTCATTAATATAAAGAGTATGGATTTCGAAATCGTAATGGTAGGGAATACATACTACCTTTCCTAAATGATTCCATAACCATCTATCCACGTAAAGATACATGAGTTCCACATCGATGATGATGGTTCGATTTGGGAATGAATGTTTCTTTGTGTGACTTCATATCATGAGATAATGAAAGTGAAATTGGATAATTTACATATCTTACCTTTCTCTACCATTCCTATAAGTAACAAGATGTGCAATGATCTATGTTATCTCTCCATATGGGACTATATGAATAAAAGTATTGTGGAGTGACCCTAAATATGTTTGGTGTTTCATCAAGTTTTATTCAATGTGAAATAAATCCAAATGGATGTGAAAAAAATATCCTATACCCACATTAAAAAGGGATAATATTACTATGAGCTTTATCATTGTTCTCTGAAATTCATCAATAGGAAGCAATGTGATATTGGTTGGGGTGGATTAACTCTCCAAGATATCCAAATTCATTTCAATTCAGTGAGATTTTTTACTTGAACAAATTTCTAGGATATATGTGAAAGAATTTTTAAGGATTCACGAGGTTCCACATTCATCCTTATACGATCATCATCCATGGATTATATATAAATTATATATTATTATAAAACCTTAATTGAATTTTTAATTTATTTTCATCCTTACTTATCACCCCTAAACTGTTGGCCAATATAAAATGACTATTCAGATACTCGATGACATGATATGGTCATAATTAATGTAATTAAATGGAGGATGGGATTAACATATCTAATTAATTGACTTTTCATATAAAATTGTTTCCAATCGGGTATTCAAATGTCTCCATGTGAAGCGATACATGGTAAGTTATTTAGAACTTCAACTTGTTGGGATGATGTTGGTGAATGAAATCTAGATGGAATTTATCTTATAAAAGAGAGGATCAATAATGTTTCCTTCATTCGATAACCTATAAAATAATCTCTAAGTAAATAAGAGGCATGTGTTGACAACTGTTAGAAAATCATGGAGTTTTATGTTGGAGAAATTTTTTTACTTCTTAGGTCACAATGGATTAGATTCATTCAATTTGGAAAGAAATGCATGTTCCGTCTACAGTACATTCGCCCCTTTCATATCCTTGAATGCATAATATCAATTGGATATCAGCTTGCACCTCCCCCAACCACGTCTTCAGTGCATCATTCATTCCATGAATCTCTTATGAGGAGGTACATAAAATATCCCTCATAAGTAATGAACTTAAAAGTTTTATAGTTGGAAAATGACCTCTATTATGAGGATAATATGATGATTTTATTTGTTGTCAACAGTTTTCAATGCTGGTCAAAACAAAAAAAAAGAGATGAAGGACTCCAAAGTTAATAGAGATCAGCTGAAGTGAGGATTCCTGGAGAATTGTTATGAAATCATAGCATTTAATGTCATGCTGGGGAAATTCTCCATGCTGTAAAATAATACGATTGATGAACTGATCCTAAGTTCAAAGAACTTGTGTCCAAGGTGACACATTGTTTACAAAAATGATGAATGAAAAGGTATCATCCATCTGAGGATGATTGTAGAAGAATGAGGAGTTAAAGAAGACCATGCAATTCTTCACGATTGCATGAGAACCATGTAAGATCTTACTTGTAGAAAAGGATAGTATGATTTGAATAAAGTAGAGAATGATGGATGAAGAAGAAGAGAGAGTGTAGAAGGGCTTGGCATTCTAAGAAGGTCATGAATTACACATTGCCTTGAAATCAGATGATTGTTGCACTGTTCATAATGTTCCAAATACATGTATCAAAGGTGATACATTTTCTACAACATTGAAGGTATTTGAAGAAGCTTCAAGGCTCCACTTTTGGATGAAGAGAGATGATTGGAGTTCTTTGGAATTAACACTCCAAAAGACATCGAGGATTTACAGTGAGGATGAAGAAGTGCTTTGGAATTCATATTCCAAAAAGAATAGACAAAACCAGATGATGATTTGCTGATATGTATTTCTCAAATATAATTAGTCAAGAGAACTTGTGATGCAAGCCTTATGACGGAAAGGGGGAGAAATAATGATGCCAGTCATATACACCTTTGATTGGAAGGAGTGATGCTGCTGGAAGACAGGGAAGTTTCTGTACTTCCAATTATAAATCTGATGATGCTAGATCTGGTCATTCAAAAGATAAATATAACGATAGTAGAATTCATGATAAAAGCATAAGAATGGTTATGGGAAGCGGTGAAGAGAGAAAATGACAAAGCAATGGTCAATCTGGGGGCTGTAGAAAAGCATAGTTTAAGGTGGCGCCGTTTTCCAGTGTTTTCCAAATTTTAGGGCCTGAAAATCGCGAGATGAAGATGTGTTTTTGGAAATTGATGGAGCGTGCAAGATTAAAGACGGTTTAGATTTTTGCATGCAAGGCATGATTCAAGGTTAGAACCTCGAAAAATGACAAAGGCAAGGAGTGCACAGAAATTTAGGAAAGTTGCGTGCAAAATTAAAGTGTTGCGCGCAATATATGTGGGTTGCACTAAATATTTGCAGGAGGTGTGAAATTTCAGCGGGATGCATGGAAAAATGAAGGCCGCACGAAATAGTAGTGGGATTCTAGAAAAATCAGTGGGATGCACGAAAAGTAGAGTGGTACGCAAAATAGAGGAATGAAGTTTTCGCGCAATAGGTGTTTTGAGATCAGAAGTTCAAAAATGGGAAATGGCATGAGATGCGGGAAATATTGGATCATTTCCCGAAATGTGATGTTGCCGGATATATTTTTTACCAGCATGAAAAGAGTTTTATGAGCAGATTAGTGGTTTGTGCACCGGGTCAAAAAATGCCTATAAATATGAGGCTAACCATTCTCATTTGTTAAGACTCGACACTTAGACAAATCTCGAGCTTTGACGCGTGGAAAAATTGAAGTAAAGAGTATCGCGTGAAAAGAAGAAATGGTGCGCAAAAAAGGAAGTGTTGCACGAAAAAGGGAATTTCTGCGTGAAAAAGAAGAGTTGCACGAAAAGGATTTTTTGCTCCAAGAGGTGTTTTTACGCACAAGGTTTAAATTTTACGTGCGAGACACCTAGAAGGGTGCGCGAAAAATTTGGGGGTCCCGCAGGCATTCGATTGGTGCATAACACCCTCAAAGCATCTTTGCGAAGAAGAAAGAACTGTGAAACATTCGATTTTACAAAGAGAAGTTGAACCACACTCACACAACTGGTGTTCGTCACCCTCGTTGTACTTTGCAAAGTAAATAAGAACTAGACATGAAATCAAACTCACATCTGCACAAAAGAAGAAGGTAGTATACTGACCCACTTACGTGCTGGTATTGAGAACTGAAGAAAGAGATTAAGACACTGTAGTACCATTCCATATTCTGCTGTGTCAGTGAAAAATGATAGAAGAAGCATAATAACAGAGTATTCCCAATTTGTATACTGAAAATTGTTCAGAGAAGTTAAATTTAGATGATGCCAAGTGAACCGATCATCACTGCATGATTAATCACATTGGTATATGTGATTCTTGCTAAGAAATAAGAAAACGTTTAAGTGCATTTTTTCATTGCATTGAAGAAGAAGAAGAAGTCCAAGTGCATCTAGTTCTGCACTAGTGAAGAAGAGAAGAAGAAGACAATAATTGCTTGACTACTGCTTTGCAAGTAATCAAGTGAAGAGAACTAAATAAGACCAAGAGCATAATCTACCTTTTAAAGAAGGAAGATGACTGTCTCCATAGGCAGTATAAAGAACCAGCTAGAGGCTGCAAGTTGGACTAGGCCATCACCAGTCCAGGGAAAAGGATTGTTTTCCACCCCCTCCAAAGTGTAGGGACTCACACAGGCTAGAGGATTGTTTTCCTAGACACTCCATTGTAATTTCATATCACATCATAGGGGAGAATCCATGCACTTTTCATATCCAGGCATGGAAAGGATGTAGCTACTCTTATTGAGTGGATAACCATGTAAAAATATCCTATGAATATTTTTACTGCATTCTATTATTGCATGCGACAGGGAAAAGAGAATAAAATAATCAAGATCCTAACAGGTCACGAGGTACCGAGATAAAAGTTGGAATTGGTTTAAAAAAGTCCCCAACACTGATTCACCCCCCCCCCCCCCTCAGTATTAGGTATATCCCAAACTGGTCCTCTCAATTGATTTCAGAGGGAGGTTCACCTATGTTGGATTCAATACAGTGAAGTCAATCTCTTTTGAAAACATGAGTTCCTTTCCAGAGTCAACAATGAAGAGTATTGTTTGTAAAGATTCATCTATCTCTGAGCAGAAAAATATATCTACCAAGACCATGATTAATAGGAAAAATAAAGAGAAGAGAAAAGTGATGATGAATTCTCTCTCATCTAAAGTAGAGGAAGCATCTGGATCTCCATATCTGGATGACATTCAAGACACACCAGACTTGGAAAGTAATGAGAAGGTGGTTCAAGTCCCCACTAAGAAGATGGACAACCTTCCTACATAAAATGATAAGGAGATATGTGGTAGCACATTTAGAAATTATTCTCATGATGAAAATGCTAGCACAAGTGGTGATGATCAATCTACAACATCTCAAGAAATATCAGTTGAAAGATTAAGAATGATTCTGCATGGTATTCCTAAAGAGAGTGCATCTCTTTTTTGTGGAGTTTTTCAATGCATGTAGGAAAATATCACTCAACTAGATGAAGAAAGTGATGCTTTGGAGAAAGTCTTACAAGAAAAAATTGTCGAATGTTTAAATCTCTCCAGAAAGGTTGGATATTTTGAAACAACAAAGAGGGGATTTGAAGAAAGTTCTTCAAAGTGGTTCAAAGATGTTGAAGAGAAAGAGAGAGTCAACAAGACTCTAGAAGAGAAGATCAAAGCACATGAAGATGAGATGAAAAAGAGAAATGATGTCAAGGAGATATATTTGGAAGAAAACTCCAAGAAGATCAAAGAACATGACTCTTTGTTACAATACAAAGTAAAGATGCATGAATATGAAGTTGAAATATTAAATAATTCTTGTGAAGAGAAGATGACTATGATTGAAGACCAGGAAGTCATCCTCAATATGAGATGTCTAGAATTGGAAGCTAAGTTTACCAATCTGTAGAAGACACATATTGAGTCTCTACAAAAGAAGGAAACAGTTGCTGTCAGTATTCAATGCTCAATGGAGGATTCTACTATCAAAAGACCTCCAACATGTGATAAGAAGATCATGGCATCACTCATTGATCTATCAAAAACAGCAGAGAAGGTAAATGTATCATTCATACCAACTTATACTAATATCTCTAAAATTTCCTCTACCAAAAGTTCAGGTTGGAAGAAAACTTCTAAACAAGTATGGATGAAGAAGAATAAAAAGGAACCTATTACCATGGCTAGGGTGGAAAAGGAAATAGTGTGGAAGATAAATCCCCACATAAATCATAACATACCAAGAATAAGACTCAACAACCTTATCAAAAAGATGACAAGAAGTCACGGTTTGTTGGTCAATGTTGGTGCTGCAGTATGTTTGGACATTGTGCACTGGATTGTTGGTACAATCCCTTAAATGTAAAAGCATAGAGAAAGCTCATCTAAAGGAATTGAAGTCCAGAGAAGAAGAAGCAACAACCACAAATCCTGAAACATCTGTATACTGCAAACAGATTTGGAATGTTATATAACATTTGTGTTGTATGCAATAGGAGTGGTCATATGAATGGTTCATGTTCCTATAAGAAAAGAAGACCACAAAATCTGTGCAAGAATGAACAAGCATCCTTGGGAAGAAATCAGACGAATAATGTGAAAACCAATTCTCCCAAGAAGATTCCAAGAAGGAAATATGAGAAGTCCTTGGATTCTAAATCCAAAAAGGAGAGGGGTGGTGCATCCAAAAGAAATACTAAGAAAGAAGCCTCTTAGTAGAATCCTTGTAGAAGGTCCAATTTTAATGCCTCAATTCGTAATGATATATTGGTGGTTTGGCCAGAAGATTTGGACAGAATGAGGAAAATAGAAGATGCCATGTTAAGAATTGTGTTAAAAAAATAAGATTTTGCATGAAGACAAAGAAGTTCTGTTTGTGAGGTGCATCAAGGCTGGTCATACTGTCAGAAAGTGCTTTGAATTTATTCTACCCCAACAAGAATTCATTAATAAGATGAAAGGTGCACCGGTAGATTATAGTGTCTGGAAAGATTTTGAAGAAAGAAGATTCACACACAAAGAGATAGAAGAATAATTGAGATCCACACATCCACATTCAAAATTAAAAATAAAATGTAAAAGTGTGAGGAGTGGATAAAATGGAGCACCTTGTTTGAGAAAATCATCTCAGCCTTCTTGCTCAAATTAAAGAAGCATGGATGATCCACATTATTCCCTTAAATCTTTCTGTATTGTATTTTTTCTGATAATACAGGAAATTGAAGGTGAAGAAAGATATCAGGGGGAGAACCTGAGATTCAGTGATGGGAAGTGTTCCCTTGAGGGGGGGAGACTTGAGTAAGTTTCCAGAGTCATTATCTCAATAAGTATCAACTTCTGTTGGTACAAAATTCTACTACTCTGATGATTGTATGAAGATCACATCATTGGAAATGGTATGTTATTTCTAAATTTCTCATCCTTGGTTACTCAAAATAACGTTCATTCTACAAAGGGGGAGTAATAAAGATAATCAATGACATTAGAAGAGTGAGAGTGTCTCAAGGCCACTTATCTTGGCAATTTCACTTAAAAGTTTTTGATCTGTTTATTGAAGTGAGTGCAGGAATTTCAGGTTGATTATTTCTTATCACATTTAATATATTAGGCCTAGAATGAAAGTGTAAAACCCTTGAAGACAAGTGTATGAGTTGTCATCTCATGTGGTGGAATATTCAGTGGGTAATGGATAGCTTTGTTGTCTAAATCAAATCCTCTTTTTTTCTACACTAAGCATTACTTAAGTAGACGTAGAGTGAAATGATTTATGGCACATTTCTTTAGTATCGAATGATACCCTCTCTACCATGAATGTTGTATTTCTTGCCAATAAGGGGGAGATAAATGAAATGAATGTCTATGGGAGATAAATAAGTTTAGGGGATAGATAAGATTCTTATTTTGACATTGACAAATTCAATTGAGGAGACTTTAAGGTTTTGACAACAAAATACAACGGGGGTGATTGTTGGGACCACTTTGTGCATGAAGATTGTATTTGTTGTAAATAGTTTTCAATGCTGGTCAAAATGATGAAAGAGATGAATGACTCCAAAGTTAATGGAGATTGGCTGAAGTGAGGATGCCTGGAGAATTGTTATGAAATCATAGCATTGAATGTCATGCTAGGGAAATTCTCCATGCTGTAAAATATAACGATTGTTGAACTGATCCTATGTTCAAAGAACTTTTGTCAAAGGTGACACATTGTTTAAAAAAATGAAGAATGTAAAGGTACCATCCATCTGGGGATGATTGAAGAAGAATGAGGAGTTAAAAAAGACCATGCAATGCTTCACGATTGCATGAGAACCATGTAAGAGCTTACTTGTAGAAAAGAATCATATGATTTGAATAAAGTAGAGAATAATGGCTGAAGAAAAAGAGAGAGTGTGGAAGGGCTTGTCATTTTAAGAAGGTCATGAATTACACATTACCTTGATATCAGACGATTTTTGTACTATTCTTAAAGTTCCAAATACATGTATCAAAAGAGATACATTGTCTGCAGTATTGAGGGTATTTGAAGAAGTTTCAAGCCTCCACTTTTGGATGGAGATAGATGATTGGAGTTCTTTTGAATTAACAGTCTAAAAGGAATCGACGATTTACAGTGAGGATGCAGAAGTACTTTGGAATTCATATTCCAAAAATAATGGACAAAACCATACGATGCATTGTTAATATGTATTTCTCAAATAACATAAGTCTGGAGAACATTTAATGGAAGCCTTATGATGGAAAGGGGGAGAAATGATGATGCCAGTCATATACTATTTTGATTGGAAGGAGTGATGCTTCTAGAAGATAGGGAATTTTATGTACTTCCCATTGTAACTCTGACGATGCTAGATCTGGTCTTTCAGAAGATAAATATCACGATAGTAGAATTTTTTATAAAAGCATAAGAATGGTTATGGGAAGTAGTGAAGAGAGAAAAATAAAAATAAATGGACAATCTGGGGGCTGGAGAAAAGCACAGTTTATGGTGGTGCCGTTTTCCAATTTTTTCCATATTTTAGGGCTTGAAAATCAGGAGATGAAGATGTGTTTTTGGAAATAGATAGAGCATGGAAGATTGAATATGGTTTAGATTTTTACATGCAAGGCATGATTCAAGGTCAGAACATAGGCAAGTTGGGCTCAAAAATAATGTGGTGCACGCAATATATGCGATTTGCAAAAAATATTTGCGGGAGACGTGAAATTTTAGCTGGATGCAAAGAAAAATGAAGGTCGCGCGAAATAGTAGCAGGATGCGCGAAAAATCAGAAGGATGCACGAAAAGTGGAGTGGTTCACGAAATAGAGGAATGAAGTATCGTGAAAATGTTTTTTTGAGATCAGAAGTTCGAAAATTGGCAAAGGAATAAGGTGCGTGAAATATTGGAGCATTGCACGAAATGTGAAGTTGCGTGGAATTTTTTTTACATGCATGAAGAGGGTTTTACACATGGATTAGTGGTTTTCACGCCTGGTCAAAAAATGCCTATGAATATGAGGCTAAACCTTCTCATTTGTTAAGACATGACACTTAGACAAATCTCGAGCTATGACGCGTGGAAAAATTGAAGTAAAGAGTATTGAGAGAAAAGAAGAAGTGTTGCACGAGAAAGGAAGTGTTTCGCGAAAAAGTGAAGTTCTACGTGAAAAAGAAGAGTTGTGAGAAAAATATTTTTTCACGCCAAGAAGTTTTTTTATGTGCAAGGTTTGAATTTTACGCTCAATCCTCCTAGAAAGGTGCACAAAAAATTTGGGGGTCCCGCGGGAATTAGATAGGTGAATAACACCCTTGAAGCAGCTTTGTGAAGAAGAAAAACTGTGAACCATTCGGTTTCACAAAGAGAAGTTGAACCGCACTCACAAGACTGGTGTTTATCACCCTCATTGTACTTTGAGAAGTAAAGAAGAACTAGATGTGCAATTGAACTCACATCTGCACAAAGGAAGAAGGTAGTATTCTGACACACTTATGTGCTGGTATTGAGAACTGAAAAAAGAGATTAAGACACTGCAGTACCATTCCATATTCTATCCTGTAAATGAAAAAGGAGAGAAGAAGAATAAAAATAGAGCATGCACAATTTGTATGCTGACAATTGTTCAGGGCAGTTAAATTCAGATGATGCCAACTGAACTGATCTTCACTGCCTGATTAATCACATTGGTATCTGTGATTCTTTCTTTGAATGAAGAAAAAGTTTAAGTGCATTCTGTCATTGCACTGAAGAAGAAGAAGAAGTCCTAGTGCAACTGGTTTTGCACTAGTGAACAAGAAAAGAAGAAGACAAGAATGGCTTGCCTACTGCTTTGCAAGTAATCATGTGAAGAGCACTAAAGAAGACCAAGAGTAGAATATACCTTTTGAAGAAGGATGAAGGCTATCTCTACAGGCAGTATAGAGAACCAACTAGAGGCTCCAAGTCGGACAAGGCCATCACCAGTCCAGGGAAGAGGATTGTTTCCCACCCCCTCAAAAGTATAGGGACTGACACTGGCTAGAGTATTGTTTTGCTAGCCTGTCCATTGTAATTTCATATCACATCATAGTGGAGAATCCATGTAGTGGTCATATTCAGGCATGGTAAGGATGTAGCTACTCTTATTGAGTGGTGAACCTTGTAAAAATATCGTGTGCATATTTTTACTACTTTCTATTATTGCATGAAATAGGGAAAAGAGTATAAGAGAATCAAGATCCTAACAGGTCAAGAGGTACATGGATAAAAGTTGGAATTGGTTTAAAAAATTACCCAACACTGATTCACCCCCCCTCAGTGTTAGGTATATCCCAAACTGGTGCTCTCAATTGGTATCAGAGGGAGGTTCACCTCTATTGTATTCAATACAGTGAAGTCATTATCTTTTGAAAACATGAGTTCTTTTCCTGTTTCTACAATTAAGAGTAGTGTTTGTAAAGATTCATCTATCTCTGAGTAGATAGATATATCAAACAAGAACATAATGAAAAGGAAAAAGAAAGAGAAGAGAAAACTGAAGAAGAATTCCCTCTCATCTAAAGAAGAGGAAGCATTTGGATATCCATATTTGGCTGACATTGAAGACACACCAGAATTGGAAAGTAATGAGAAGTTGGCTCAAGTCCCCACAAAGAAGATGGACAACCTTCCTACCTCTAATGATAAGGAGGTATGTGTTAGTACATTTGGAAATTATTCTCATGATGAAAATGCTGGCACAAGTGGTGATGATCAATCTACAACATCTCATGAAATATCAGTTGATAGATTAATAATGATTTTGCAAGGTATTCTTGAAGAGAGTGTATCTCTTGTTTGTGGAGTATTTCAATGCATGCAGGAAAATATCACTCAATTGGAAGAAGAAACTGATGCTTTGGAGAAAGGCTTACAAGAAAAAAATTTCAAATGTTTAAAGCTCTCCAGACAGGTTGGAGCTATTGCAGCAAAAAATAGGGGATTTGAAGTATGATCTTCAAAGTGGTTCAAAGTTTTTGAAGATAAATAGGGATTCATCAAGACTCTAGAAGATAAGATCCATGCACTTAAAGATGAGCTGAAAAAGAGCAATGATGTCAAGGAGATATATTTAGAAGAAAACTACAAGAAGATCAAATGTAACACCCCGACCCCAGCTTCCCAGAGTCGGTGCATTACTTCGTAACATTGGCATGATCACAAAGGATCAAGTCTCGAAAGACCGATTAGTTTAGTAGCCTTGGAAACACTAGATACATTCATAAATGTTACATTACATCATAAAGTGAAAAACTAATAACAAAGTCTTCATAGTCCACACTCATATCCTCTTCCGACTATCCCTGCAGGTCATTCATAAAATACTTCTTCGCATCCTGGAAAATATTAAAACATTGAAAGGGGTGATCTCAGATGCTCAATAAGGATAACAATATTGCGGAAGCTTTCATAAATAAACATAAAAATTTAAGGCAATGTATAACTAAAACAAAAGCATTTTAAACTTGAACATAAACATAATATGGCAAAAGTAAAATGTGATAATGCAATTCACTTATTCACATGGATATTCTACTGGTCGAATAATCACATGCAATATCAATAACCACTTTAATAATGAGGGAATGTATAATGCCAGACATTCTGAAACATTTTGTCAAGGCCTCGACAAAGATGTCTAAAATGATTAAGGCCTCGGCCAAAACCATAAATCAAATTGGGAAAGGGCCTCGGCCAATTCCACATCTAGTTGTCTCATGAGACCTACCGATGCATCGAGGAGCTATAGCGGGCTCCACCCGTCACTTATTAAGTCCAATACATTCCTCATATGAATAGGTTTAAACATATCAAAAACCATAACATAATCGTATCACATAAAACATGCATAAAGGAAACATAACATTTTCACATTTCAATCACAAGATATCAATACAACACATTGATATAATAAAAATTCTTTCAAAACCATTTTCAATACCAAAATAAAATAAAGTTAAAACTTTGTATTTATTTTTCATTAAAAAAATGATGGCTTGTAGAGGAAGCCGAAACTCAAATATTGGTCATGGCGGCGGAGAAGTTGTTGTCGCCGCATATGTACGGAAATAAAAACATTCCCTTTTGTCGTTTATCAAAACTCTTCATATAAAAAGATTCCTTTTGAATAAACGTAAAAATCAAAGGGGTTTATACACCGTATAAAAGAAAGTTGTGTATAAAACCAAATATGTCTCAATGAAAGGGGATTGAGACGAAGTCCTTAAAAACATCATTTTTTAAATAAAGTACATATATAATGTGTATTCACCATAATTACACATAAATAATGTAAAAATACAAGACAAGACATCATAATATCGTGACATAATTTTAAAGTAGGAGATTAACCCAAAGAATAGAAATTGGGTTAAGAAGTTCCCTTACCTCATGTCTGACTTGACTCAACTGTTCTTTAACCTCCTGAATAATAAACTAGAGTTAATATATACCTTATTAAGAACCATTTTCAATTTCATTATCCTTTTTATATCACTTATTACAATGATATGAACATTATGTAATTATTTAAGTTAATAACGGTCGTTTTGTCGATCTTTGGTACTTGAGTCAACAATAAACTTCTTATAATTACAAGTTGTTTATGTGTTATAATATCCATTATCTACAGAATTATATTCATGATTTATATGTCATATATATCATATATATCCAGTATATACATTCATTCATAATATTACGTAACATTTAGAGGTAAGTAATGAAATGCACCGTTCATGGAGACGGTAAGTCGTACGTACGCATGAACGCTACTTTCATTTCTATTTCATATTTAATGGAATGAAATCATAATTATATAAAGGTATAATATAATTCCAGTATAATATAGTGTATAATACCATTTACTCCATCCTTTATACATCCCACATATGGCATTAACGATTCAAATCACTTTAAGGGGGCGGTAGTACGCACTTCCTAAAATGAAATTATCGTGTTTACCCATAAGGGAAATCATATAGTATGCCATAAATGAGAAATAAAGAAGAATAATTAAAACATAAACATATTATATATCATATAAAAATATAGTAACGTCTTAATGGACACCTTTGAAGGTGTTATATGAGTGTTGAACAATCATCGTTTCGTGAGGCAGAAATTCACCATCCACAGAAACCGTATGTTCTTTAACCATTAGATGTAGGTGTGTGTAAGTGTATCTCGAATAATTATTATAAAAACATCCTAGTATATTGATTATACTGGGTTTTTTACAAAATAAATGAATAAAAAGAGTTTAGGGGGTTGGAGAAGAAAAATAAAACAAAACAACATTAGAGAAGACATTACCTCAAAATCGGGTAACTCTTTTTGATTTGAGCCAAAGGCTTCCTTGGGAAGAGTTTTTCCCAATGTGAGGCTTCTAGGAGTAAGAGTGAGAAGTTGGGAGAGTATTTGGGAATAGGATGTCCAATCCAAATGGCTTGAAAGTGTGAATGAGGTGGTAGAGGTGGGGGCCTTTTATAAGAGGAGAGGAGGGGCACTTTTGGAAAGTAAGGAACGTTTACATTATTATACAATGCTTTTCGGATTCTAAAGGTCCCAAACTTATATAATTCGTGGATAAGGTTATAAGGGTTCTAAATATACCCATACAATAGTCTTTGGACAAGTGTATGCCATGTATTGTATATTATCTTTTCATTTTATTAAAATCGTTAAATAATGTGGTCATCACTGCATCGTAATGATGTCATATATAATTTAATTTATTTAATCTATAAAAATTATAGAAAAATACTATGATGTAGTAAATATTTTTATCTTTCCAATGACTATTTATAGTCAAAAATATGACTTGTATAACTCCATGTAAAAAATGTTTTAGTAAAACATTTCATGTTTGTGTCATTTTTTACTTTAACATTAAATAAAAGGTATTTATGTCATTTTCCAACTAAAGTGGCTCCATGGTGTCCCCAAGTTGACCCATGGATTTTATTGGTCGGCCATGGAACATCCAATGATGGTAGGACATGTGTCAAGTTCATCTCATATTATTAAAACATTATTTTTACCTTAAACTACACTAATTACCTCTAATCGCGATTAAGAACTTAAAAGTTACTATTCACCAAAAATTATTTTAATCTCATTGAACCACATTTTACTTCTTAATGACAACCATGTATGTCGGATTTTTGAAAATCAAACCACAGAGGTGGTAATATTTCATTTAAATGAAAAATCAGTTATTTAACTACCACTTAGTGGTTTCACTATTCATCAAAAATTGACGTTTTTCAGAACAATGCCAAAATTTCACCCTAAGCTATAATTGATATTCCGATTTCAAAAATGATGTCTATTTTAAAAAATTCCAAAAATATAAGTTGCATTAATTTATTTTATAATTAATTCCCGCTGTCACAACAAATAGCGTGTTTTTAAGAAACAATTTATATCAAAATATTGGCAATTGTTTATGTCCAATTTCAATGTTAAATTAATTCTAATGACCACAATTGAATAAAATGGTAAAAATATATTCTAATTATACTTTAAAACCACTAAATAGTATAATTTATCACTATAAATTATTTTTATTAAAAAAGTTGTTTTTAAGTATTTTTCACTATTCATAAAAAATTAGAAGTTCTCAGAAAAATATCAAAAATTCAACATAGGCTAATTTCGATATTCCGAATCCAAAAATGAAGTCCATTTTGAAATATAAAATTTCTATAATTTTAAAAAGTGGTTATTACTATTCATAACGTCTACTATGATTAGTCGCGGTGTTTTAGAACTCAAAGTTGTGTACAATGCAAGCTATTGCATTATTGAATGAGAAGCGTATTGTGGGAGCTCAGGGTGTTACATTCTCCCCTCCTTCAATAAATTGCGTCCTAGCAATTTGAAATTTTTCTTGGAAAATAAAAGGTTGAAAATAGAAAATAGCTTTGTGGAAAACCCACTTCGGAAATAAGATTAATAAAATTTAGCCTTAATAAGTGGGAAAGGGAAATGAAAAGGTCACCACCCAATTATGATCTCGATTTGGAGAACATTGGTGGAAATTAGAGATATATAATTGGAGGAAAAAGGTAAATATTTGTAGGGAGTGATTGAGGTCATCAATCACAATCAACTGTCAAATTGAGGGCCTCAAAGCCTTCAATCTATGTTGATTTAAAATATCATCAGTTCAACAAGACATATGGTATTAGGATAACGCATTTTTTTGTTTTAATATCCCTTTACTAAAGTTTAAGAATTAATTTATTCATTGAATAAGAGATAGGTATATATATATTTATGCTTGACAATTAGAGTTTCAACCTTCAACTCATCTTTCACTCAAAAAGATAATAGAACTCAAAAATATTATACCTATCCTAATTGTATAAGGTTCCAAATGTTAACACATACCACTTAGATTAGTAAAATTATTTTGTAATAAACAGGGACTTCCTGTAGGCTAGTGGTAGGAAATAATGGTCTGTCGCACTATGGTTGTGGGTTCGATTCCTGCAGCTTTGTCCGACGCGACGGGTTATGCCCCACCCTACAGGTTGTCCTTTTCCTAAAACTATAGTATTATAATATTCCAAAAATAATCTTCATAAATTTTTTAACCTTAAACAATACTATCCAAAGATCAACTTAATCCACTCCAACCTTTATAGTTATCCAAAATACCTCTGTCCAGACTTTCTCTAAAAGGTCTCTTAATTCCAAAATCAATTTACCAGATTCCCCAAACAAAGTAAAGTTTCTCTTATTGTCACATACTAAAAATATAATTACCTTCATCATATTAAATACTTAATGAAAACAACATGTACTGAAGTACAATCCTTATATATATATCACATTATTCTAATAACCAGAAAATAGTCCATGTGTCCAAAAGCATCAATACATTAATTATTCTACTTCAACTGTAGTCACAACATAAGATTGTCCTTGATCCCTTGGCCTTTTCTGAGGTAAGTTTCCCTGACGCTTAGGAAATTCATTTGCATAATGCCCCATTTCCCTACAATTGTAGAATTCAACATTGATAGCCTCTTTCTTTCCCTTGCAATCACGCGCCTGGTGACCTTTTTCCCCACATTTATAACAAACTCCCATTCCTTTTAGGCAAGTACCAGGGTGATTCTTCCCACAATTATCACATAATGGAAAATACTTCTTTCCCTTTTTCAATTTATCTGTCTCTTGTTCCACCATTCTCTTCTTCTCTTGCTTTACATTGTTGTCATAAGACTTAGATAATTCCTTTTCTGTCTTGATAGAACACGAGACAATATCTTCGTATGACGAGATGGTTTGTGAGACTAATGCTCAACGGAGAAATGGTTTTAACCCATCAAAGAAATGATCAATATTACTTCTTGGGTTACGTATATAATCTGCAGCATGCCTCGCTAACCTTGTAAAGTTGGCCTCATACTTTGCGACATTCTCATCCTCCTTTTGTCTCAGACTCAAAAATTGTCTTTCCATATCTGCTCGATGGTCACGAGGATGGTATTTTTCTAGGAAAAGCTCTTTGAAATCCCTCCATTACATATTCGATACGTCATCATCTTCCTTTGTGATTTGAATCAGCGACCACCACTGATCAACATCTCCAGTGAGGCGGTAAACTGCCATGATAACCTTCTCCCTTTCGCTACTCCCCAAGGCGTGGAATATTTTCTCTAAGGTGTTTATCCATTTCTCAGCTACTAATGGATTTGTACCCCCATTAAATGTTGGTGGTTGTTGCCTTATGAAGCGGTCTAACATTGATCCTCCACGTTTCGGATCAGGGTGCTCCATACGAGTAAGGTTATTATTCATAACCTGAGTGAGTTGTCCCAGTATGGTAATAAGTTGATCAGCACCACTTGTATCTCCATCTCCACAATAATTATCTTGAGCAGGAGGGAAATCCCTACACGGAGTGCATGCGTTGATACGGTTTCCATTCCTTCCACTAGGCGCCATTTCTAAACAATGGCATAAACTATATTAGTTTATGAATCAAAATACATAATTACATACTTGTAAGATACTTAACATAAATTGAACTATTTATGGGTATAATCCATAAAAATGTTTTCATTGAGGAAATATATACTCATAACCCTTCATAGTGGTTTGTAAAGAAAATGAGAATTATCCTAAGCATATCCCCCGGGGGTGTCGTAACCAAGAGTGCAGCAAGGCCCGTTGTCGTGCACCAGTTCCCGTTCGAGTCTAGCTCAAAGAGGTGTTTTCGGGTTTTACCCCTAGGTACATCTGTGCCAGAGCTGCCTCTACCTGCTCGTATCCAGACAGGGATGTATTGCTCGGAAAACTCACAACATCTCTACAATACCAAAATTCTAGGAAGTTCTTCTATACTAATCCTCAAAGTCTATTTTCAGGCTATGTGCTATAATAAGAGTTTATCTAAATCTAGCATCCAAGGTAAGTACTAAACTACCTCTGATACCAACTGTAACACCCTGACCGAAGCTTCCCAGAGTCGGTGCATTACTTCATAACATTGGCATGATCACAAAGGATCAAGTCTCGAAAGACCGATTAGTTTAGTATCCTTGGAAACACTAGATACAGTCATAAATGTTACATTACATCATAAAGTGAAAAACTAATAACAAAGTCTTCATAGTTCACACTCATATCCTCTTCTGACTATCCCTGCAGGTCATTCATAAAATACTTCTTCACATCCTGGATAATATTAAAACATTGAAAGGGGTGAGCTCAGATGCTCAGTAAGGATAACAATATTGCGAAAGCTTTCATAAATAAACATAAAAATTTAAGGCAATGTATAACTAAAACAAAAGACTTTTAAACTTGAACATCAACATAATATGGAAAAAGTAAAATGATATAATTCCATTCACTTCTTCACATGGATATTCTACTGGTCGAATAATCACATGCAATATCAATAACCACTTTCATAATGAGGGAATGTATAATGCTAGACATTCTGAAACATTTTGTCAAGGCCTCGGCCAAGACGTCTAAAATGATTAAGGCCTCGGCCAAAACCATAAATCAAATTGGGAAAGGGCCTCGGCCAATTCCACGTCTTGTTTTCTCATGAGACCTACCGATGAATCGAGGAGCTATAGCGAGCTCCACCTGTCACT
Organism: Viscum album; assembly: GCA_963277665.1. NCBI lineage: Eukaryota > Viridiplantae > Streptophyta > Magnoliopsida > Santalales > Viscaceae > Viscum > Viscum album. The sequence continues at coordinate 973,236,415 of OY728151.1, read as the reverse complement.
TATTAAGTCCAATACATTTCTCATATGAATAGGTTTAAACATATCACAAACCATAACATAATCGTATCACATAAAACATGCATAAAGGAAACATAACATTTACACATCTCAATCACAAGATATAAATACAACACATTGATATAATAAAAATGCTTTCAAACCATTTTCAATACCAAAATAAAAGAAAGTTGAAACTTTGTATTTATTTTTCATTAAAAAAAATGATGGCTTGTAGAGGAAGCCGAAACTCAAATAATGGTCACGATGGCGGAAAAGTCATTGTAGCCGCATAAGTACGGAAAGAAAAACATTCTATTTTGTCTTTTATCAAAATGCTTCGTATAAAATGATTTCTTTTGAATAAACGTAAAAGTCAAAGGGGTTTATACACCGTATAAAAGAAAGTTGTGTATAAAACCAAATATGCCTCGATGAAAGGGGATTGAGACGAAGTCCTTAAAAAGATCATTTTTTTAAATAAAGTACATCTATAATGTGTATTCACCATAAGTACACATAAATAATTTAAAAATACAAGATAGGACATAATAATATCATGACATAATTTGAAAGAAGGAGATTAACCCAAAGAATAGAAATTGGGTTAAGAAGTTCCCTTACCTCGTGTCTGACTTGACTCAACCATTCTTTAACCTCCTGAATAATAAACTAGAGTTAATATATACCTTATTAAGAACCATTTTCAATTTCATTATCCTTTTTATATCACTTATTACAGTGGTATGAACATTATGTAATTATTTAAGTTAATAACGGTCGTTTTGTCGATCTTTGGTACTTGAGTGAACAATAAACTTCTTATAATTACAAGTTGTTTATGTGGTAGAATATCCATTATCTCCAGAATTATATTCATGATTTAGATCTCATATATATCATATATATCCAGTATATACATTCATTTATAATATTACGTAACATTTAGAGGTAAGAAATGAAATGCACCATTCATGGAGATGGTAATCCGTACGTACGCATGAATGCTACTTTCATTTCTATTTCATAATTAATGGAATGAAATCATAATTATATAAAGGTATAATATAATTCCAGTATAATATAGTGTATAATAACATTTACTATATCCTTTATACATCCCACATATGGCATTAACGATTCAAATCACTTTAAGGGGGCGGTAGTCCGCACTTCCAAAAATGAAATTATCACGTTTACCCATAATGGAAATCATAAAGTATGCCATAAATGAGAAATAAATAAGCATAAGTAAAACATAAACATATTATATATCATATATAAATATAGTGAAATCTTAATGGCCACCTTTGAAGGTGTTATATGAGTGTCGAACAATCATCGTTTCGTGAGGCAGAAATTCGCCATCCACAGAAACCGTATGTTATTTAACCATTAGATGTAGGTGTGTGAAAGTGTAGCTCGAATACTTATTATTAGAAAATCCTAGTATATTTAGGATACTGGTTTTTTTACAAAATAAATGAATAAAAAGAGTTTAGGGGGTTGGAGAAGAAAAATAAAACAAAACAACATTAGAGAAGACATTACCTTAAAATCGGGTAACTCTTTTTGATTTGAGCCAAAGGCTTCCTTGGGAAGAGTTATACCCAATGTGAGGCTTCTAAGAGTAAGAGGGGGAATTTGGGAGAGTATTTGGGCAGAGGTTGGCCGAGGAAAATGGCTTGAAAGTGTGAATGAGGTGGTAGAGGTGGGGGACTTTTATAAGAGGAGAGGAGGGGCACTCTTGGAAAGTAAGGAAATTTTACATTATTATACAACGCTTTTCGGATTCTAAAGGTCCCACACTTATATAATTCGTGTCTAAGGTGATAAGGGTTCGAAATATATCCATCCAATAGTCTTTGGACAAGTTTAAGCCTTGGATTGTACATTATCTTTTCATTTTATTAAAACCGTTAAATAATGAGGTCATCGCTGCATCATAATGATGTCATAAATAATTTAATTTATTTAATGTCTAAAATTATAAAAAAATTACTATGATGTAGGAAATCTTTTTATCTTTCCAATGACTATTTATAGTCAAACATATGACTTGTATAACCCCATGTAAAAATTGTTTTAGTAAAACATTTCATGTTTGTGTCATTTTTTACTTTAACATTAAATAAAAGGTATTTATGTCATTTTCCAACTAAAGAGGCTCCATGGGGTCCCCAAGTTGACCCATGGATTTTATTGGTCGGCCATGGCACATCCAATGAGGGAAGGACATGTTTCAAGATCATCTCATATTATTAAAACATTATTTTTACCTTAAACTACACTAATTACCTCTAATCACGATTAAGAACTTAAAAATTACTATTCACCAAAAATTATTTTAATATCATTGAACCACATTTTACATCTTAATGAAAAACATGTATGTCGGATTTTTCAAAATAAAATCATAGAGGTGGTAATATTTTATTTAAATGAAAAATCAGTTATTTAACTACTGCTTAGTGGTTTCACTATTCATCAAAAATTGAAGTTTTTCAGAACAACGCCTAAATTTCACCCTAAACTATAATTGATATTCCGATTTAAAAAATGTTGCCGATTTTAAAAAATTCCAAAAATATAAGTTGCATTAATTTATTTTATAATTAATTCCCGCTGTCACAACAAATTGCGTGTTTTTAAGAAACAATTTATATCAAAAGATTGGCAATTGTTTATGTCCAATTTCAATGTTAAATTAATTATAATGACCACCATTGGATAAAATGGTAAAAAGATATTCTAATTATACTTTAAAACCACTAAATAGTATAATTTATCACTATAAATTATTTTGATTAAAAAAGTTGTTTTTAATTATTTTTCACTATTCATAAAAAATTAGAAGTTCTCAGAAAAATACAAAAAATTCAACATAGGATAATTTCGATATTCCGAATCCAAAAATGAAGTCCATTTTGAAATATAAAATTTCTATAATTTTAAAAAGTGGTTATTATTATTCATAACAGCTACTATGATTAGTCGCGGTGTTTTAGAACTCGAAGTTGCGTACAATGAAAGCTATTGCATTATTGAATGAGAAGCGTATTGTGGAAGCTCGGGGTGTTGCATCAAAGAATTTGACTCTTTGTTACAATAAAAAGTAAGAATGCATGAAGATGAAGTTGAAAGATTAAATAATGCTTGTGAAGATAAGATGAATATGATTGAAGGCCATGATGTCATCCTCAATATGAGATCTCTAGAATTGGAAGCTGAGATTACCAATCTTGAGAAGAATCATATTGAGTCTCTTCAAAAGAAGGAAATAGTTTCTGTCATTATTCAATGCTCAATGGAGGATTCTACGTTAGAAATACCTCCAATATGTGATAAGAAGATCAAGGATTCACTCATTGGTCTATCAAAAGAAGCTGAGAAAGTAAAGGTATCATTCATACAAACTTGTACTAATGTTTCTAAAATTTCCTCTACCAAAAGTGCAGATTGGAAGAAAAATTCTAAACAAGTTTTGATGAAAAAGAATGAAAAGAAACCTATCACCATGGCTAGGGTGGATAGGGGAAATTGTGTGGAAGATATATCCCCACAGAAAGCATAACATACCAAGAAGAAGACTCAACAACCTTATCAAGAAGATGAAAAGAAGTCAAGGTTTTTTGGTCAATGCTGGTGCTGCAATATGTTTGGACATTCTGCACTGGATTGTTGGTAAAATCCCTTAAATGTAAAAAGAAAGAGAAAGCTCATCTCAAGGGGTTGAAATCCATAGAAGAAGAATCAATATCCCAAGATCCAGAAACATCTCTATAAAACAAACATATTTTGAATGTTTGATAACATTCGTGATTTATGAAATAGGAGTGGTCATATAAATGGTTCATGTTCATATAAGATAATAAGACCATAGAAGCCATGCAAGAATGAATAAGAATCCTTGGGAAGAAATCAGACGTATAATGTGAAAATGAATTCTCCCATGAAGATTTCAAGAAGGAAGTATGAAAAGTCCTTGGATTCTAAATCCAAAAAGGTGAAAGGTGGTGCATCCAAAAGAACTAATAAGAATGAAGCCACTCAGAAGAATCCATGTAGAAGATACATTTTTAATGCCTCAATCCCTAATGATATATTGGTGGTTTGGCCAGAAGATTTGGACAGAATGAGGAAAATGGAAGATGCAAATGTTAATAATTGTTTTATAAATAAAAATAAGATTCTGCATGAAGACAAAGAAGTTCTGTGTGTGAGGTTCAACAAGGCTGGTCAAACTGTCAGAAAGTGCATTGAATTTATTCCATCCCAACAAGAATTCATGAAGAGGATGAAAGTTGCACCGGGAGATTTTAGTTTCTGGAAAGCTCTTAAAGAAAGAAGATTCACACACAAAGAGATAGAAGAAGCATTGAGATCCACACAACCACATTCAAAATTAAAAATCAAATATTAATGTGTGATGAGTATAGAAAATGGAGCATCTTTGTTGAGAAAATAACCTCATAGTTCTTGCTCACATTGAAGAAGAATGGAGGATCCACCTTATTTCCTTAAATCTTTGTGTATTGTATTTGTTTTGATAATATAGGGAATTGAAGGTGAAGAAATATCTCAGGGGGAGAAACTGAGATTCAGTGATGAGAAGTTTTCCCTTTAGGGGGGGGGGACACTTGAATAAGTTTCCAGAGTCATTATCTCAATAAGTATCAATTTCAGTCGGTACTAAATTCTACCAATCTGAAGATTGTCTGAAGATCACGTCATTGGAAATGGTATGTTATTTCTAAATTTCTAATCCGTGGTTACTCAAAATAAAGATCATTATACAAAGGGGGATTAATAAAGATAATCACTGACATAAGAAGAGTGAATGTGCCTCAAGGGCACTTATCCTAGAAATTTCACGTGAATGTTTTTGATCTGTTTGTTGAAGTGAGTGCAAGAATTTCAGGTTGATTATTTCTTATCACATTTAATATCTTCGCCATGAATGAAAGTGTAAAACCCTTGAAGACAATTGTATGAGTTCTCATCTCATGTGGTGTCATATTCAGTGGGTAATGGACATCTTTTTTGTCTAAATCAAATCCTCTTATTTTCTACACCGAGAATTGCTCAAGTAGACTTAGATTGAAATGATTGATGGAACATTTCTTTAGTATGGAATGATACCATCTCTACCATGAACATTTTATTTCTTTTCAATAAGGGGGAGATAAATGAAAGGAATGTCTAGGGGAGAGAAATAAGTAAAGGGGAGAGATAAGATTCTCATTTTGACATTGACACATTCATATGAGGAGACATTAAGGTATTGACAAAAAAATACAAAGGGGGATATTGTTGGGACCACTTTGTGTATGAAGATTGTATTTTTTGTCAACAGTTTTCAATGCTAGTCAAAATGAAGAAAGAGATGAAGGACTCCAAAGTTAATGGAGATCGTCTAAAGTGAGGATGCCAGGAGAATTCTTATGAAATCATAGCATTGAATGTCATTCTATGGAAATTCTCCATGATGTAAAATAAGACGATTGTTGAACTGATCCTATATTCAAAGAACATGTGTCAAAGGTGACACATTGTTTACAAAAATGATGAATGAAAAGGTATCATCTATCTGAGGATGATTGAAGAAGAATTAGGAGTTAGAGAAGACCATGCAATGCTTCACGATTGCATGAGAACCATGTTAGAGCTTACTTATAGAAAATAATCATATGATAAGAATAAAGTAGAGAATGATGGATGAAGAAGAAGAGAGTGTGTGGAAGGGCTTGGCGTTCTATGAAGGTCATGAATTACACATTTCCTTTAAATCAGATGATTTTTTCATTATTCTTAAAGTTCCAAATACCTATATCAAAGGTGATACATTGTCGGCAACATTGAAGGCATTTGAAGAAGCTTCAAGCCTCTACTTTTGTATAAAGAGAGAAGATTGGAGTTCTATGGAATTAGCACTCCAAAAGGCATCGAGGATTTACAATGTGGATTTAGAAGTGCTTTGGAATTAATATTCCAAAAAGAATGGACAAAACCAGACGATGCTTTGCTGATATAAATTTCTCAAATATCATTAGTCAGGAGAACTTGTGATGCAAGACTTATGATGGAAAGGGGGAGAAATGATGATGCCTGTCATATACAGTTTTTATTGGAATGAGTGATGCTACTGGAAGAGAGGGAAGTTTATGTACATCCAATTGTAACTCTGACGATGCTAGATCTGGTCTTTCAAAATATAAATATCACGATAGTGTAATTCGTGATAAAAGAATAAGAATGATTATGGGAATCAGTGAAGATAGAAAATGACAAAACAATGGACAACTTGCGGGCTGCAGAAAAGAAAAGTTTAAGGCGGAAAAAGTTTCCTGTGTTTTCCCAATTTTAGGGCCTGAAAATCGCGAGATGAAGATTTGTTTTTGGATTTGGATGGAGCGTGCATGTTTGAAGATGGTTTAGATTTTTTCATGTAAGGCATGATTCAAGGTCAGAACATCAAAAAATGACAAAGGCATGGAGTGTGTAGAAATTTAGGCAAGTTGCGCGCAAAAATAAAGTGGTGCGAGAAATATATGCGAGTTGCGTGAAATATTTTCCGGAGATGAAAAATTTCAGCGGGATATGTAGAAAAATGAAGGCCGCACGAAATTGTAGTGTGATGCGCAAAAAATCAGCGGGATGCGCGAAAAGTAGAGTGGTGCACAAAATGGAGGAATAATGTTTTCACGCAAAAGGTGTTTTGAGATCAAAAGTTTGAAAATTGGAAAAGGAATGATGTGCGCGAAATATCGGAGAATTGTGAAAAATGTGAAGGGGTGTGAATGATTTTTTACACGCATGAAGAGGGTTTTACACGCGGATTAGTGGTTTTCGCGCCGGGTCAAAAAATGCCAATGAATATGAGGCTAACCCTTCTCAATTATTAAGACTCGACACTTAGAAAAATCTCGATCTCTGACGAGTGGAAAAATTGTAGTAAAGAGTATTGTGTGAAAACAAGAAGGGTTGCGCGAAAAAGGATGTGTTGCGCGAAAAAGGGATGTTCTGCGTGAAGAAGAATAGTTGCGCGAAAAGACTTTTTCGTGCCAAGAGGTGTTTTTACGCGCAAGGTTTGAATTTTACGCACAAGCCACCAAGATGGGTGCACAAAAAATTTGGGGGTCCCGAAGGCATTTGATTGGTGCATAATACCCTTGAAGCAGCTTTGTGAAGAAGAAAAAACTGTGAACCATTCGGTTTCACAAAGAGAAGTTGAACCGTACTTACACGACTAGTGTTTATCATCCTCGTTGTACTTTGCAATGTAAAGAAGAACTAGACCTGCAATCAAACTCACATCTGCACAATGGAAGAAGGTAGTATACCGACACAATTACATGCTATTATTGAGAACTGAAGAAAGAAATTAAGACACTATAGTACCATTCCATATTCTACTATGTCAATGAAAAAGGAGAGAAGAAGAATAATAATAGATTATTCCCATTTTGTATGCTGACAATTGTTGAGGGCAGTTAAATTTAGATGATGCCAAGTGAACTGATCTTCACTGCCTGATTAGTCACATTGGTATATTGGATTCTTGCTAAGAAAGAAGAAAAAGAGTAAGTGCATTCTTTCATTGCACTGAAGAAGAAGAAGAAGTCCTAGGGCAGCTGGTTTTTCACTAGTGAAGAAGAAGAGAAGAAGACAAGAATTGATTGCCTACTGGTTTGCAAGTAATCAAATGAAGTGAAATAAAGAAGACCAAGAGAAGAATATTCCTTTTGAAGAAGGAAGAAGACTATCTCCATAGGCAGTATAAATGACCAGCTACAGGCTGCAAGTTGGACTAGGCGATCACCAGTCCAGGGAAGAGGATTGTTTCCCACCCCCTCCAAAGTGCAGGGACTCACAATGGCTAGAGGATTGTTTTCCTCGCCACTCCATTGTAATTTCATATCACATCATAGTGGAGAATCCATGCACTGGTCATATCCAGGCATGGTAGGGACTTAGCTACTCTTATTGAGTGGTGAACCTTGTAAAAATATCATGTGCATATTTTTACTGCTTTGTATTATTGCATGCGACAGGGAAAAGAGAATAAGAGAATCAAGATCCTAACAGGTCAAGAGGTACAGGGATAAAAGTTGGAATTGGTTTAAAAAATTCCCCAACACGGATTCACCCCCCTATCAGTGTTAGGTATATCCCTAACTGGTCCTCTCACCTTTCAGATCCTAGAATGCATAAACTCAATTGGATATCAGATTTCACTTCCCCTAACCACGTCTTCAGTGCATGATTCATTCCATGAATCTCTTATGAGAAGGTACATACAATATCCTTCACAGGTAATGAACTTAAGAGTTTTATAGTTGTAAAATGACCTCTATTATGAGGACAATACGATGTAGATTTTTGATTATAGAAACATTTATCTACATAACAAAAACAATCATATTGTTAATGTAATTTGGAGAAATCAAAAGTATGAAGAGGATACATGGGAAACATAGGAGGAAATGATGGAGAAATGTCCTCACGTGTATTCACCTTAGTATGTAAAATGAATTTTCAATGATGAAATTTCATAAGTGGGGAATAATGTAATGACCCAAAATTTTAACAATGTATTTTTACTTTTTATAAATAGGTCATAAAATAAATATATCACATAGAAAAAACACATTATTCTTGATAAATGATACAATATTCAGCATATAAAATAATAGAAGGCCAAATATTATAGTGTTCCACCAAATAGAAAATAACATAATAATAATAGGAAAATTTGGATCTACTCCAAAAACTAGAAATTCTACACTCACGAACAGAAATTTAAAAATAAAATGTAATGTTTATAATATGACATTCATTATATATATATATATTTCCTTGAGTATAAATATAGGTGAATTAATAATGAATGAAATAGGAGGGAATTATATTATTTATGGAATCTAAATCATTGGAATAGAAATGTGACTACTGGAATAGTAATCTGACTATTTTGAATTTTAATATGACTATTTAAATTTTAACATCACTGATGAAAGTATAAAGTGTAATTCCCCCACCCCATTTACCCAGAGTTGGTGCATTATTTTAATAGATCGGCATGATTACAATGAATCAAGTCCGGAATGAGCTATCAGTTTAGAAGTCTTGAAAAATAGATTACATACAAGAACATTACATTATACTTTAGAAAATAAAACACAACATCAATAATCATTTGATAACACTATTAATCCCCTAGATTAACCATCTTTATCAGCAACAATACACTTCTCGGAATCCTAGGATAATAAAAGTTAATATGGGGGTGAGTAAAGATGCTTAGTAGGGATAATAATATAGCCGAAACATTCATAAATAAGCCTAAACATTTAAGGCAATGTAGAAGACTAAGAAATAAGCCTTTTTAACATAAACATATAAATAATATGGCCAATGTAAATCAAGTAATTCCATTTACTTATTCACATGGATATTCTAATAGTTGAATAATCACATGGAATATCAATATCCAATTTTATAATGATGAAATGAAAAATGCTAGGCTACATAACCACATAGTCAAGGCCTTGTGCCAAGACTACATATAAGATTTTGTCAAGACCTTGTGCCAAGACACTAGTTTGTCTTATGAGACTTACTGATGCATTGAGAACCTATAGCAGGCTCCACCCGTCACTTACTATGTCCAATGCATTTCTCATATTAAAGGGTGAAACATTATCTAAACATTCGTATTAAAACTAGCATACAAAATATCAATACTTTAACCATAAACCATGAATGGTTTAAAAATAGCACATATACAGTCAAACATAACTCATTCAATACAATATGGAATATGGTATTATAATAAATTAACCTCAATCAATAATAATTAAGGATATTGACATTGATGAAAATAATCATTCAAACTATTTGAGAGAAATATTCCCCTTTCTCTTGAAAACACTTAAAAGTATCACTATTTATCAAGAAGCTGCTTAAAATTTATTTTTGAGTCAAAGTGTCACATACCCCATTGGAACTTTTAAAAGGAATTTTAATTTGAAAACATTAATTTCCATATATATAAATCCTTAAAACCATCTTTAAAACATGGACATTTATGAGAATGATTTTGAAGAATAACTTTTTAAAACATTTAAAATGATATTTTAGTTAGAGTTCCTAACCAAATGAAAGAAAATTGAATAAAAATAATTCAGGTAATAAAAACATAATAATTTCATGAGAATAAAGGGATTCATGATATATTTTGTCAAAGTATAGTATATATATAAAACAAAAGTGAATTGGTGCATAACAAGAAATAAGTCTCAATGGAATATATGTTGAGATGAAATCCCTTTTAAAGACTGTATCCTTAGGTTAAGAATAAATCAATGACATAATTATGTGTGAAAAATACAAGTACACTATGTATGATTGGATATTTAGTGTATAACAATCAGATGATATTCAAAAATATTCTTGTAACAACAACACCAATGACTTGGATGTTTAACTCAATGAATGAAAATTGAGTTAAGATTACTCTAATCAAGTTTATATTGATGACGTGAGAATTTATCAATGGAGTGATTATGTGTATAAAAAGAATAACCACAAAAATGGGAGTGGATTTTAGAAAATAGATAAAAAAATAGTGATTTCACACATAATCTTGGAGTAAAATAATCAATGAATATTGCGTAAAACCAAATGAGTGGAAATAGAAATTAGAAATTCCCTTACTAATTCAGTGACTTACGAAACTTACACCCCATGAAAGAAGAATCATACTATGAAGATGAAAATACGTATAAATTAAAGTACATCAAATAAATAATATGATCATGGGCATTACATGCACCACACAAAAGGAAATAGTGGCAATATAGCATTAATCTCACTGAAATAAAAAGTGAGAATAAACACCCTTACCATGTTGTAATCAATCGAGTCGTATGACCAAAAGTTATTAACCTCAAAATGAATCAAATAATACCATGAATATAAATAGAATAATGATAATATATATCATATATAAGTTCACAATACACCACATGCAAAAAATAAGTGGTGAACAATGCAAATCTCACAAAAATAAATGTGAGATTAGAGACCCCTTTCCATGCACTTTCCTACGGTCAATGGTACATTTAACCTCCTGTATAATGACCATATTATGTTATTAAATTATAACAGAACCATATACATATTTATTATATCATTCATGATTCATTTTTGACTTTATAATTCCTGTTTAATAATGATTTCCATGTTAAATTAACATTTTGGGTAATAATCACTTTCTTTATTATACATGTTTTAACTTGTGTCATTTAGTTAGTGATTTAAATACTCCCAGAATATATACCATGATTTATATATCATATATATTATGAATAAAAATATTTATAATATATAGATATATGAAATGTAAGGCACCATTTATGGAGACGGTAGGTCGTACGTTCAAATAAATGCTATTTCTGTTTTCATATTATTTTGAATGGCAGTAAGTGAATAAGGTATATGTAAGTACATACATACATATATGTATATCTCCAGTAGAATTATTATTTAATATATTACATTATTATTAATAATTTATATTTTTATAATCATCGTTGAATGGGGAACGTGGGAATGAATCTCATCGTGTCGTGGAGACAGTAATCCGTACATATCCACGAGCGACAATATCATTATATTGATGGTGAAATCATAAGTAATTGGGTAGTATATCAATAATAGAGAATAATTAAAGTGTTATATTTATTATTTACATGAGTTATACTCACTATTATACCAATCCAAATAATGAAGTGTTTGAATAACAAACTACACCACGACGTGGAGAAGGTAATACGTTTACACGCATGTATGGTGACAATATCATTTATCGGATGGATAGAATAACAAATATGGTTGTAACATATTCATAATAACATCACATTATGTAGGAGGTATTGGAGTTATTATTTTGGTATGGAAACTACAAATAAAGTGGAAGTGGCAAAATAAAAGAACTTGAATGAGGTGATGAAATATTTACCACTTTTTCAGGTTCTTCCATATGATTTGATCGAAAGGGATCAATAGTTTGGATTTATGACCAGATTATGTCCTCTAGTATGAAGGGAGGATTTTTGGGAGGATATTTGGGCAGGTGTTAATCGAGCCAAAAGGCATTGGAGGTGTGAAATTTTGATAAGGGGAAGTTCCCTTTTATAAGACAGGTGAGGGTCAATTTAGAAAAACCTTGAAATATTACTTTATAATAAAATAATTTTCTGTTTATGACTGCTAAAAAATGAATTATTTAGAGGATAAGGTGGGTTTGGGTAGAAAAAATATCATTTAATAGGTTTTAGACACATTTAGGTCGTCATACTAACCTTATCATTTAGATTTATGTCTTAGATAAATAGTTTGACATTTACTATGCCTCTTGGTTTTTTTATATTATATGGTTAATAAACATACTATAACAAGCCAATATAACACCATGTGGTTCATAATTAATATATATAACCTTATATAGGTTTTTTGGCTGAACCATAGATTTTTAAGAATATTATATTAATTAATAATATAGTATTTGTTTTAAAAACTCAATTAGGACTATTTCGACATTATTTAGTATTTGGTTATTTTGAAAGTCATAAAAAATTTATCACTTCAAATTAAACATATTTAACCAAAAATAGAATGTCATATTAACCTATAATTTTTTTAATTCATCAGAAGTCTCATTTTATATTTATTTGGATATTTATAATATCAATTATTTAAATATTTCATTAATTATGTAAGTACATCATCATCATTGTGTCATAATGAAATGAAATTATTTAATGTCTAAAAATTATAAATAAAATTAAATTATGTAGGAAATAGTTTTAACTTTCTAATGAATATTTACAGTCTAATTTATATTGTGTGTAACCCTATATTAAAAATGGTTTAGTTATTAAACATTCAATTTAACTTTTTAAACTCTTCGTTTAATAAAATAATAATAAATATCCAAATATAATCCAAGTGGACCAAAGAGGATCATATTTTATTCCTATGGTTTTTCGGTCAAATTATACTTATCCAATATAATTAGGACATGTTTTTGGTTAATTATGATATAATATTTACCCTTAATTTCCCTATTTTCTTCTAGCTGTGGAAAATAAAAGCCAAAAGTTACTATTCACCAAAAGATATTTTCATCTTGTTGAACAAAATTTTACTTATTGATATTATATATGTCCCTTATATTTCTGAAATTCAACTCACAGACGTGGTAAAATTATGTTTTATGCAAATTTGTTAATGCTCCTAGGAGGTGGGTAAAAGAGGTTAAAAAGTTCAGTAAAATTTAATACATCTAATATTATTATAAAATGAATTAAATGAATTAATTTGAACTTATATAAGTATTATATATCTATTTTGAAATAAAATAAATTTAAATAAAATAAATATTTTTATAAATAAAAATTCGAGTTTAAATAATAACGCAGTGTTTTTCATTATTCATCAAAAATTGAAATTTTTCAGAAAAATACCAAAAATTCACCCAAAGATAATTTTGATATTATGAATTCAAAAATGAAGCCTCTTTTACCAAATTAAAAACATTGAATTTTTATTTATTAATTTAAGATTAATTTCCTTTGTCAAAACCAAAAGGAGGGATTTTAATAAGTAAAAACTATCAAAATATTGACATCTGTTTACGTCAAATTTAAATGTGAAATTACTTTTGATGACCTAAATTTTAATAAAAGTCAAAAATATAATCAAATTATTCTTCAAAACCTTTCAAATTCATTATTTAACAATTTAAATTATTTCGATTTATAAAGTTATCTTCAATTAAAACATAGTATTTTTCACTATTCGTCAAAATATGAAAGTTATCAAAAAAGTAACAAAAATTTATCCAGACTAAATTTTTATGTCACGCCTCTAAAGAAGAATTTAATTTTATTAAATTGAATATATAAAAGTGTAAAATATTGGTTTTAAAATGGGTTCTCCATTAAAAGGTGATAAAGTTTCATTTTTTGAATCATACTTTTTTTATCTGAAAAAATGAATTTGTTCTTATATTATGTCTAAGAAACACATAATATGGATGTTAAAATTATATAGAGTATAGAAGATTCAAAATCTAGTTAATACTATTCATAACCGCGTTTTGAATGAAAAGTTTGGTATGTTGTGGTGCGCTCGAACTCGGTGTTGCCTGTAGCGTAAGCTATTGAATTAATTTAATCAGATAACGTAATATGAAATCTTGGGGTGTTACATTTTACCCTCCTTCAATTAAGTCTATCTTCACAATTTTAAATTTTTCATCGAAAATAAAAGGTTAAAAATAGAAAAACACCATTGTGGAAAACCCACATTGTAAATTGGGTAAATAAAATTTAGTCTAAATAAGAGGGAAAGGGAATGAAAAAGTCACCACCAAATAATGATCTTGATTGTGAGAAAATTTGTGTCAATTAGAGACGCGTAATTGGAGGGAAAACGTAAAAATATATCTAGATTGATTGAGGTCATCAATAAAAAAAGTGTAAAATAGAGGGCCTCGAAGCTATCAATATAAAATGTGTTGAGTTCATAAGGTTTTATTTTGAATTTTTCATTCTTCTATGTTTTTTAAATCACAAACACTCTATCTCAAGGCAAATATCTTTTCCTCTTCGTTTTTACTTAATAAAGAAAATTTTCCATCGCCATGGAAATTTATCCTTGCCTTTGTTTTTTCATTGTTCATATTTTAGTTTCTCTAAATTTAAATCTTCTTATTCCTAAGTGTGAAATTCAGTTTAACATATAAAACCTAGGAATTGTATAAGTACTTAGATATAGAAAATTCTATTTTTGAGGATTGGAATTCAAATTCTGAATTCATTGAAATTTAGACTCTGAATTCCCTGAAATTCAGACTCTGAATTATAGGAAATTCAGAATCTGAATTCTCAAAATCTTAAACTCTATATTCTTTGAAATTCATACACCGAATTCCTTAGAATTCAGACTAAAAATCCCTTAGAATATAGAGTCCAAATTTCTTAGAATTTAGACTCTGAATTTCCTAGAATTAAGACTCCTAATTCCGTAGAATTTAGGTTCAGAATTCCATAGATTTGAGGTTCCGGATTCCTGATAATTCAGACTCTGAATTCCCTAGAATTCAGACTCCAAATTTATTAGAATTCAGACTCAGAATTCCAAATAATGAAGACTCTAAATTCCATAGAATTCAAACTCTGAATTCCTCAGAATTTAGACTCCAATGTCTATAGAGTTATGACTTTGAATTCCTTGAAAAAAAATCTGAATATCCATGTAATACTGACTCTGAATACTTTTTATTAGACTTCGAACTTTATTTTTCATTAGACTCCAAAAAATATATTTTATAGAGCAACTATATTTTACTTAACCTTGATATAGTTATAAAATGATGTCGTGTATTCTGTTTCAAACTAACCATTGTTTGAGTGACACACATACAGGTTCCTCAGAAATTCATGGAAAAATATGACTGTTGGAATTGTGCCTATAAATAAAAGCTCATTTATACGAGCTCAATACATGTTGATCAATATAGATATTACATGCTGCTCAAGTGATTTGTAGAAAGATAGACACTCATTCTTTGTGTGTACTGAACATCTTGTTCAGATTGCTCCATGCGGCACTGATTTTTGCTGTGTACAATTGAGGGCTTCAGGGGATATAAAGTCATAGGTGCCGACTAACTTAAAGTTTTAGGACATTCTTGATAAAGAAGATAGAGGGGCCAACTAACCTGATGTTCGAGGGATTGTGGGATTCTAAGACAGACCCCGATATTCCTATCGAGGGATTACCCTGGTGCAGGTAAGATAGACTTTCTTGAATGTAAAAATCAAGGGACCATTATCCAAGGTTGTTTAATACCCTACTCTTTGGGTTAAAAGATTACATACATGTTACTTGTATTTTTTTGAGTTTGTTTTATAAGTAATTTTGATTTATATGGAAAGTATAACTATCTTATGCTTTCTTGTACATGTATACTCTGATTAGTAAGATTCAATATGCTTTAATGTAGAATCTTTTTCCTTGTAAACCCTTTTTAAGTTTCATTTATAGAACCATATTTCTGGAATCATTAAAATTTGTAGAACTAGGATGTGTTGTGAATTTACCTTGTTTAACTTTATTAAATAATAGAAAGTTTTAACCAACATTATAGGTTCCAAAGGAATTTTTAAATTATACAATTCACCCATCTGGTATATTAAGCATCTACATAATTATTTTTAGCCTACGATTGGTATCCGAGTAGGTTTTTGAAATACTTATATTCACATATAAATTTTCTTGCTCAAGTTTCCATTGTTCTATTTTCCCTTGCTTAGGATTTTTATAATTGTTTACAAACATTTATTGCTGACAAGATTATGTGGACTTATATATTCTTTTAGATGGTAGGAATGAATGTTGGTTCGATTGAAAATCATAATCCTAGCATACCACCTATATTTGATGGGAATGATTTAGAATATTGGAGAGATCGTATCAAGACATTTTTTATTAATACTAGAGTGGACAACTTTGTAATGATTACTAGAGATTACAAAATTCCTTATAAGGAATTCAGAAGTTTTACAAATCAAGAAAAGTGAGAATATCAACTAGAAGAGTTATGCTTAGAGTTGGATATCATGGTTTCTTCCTTCTTTATGGAGAACCAGCTTGCAAGGTACAATCGAGGTTTATAACTATTGTTAATAGTTTACAGTCTATGGGTGAAAAAGGTATAGATGACGAGACACTTGTGGAAAAGATTATAGATATCATTCCTAATGAGTGGGAATCAAAGAGAACAGTTATTTATGAGAATAATAAAGTCTCACAGATTACTCTTAATGAGATTTTTGGAACTCTTCTTCAACATGAGGCAAGGATGAAAAGAGATGCTATTATAAATAAAAAGAATAATGGAAATGGAAGTGTATCTTTTAAAACTTCATCAAATCAAATGAAATCTAATACTCCTGAGAGAGTTACATGATCTAAATCGAAGAAGGTCACTATTTTATCTTAATCTAGTGAATGTGAACATTATGAGAATGAACTAGATAATCATGCTTGATGTACATACAAGATTGTTCATAAGAAAGAATTTCAGTATAGATACAATAAGAAAGAAATAAAGGAAAATAAATATTCAAAAGTCACTTGCTATGAATTCAATAGAGCATGGAATATAAGGACAGATTGTCCTAAGCATAAGAGAAAAGATAGAAAGGAAAATCATTATGAGAAGAATAGAAAGAGGTACTACATGGATAAATCTAAGAAAGTTTTGAAAGCCAATGACACCTGGAGTGCCAGTGGTGGAGACTCTTCTAATGAATCCTGAGAGTATGAATCTTCTGGATAAAAGAGTCTTGGTTTACTATCCAAGATACCTATTGAATATCAATGTTTAATGGCTAAAGTACACAATGCTGAATCAATCAACAATATATATTTGAATGGTAATTATAGTGATAGTAATTATTATGAATCCTCAGATGAATAATCTTCTTATGATGAAGATAATACTTTACCTACTTATGAAGAAGTTTCTAGGATTGCAAAGCTCCTTGAGAATAAAAATTCTAAAGTCATGAAAAATATTGATAAGGAAAATTATTGGATTTCTATTCTTACTAAGGAAGTATCTGATCATTCTAAAGATCTTGATAAGAAAAATTATGATTTTTAATGTATTTCAAAAAACCTTGAGGAAGTTAATTCCGATAAGGATACACTTTATAAAGATATATAAAAATTAATTTCTAAGAAAAATGTTTTGAAGACTAACTGTAGTGCTAAAACTAATGTTTTTGAGGATAAAAATATAGTTATTAAACTATATTCAGAAATATTTTCCTTCAGGAAGTGTTTTTCAAACATTAACTTAGGTAAGGAAAACATTAATAAGATGTATTCCCAAATTCGACCTCATAGGAGTAATTCTGGTTTTGGTTATACCAGTTCAAAACTGATTTTCAATAACAATTATTTTGTACCTCAAAGTGCTCTATTCTGCACTTAGTGTTAGTGTGGATGGAATTAGACAAAAAATTGTTCCTTAAACAAAACTCAGTCATTAGGTTTTCATAAAGCATATTTTTCACGAAAATGTGGATTCCCAAAATTTTTCTTTCTAAAGTTTCTGGATTCAATAAAGTTTAGGTTCTGGAAGACTAACACTCTTTTTTTCAGGAAAATAATGATAGTACCAACTACAATACATGGTACATGGATAATGAATGTTCCCAGCATATGACTAGTAACAAAATCATCTTTGAAAATATTATCAATACTAATGGAGTAAAAGTAACTTTCAGATATAATGCTCTGGGAGAAATTGTTGGTATAGGTAACATTCTTCTTCTTAGAAAAACTTAGATTTCAAATGATTTATTTGTTACTTTTCTTAAGAACAACCCAATTATCATATGTCAATCATGTGATGGTGGTTACCTTGTGAATTGTAGGAATGAAAAGTGTTTAGTACACAATTCCAAGGAAGTGTTTATTTTCTATTCCCAGAGGCAAGAGAATGTTTACACACTAAACATAGAAGACCTTAGGTGCCAATATCTACATTGTCATAGTGCAACAGAAGATCATCATGGTTATGGCATAGAATGTTAGGACTCTATAACCTTAGGAACCTATGAAAAATCTTTAAGAAAAGACTAGTTAATGATCTAATGAATCTTAGATTTGATTATTCAAAACTTAGTGATCCTTGTCTATATGGAAAGTAACATAAATAAAGTTTTAATTCAGTCGGTGATGTCTCAACCACTGTAGCATTACAGTTTGTGCATATGGATATTTTGGTGCCAATACAAACTGGAATCATTGGAGGCAAATATTATGTATTTGTCTTAGTTGATGATTACACCAGATTTACATGGGTCTATTTTCTAAGAAATAAATATGAATCTTTTTCTTATTTAAAAGGTTTTAGAACCCAAGTTAAAAATGAGAAAAACCTTCCATTGATAACTATTTATAGTGATCATGGAGGAGAATTTCAATATTCGAATTTTGAAACTTTTTGTAGTAGAGAATGCATTAATCATAACTTCCCAGCACCAAGAACACCTCAACAAAATGGTGTTGTTGAAAGAAGAAATTTAATTCTTCAAGAGATAAAAAGAACCATGTTGAGTGAATATTTGGTAGCAAAACATTTTTGGGATAAAGCTATATGTAATGATTTCTATACTATTATTCATGTTTTGATTATAACATTTGTTAATATAAATCCTTATAAGTTATGGAATGGTAGAAATCCTAGCCTTTACAACTCCATGGTTTTTGGTCACAAGGTATTCATTCTGAATAAAAAAAATAATCTACACAAATTCACACCAAAATATGATGAAGGAAATTTTTTAGGATACTCTAAAACTTCTAAGGCTTATAGATTTTTCAATAAAAATACATGTTATTTTGAAGAAATAGTACACGTTAAATTCGATGAAACTAATCCTTTTGTTATTAATCATCCTCAACCTATATCTTCAGATGTGTTTTAAAAAACTAATTATCAACCCTTGATAGAATATCCTTCTGATAAGGAAAATGTTCATGAAAATGTTTCTAAAGCATTTACCCCAGAAAACATACTACCATATGTTGATGAACAAGTTTTACAAAACCCAATTCATATGTTTCTTAGGAATCATCCTAGTGAAAGTATAATTGGTTATGCTAATCAACCTATAAGGACTAGAAGTTCCTTAAGAAATTAAGTAAAACATCCTGAAATCCATTCCCAATTAGGACAAAAAAGCACTGATGAAGCTTTAGTTGGTGATGATTGGATAAAAGCAATGAAATAACAGATAAATGAATTTGAAAGGAATAAATCCTAGAGCTTGGTTGAAATACCTAAGGAAACTTCTGTTATTGGAGTAAAATGGGTCTTCAGAAATAAGTGTGATGAAAATGGAATCATAGTAAGAAATAAATCTTGATTAGTTGCTAAATTTCATAATAAAAAATAAGGAATAGATTATGAAGAAACATATGCTCTAGTAGCTAGACATGAATTCATTCATATTCTACATGCCACTACAGCATTCATTAATTTCAATCTTTTTGAAATGGAGGATAAATGTGCATTCCTTAATGGTGATGTTCAAGAGGAAGTTTGTGTTGAAAAACCTTTTAGTTTTGAAGATACAGAACATCCTAAATATGTTTTTAAACTTACCGAAGCATTATAAGGACTTAGACAAGCCCCAAGATCCATGTATGATTGAATTATAGGATTATTTCATTAAAACAATTATGTTAATGGAAATGTTGATCCTACCCTTTTTATAAATAAATATAATAAAAATGTTTTGATTGATTAAACTTATGTTGATGACATTATATTTGGTTCAACTCAGCAATCTTTAACTAATAACTTGGATATCTAATGAAATATGATATTGAAATGAGTATGATGGGTGAGTTAACATTTTTCCTTGGTTTTCAAATTTCTCAAAAACCAGAAAGAATCTAAATATCCCAACATAAGTATATTAAAAATATTCTTAAAAACAATGGATATGACAACACATAGAGTATAAGTACTCTCATTGGTACCTCAAATTCACTTGATCTTGATGAAGCTGGGAAACCGGTAGATCCAACATCTTTTAGAGGTATGATAGGAAGTTTCCATTACATGATAGCTAGTCTTCCAGACGTAATTTTTTGGGTATAATTATGTGTATGATATCAATCCATTCTTTAGGAATATAATATAAAGGTAGTGAAAAGGATTTTTCACTAAATAAATGTAACCATGGATCCAGGACACTTTTATAATTCTATAAATTATTTGGTTTTAATTTTTTTTTCAGATGCTAACTTTGGTGAATATAGAATTTTTAAGAAAAGTACATCATGAACTTGTAATTACTTAGGAGATTTATTAGTTTCTTTATCATTAAAAAAAGAAACACTAAGTAGAACATTCCTCTATTGAAGATGAATATATAGCAGCTGGATGTTGTTGTGCTCACATCTTATGGATGCAACACAGACTCACAAACTATGGTTTGAGTTTTACCATAACACAAATAAGGTGTGATAATACTACGGTCATGGCCTTAAGTAAAAACCCTACATAGTATTCTCTTTCAATACACATAGATATTAGGCATAACAATATTAGGGATCACACACAAAAAGAAGATGTCATTCCTCAATTTATTGGAATGCAAGATCAACTTGCTTATATTTTCAAAAAATCTTTACCATCCAATAGATTTGAATACATTAAACAGAAGTTCAGAATGATAACTGTATGGAATTATTCCAAATTAACTTCTTGTTGAAACCTATCTCCTTACAGTAATAAACTCCTTTTCATGGGGTGGGGTACATTTTCTTGTTATTTAAAACTTTCACAATCTAAATTTTTCGTAATCTAAATATTTTCTTAATCAAAATTTACAGAACCAAAAGTTCCTCATAAAGAATTTTATTTATTACAAATAATCTTCCTAGAAATACGAAAGGTATGCTTCGTTTCCTAAAATTTTGTAACAATATTTTACTTATTGGAATTCAATTTTGGTTTTCAAAATTTTCAGAATCACTTTTCCTTAATTTAGAATATTTTTCTTAAAAACCTCAAAATTTCCGAATCTATCAAAATCTTTCTACGACTATCATCTCAACCGTCAGATCTTCTCATGATTTTTTACATCATTAGATCCCAATCTCTTGTGTGTTGAAACTCTATCCTTCCTACTTATGACCGTTCTGAATTTCATAGGTCTTCCATAGCTCTGAATTTCAAAAGAACCCTATCTTCAGAGAGAAATGTCCATTGTAAATAAAATATTGGAATAGAATATTAATCATGAATGGTTTGTAGACTCGGACTTCTTTAATATGAATGATTCAATAATCTTAATGAAAATCATGTTAAATAGCTGGGATAGTATAACTATATCTAAAACCAAGGCAGAGGATCCGGTGATTCTGAAGTTTCTAGTAGAGTTCTATGAATCAGTATCTTTTCTCAATCATGGTTGCAAAGAGGAATTTTCTTTCAAGAGTTATGGTAAGACCTATTCTATTTCTTTTTCAAAGGTAGCTAGTTTTATTGGAATATCATACAAAGGAGAAGCTGAAATTTGTTCCCATAAGTTACTTGAATATATAAGAAGACTTGATAAGGAAAAGGCTCTAGCTTGTCATGGTTATTGAGATGTAAATACTCCGAATATTCTTCATGTTTCAATGAATTTTTAGATTTTAGAACATTGGGTTCAAGGAATTATCATTCCGAGGAAAGGAGAAAAAGATACTCTGATGAAAATCTATATGTATGTTTTGGATTTCATAGTGAACCTCTAGAAGCTGAATCTGGTTAAGTATATTTTGGTTACAATTAAGAATATCAATAATGGGAACCTGAAGTCCCAGATTATAATGTATCCAACAATACTACCAAAGATCATTTTTTCTTGTTTATAATCAATGAAAATTTCCTAAAAGTTGAATTCAAGATATTTCAATGTGATGCTGCAAATTGATGACACCATAAGAAGGATGAAAATCGGTTTCTCTATTGTTTCTGGTCAATTTTATGAATTGTAGGAAGCTAAAATACCTGTTCATTCAAAGAAATAGGATGTGGATGAGACTTCTAAAAAGGGTGCAAGGAAGAGGAAAGAAAAGTAAATAGAAGGAAAATTAAAAACCCCAGTTGCTAAGGAAACCCAGTATGCACCTCCAAAGTCGAAGAAGCAAAAATCCTATCCTGATGAAGTAGTGGCTATGTTGATAGAAGACAAAAAAACTATAAAGAAGGGGTTCCTATGTTTGGCTGGGATACTCCTAAGGAAAAATCCTTAAAGAATAAAGCTTCTGAAGATCATGAGAAACAAGGGAAATAGAAGAAGTAGAGAAATAATATTTGTGAAGATGAAATAATTCAATCTATTCTTAAGGCTGCTGAAAAAGCCTCCAAGAATATTCCTGTACCAGAATAATTTTTCAAATAATTACTTTCAGAGGCTCTGGGAAAGAAGTTAGTGATTCTGGAACCAAATCAAGAAGAAGAAGAAGTAGTAGTAGTAGAAATAGAAGTGGAAGATGATGTTGAGGAGGAAGTAGAACAATAAATGGATGAAGAAAAATAAGAAGGAAGTTGTGACACTAATGACATAATACGACTAATGGAAGATTATCATGAGAAGGAAAGTCCTTCCGAGAAGTTTTCCATCTAAAATTATAAAGCTGAATCATCTATGCTTGCTACACCTATAAAGGATGAAAACTATCATCAAGATGTTAATAAACAATTTGAGGAAGAAAGTAGTAATCATGATATTATTCATCAAGGAGAAATTCATGCCAAAGTTGAGATGGAAAATTTTGATGAAGATAAAATTGTTGAGCTATCAAACAGTGATCATGAATCATGAAAAGATGATTAGATCATTTCATAAAAGGATAAGGGTATGCAGGTGACGACTGATACTCTTACCAAGTCTTTGGTTAGTAAGAAAGATGTTGGAGAATCTTCAATGATGAAATATGATGTTCTTGATCAGGAATCCACATCATCAAAGAATTCGAATTCAAGATCATCTTCTCTTGGCCATGAATTTGTTGTTTAGTCATTGAAGAAGCTGGTTGGTACTATTTTGATATTTCTAACCATATATTCTAGATGCCAAATTCTCTAGCATTCCTTAAATCAGAAAACAGATTCAGTATCCAGGGTGATGGATAAGTGTTTCAAACATGAGGTTAATTTCAAAACATTATTCATTAATTATGGTACCCACATATTATCTCATAATAATATGACTATTTTTTCAAGGAAAAATGATGAAGAGATGAGAATTCTCGATGAGTTTCATGATAATGTCAAGGATTCTATTGAAACCAAAGATGCTACGTTAAAATATCTCACCATTTCTTTTGAGGAGAAGCTATTCCTTGAAGAAACTACTCATAATAAATAAGTGAAAGATATTAATGGGAAAATGTATTCAATTGATTAGAGTTGGAATTGTGAAAGGGATCCTAGAATCGAGATTGAGGAAAAGCTTTCTAAACAAAAATAAGCCATTAATACTCAGGCTCTCATGATTAAGGCTTAGGAAGATAAAATTAAAGCCTTTTAAAAGATAAGTGAAGATCAAGATTATCTACTCAAGATCATGTAAGATGATCACAAGGAACTCAAGAAGCTAAAGACTATTCTGAATAAGCTTATGCCGAAACAAAAGGAGAGTTAATTTCATTCTATATCTGATCTTTTGTTTTATTTTCCTACTGTACAAATTTTTTCAATATTAATGAAATTATTGTTGCACTTCATATTTTTTGTTATTTAGTACTAATATTTCAGGTACCATATTCTCTTTTCCATTCCCTTTATTCCTTTTTAAAAATCACAAGGGGGAGAAAGGGATGTCAAAAAGAACACTAAGTAAAGAAGAAATTTCCCTGAGGGGGAGTTCATCCAAGGTGTAGTATTTATCATGAATATTTTCGTATGCATGAAAATGTAAAATGTATTTCAGGAAATCAAGAATACGATCCATAGGGTTTTCAAAGCGAAAAGGGGAGTTAGTAATATTCATTATGATCCATAATTAAAGGGAGATATGTTTTTTAAAAAAGTCATAAGAATTTTATATTCCTTATATTCTTTTTAGTATGCATGTTTGTTCTTTCCAAAATGGAGGAGATTGTTGAGTCAATAAAGATTCCTTATGACATTTCTATTCCTATATGTTTTGAAAATCCCAAACACTCTATCTCAAGGAAAATCTCTTTTCCCCTTATTTTTTATTTTATAAGGAAATTTTTTCTTCCCCATGGAAATTTATCCTTACCTTGGTTTTTCATTATTCGTACTTTAGTTTTTCTAAATTTAACACTTTTTATTCATAAGTGTAAAATTCAGTTTCACATCTAAAACCTCAGAATTCTATAGTTACATAGATATAGTGTATTATATTTTCCGTATCTAAATTAAGATTCGAAATTCTCTAAAATTTAGACTTGGAATTCTCAAAAATTCAGACTCTGAATTCTCTGAAATTCTGACTCCGAATTCTATAAAATTAAGACTCCAAATTCTTTGAAATTCAGACTTCAACTTCTCTGAAATTCTGACACGTAATTCTTTAGAATTAAAACTCTGAATTCCTTATAATTCAATCTCTTTTTCCTTATAATTCAGAATATGAATTCCTTATAATTCATACTAATAATTCATTAGAATTCAGGTTTTGAATTCATTGGAATTAGGGTTCTAAATTATTTAGAATTCAGACTCCGAATTTCTGAGAATTCGGACACCGAATTCATGATAATTCGGACTCCGAATTCCTTAGAATTCAGAGTCAAAATACCTCAAAATTCGGACTACAAAGTCTACAAGAATTTTGATTCCAAATTCTGTGGAAAATAGAATCCAAATAACCTTTTCATATAGACTCTGAATATTTTTTCTTAGACACCAAAAATTAATTTTTCCTGAGACGCCAAAAATAGATTTGACAGAGCAACAATATTTAACATACCGTTTTTATAGTTATTAAATGATGTTGTGTATTCTGTTTCTATCTAAACATTGTCTGAGTGACACGTGTACATGTCCCCCTGAAATTTAAGGATAAATATGACTGTTGGAGGAGGTAGATGACCGTTGGAATTTTTCCTATAAATAGGAGCTCATTTGAACGATCTCAATACACGTTGATCAATCAAGAGATTACATGCTGCTGAAGTGATTTATAGAAAGATAGAATCACTTTTTTTTGGTATACTAAACATCTTTTTCAGATTGCTTAATGTAATTCTGATTGATGTTGTGTACAATCAAGGGATTCTAGGGATGTGAAGACAGAGGTGCCGACTACCTTAATGTTCGAGGAATTCCTTGATAAGGAAGATAGGGGTGCCAACTACCTTGATGTTTGAGGGCTGGAAGGGATAATAAGATAGACTCTAATATTCTTATCAAGGACATACCCTAGTGTGGGTAATATAGACTTTCTTGAAACTGTAAATCATGGGTCCTTTATCCAATGTTGTTGGATACCTTACTCTTTGGGTAAAAATATTTCATACTTGTTACTTATTGTTTCATGTTTTTTCTGCTACATATTGATTAATAAGGAATGTATAACAATATTATTCTTTATTGTACTTGTATTCTCTAATTAGTAAGATTCATTACGCTTTAAGGTGGAATCTTTTTCCTTGTAGACTTTTCTTAAGTTTCATTTCCTGAACCATATTTCCGGAATCTAGCTAGTTTCTAGAACTAGGGGGTATAATGAATTTACCAAGTTTAGCTTTGTTAAATAATAGGATTTCTTAACCAACTTTAGAGGTTCTAACAAAATTTTTAAACTATAAAATTCACCCCCTCTTGTATATTGAGCATCTACATCATTATTTCGATCCTACAAGATGATGTAAAATATCATCATTTTAACAAAACATAAGGTATTATGATACCAAATTTTTGGTTTTATGATCCCTTCCCTAAATTTTAAGAATTAATTTATTCATAGAATAAGAGAAACATATATATATATATATTATATACAAGTAGAGTTTCATCTTTTAACTAATTCCTACCACAAAATCATCTTTCACACCAAAGGATAATATAATTAATTTTTTTTATATTTTTATTAATTGTATAGGGTTTAAAAATAAAATTAATTTATAATTAATCTGTCAGACCATTTAGAAAAACTACATTATAAAAACTAGGACATCATGTATGCCAAAGTTAGGTGATGACCCCTATCGCCCATCAGTTGCGGGTTCAAGTCTCGCGACCTTACCGAATGTGACGAATTGTTGCCTGACCTCCGGGTTGTCCTTTTTATGACAATCCAAAAATAATCTCATGAAATGATTTAACCTTAACAATAGTAATCTATGTCAAACATAATCAATTCCAACCTTTATAATTATCCAAAATACTTTGGTCCACACTAACAATACAATATTTATAAAGAATGTAGACACAATGATTATCCTTTTTTCCATGTAATAACATGTGAAAAAATTAAAAATGTATTATTTTAAAACACTATAACACCATGAGTGACCATAAAACCGTATTGATTACAGTCATGCTTCCTTATTCCTCATAAAATAATGGATATACTCTTTCTATCCAAAAAGTATTGTAAACTCCAACAATGACGGAATATACGAATCATTAATCAGTTTCATGGTAGTCAAGTATATCCAATATAATTTAACCAAATCACCATCTCTTATTCCAAAATCACTACCTCAGTATCAAGACCATATTATGGTTTAACTTTCCTTGAACCATGTATTTTCCAAAAAGTGTGACCTGAAACTGTGTCACCATACAATATCAAATCCTTAATGAAATAGTACTGTAGTAAAATCCTTATTTATTTCCATATTTCATATAACCAGTACATAGTTGATACAACACTCAAACGAAATAATTCTATAACAACAACATAATAACACTATTCATTCCACTTATACTATGGCAATATCATAACTTGACTATTATCAAATTGCATCATTTGGGGAATACTCTGATGATTTGGACATTGATTCGTGTAGTGTCACAACTCTTTATAGATGAAGCATTGTACCTTAGACATATTTTTCATACCATTGAAATTGCGTAATTGGTGTCCTTTTTTTACACAATTATAACAAACTCTCATTCCCTTCAAGAATTTACCAAGGTGATTCATTCCAAAATTATCACATATGGGAAAAATCCTTCTTTCCCCTCTTCCCTTTATCCATATTTCTCTCTTTGATCATTTTCTTCTCTTGCTTCCCTTCGAATACATAGGACTGAGATAATTCTTTACATATCTTATTAACACATGATACTATTTCTTAATATGTTGAGATTATGTGGGAGACTATTTCCCTTTTAAATTTTTGTTTAATAGCATGAAATATATGATCCTTCTTAATCTTTCGATCAAGCATATTGTTGGAGTTCACATTACTTTTACTAGGCACCATTTCTAAACAATAACATACGCAAGGTTAGTTTATGAATCAAAATACATAATTCCAAACTTGTAAAACACTTAACTTAAATTGAACTGTTTATGGATATAATACATAAAAATAATAAAATAATTCTTTTAAGATGTATACACTAACATGGAGACTGATCAATAACACCACTGAATCCCTTGATTTCCGTAGAAATAAATATCTTATGAGGTTAATGAATGGGAATCTAAACTATGTCCAATATTCTCTCTGGCCCTCTCTAAGAAACTTGTTTTTCCGCATCATGAATAACTCTAGATGGTTGGTCAGCCTAGACTCCACCATTCGTTTTTGGCTGGATAACTGGATTGGCTCCCCACTTATCTCCATGCATCATCCTAATACTTCCCCTGATAGCATTAACTGCACTATAAAGGATGTGATGCATTCCAGGACTTTAGAGCTACCTGAATCCATCATTAAGGTGGTTGAGGGATACACTTTCTCTAGCGATGATTACCTTCTAGTTTGGGAACCGACCCACAATGGTATGCTTGATTCTAAATTTTTTTACAATCATTATTTCTATGAATCTGAATCTGAATTTTCTTGGTTAATATTTTTTAAAAATCCTTGGATTAAACCTTCCAGACATACTCTTATTTGGTGATTGGTCCACAAGTGTATCCCTTCTGAGACCTGTCCTTAATATTTTGGAATTCACATCTGTTCTAAATTCCTTCTCTGTCACCGACACCAAGAAGATATCAACCATCTCATTTTATCTCGTGCTAAGGATTTTACTATGTGTAATTTTATTGCGGAAATATTTGATCGCGGATGGCCTAATTTTGACAATATCCTCTCACAGCTAAAGCACTATGTGGAGCTTAAATTCTCACCACAAATCAAAAAACTCTTCCTATATGTTGTGGTGGAGATTCTACACATTATCTGGTATGATAGATATGCCACTATTGATAATAACCAATCACCCAATCTCATTACAGGTCGCACAAGAATCCTGATTGCTATTAAATATGCTACCTCGATCCAGAAATCCAATTGAGACAACACGATCGGTGACTTTGTGATCCTGCGGTGTCTGCAAATTGAAGGCATTTTCCCCAACCAAAGCGTTTATTGAAGTCTTTTGGAAAGCCATTCTTTCTGGATGGATCAAGATCAATGTGGATGGGGCATTCAAAGGAAATCCAGGCCCTTCGGGTTGTGGGGCTATCTTCAGAGACTCCTCAGGTCACTACCAAGGTTGTTTCAATGTAAGCTGTGGGATCACTTCCTCCCTTGAAGCTGAGATGATTTCTCTCTTCCATGCCATCCATTTTGTCAACTATAAAGGCTGGAACAACATCTGGATCGAAAGCGACTCCACCACCATTGTTCAAGCCATTTGGAATGGGGTTGTCCTCCTCTTTTGGCCTCTTACTACAAGTTGGAATATCTGCCTAAACTCGCTTTTGGAGATCAGATACATTTCCACCCATGCGTACCGTGAAGCTAATATTATGGCAGATGCACTTTCCAACAAGGGGGTCAACCAGGCCATTACGTGGTTTGATGAGTTTCCAGATGAACTCCTTCTTCTCCTTACTAAAGATTGTAATAAAATTCCCACTTTCAGACTTTTGTAATCTTCTCTCTTGATAATATGATTTTTCTTCTTGGTCATTGACCAGAAAATTGCTTTTCAAAAAAAAACAGAATTGTTTGTACAGAAAATGTGAATTATCCTAAGCATATCCCCCAGGAGTGTCGGAACCAAGAGTTCAAAAAGGTCTATTTTCATGTACCAAGATACCCGAGGTCATGCTCGAAACTCCTCATCGGAGTTTTCACTCTTAGTTACATCAATCCAGGAGCCACCTCTACCTAGCCGTTTCCAGACAGGGATGTATTTCTTGGAAAATACACAAAATATCTACATTACCAAAATTCAAGGAAGTTATTCTATACAAATATTCAAAGTATATATTTGGTTAATGTTATCTAATAATAATTTATCTAAATCTATTTCAAATGATGTTTCTAAACTTCCTATAATACAAACTGTAATGCCCCGACCCTAGTTATCCAGAGTCGGTGAATTATTTTAATACATTAGAATGATTACAAAGAAACATGTCCTGATAGACCGATCGATTTAGTAGTTTTGGAAAATAAATTACATACACAAAAATTACATTACACATTAGAAAATAAAACATAACATAAATTACCCCATTAGACTGCCATTAATCCCCTCGCTTAACCCTTCTTATCAATCATAATACACTTCTTGGAATCCTGGTGAAATAAAAATAAGAGAGGGGTGATCTCAAATTCTCAATAAGGATATCAAAATAGAGAAAATATTCATAAATAAGCATAAACATTTAAGGAAATGTATAAGAATAAAAAATAAGACTTTTAAACATAAACGTTTGCATAATATGACCAATTTAATTCATATAATACCATTTACTTATTCAAATGGATATTATACTAGTCAAATAATCACATGCGATATCAATTTCCAATATCATAATGATATAATGCATAATTCCAGACTTCATAACCACGTAGTCAAGGACTTCTTCCAATACTATAAATAAAATTTTGTCAAGAACTTATGCCAAAACAATAGTTTATCTCATGAGACATACCGATACATTGAGGATCGATAGCAGGCTCCACCCGTCAGTTGCAAAATCCAATGCATTTCTCATATGAAAGGGTGAAACATAATCTAAATATTCGTATTAAATCTAGCATACGAAATGTCAATACTTTAACCATAAACCATGAATGGTATAATAATATCACAATAACAGTCAAATATAACTCATTCAATACAATATGGAAGATTGTATTATAATAAATTTACCTCAATTGTTAATAATGAAGGATATTTATATTGATGAAAATAATCATCAAAACTATTTTAGTGAAATATCACCCATTTTCTAGAAAACATTTTGAAGTATCACTATTTATCAAGAAGCTCGTTAAAAAAGATTTTTGAATCAAAGTGTACCATACCACTTTGAAACTTCCAAAAGTAATTTAAATATTAAAACATAAATGTCCATATATATAAATCCTTCAAACCATTTTTAAAACATGGACATTAATGAGAATGATTTAGAAGAATAAATTTTTAAAACATTTAAAATGATATTTTAGTTAGATTTCTGAACCAAATGAGAGATGATTGAATAAAAATAATTGAAGTAATAAAAACTTAATAATATCATGATAATAAAGGAATTCATGATATATTTTGTCAAAGTACAGTATATATACCAAATAAAAGTGAATTGAGGCATACCAATGAAGAATTCTCAATGGAATGTAAGTTGAGATGAAATCCCGTGTAAAGACCCTATCATTAGGTTAAGGATAAATCAATGACATAATAATGTTTGAAAAATAAAAATAAACTATGTATGATTGGATATTCAGTGTAAAACAATCAGAGGACATTCAAAAATATTATTGTAACAACAACACCTATGACATGGATGTTTACCTCCAGGAATGAAAATTGAGTTAAGATTACTCGTATCATTTTTATATTGATGACTTGAGAATTTTTCAATAGAGTAATTATGTGTATCAAAAGAATAACCACATGAAGGGGAGTATAAATTAATACATAAATAAATAAATAGTGATTTCACACATAATCTTGGAGTAGAATAATCAATGAAGTTTGATAAAACCAAAGGACGGGAAATCAAAATTAGAAATTCCCTTACCGATTTGGTGACATACGAAACATACACCCCATGAAAGAAGGATCACACAATGAAGATGTAAATACCCAAAAACTAATTTTTATTACATAATGAATACAATCATGGGTAGTACATACACCACACATAAGTAAATTTTTGCAATATATCATGAATCTAACGGAAATAAGAAGTGAGATGAAAACCCTTTACCATGTTGTAATCAATCGAGTCGTATGACCAAATGTTAGTAACCACCTAATGAATCACAAAATACCATGGATATAAAGAGAATCATGATAATATATATCAAATGGCAGTACACAATACACCACATGTAATAAATAAGTGTTGAATAATGGAAATCTCACAGAATTAAAAGTGCGATAAGAAACCCCTTACCATGCATTTTCCTCTGGTCAAGGGTACATTTAAACTCCTGTTTAATGACCATAGTATGTTATTAAATTATACTATAACCATATTAAATTTTATTATATCATACATTATTCCTTTATGTCTTTATAATACCCATTTAATAATGATTTCCATGCTGAAATAACATTTTGGGTAAAAATCGCTTTTTTCGTACGTGTTTTTACATGTGCCATTTAGATCATGATTTAAATACATCCTGAATATAATCCATGAAATATATATCATATATATTTATAATATAAATATTTATAATATATAGATATATGAAATGGAAGGCACCGTTTATTGAAATGGTTGGCCGTACGTATGCATAAACGCTGTTTCCGTTTTCATATCGTATTGAACGGAAGTGAGTTAATAAGATATATGTAATTACATAAATACATATATATATATACATTAGAATTATTATTTTATATATTACATACTTATTAATAATATATATTTTTATAATAATCGTTCAATTGTGAACGTGGTAGTGAATCTCATCGCGTCACGGAGACGGTAATTCGTCTGTACGCACGAGTGACACTATTATTATATTAATGGTAAAATAATATGTAATTGGATGGTATATCATATATAAGGAATAATTAACATGTTATTTTTATTATTTACATAAGTTATACTCCTTATTATACCCATCCAAATAATAATGTCTTTGAATAACAAACTACACCACGACGTGGTGACGGTAAGCCTTACGTACGCACGTATGATGACATTGTCATTTATAGGATGGATAGAAAAACAAATATGGTAGTAACATATTTATAATAACATCACAGTATATAGGAGTTACTAGAGTTATTATTTTGGTATAGAAACAACGATGTAATATGAAGTGGAAGAAGAAAATAACATGAAAGTGGTGATGAAATATTTAACTCATCTTCGGGTTCTTCCATTTGATTTGATCGAAATGTATCATTATGTAGGAATTATGACCAAAGGAATTACTATAACATGAAAGGAGGAATTTTTTGTGGATATATGGGCAGGGGTTGACCAAGATAAAAGGATTTGGGGTGTGAAATTAAGAGAAGGGGAAGTGCTCTTTTATAAGAGAGGTGATGGTCACTTTAAGAATGTTTGAAATATTATTTTATAATAAACTTATTTTAGATTTCTAATGTCTCCAAACTTAATTATTTATAGGATACGTTGGGTATGGGTGTAAAAACTCTCATCCAATAGGTTTTAGACAGGTTTAGGTAATCATACTAACCTTATCTTTTAGATTTAACTCTTAGTAAAATAGTTCGACATTTACCATGTCTCTTTGTATCTTTATATTATATGGTTAATAAACATAATATAACAAGACAAGAGAACCCCATGATGTTCATTATTAATATATATAACCTTATATAGGTCTTTTGGACGATCCTTAGGTTTTTTCGGAATATTATATCAATTAATAATATTGTATTTTTTTATAAACTCAATTATGTCAATTTTGACAAAATTTAGTATTTGATATTTTTGAAAGTCATAAAAACATTATCACTTAGAATAAAATTTATTTAAGCAACCCTAAAATTTAATATTAACCTATATAATTAGTATAATTCATCATATGTCTCAATTTAGATTTATTTGGATATTTATAATATCAATTATTTTAATA
Source organism: Viscum album (assembly GCA_963277665.1). Classification (NCBI taxonomy): domain Eukaryota; kingdom Viridiplantae; phylum Streptophyta; class Magnoliopsida; order Santalales; family Viscaceae; genus Viscum; species Viscum album. The sequence goes on along the minus strand of OY728151.1, from coordinate 973,202,578 downwards.
TTTTATTTTAAGTTAATTACTGCGAGATCATTGTGTCATAAATAAATTAATTTATATAATGTCTAAAAATAATAAATAAAATATTATTATGTATTAAATCATTTTATTTTTCTTATCATTCTAATGAATATTTATATTCGAATTTATATTGTATTTAACCCTATATTATAAATGGTTTCGTTTTCAAACCATGAATTTAAATGTTTTAACTCTTCCTTAAATAATATAATAATATATGTCCTAATCTATTCCATGTGGACCAAAAAGGATAATATTTTATTCCTAAGGTTGTTTTTGGTCTAATTATACTTATATAATAGAATTAAGACATGTTTTAGGGTAATTATGATATCATTTGTACTCTTAATTACCCTATTTACCTTTAACCGTGCTAAATAAAAGTCAAAAGATACTATTCACCAAAGAATATTTTCATCTTATTGAACCAAATTTTACTTAATAATATTTACCGTGCCTCTAAGATTTTTTAAATTCAAATTACATAAGCGGTAAAATTATGTTTTTGGCAAATTTTCAAATGCTCATAAGAGGTTGGTAAAAGTGGTTAAAAAGTTCAATAAAATTTAATACATGTAGTTTTATTATAAAATGACTCCAATGAATTACATTGAACTTATATATGTATTATATATCTATTTTTACATAAAATGAATTTAAATAAAATAAATAATAATTAAAATAAAAATTAGGTTTTAAATAATAACTCAGTGTTTTTCACTCTTCATAAAAAATTGAATGTTTTTAGAAAAATACCAAAATTTTTCCAAAAGCTAATTTTGGTATTCTGGATTAAAAAATGAAATCTATGTTACCAAATTCAAAATATAGAAGTTGAATTTATTAATTTGAAATTAATTCCTGTTGTCCAAACCAAAAAGTGGGGTTTTAAAAAGTCAAAACTATCAAAAGATTGACATGTGTTTAGGTCAAATTTAAATGTGAAATTACTTATAATTTACTAAATTGTATTAATTGATAAAAATATATTCCAATTATAATTCAAAACCTTTCAGATTCATAATTTAAAACTATAATGTATTTCGACTAAAAAAGTTGTTTTCAATTAAAACTTAGTATTTTTCACTATTCGTCAAAATATGAAAGTTTTCAGAAAAGTACCAAAAATTTATCCAAACTAAATTTTTATGTCTCACCTATAAATAAAAATTTTATTTTATTAAATTAAATATATAAAAGTTTCAAATATTAGATTTCAAAAGGGTTCTTCATTAAAAGGCGGTAAAGTTTAATTTTTTGAAAAATACATCTTTTATCTGAAAAAATGAATTTGTTCTTATATTATGTCTAAGAAACACATAATACGGATGTTAAAATTATATAGAGTATATAAGGTTCAAAATGTAGTTAATACTACTCATAATCGCTTTTTTGAATGGCTAGTTTGATATGTTGTGGTGCACTCGAACACGGTGTTGTGTATAGTGAAAACTATTGAATTACTTTATGGAGATAACATACTATGAAATCTATGGGTCTTGGATAATGATTATTTATTTTTTATAAAGGAAAATATGGTATAATTATTTGATTGTATAATCAAAAAAATATTTCCTAAATGATAAATTTTTTGTTGGTTTTTAGTGAAAACAAAATGTTTACTTACAATTTTATAAGTCATGTAATGATTTAAAATATTTTTTAGAATATATATTCATAATTATATAGATATATATGTTATTATTATTATATAATATTTTTTGAGACCTTAATTATTTTTTCAAAGGGTCATAAAATTATTTATAATATTGAAATTAGTGTTTCATTAATAATTTAATGTTTTATTTAGAAATTAAATATATCATATATTGTAAAATATTTTCAAAAAATGCACCCCATTTATGAAATCTACTTGTCAAAAAATTATTATGGTCAATTTTTGGATTTTTTTAAAAAAAACGTGTTGAATAGTGAAATATGGGAATTTATAGTTTTTAATATTTTTAGAATTTTTTTTCTGTTATGGATGATGAAATAAACCATTAGTTTTAACTATCTCAACAAACTTACTACATTTAGTCATAATAATCAACACTATTTGTAATCATGAGGGGAAATAATAATCTAGTGGATATAATTATCAAAAACAGCTGTCTCATTCCCCTATAAATACCACCCCTCACCACCACTTCTTCTCACGACATATAAGCCTTGTATTTGGTCAATAATCAACATAATTAACCAATAAAGACTCTTCCTAATGTCCCTTAGGTACTAATATCAACAAATTACCTAACCCACGTTCATCATGAAGGTTCTTAAGGAGACAAAATTTTAGATGTAAAATCCTCTATCCTTCACTTTTAATATCATTTATTTTCATATCCTATTCTCACATCCCATATACTAAGTGGATTTAAAACTCCAGTAACATATATACACTAAAATTTTATTATGTGAATGGAAAATTAATCATCAAACCACTTCTATTCCCATTTTATTCTAAAACATATAGAATCATCCATGACATGCCAGTTCACCACCTTCGTGAACAATGAATTTTCCATTTCCATTATGAACCTCAAGGATAGTAATAAAATAATTAGTATAGTTAAGTCATATTTTAATATGTTTATTGTAACTTTTTTTGTTTTCAATCTAATTTATAAACATAATGTTAAATAAAAGAAAACATGTTTAGGATAGTAAGAAAAACCACCATAACAAACTAAACATTTATCATTAATGTTTTCTCAAATGAATCATCCTTATAATAGAAAAATGATATTGGAGACCATTTATACTTTGTTAAGTTCATTTATAACAATTAACTTCATTTTAGGAGAAATATTCTCATTTTATAAGAACTTCTATAATAATATAAAAGTGAATCAATCTTTAGAACCATGAAAACAAACACTCATGGAATGATGAAAGTCAACTCTCTAAATCATCAAAATGGCCATAAAAACATAATAAAAATTTAGTAACAAAAATAATTGCAGAATAGGTTCTATATATATTCACTAATTAATAAAATTTGATTATAAGGAATAATAAGTGAATGTAAAGAACACATTCAGACATAAGGAATGGGGATTCTCAAACTCACCTCATTTTCACCGGGTTATTTATACTTCAAAACATATTTTGTTTTGATAATAAATTAATTATAAATTACTATAATTCTGTTATTATCCATTTTTATTTTATCGGATATAATTGTTTACATTCATTTTTTTATAAAAAATGTAAATATTTACCATAAGAACTCTTATTTCCAAAACATATCTTTATTAATCTTGAGTAGTTTGTTCTTCAATATTGAGTAATGCTTTATATACCAACTATGATATTCCTTTTTCCATTTGGGAACTGAACTCATATTCATTAAAATATAATTGATGAAATCCTTATGAAACCTATATCTTTACATGGGTTAATTCATAACTATGATTGCAATACTTTCAATTGGTCATGAAATATCATATAAATATTAGGATTTGATTGGTGAAACAAAATTATAGTCTTATAATGAATTGGGTAATTTGAATTATCACATGAGATAATGTGTAATTTGTGTTCACTTGATTCTAGTTTTGTACATGATGATAATTTTATGATTTTTCATATATGTTTTTTATGAACATCTTGTTATCTCTGGTTATAACTATGTGTGTTATTTTTACTACTGACATGAAGTTTCATTTTTTTGAACTTCCACAATCCATACATTTATCCATGGTATACATTGTGATTTCTATGGTAATTATATGATTATTTTATGAAAATTATCATTATTATCACTCATTCTATATCGTTTTTTTATTATTATTCATCCACTTACTTGGCCTTACTCCCACCACTATCTTTAATGTATATCCTCAAGTTATTACATTTAAAAAATATATAATGAGACATAATATGATGAATAAGATAATTTAAAAATAATTGTTTTCAATTTTTTATTCATATGTGATATATGGTCCTAATTTTCTCAAGATAATAAATTCTCGGATCCTTGATTGTAACACAAACTGTTTTTTATGTTAAAAATTACGTAATTATAATGTAAAAAAAGTCGGGTTGCTTTTGTGGGGGAGTCCAAGATAGAAATGGATAGCCTATTAAAATTTTAATGTCGGGGAAGCTTAGATGGAGATCGGAGAGCCTGTAATAACATATACGATGGGGAAGACCTGATAGAGTGAGGTTAACTTGTAACAAATTTAACGATGGGGAGGCACGTATATTACAGCATGAGCCTATTAAATCTTAAATGATCAGTGTTCCTAGAAAATAGTATAATGTGTTACGACCCGTCCCCTAGGGTTTGTACCGTGAGTACCCCAAAACCGCCTTCCATAGGCCATGGGTTGGCAACTAGCACCAGAGGCGTAAATCCCTAAAACTAGGAAGACATTTCCTTTATAACCTGAATACACACACAAAAAGTACATGCTCGAAGCAAAACACCAAGTAAAACTATATAACAAAGGGTGATGAAATGTAAAATGGGATGGAAATAAAAGCCCAACTATAAAGTACAAGTACAACTGAGAAAGGAAAAAAACAACTGAAAGGTGAAAAGCATCTCCTAGATCGTCCACCACAGATCCTACCTGAAGGGTAGGTAGAGTTAGCCTCCTTAGCACTCCATATCTGTTAGTCTCAATCATGCAGTGACACGTTGTATGGTCTACCTCCGGGTATCGTCCAATCCTGATACTCTGAGCCTTAGCCAGTGCTGTCTGTCGTCTGCATCCAACATAATGAGGTGCGGGCATAACCCATGCAATGGTGAGTATAACGATACTCAGTAGGGACCCCGAGACCCTCAATGTCTCTCAAAATCCACCAACGATAAACCACAGAGTATGAAATCAAAAAAATAACCCGACAAAGGTATATTCCCATACATAAACCTAAGTTATCAAGTAACTCATCTCAATCATGAGGTTAACACAAAAGTTACTGACTCAGCTCAAATAGGTATACAACCCACATAGAGTGTTATAGATGATTAGTTGTAGCCACAATATCATCTATTCTTCCGAACCAAGATAGAACCCAGGTAATGAATTTAAAATTTTTGAACCCACATAGGATCCACGAACATTAAACAGAGATATCGAAACCACACAGGATCCCGGAACAGTAGTCAGAGCTGTCGAACACACAAAGGATCCAGGAATAGTCGTCAGTGCTGTCGAACCCACACAGGATCGAGGAACAGTCGTTAGAGCGCAGCCAGCCACAGGGCTTCGCACAAGCATGTTTGATTCTAGGATGGTCCACTCCTCATGATAAGTGTCGATACATAAGCTACCATGAAGTCCCATGTTTATGTATCCAACATATCTATCTTTCCAAAAGAAACCAACGCGACAAACGGTACGTAAATCAGATGCTTGGTATGAGAGTTATTAGCATTTCTATTCAAAGTGCCCAGTTGGAATTACATTCAATCCAACCAGGACATACCCTAACTATACATAAACCACAAGTGGGGTATACCAAAAGAAATTTCTCCTTCAACAGTTTCTGTCGCTGTAGATGGTTCGTCAATCGGACGCACGCAACTCAAGTTACAAGAAAAAGAGTGGAAAATGGTCGAAGAGGTCTGGGTCCGGTCCTGCCCAGTCAGACCAACTCGGCCCGACTTGGGTTTGAACTGGTATCTGACCTGTTCTGTGGGTCTGACCCGGTCCGGGGGTCTGACCCAGTCCATGGGTCCGACCCGGTCCGCGGGGGCAGCCCGGCTCGCGAGGGAGGCCCGACCCGCACTGGGTCCGGCCCGACAGCCTGTGGGGTCTGCCCTAGCTGCATCCAGAGGGAGGCCGCTCTCCCGGGTATCCCAAACTACATATCCGTTTTGGTGGTTTCCAAATCCAGTGCCACATGGAAATAGTCCGCATCATGCGGGACCCAGCGACGGGGTCCCGCTCTGCCCTGCTGGCCGTGCGGCCTGCCGCCTCCCGCGTGGTGCAGTTGCACCGTGCCTCCTCTGGCGACCCGGTGGCTCGGGCCGCCGGTCCTTCTCACGGTCGGCCTTGCACCAGCCTCCACTACACCACTGCGGCCAAGGTCCGCGACCGCCTTTTGTTCCACCGTGCAGCGGGGTTGCATCATGACTTCCCTGGAAACCCGATGGATCGAGCCACCAGTTTCCTTCACTGTCGGCCTTGCGCTGGCTGCCGCTGTAGCCCGTCGGCTGCAGGTTACTACTCCGGCGGCACCGGTGTTCTGCCGCCGTCATGCGGTGATGTTTGTTGGTTCCATCTACTGACGAACATTTAGAGGGTCACCGGACGAGTTCTGGTGGTCCGATTCTCATTCCATAAGAAGTCGCGCACTCCCCAGGACGTCAGCTTCAATCCACAATCAGTGTTGACCAGAGTCACTCATCCCAATCTCATGCCGCGTTTAGTGTCAAATTCCACAATAAATGCGGAGGGGTCGGGCCGTGTTTGTTTGACCCACACCCTCCATGTTAGGGTGATAGCATGCAGCTTCGATTTATAATCCTCGATAGAAAATGAAGAACGAGAAGAAAAAAAATGTTCGAACCCATTCATTTGATCGTTGATTGTTGACATTGGAGCAAGAATGAGGATGTGGATTCATTGACATCGAGAAATAAGATGAATAATTTGAGGACGACGTCATCGACATTCATCAAGGATGGTGCTTCCTCTCTTGTTCTAGTTGAAGATCAAAGAAGAAGATGTCCATCGTTGGCAGATGAAGTTTTCTTCATTCTTCGATGGTCATTCTTCGTTGGGGCGAGCGTTCTTCATGGGAGGGAAAAAGATCCTCCAAGTGCTCTTCCAACCCCTATCCCTACAAAGAATGTCCAATATACATTAAATTATGTTTTAATAATTTAATATGAATTTCACGATTAATTCAATAGGTGTTGGAATAATAAATTAAAAAGTGGGGTGGCACCATTATCTGGGGATCTCAAGAGGTTTCTCCCCACTTAATGGGGAGTTCAACAGGTTTTAGCCATGGGTTGTCCCCACCAAAATAAACATGAAGAGGAGGTTTGGATCGGGTGTTCCCCACCACCATAATCACTCATGGGAGTTTAAGGTGTGGTGGTCCCGACCTCCAACATCCACATGGAGGCTTCAACCATCCAAAAATAAAAATAAAGCTACAAATTAATTTTTATTTAATTGTATTCATTAAAACCGAAAAACTAATGTTCATTCTTGACCATCTGCCTTTGAGGAGAAAGTCTTCTTAAGAGAATATCGGCGCGGTGATTTCAACGGTGCCCTCAGATATAAATTTCGAGCACCATCTCAAAAGTTATAAAAAACCTCTCATATGTTTAATGAACATACCCGAACAAAACTTCCATAATTTGATTCCGGGCACACCCAGTCTCGGAATCATGTGCCATTAGTTTTAGTGGACTCATAAAATTTCCATGTATTTAAGAAAAAAAATTCCCACTGAAATTCCGAGTCCTTAAATTCTCCTCACCTCAAGGATTTACGTCCCCGTAAGATACAACTCATATCTAAGGGAACATGTGGGGGTGGGGTACGGAGCACGGATCTAAGCCCACCACTCCCATGTGCTCTCCTAGAGGTTCTTGTGATGCCAGAGAACAAGCACCATAGTTATAGACCAACCAAGAAGGACCCACTCCTTTTGATCATCAATCTCTACTAAAACCTCTGTAAAAGTCTCACCATCATCGATATCTAGCTCACCGTGGATGATGATGTGAGAAGGGTCATGCACGTATCTCCTCATTTGGGATATGTGGAAGACGTCGTGCACCCGGTGGAACTGAGGTGGAAGAGATAAGCGATAAACCACATTACCAACTCTGCCGAGGGCCTGAAAAGAACCTATGAAACTCAGAGATAACTGGAAGAATCGGCCAAATCTTCTCAAACCTCATCATGGTGAGACCCGTAGAAAGACGTGGTCTAAATCCTCGAACTCTAGAGGTCTCCATCTGCTACCGGCATATGAATTCTGCCTGCTCTGTGCAGTCTTCATCTGCTCCTGGATGATCTATATCTTCTCTATGGTAGCCCGTACCATATCTGGTCCCACAAGTGCTGGCTTCCCTAGGTCAGTCCAGCACAAAGATGATCTTCAAGGTCGGCCGTATAATGCCACAAAAGGTTCCATCCAAATGGTGTAGTGATAGCTGTTGTTGTATGCAAACTCCACCAAAGTTAAGTGATCCTCGCAACTGCAACCGAAGTCGAGAAAACAAGCATGCAGAATGTCCTCGAGGGTCTGAATGGTCCGCTCGGTCTGTCCATCCATCTATGGATGGAAGAAGGTTCTCAAACGAATCTGTGCCCTGAAAGCTTCCTACAACCTATTACATTGCCGGGAAGTAAAATGTGCATCACGATCGGAGACAATTGTCAAGGGTACTCCATTTAACCGTATAATCTTTTGCACATAGAGGAGTCCCAAGAACTCCACTTGTAACACCCTGAGATTTTATGAGATATATTTTTTTTAATTTCATTGATGTCTTCTATTATACACTAAACCAAGATTAGCTTTTAGTATAGCAACACCGTATTAGCCTGCAGTATACGCAACACTATTCTTGGCTCGTGTTACACAAAAATTCAAGTTCGTTTTGTCAAAATTATTCTACACAACTTTAATTATAGATTTTGTTTAATGTATAAATGAAATATGTTTTGATTATGTTATACTCAACACCAAACAGAGTTTTCACTACACGCAACCCGAACTTGGTTTGCATTACATGCAATCATGACCTTCCTTGATAGCATGTGTAGTACGCAATACTGGGTTTCACTAAACAATGATATATTATTATAATATTATTATAGACTAGACATTATGAATTGTATTAACTACATTCAGAATTTTAAAACATTATTATTCATATTGCATATTTTCTAGAACATGGTATGAGAACAAAATAAATTTTTCGAGTAAAATAATTATTTTTCAAAAAATGTAGTTTTTCCACCTTTTGATGGTGAGCCCACTTTAAATATAGTTTTTTAGATGTTGGTATGTTCAATTTGACAAAATAAAATTATTATTTAGAGTGAGGGTATAAAAATTCACTTTGGATAAAATTTTCATATTATTCTGATAACTTTCGTATTTTAATGAATAGTAAAAACATGATATATTTTAATTAAAAACAACTTTTTTATCGCAATAATTTATATGGTTATATTATCTTTTTAACTGGTTTTAAATTGTAGCTAGAATATATTTTTACCATTTAATCCAATGTTGGTCATTGGAATTAATTTCACTTTGAATTTGGACATAAACAAGTGTCGATCTTTTGATAGTTATTGTTTCTTAAAAACATGCTATTTGTTTTGATAACGGGAATTAATTTAAAAAATAATTAATTCCAATTCTATGTTTTAAATTTGAAAAAATATAAATAAATTTTGAATTCATAATATCAAATATAGATTAGGCTGATTTTTTGATATTTTTCTGAAAAACATCAATTTTTGATGAATATTGAAACCACTTAGTGGTAGTTAAAAAACTGATTCTTTCATTTAAATGAAAATCTACCACTTTTGTGAATTGAATTTTAAAAATCCCACATACATGGTTGTTATCAATATGTGAAATTTGGTTCAATAAGATTAAAATAATATTTGGTGAATAGTAACTTTTGACTTTTATTTACTGCGGTTAAAGATAAATAGGGTAATTCAAGGTTTAAAGAATATTATAATAATTCAAAATTACCTTAACACTTGTCATGACCTTATTGGATGAGTAGTGGACGACCATGGGAATACTTGGGTCGATTTTGGGACCCCATTGGGCCACTTGGTAGTGATAATGACAATTTGGATTAATTAATTTAATGTAAAGACAAAATTGACATTAACAAAAATCTTTTTGTAATCAATTTTTATAAGGGGTTATATAAATTATCTTTTAGACTATAAAAATTCATTGGAAATATAATGAGATTTCCTACATAATGATATTTTTTTTGTAATTTTTTGTCATCAAACAAATTAAATTATTCATGACACAATAATGATTAAGTATTTACCTCATTAATAAATGATTTAAATAAATTAGATTATAATGATTAAAATATTATCCAAAACATGTCCAATTCTGATTTGATGATTTTATTTCTACCATGAGTCATATTATCTTCATCTTTATTGATTTTTGGACTTTTTGAAACCAAAGAAAAGTATATAATAAAATAATATTTTCACACTTTCCAGAAGAGCCCTCCCCCCTTATAAAAGGAGACTATTTCTATCCAATTTCACACACCTCTCAAGACATTTGGCTCGAAGAAAATCTGCCCAATTAATCTACATACATCCGTCTCCTCCCCTAGAAGCCTTACCTTAGGCAGAAGGCATATCAAGAAGTCCTTTTGGTTCAAACCAAATGAAGTTACCCAAATTAAAGGTAACAATTTCTGTTAAATTGTTTTCTTTTATTCTACTTCTCCAACCCCTATACTCTTTTAATCCTTTCTTTTGTAACAAAAAAAGTATCCGCAATATAGTAGTATTTTTTTATGAGAAGTATTCGAACTACACTTACACACACCTCTATCTAATAGATGAAGAACATAATGTTTCTGTGGATGGAAAACTAACTCATCACAAAATGATGATTGTCTGATTTTCTTCTACCGCCTTTCATGGTGGACATTATGATGGAACTGTATTTATATATGATATATATTATTTTTATTATATCCTTATTCTTCTTTACATCCAAATTATATCAAGCCTTTATGGTTTTCATAGTGGGTAAATAAGATAATCTCATTTGAGGAAATGCGGACTACCACCCCCTCAATGTGATGTGATTCGTTAATGCCTTACGTGGGACGTATAAAGGATGGAGTTTAAGATATTATATATGATATTATACTGGAATTATAATATACCTATGTATCATTATGTTTTAATTCCCTTAAAATAAGAAATAAAAATTAAAGTAGCGTTCATGCGTATGTACGGATTACCGTCTCCATGAACGGTGCATTTCATTTCTTCCCTCCATATATTATGTAATATTATAAATACATGTATATGCAGGATATATATGATATATATGATATATTAATCATGAATATATTTCTGTATATAATTAACCTTTTACCACATGAACAACATGTAATTATTAGAAGTCCATTTTTGACTCAAGTACCAAATATCGACAAAACAAACGTTATTAACATAAATGGTTACATAATTTTTATAACATGGTAATAAGTGATATAAAAGGAATAATAAAGGTGAAAAAGGTTATAAAGAAACTTGAAATTAACTTTGGTTAATTATTCATGAGATTAAATAATGATCGAGTCAAGTCCGACACGAGGTAAGGGAACTTCTTAACCCAATTTTTGTTCATTGGCCTGATCTTCTCTTTCTTGTTTATGTCATTCTTTGATTATGTGAGAAATCAATTTTTATATCTTATCACGTATTTATAAATTATTTATGTGACCTAATAGTGAATACAGATAAGTGATCTATTTTATTTACAAAAATATCTTTGTAAGGGATAATTATTCCAATCTCATTCATATCCGAGATTGTTTATTCGTAAGTATTTACTGGGGTTATGTTTATTATCCATGTCCATATGTTCTAAAAATGTTTTCATAAAATGTTTAATTTTCTTCCATGTATGTTTAAAGTCATTTTTACCCTTTTTTTACATTTACCACATCGTAAGGAAGGAATCATTCTTTTGTTTACCATACGAGGTACTTTTTGACTTTTTCGACAAAAGTATGAGGAGGATGTTTTTTTTAATTTATACGGCATGAACAGATTCTTACAATTTCATAACGCCCTATTTTCATGAAGCTTACTATACTAATGAATATTTTCAACAAAATCATTTTCTTTTAAAATTTCATGGAATTTTGTGAAAGAAAATGATTTTGAAGAAGAAAGGATATTTTCCGCAAAAATTCATTTCAAGTGTTTTATCAAAACCATTTTCCATATAAGATGGAATTATTTCATATGTGTATGTTTCAAGTATAATTTCTCTATGATTTACATGGTTTCATTTTTATTATGATGAAATGATGTCCATTTTGTTTGTATGGATTATGTTATGATGTGATGATGTTTATGAAACCCATTTTATACTTTGGGTAATGATGAATGATTTATGTTCATGTTGTGGCACAAGTAAGAATGATTTAATTATGAGATGGGTGGGACCTATATCTCCCTCCAATGCATTGGGTAAAGATTTATATCTCATGAGATAGACATGGATGGAATGGAATGTTAATATGGTTCATTGATACAGGACTTGATTCAGAAGTGAACTCGGTTCAGTAAGGGAATTTGTCCCTTAAGATGGTCTTCACAGCAATGCCTCGACTACTATGGAAATCATATCTTGTTCTTAATGGTTTGACACAATTAAAAGTTTTATTTGCAAGCTATTTTATCATGATTTATTTTCCAATATAATCTATGCCTTGCATACTACCATGTTTTATGTCATTGTTCAATATTTTGATGTTTAAACATTTTGTTCATGTTTTTTTAAAGTTCAAAAGTATATGATTTATTTTATTTTCTCCATGCATACCGTTACTGAGAATTTGAGCTCACCCTTTATATGTTTTCTTTTCCGCAGGTTTAATGAATGTTTTGAGGTAAGAAAACAAGAGGGGAAGATCTTTATGGGAGATGTTGAAGATCTTTCACCACGATTAGAAGATTATATTCTGAGTTTTCAAAGACACTATACTATTACGGTCCTTGTGTGTTTGTTTTTGTTATGTATTAAGTATTCCGCAAAAAGTAATGTAATGTCCATGTATGTCAAGTCTTGGGTCCCTACAGCTGGTATCAGAGGAAAGGTTTAGTTAACCTTTGGAAACTAGGATGCGAAAACTTTATTGAAATCCCTATAGATATTTATAATGTATGTCTAGGGATGTCTCTAAGGTCAACTATACGTATAGGTTGTAGTCCTAGAATTATGGTAACAATCTTATAATTAAACCTAAGATGTTATATATTGAAGGTACTCCCCCTTTATTATGTTGTTTTCCTAGAATGATTTTTTCTTCTCACACTATTCTTTTTGGGTTTTAGAAAATTGGTGGAAATAGGAATATTCACGATAATGGAGGAAATGATGGACAATGGAATGATATTATTCATGAGCAACCAAATGAAATAGGATTTGGAAGTCCAAACATCATTATTATTCCTAATCATAAATCTCATAAAATGATCAATAATATCAACTTTGGTATGTTTCTTGACCCGACTAATAAGAGAAAGATGGAGTTTCATGATGATCATAGAGGAAAGAAAGTTTAATTTCCCTCATGTAAATCATGTGGGAAGAGGAATCAAGGAGAATGTTTGAAAGGATCTGGAAGATGCCTTGGGTGTGGAAAAGAAGGACACAAAGCCAGAAAGTGTAATGGAAAAGGTTAAGTTAACACCATGGACAAGGATAATGGTATTTCTATGACATCAACAATGATTAAATGTTTTAAATGTGGAATGTATAGGAATTATGCAAAACAATTCCCTAAGGGAATGTCTCATGAAGAGAATCAGAATAGTCGAATGGGTAGTATTTATGTTGATGAAAATGAAGAGACTACAAATGATATGTGAGAGAAAAGAATTGTTCAAGCATAGTCAATTGTTTAAGAAGGTAGTGGAATGATTTTTGTACAAAGAGTTATGTCGTATAGGTAATGGTACTATGGAATAAAGACACATCTAAGGATTGTTACACTATTTTTTTTCCTAAATTATTTGAAAGAATATGTTGAATGCTACCGGTAACCATGAAAGGTTATTCAGATATTTTTGGAAAGTAGATGATATGCACATAATGAAGGGATAAGGTGAAAATAATATGTTTAATAGTATTCATAAGCTCATGACTGATATAAGGACAAAGTGATATCATGGTTTGAGTATATAAGAATTTTTGGGATTTTGGTATGTGGAATGAGTTATCTTTTGAAAGAATTCATGTTTTTTATAAGGTTCTATGTTAATTCATGTCTCAAAAGAATACATGATTTAGGTATTCACATGTTTGGAATGTGACCAACAAGGTATATCTTATTATATATGGAGGATAAATGATGGTGTTCACGTTCTTGTTATGTGACCTTTTAGGTAATCATTTTCGTTATACTATGAGCTTGGACCGAAGTATTTTGGATAAGCCTAATGAATGGAATGAATTAAGTTATACATAATATAGTATTGTTTACGGCTAGAACTTTTTTCGATATTATTGAATGAATGTTATAATAATGTAGTTTTAGAAAAAGGGACATCCCATAGGACGGGCGACAACCCGTCGCGTCAGACAAGGTTGCGGGAATCGAACCCACAACCGAAGTGCGATAGGCCTTTATCGCCTACTACTGGCCTACATGAAGTCTTTGGTTAGTAAGAACTAGATTTATTTTTTAAGCGGTATGATAGATGAAGTTTATGTCCATTGTTGGAATCATATACGATTAATCTCACCATAGACAGACTTATGTATATTTAACAACTTATGCAAACCTTTTTGTGATAGAAATGGATGGGATGACTTATCATTCTATCGCATGATCTTCTAACACATCTTGAATGAAAAATTCAGCTTCATTTATTTAAATAGAGATGAAGTGGAAATTGTTCATGGAATGACCAACGATGATATTACACTGAAATCAAGTATGTATTTATTCTTATGTAAAAGTTCATCAATGTTAGGGAAATGATATTGGAAACCAAAAATGTTGTCCTAGTACTCTCATATCTGATGAGTCAGATGGTACCTTAGATCATCACAAATTTATGGCTTTGTTATTGTTGAATTTTTCATAGCCATGTTCTCTACCACTCTCCATCAGAAATTGACGGTTAGATTTCTCTTCCATATCCATATTTTCACCTATATACACCTTTGTGGGAAACCAACTGATGAGTTACTTTGGGTATCCGTTTTTTTTACAAAATTCCTTTTTAAAATGATGATTTAGTATTTCTTTTTATGATATGGGTTTCTATGAATGAAAATTTCAAGTTGTAAATGAATTATAACCCCGACGAATTTTGAGGGAGAAATTCATTTTTAGGTGGGTAGAATATAACACCCTGATATTTTATGAGATATATTATTTTTAATTTCTTTAATGTCTTCTATTATACACTACACCAAGATTATCTTGTACTATACGCAACACCGTATTATCTTTCAGTATACGAAACACTATTCTTGGCTCGTGTTACAGACAATTTCAAGTTTTTTTTGTGGAAATTATTCTACGCAACATTATGTATAGACTTTGTTCAATGTATAAATGAAATAAGTTATTTTTATGTTATATGCATCACCAAATGGAGTTTTCACTACACGCATCCCTGAATTGTCTTGCATTACACGTAATCACGACCTTCCTCTATATCATGTGTAGTACTTAATATCGGGCTTCACTAAACAACGAGATATTGTTATAATATTATTATGGACTAGATTTTATGTGTAGTATTAACTAAATTATGAATTTTATAACATTATTAGTCATCTAACACATTTTCTAGAACATGGTATGAGAAGAAAATAAATTTTTCGAGTAAAATAAGTATCATTCAAAAAATGTAGTTTTGCTGCCTTTTCATGGCGCAACCACTTTAAATATAGTTTTTGACAAGTTTATAAGTTCAATTTGACAAAATAAAATTATTCTTTAGAATATGGATATAAAAATTGACTTTGGATAAAAGTTTCATATTATTCTGATAAATTTCGTATTTTAATGAATAGTAAAACACAATATATTTTAATTAAATTTTTTTTTTCATCGCAATAATTTATATGGTTATATTATCTTTTTAATTGGTTTTAAATTTTAATTAGAATATATTTTTACCAATTAATCCAATTTTGGTCATTGGAATTAATTTCACATTGAATTTGGACATAAACAAGTGTCGGTCTTTTGATAGTTATTGTTTCTTAAAAACACACTATTTGTTTTGACAACATGAATTAATTTTAAAATTAATTAATGCCACTTCTATTTTCTGAATTTGAAAAAATATACATCATTTTTGAATTTGGAATATCAAAAATATCTTAGGCTGAATGTTTGGTATTTTTCCGAAAAACATCAATTTTTGATGAATAGTGAAACCACTTTGTGGTAGTTAAAAAACTCAATCTTTCATTTAAATGAAAATTTTCTACTTCTCTGAATAGAATTTCAAAAATACTACATACATGGTGGTTATCAAGATGTAAAATGTGGTTCAATAAGATTAAAATAATTTTTGGTGAATAGTATCTTTTGACTTTTATTTACTGCGGTTAAAGGTAAATAGGGTAATTCAAGGTTAAAAGAATATTATAATAATTAAAAATTACCTTAACACATTTCCTAAACTTATTGGATGAGTATTTTCCGACCATGGGCATCCTTGTGTCGATTTTTGGATCCCATTGAGCCACTTGGTAGTGATAATGACAATTTGGATAAATTAATTTAATGTAAAGAGAAAATTGACATTAACAAAAATCTTTTAGTAATTAATTTTTTAAGGGGTTATATGAATTATATTTTCGACTATAAATATTCAATGGAAACCTAAAAATATTTCTGACATGCTGGTTTTTTTATAATTTTTTGTCATCATATAAATTAAATTATTCCTGACACATTAATGATGTAGTATTTACCTCATTAATAAATGATTTAAATAAATAAGTTTATAATGATTAAAATATTATCCAAAACATGTAAAATTCTGATTGGATGAATTTATTTCGACCATGAGTCATATTATATTCATATTTAATGATTTTTGTACCTTTTTAAACCGAATATAAGTTTATAATAAAATATTATTTTCACACTTTCCAAAAGAGCCCCTCCTCCCCCTTATAAAAGGAGACCATTTCTATCCAATTCCACAAACCTCTAAAGCCATTTGGATCATCCAACCTCTTCCCAATTAAGCTCCCTACATCCCTATCCTCCCCATAGAAGCTTTACCTTATGAAGAAGGCACTTCCATAAGTCCTTTTGGTTCAAACCAAATGAAGTTACCCAAATAAAAGGTAACAGTTTCTCTTCAATTGTTTTCTTTTATTCTACTTCTCCAACCCCTAAACTCTTTTTAATACTTTATTTTGAAACAAAAAAAGTATCCTCAATATAATAGGATGTTGTTATGAGATGGATTCGAACTACACTTACTCACATCTCCATCTAACGGATGAAGAACATAATGTTTTTGTGGATGGAAAACTAACGCCTCACGAAACTGTGATTATTTGATTTTCTCCTACCGCCTCTCGTGTTGGCCATTATGATGGAACTGTATTTATATATGATAAATATTATGTTTATAATTTAATTATCCTTATTTACTTCCCAATTATATCAGGCCTTTATGGTTTCCACCGTGGGTAAATATGATAATCTCATTTGAGGAAGTACGGACTACCGCCCCCTCAAAGTGTTTTGATTCGTTAATTCATTATGCAGGATGTATAAAGGATGGAATTAATGATATTATATATGATATTATACTGGAATTATAATATACCTATGTATCATTATGTTTTATTTCCATTAAAATAATAAATAGAAATGAAAGCAGCGTTCTTGCGTATGTACGAATTACCGTCTCCATGAAGGGTGCATTTTATTTAATTACTCCATATGTTATGTACTATTATAAATACATTTTTATGCTGGATATATATTATATATGATATATAAATCATGAATATAATTATGGATATAATGAACCTTTGACCACATGAACAACATGTAATTATAAGAAGTCCATTTTGGACACCAATACCAAATATCGACAAAACGAACGTTATTAACTTAAATGGCTACATAATGTTTATAACAAGGTAATAAGTGATATAATAGGAATAATAAACTTGAAAAAGGTTCTTAAGCAAGTAGAAATTACCTTTGGTTTATTATTCCGGAGATTAAAGAATGATCGAGTCACATCAGACAGGAGGTAATGGAACTTCTTAACCCAATTTTCATTCTTTGGGTTGATCTTCTCTTTCTTGTTTATGTCATTCTTTGATTATGTGGGAAATGAATTTTTATATCTTATCACATATTTATAATTTCTTTATGTGACCTTATAGTGAATACACATAAGTGATCTATTTTATTTTCAAAAATATCTTTCTAAGGGATAACTATTCCAATCTCATCACTACGGAAAAAAGGACCTATACCGATGGATCAAAACCATGGGTATAGCCCCCAAAATCGTTGGTATAGGTTATACCCACGGTTTTGGGAACTGTGGGCTGGAACGACGTCGCGATAGGGGTCTGGACTTATACGCAGGGTTTTGTAGAACTGTGGGTATAGGTGTGTCACACACCCACACCCTTTTCTACAACATGGCACGACAATTACCCCACGGTTTTCAAAGCGTGGGAAAATTATGTTTCAAAAATCGTAGGCACAGGGATTCGAACCCGCACCGCACGGACAGACTCAGCGATGTAGTACAAGAGTGGACCAACCCTGCTAATGATGTTATATGTTTATACACATAATTTTGTTATAATATATTAAAACAAATGCAGTTATCTAAAAAACGAACTGAGCAGGTTTCGAACACGCGACCTGTAGGGATGGAGTACATCGGTGAACCAACTACGCTATGAGGATTACGTTTATATAATTTTATGGTTTTATACTTATATTAATATTGTCGGTATATTTTAAAATATTCCATGCCGATATTCGAACACCGCCCTTCATAGAATAGAATAGAGAACTAAACCAACAGAGCTATCAAATTTATATTCATAAATATTGGTATCTGTATAATTATATTATTTAAGACATTGTTCCCACGTAAAATGTATTTCATCCCACGCAATTTTTTCCAATTTTTCACCCCGCTATATCACGGGGAACCTATACCCATGGTTTTGAAAAACCGTGGGGATAGGTCTTCGAAAAAAATACCCCCTATACCCACGGTTTTGGAAAACCCATGGGTATAAGTCTTCCAAAAAACCTATACCCACGGTTTTGGAAACACTGTGGGGATATGACTTCAAAAAAAAATCTATGCCCACAGTTTTGACAAAACCGTGGTCATAGCGGACCTATACCCATGGTTTTGGAAAACCATGGGTATAGGTTCCCATACAATCCATATACCCACGGTTTTCCAGAACTGTGGGTATAGGGGGGACCTATACCGACATTTTTTCACAAAATCGTGGGTATTGGTCGTTTTTCCAGTACTGCATTATTATTCGAGATTGTTTATTCTTAAGTATTTACTAGGGTTATGTTTATTATCCATGTCTATATGTTCTCAAAATGTTTTCATAAAATGTTTACTTTTTTTTCATGTATGTTTAAAGTCAATTTTACCCTTTTTTACTTTTACCACATCATATGTAAGGAATCTTTCTTTTGTTTACCACACGAGGTAATTTTTTACTTTTCTGACAAAAGTATGAGGAGAATGTTTTTTTAACATATATGGCATGAACGGATTATTATGGTTTCATAACTCCTTATTTTTATGAAGCTTACTCTACAATATTTAATGACTATTTTCAACAAAATCTTTTTCTTTTAAAATTGCATGACATTTTTTGAAAAGAAAATTATTTTGAAGAAGAAAGGATATTTTCATCAAGAATTATTTTCAAGTGTTTTATCAAAACCATTTTCCATATAACATGGAATTATTTCATATTTTTATGTTTCAAGTATAATTTCTCTATGATTTACATGGTTTTAGTTATTTTTTGATGAAATGATATCCATTTTTTTCTATGGATAATGCTATGATGGGATGATGTTTATGAAACCCATTTTATACTTTGGGTAATGATGAATGATTTATTTTCATGTTGTGGAATGAGTAAGAATTATTTCATAATGAGATGGGTGGGACTTATATCTCCCTCCAATGAATTGGGTAAATATTTATAACTCATGAGATAGACATGGATGGAACGAAAAGTTAATCTGGTTCACTGATAGAGGACTTGAATGAGGAGTGAACTCGGTTCAGAAAGGGACTTTGACCACTAAGATGGTCTTGGCTGCAATCCCTTGGATACTATGGAAATCAAATCATGTGATTAATTTTTTTACACAATTACAAGTTTTATTTACAAGCTATTTTATCATGATTGATGTTCCATTATAATCTATGCCTTACGTACTGCCATGTTTTATGTCATTGCTCAATATTTTGATGTTTAAACATTATGTTCATGTTTTTTTAAGTTCAAATGTATATGATTTGTTTTATTTTCTCTATTCTTACCCTTACTGAGCATTTTAGATAACCCTTTATATGTTGTCTTTTCCCCAGGATTTATAGAAAGGTTTTAGGTAAGAAAACAAAAGGGGAAGATCTTTATGGGAGATGTTGAAGATCTTTCACCACGATTAGAAGATTATATTTTGATTTTCTAAAGACACTAAACTATTACAGTCCTTGTGTGTCTGTTTTTGTTATTTATTAAATATTCTACAAAATGAAATGTAATGTCCATGTAAGTCAAGTATTGGGTCTCTACACCACTGATCCCTGCTCTCTGATCAGTAGGAAGTGGGATAGCTTGGCGAGTCGGTCAATTATCCCCCAAATCATGTTGTGACCCCTGGATATACATGGATGTTATGTCATGAAGTCCATGGATATCCCATCCCACTTTTATTCTGGGACCTCTAATGGCTGAACCAATCATGTTGGTACCTTGTGTTCCGCCTTCACCTGCTGAAAGTGATGCATCAAGAGACAAACTATGCAACATCTTTCTTAATTCCTAACTACCAGTGCTATCGTCAGACATCCTAGAACATCTTCACCACTCTTGGATGTACCACTAGAGGGGATGTGTGGAACTCCCTAAACACTTACTCTTGAAGTGACACTGGTACCATAGTACATCCTCTAATGAGGATGACGTTCTCCCCACCTTTAGAAAATCCATCAGGTTCCTGACCTGTGGATATCTGATCACGTCATGTCTCGCAGTCATCGTCCCCATGCTATGTCTCCATGAGTCACTGAATAAGTGGGGGCATGACTGTAAGAGACTTTTGAAAAATTGTTCCATCTTTATCCACAAAGGACATCTTCAAAAAGGAAAGATGCTCTGTTTCCTTACTCAGCAGATGCAGGCCACACCTCATACTGAGTGCGTCCACTACCATGTTCCCCTTCACAAGAGTATAGACTATATCAAAGTCATCTTATGCGGCCATGAGGGTGAGGGTGGCCAACTCATGAGTGATTGGATGTACCCTCATATGCATGAGTCTATCCTTTGATTCTCAGGTTTCCTTTGTTATCTGGCCAAGGAAACCCCCATCCCAACGTTGTAGATAAACCACAACCTCTTTTCCTAACTCAGTCAATCAGAGTGTGAACTATGGATGTCAAGTCCAAACCCAATCTAATGTCATAAGGCCACAACGCTACCACAAAGAGTTTCCAATCGAAACTCTCGCCTTAACAGTCATATCACTTTGTCGGCGTATGTGTGATTATGTAGTCTCCTACCAAAGGTATCTCTAGATGTGAGGGTCATGTACATGGTTTAACAAAAAAATCTAGGCCTAGAAAAGATTCATGGAAGAAAGGAATGATTGGTACCTATGTCTGTTGATTCAGAAGCTAGTAGTAGACATATATTGTTCCTCAAATCACTCATAGATCCCTTGGGTCCCATTTCTTAACCGCATGCAAAAACTCTCTTCCCCTGTCCTCTAGTACCCTAAGCCTAGAGGGGTCCAAAAAAGGGGGTGGTTCTAACACCTCATAACGTTGTCCAATGCCAGCTGCATGAATAGATCCTTTACCACATCCACTTGCTCCCTATGGATCGCCATGATTGCACATCTGACTCTACTTGAGAGGTCCCTCAGCTGTCTCCGAATCATCCGATTGGCAGTTCGGATAGTCACGAGCCATGTGACCCTGCCCGCCACATGTGAAACACTACCTATTACTCGAATGACAAGATCTGTCACGTGTGCCTCGCACAACCGAACCTTTGTCTTAATGTTGTCCACCAAATGGTCTAGTCTGCTTGGACCTCTACGAAATCTGTCTGCTGCCTACTATAGAAGAATCCACTATGTGTCTCCTGGTGGTGGGTCTCGCTGCTAGTAACTACTCACAATGAAACTATCCACCAAGAGGGCTCTCTCCAACACCCATGCCTGCTCCGAGATACTGAGGTAGATCATCGAAGCCCTGATCTCTCACCTGAGCCCTTGATCAAAGGTGTGGGCCCTCAATAATGGGTCTCATACCATATCTGTGGAGTAGTGCGAGAGGTCGTTGAACCTCACTGAGTAATGTTCCACCATCATGAAACCCTTCGGTAGATGTAGCATCTCCTGTATCCGCACCACATTTAGGGTTTCTGGGACAAACACCGCCCAAAAAAGGCCCTTGAAGTCTTACCAGAGAAGTGTCACCTCGTCATGCACCTGGAGCATTAGGCTCCACCATCTACCAGCTGCTGCCTGAAGGAGACTCGCGGCAAGGATCACTATAATGTCTTCTAGTGTCCATACTACTCTGAAGACTCTCACCACAACCTCTAGCCAATCCTCAGCTACCTGCGGGTCCGTATCGCTTCTGTACCTAGGCGGCCTCTGGCGCTGGAACTCATGCAACGTGCTCAGGCAACGTGCACTCTCTATTGCTGGGGATGGTGGCATCGATGTCCAAAATTGGTAGTGGTACTGATGGTGCCTCCGCTATGATAGGGCCATGCACCGAGGCCTCTTTCCTCGGTGGGCTGCCATCTCCTACAAATCCTGGATCCTGGATGGCTGTCTACGTGGGGGCATCCTGACATGAAACAGGTGCGCCACAGTCAATAAGTTATACCTGGTGAGATGACTCAAATATATCACTATGAAAACTCTCGAAACACACACGCAATCCGTTTTTTCATTCACGGGGTCAGAAATCAGATGTCAGGGTCCTGGTGTATGGATACGTCAGCCGCCACACCAACACTGGACTCCCTGAACTGAAAACCCCACTCAGTACCCTTAACACTATTGCTTCACAGAAAAGATCAGATTCATAAGTTCTGAGGTAGAACTGACTGCTCTAATACCAATTTGTCACGACCTATCCCCTGGGGCCCGTGAACCAACTACCCCAAACCCGCCTTCCATAGGCCAGGGGTTGGGTACTATCACCAAAGGCGTAAATCCCTAAAAATGGGAATGCATTGCCTTTATATCCTAAATACGCACACAACAATGTACTTGATGGAAGCAGAATACTATGTAAAAGTATATAACAAAGAGTGATGAAAAATAAAAGGGGCCAGAAATACAAGCTCAACTATAAAGTAAAAGTACTACTGAAAAAGGACAAAACATATGAAAGGTGAAAAGTAGCTCCTTGATCGTCCACCACAGATCCTACCTGAAGGGTTGGTATAATTTGAATCCTTAGCGCTCCACTTCTATCAATCTCCTCCGTGCACTAACCCGTCGTATGGTCCAACTCTAGGTATCGTCTAGTCCTGATACTATCATCCTTAGTCAACGTTGTCCATCATCTGAATCCAACACAACGAGATGTGGCCATAGCCCGTGCAGGGGTGAGTATAACGATACTCATTAGGGACCCCGAGACCCTCAAGGTCTCTCAAAATACACCAAGGATAAACCATAGAGTAAGAAATCAATAGATAACCCCACATAGGTATATGCCCATACATATACCTATGTAATCAAGAAACTCATCTCAATCCTGAGGTAAACACAAAAATTTATGAATCATCTCACACAGGTATACAACTCACGTAGAGTGTTAGAGATGATTCGATGTAGCCATTATATCATCTATTCTGTCGAATCCAAATAGGATCTAGGTACAGAATTCAGAACTATCGAACCCACACAGAATCCAGGAACAGTAAATAGAGTTTTCGAACCCACATAGGATCTAAAAACATTCTTCAGTGCTGTCGAACCCACACGGGATCCAGGAAATGTAGTCAGAGCTGTTGAACCCACACAAGATCCAATAATAGTCGTCAGAGCGCAACTAGCCAAAGGGTTATGCACAGGATCTAGGAACAGAATTTAAAACTATCAAACCCACCCAGGATCTAGGTATAGAATTAAAAACTATCAAACACACATAGGATCCATGAACAGTAAACAGAGCTTTCGAACCCACACAGGATTCAGGAACTGTAGTTGGAGCTGTTGAACCCACATAGGATCCAAGAATAGTCTTCAGTGCTGTCGAACCCACACAGGATCCCGGAACAATCATTAGAGCGCAGCCAGCCATCAGCTTCCACACAAGCATGGTTGATTCCAGGAGGGTCCTCTCCTAAAGATAAGTGTCGATACATTATCATCCTTGAAGTCCAAAGTTGATGTATCCAAAAGATTCGTCTTTCCAAAATAAACCAACGCGATAGACGGTGCGTCAATCAGACACTCGGTTTGTGAGTTATTGAATTTCCATTCTGAGGGCCCGATTGGAATTAAGATCAATACAACCCATCTGTACCCCAACTGTGCACAAACCTTGATTAGAGTATACTAAAAGAACCATCTCCTTCTAATGTTTCCTTCACTGTAGACGGTTCGTCCATCAGATGCCCGTAGCTCATGTTACGAGAAAAAAAGTGGAAACAGGTCGAATGGGTCCCGGTCTAGTCTGTCCGAGTCCGAACGACCTGGACCGACCCTGGTCCAGACTGGGATTTGACCCAGTATGCGAGTCCTACCTGGTCAGTGGGTCCCACCCGGTCAGCGGGGGTGGCCTGATCCGTGGGGGCGGCACGACCCACACTAGCGGCCTGACCCGCGCTGGGTCTGGCACAGTGGCCCGTGCGGTCTGTCCAAGCCCCATTCAGGGGGAGGCTGCTCCCCCTGGTATCCCAAATTATTTAGTCATTCAGGTGGTTTCCAAAACAGGTACCATGTGGCACCAGTCCGCATCACACGGGACCTAGTGATGGGTTCCTCTTTTCCAGGTTGGCCGAGCGGCTAACCAATTCCCGTGCGGCGCAATTGCGCCGATCCTCCTCTGGTGACCTGACGTCTTGGCCCATTGGTAATTCTCATAGTCAGCCTTGCACTGGCCGCTACTGCACTGCCACATCCTCGGGCCGTGACCCTCTTTTGTTCCACCGTGTGATGCGTTTGTGCCTCGCCTTCTCCGGTAACCCAGTGGCTCAAGCCGCCGGTTTCTTTCACGGTCGGCCTTGCACCTGCCACCGCAACATCACTGCGGCCTATCGTCCATGGGTTGCTCCTTTAGCGGAGCGGTTGCACCGCCTCTATCACGCTGTGACATTCGTCAGTTCCATCTATGAACGAACAATCCGCGGTTCACCAGACGAGTTCTGGTTTCCCGATTCTCATTTCAGAATAAGCAGGAGACTCCTCAAAATATCTCCTTTGATCCGCAATCATTGTTGATGAGAGTCGCTCATACTGGTCTCATGCGATGTTTAGTGTCAAATTCCACCAAGAAGGAGGAGGGGTTAGGCCGTGTTTTTTCATCCCGCACCCTCCGCGTTAGGGTGATAACATGAAACTTCAATTTATTATCCCCGACAAAAAAGGAAGAACAAGAGTCCAAACAAAGTTAGATCCCCTACATTTGATCGTTGATCATCGACGGTGGCAGGAGAAAGAAGATGTTGATTTGTTTGCATCGGGAAATAAGATGAAGAAGTAGAGGATGACATCCTCAATGTTCTTGAAGGATATGGCTTCCTTTCTTGTTTCGGTTGAAGATCAAAGAAGAAGGTGTCCATCGTTTGTGGATGAAGTGTTCCATGTTCTTATATGGTCATTCTTCATTGTGAGGAGTGTTCTTCATTGGAGAGAATAAGTTTCTCCATGTGATATTCCAACCCATCTCCCAACAAAGGAATGACTAATATAAATTAAATTATGTTTTAATAATTTAATAGGAATTGCACCATTAATTCAAGAGGTGTTGGCATAATAAATTATAAAGAGGGGTGACACCATTAAGTGGGGAGCTCAAGAGGTTTCTCCCCACTTAATGGGGAGTTAAAGAGGTTTTAACCTTAGGTGGTCCCCACCAAAATTAACATGAAGTGGAGGTTAGGTTCGATTGGGCCCCACCACCATAACCTCTCATGGGAGGTTATGGTGGGGTGGTCCCCACCTTCAACATCCACATGGAGGGTTAAACCAACGAAAAATAAAAATAAATCTACAACTTTATTTTTATTTAATTTGATTCATTAAAATCAAAAAACTAATATTCATGCTCAACCAACTACCGTCGAGGGGAATGTCTTCTTAAGTGAATACTGGCGCTACGAGTTCTACGGTGCTCTCAAATTTCAATTCTGAGTCCCGGTTCAAAAGTTATAAAAACCCGCTCATTCGTTTACTAAACGTACTCGAAAAAAAATTCATAAATTGATTCCGGGCGACCGGGCAATGAAATGATGTGCCGTCAGTTTTCATGGACTCATAAAATTCCCATGTATTTAAGAAAAAAATCCACATAAATTCCGGGTCATTACACAATGAATTATGTAATTTACGTTGTTTTCATAGAAATAATGGTTGGATTTACTAAGATTTCTTTCTATGGATTTAACTAGGCTCTAGTTATTTCTAACATGTGTTTAATAAGGCTTATGAAGAAAAATGTTACAAGATATGAACACATTTTATGGATTCTTGTTATGGGTTTATAATGCTTCTAAAGATAAATATTATTATAAAATGAATTAGGATTATTGATTATGATGAATCGTGAATTTTAAATATTTTTATATTTAATGATACAAGTATTGATGATAATGAGTTCTTTTATTATTTGTTAATTCACTCTGATTATCTCATTATACAGTTATGAAATTTTTATGCTCATCAGTGACATTGAATTATTAAATATTATGAGTACCCTTACCATAAATTTTAGACCACCCTTCTTATTATTACTCTTCCCATGCTTATAATGAATTATGTTTAATTGATATTTTCTCAAATGGAGATCCTATGGATTATAATAATCAATTAATGTGATATAAGAAATGATGAGTAAAATGAGAGAAAGGCTTATTTGTTGAAATTTTTAGTGTTTATATAGGACTTTTTCATAATTATATAAAAATATATTCCTAAAATTCCATAGAAAATTTAATTGATAATATATTTTCATTTTTAAATTATATGTTTTGGATATTGTAAATTGTGTCAACTCTATCTTTATGAAATACCAAAATATAAAGTTAATAATTTCAGCACCGAATCTGGGATTGCGAGTTTTGGGATGATATTCTTTATATATTTATCATTATTACATAAAATCTATAATTATATTTAATATAGATTTGTATATATATTATATATATCAATTAAACAGATATTAATAATAATCCATATATATAAATATAGAAAAATTAATGACACCGTTAATTAATATGGGATGCCCACTTATGCATGAAGGTTGTTCTCAAATTTTGACTGATTGAATAAAAAAATATAAATAATAAATAATATTTAATGAATCATTATTATATCATATATATAATATAGATTCATTTAATCCAACTTTTTATCATCCACATAAAACAAAAATGAAAAACTGTTCACATCGCTTGATGGAGGAAGTAGCCCACATGTGCACAAAATCAACGTTATCATTTTCTAAAATATTTGAATGTATGGAGGTATATATGATATTATACTTAAAATATTATTTTTAGGATACATATATTAAATACACATTAGTTATATCTTTATAACCATTCATGTAAAGTAGTGATGGAAAATAAATTACACCACTACATGGAGAATGTAGTCCATAATTAATCACAAGTGATGTTTTCTATTTTTATAGTTTTGAAAAGAGAGGTAATGTGTTTATATAATTACAATATTATAATGTCATTTTAATTATCGTACTATATTTATTTTTTAATATTTTTTTACGACTTAAATATGATCTACAAGAAAAATCAAACTTCAAGGACTCGATAGATGTGATTACCACTTATATTGTAGAAGTCCTATAGATATCTTCATTAAGGGACGTAGCGTGGGTATTTTTGATAGAGGAATATCAAATATTACATTTAAATTTATTTTGGAGAAGATTAATGGGATGGTTTTAGTCAATCTATATTTCTCAATGTGATCTAATGAAATAAGAAATGAGAGACATTTTAAAATTAAGGTTGGGAATTTTTGGAAATTCATAAAAATTTAAAATATAATATGATTATTTGTAATAAAAAATCATTCAAATGGTCATGAACCAGAATAAATTTTGTTTAGTTATAAAATAAAATCATAAAATTAAATTTAGTAAAGTTATGAAATAATTTTAATCCAGATCATTTTTATTAATCCTTTGGTTGATTATTTTTTACTCTAATCATGGTAACCATAATTTTAATCAGAGATTGTTAATAATATAATTGTAAGAGTCCATGTGACTCAAAAATGGACCATGGATGTTATTTTGAACAATTTTTTATTCATATGTCAAAGTATGATATTTTTAAGATTTATAATTAATTTGTTAAAAAATGTTTTCTAAAAAATATCATTACTGTCAATTTTACACTAATGATTTAGTTTGACATTAAATACATTTTAAAAATTAGAATTCAGATATAATCATTTTAAAGTAAATTTCAAAGTAATTTAGATCTATAAAAATTATTGTAAACATTATGTCATTAATGTTATATCAATTTTAATATTTTTAAGATCATTTATTTAATTTTCTGTTAATTAAAAAAATATAGTATTAGTGTTTCATGAGAATGTAATGGAAGTATATAGTTTCTAAAAATTATAAATAAGATTATTACATGAAAATAATTTCATTAATCTCAAAAACATTCAAATTTTTTTATATATTAATTTTTTCCATATGTTCACACATAATAAAAATTTAGAACTAAGAGAGTAACATTTTCTGTCTTTCTTTGATTTAAATATTTGAAGGGTCAATTTCCTGGAAATATCACTGTTAATGAATTATATTTCTATGATATGGTGATAATTTCAGAAATATATTATTCCAAAATGAATTATTATGAAAACCCATACTCTTATGTTTATTTTTTTACCTTGACCAACTGAATTTACCACTTTTAAGGGTGATTTTTTTACAAATATTACTAATCATATTCAAGACAGATAAAAGGGGAAGGTTTAAAAAATTTGAAAATATTGATTAAAAATATTTAATCTATTTTATAATATCTAGAATCAAAAAATTTTAGGAAATTAATTTTAAAATAATTGGGAAAAACATGATGAGAAGCTATTTTTTGAAAAATGTATTTTTATTCATATAAATCATTTAATCTTATCCCATGAATATTACAAATATTATATAATTGTTAAGTTTTTTGATAAAATTTATAATATATAAATTTCATTAAAATCATGCACTAACAGTGATCATGAGAAAAACACATTGTGTGCATAAAAAGTTTTTTTTAGAATAATGACATTTTTTGTCTGAAAATAATTTCATACCAAATTTATGTATATAATTTATTATAAGAAACATAATTATATTAAAATAAATTTAATTTAAAACCATGTTAATGTAAAATGTAATTTCTCTAATGGTTGGAACAAAAATACAGTTTTTAATAAAATTATGTATTTTACACTATTCAGTGGGAAATGAATATTTTTAAAAAATTAGAAAAATATCACATTTATAAAATTTTGATATGATAATATAAAAATGATACTTTTTATAAAATAATTCATATAATTGTTTTTTAAATAAATTATAAATTTTTTTAACATAAATAATTTTTTTAAAGAAAACATATTTTTAGAGCCAAAAATAGCCTTACTAAAAATTGTGTATTGATTTCATAAGAATTGATGAATGAATTTCTAATGACTATGTCCTAAATATATATATATATATATATATATATATATTAATTATGTAAATTCTATGCATACCAACAAACTCAATGGATAACCTATAATAATATTTTAATAATATATTGAGGTTTATTAAGACTCAGTGTTGCGTGTTTTGTATGCTATCAATCATAGTGTCCATATTTTAAACTCTAGGGGTGATACATTCTCTTACAAACCCAATTAAATAAATAGAATCCGTAAAACATTAAGTAGATCTTAGTAATCAGTGGTTCAATATTGTTGAACCCACATCATAAAAAAGGTTAATAAAACAACATCTTTGAAAGAGGTAAAGGGAATTGTGAAGGTCTCCAAAAATCATGATTTCCCAATAGAATCACATCAGTGGGAAGTTAAAATATGGACATGGAAGAGGAAAATAAACACCCAATGAAAAATATGGAGAGATAGAGATCATTTTTTTGAAAAATTTAACCATCACAAAACCATAAATATGTGAAGGGATAAAGGAAAATATATATCTCAATAAAAAAAATTAAATGAATAACTTTTCTATTAGTAAGTTGTCATGACCCTGTTTTGTCAAGATGATGAAAGGGCTAGAAAAATTCCATAACCATTATTCTTTATGATGAAAAATAGATATTGACCTTCGAGTCCCTCTTCTTCTAGGCCACGGGGTGGTGACCAACACCAAGGGTATACAATCTCACAAAAATGGGAGGCATTACCCTTTTGTAGTAACTAAGATTGTTTGATAAGATGCATCAACCTCAAAAAATGTAATGAAATGTATATAGAAGTGCCAAAATCCATCCAACATGCATGTTTAAAGTAAAACTAATAGAAATACAAGGAAAAATTCCAAATTACAGAAATAAAAGCATACATTGACAAAAAAATCATCCCCAATGTCTATGCTAGTAATGTTCATTACTATCCACATAATCCCACAAGAAAACTAAAAATAATTATATATAGGTCAGGTGAGCATACAAGTATACTCTGTTAGAAAATCCAATGTAACTTGTGCATAAGTGGGAGAGGCATATTAATGCCCCTGTGAGATAACAACAAAAACTCAAAATCACCTAAAAGGTATACTATCCACCCTAACCTCACCATGGAATGATAACCAAATCACACACGTCATGTAATGTAAAATAGTAATCACATTGATTTTCAAGTATCTGATACCACTTTACACTGGTTAACTGATCACCCCTATGGTGAACTTCACCACGCTAAAACACTCTTCCACAATCCCCACTATCACAACTTTCCCACACACACTTAGGCCACATACCACACCCTGCATACAAACACCTGGGCCATAACCACAACACATCCTACCTGTAAACACCTGGGCCACAAAACCACAACCTCAACCTAAATAACCTAGGAATGTACAATATATCTCATCCCAATGGCACATGAGAAGAAAACCTCACCCATAGACACCAAGGCCTCACAACTTCACAACAGCATTCCCCAAAAGTATATGGATACCAATCCCTTGAAGAGGGAGTAGAGAAAAGTCAATAACCACCCACCCATCCTTCCACTAAGATGTTGGAAAAAATACACTCCCTCATAATGAAGGCGGTATTCGGTATATATTTATCAACATAGGGGGGGTAGATAGAGAAATCACGAGGAACTACATATATATATATAGGTATCAAACACTCATACCATCCTATTAGTTTTTCAAAAAATCGACCCACACACAAAAAAATTCCATTACTGCCACCTATAATGTTCATATCAGAACAAATGATGGTTACATCCCTAATAGTTAAATGAATACCAGTTCTCTACAAGACATGAATCAAAACAAACTCCCTTCTCTTTCATTAAACTAGATTTCATTCTACATTATCAAATTATTTATTTATTTATTCCTTCCCTACTCAGGAACCCACCAGACATTGCACACTTTATAAGATGAAGAAAACACACAAAACACTGCCAAATCCAAACAAATAATGAAGGTCCATGGTAAAAGAATCCACACTAACACCAATTTCTAATATAACTGTCTCGAGAAACTCCAGGAGAAAGGCCCATGAAAGGTAACTCCATCCTTCTTCATAAATATCTTTCCAATACCATTCTCGGCATCCCCTCTACACGAAAAAAACCCATCCAACAAAACAATAAAAAAAACTATCTTCAAGTCACGCCTCAAAATCCCCTTTCCTATAAACCCCCACCATCATTATTTAATGTCATGTCGCCTTGCCCTTCTTCTCAATATGTAAACCCCCCAACACACCTCCTCACAACCACACTTGGAATCCCCACTACATAACAATACCTTACGCAGAACACGCAACACATAAGCATAACACAACATGAACATGAAACCCCAATGCACAACCACTTCCCAGATACAATCCCACTACATAACAAGTTCATCCATTCCACAATCCACCAATTTATCAACCTATGTTTCCATTGATCCACTTGCACCACCCCACACACAAAACCACACTCCCAACCAGAAGTCCAAAAAAATAAATTATAAATAAGGCCTAACAGAACCACACACAACATAAAAAACACAACAACCAGGAAAGGTTTATTCATATTTAGAAAAATACCATTATTTAATTCAACTTTAAAAAATAGGGGTTGTCACAGAGCAAGTTTGATCCTAGGGAATCCATTTATTTAACCAAATATATGTGGTTAACAGGTTTCATAAACATATGGTCGTTCATTGAGTATCAAAAACATGTAATCTCAAACAATAAATGTGAAATAATAGAGACCACCAACAACCATGATTTTTGAAAGACATAAAACCCTTACAAAACAATACATGGATCAAGGATAACCTATAAAACAAAGAGATCATCATCATCATCTTCCCACCCCCTCATTTTTTACTTCTTATTATTTTCATTAAATTATTTTCCAACTGTATTCACAAGGGTACACGAGTACACACTCCTTTCATAATAAACAACTAAAAGAGGGGTGAAGGAATTGGTACCTAGAACAACAGACGATCAAGAATTCCTAGTTACACAAAAAAATGGTGGTGGTGCAAGCAGTGAGAGAAACACTTAGGGGAAAAAATGATCCCCAATTAAAGTAAAAATTCAACTCCTCAAAGAAGAGAGGTTTTAGGTTCATGGATGTGAAAGGGAAGGGTTGAAAGGAAAAGGGGATATTGACTTCAGGAAATCCAGATCATATATCCATGGAAAGGGAAACAGTTTCATGGGCCATTAAAGTTGAATCATGGTCAAGACCATGTGGTTTGACTATTTCAAAGACCCTATAGAAATAGTATATTATATATATAATTAATATCCTTTTAAATTACATTAGAAACAGTCAAATAATCCTTAAATCTCAATTTACATTAAATAAAATTTACATGGGAAGAAACTAAATAAACTAGGGAAAGTATGAAAATCACTCACAGATGGGTGTGTCACCAACATGAGTCACCGACAGTGAGTCTCCAATGACTGACTCATCAATGCGAGTCACTGACGTAACACACTGACATGAGTCACTGATGAGACCTATCAAAAATGACTCAATGATGCCACTCTTTGATGCTACTCACCAATGATTGTTCTACTGACACCTGACATACCAACACCTGACCTACTGATGCCTCAACCTACCGACGCCTCGGCCTTCCGATTCGTTGACCTAACGGTGCCTCGACCTACTAATTTTATATCTCACCGATGCCCTGACTAACCAATAATTAACTACTAACGTTATGTCACTAATGCAACCTACCGATGTAAAATCTAGAATTTTAGAATAATCTTGAAATGAGCTATCATTGTCTCCCAGAACACCCCAAACAAAAGATTTTGAAAACATAAAGGACCAGTGAGGTCTGGGCCATTACATCAAATAACTATCAAACTATTCTCTCCCATGAGAATTCAATACCATACCTAGATGAAAGAGGGGCCTGATCAACCACCCAATAAGATACATCTCAAGGATGAACCACCTAGTGTTGTTCAAAAGTTCAAGTGAAAACTCAAAATCCAAGAACACCTCCTCTAAAATTTGATATCCCAAAGAAACAAAAGATACCCAATAGAATAAATAACTATACAGATGCATGAATTAGGGAATTCTTTCCTCCATTTTTGTATTCTATCATGTCTTGGTGGCACTGACTTCCCTGCACTGGTTTAATTATATCTAAATTAAAGTGTCCCAATTATGAATTAGATCTCCCACTTTTCACACGTTAGGACTTCATCACACACTAAGGACCAAGGAATCAGTGCTTCTTATAACAATAAATGTTCATGAACTACATCAAAAATAAAAACACCCAAGAAATAATCATAACAACTCTAGGTATTGGGAACACATTTGTGTATCTCGCTCGCATGTACTCTCATCCAGGCCACCATTCATCCAAAACAGTTGATCTAACTGAATGGTCTACCCACATAGTATATTCTCCCAAATATACTTGATCTCTACTAGCCCATCCATGAATTTTGTGTCATCCTCGATATCCAACTCTGCCTAGTCAATGAAATTGGGGTCATCATGAAGACACTGATGAAGTTGGGAGAAAAGAAAGAAGTAGTGGATCCTCTTTAACTGCGGTGGCAATGCCAACTAGTATGACACCTCACCAGCTCACTCAAATACCTCGAAAGGTCTGATGAACCTAAGAGAAAGTTTACCCCATATACCGAAACTCTAATTCCCATGTTCATGGGAAACCATAATGAACTCAATATTGTGACCCAACATTTATTAAAATAAATTTATATCATTATATTTATAAAAAAATAAAAACATTATACATCAAGGATCCAAAACTTTAGTGCATTTTGAAAACTAGGAACGTACATAAAATTTAAATCATAGAACATTTACTTAATTCCTCCGTCCTTAACTTCATATTGTCTCTTGAATTCTCCTTAGTACAAGTAGTCAGCAGAGGATATACATCAAAACACGATGAGCTAAAATCCCAGTAAGTGGACAGATATGAAAATGAAACAATATAACATAATATGAGTATAATAATTATCATTATCATAGAAATTGGATCTTTATCATGAGTGGAAACATTAAAAAAATCCTTGAAATGTTTCAATTCCTAAAAATGAAACATCATGTCTTAATTGTATACTACCACACATAGTTGTGAAAAAAGCCAGCATGTTGTTCACACATATACAAATTTTCTCATGGGGGTCTTCACATTAACCATTTCATTAGAGCACTATATAATTCCAGGTGAACCTATTACATCATAACATTTTAATTATGCTATATAATTCTGGTCACACCCATCACATCACATCATTTACATTTTTAGGCATTCCAAATAGAACATATATCAATAATAAACAAAAAAAATACATGAAAAGGAATTATTTTCACATCATAATTAATACATTCATGATCTTTGGGTTGCCAATTGAAATTGGGGATACCATACTTGATACAAGGACCATCAACATTGAGTGACCAGCAAAGAGTGTGTTTTTGAAAGAAGATTTCTATTGAAAAACGTTATTTTTTGACAAAAACTCCAGTGGAAGACATTTATATCCCATAAATGGTATTATAATTAATAATAAATCATTTTTACAAAAACAAATACTAAAAATGGAGCAAAGGGGGGAAAACTCGGTGAATGTTGGGTTCGAGAATTCACATTACATTGTATCTGAGCACTTCATTCACATTAATGGAATGCATAATCACATTATAATAGTTAATTAGAAAATAAAGATCTATTTACACTTGGATATGAATCTTTATGTTGTTATTAAATTTTTTAGGGTCCTTTGGATGAGTTATAGAGTTTATATTCATTATTTGAGAGAGTTATTTTTCTTGGTTTTCATGAACGATTAACTTGTACACATGAATGGATGTTCGTGTAGAACATGATAAAACATAAAATGGATGAATATAAAATCAACAGTTGAAGACTCGTCTATAATTTAGGTCAGACCTAGGGTCATGATCATATAAAATCAATAGTAGAACCCCATGTAGTTTCACCAGTTCCTTCACATATATCAATGAAGGTTGTTCAAGAGATATATTTTCCCGATTAGCAATAAAATGGTTAATCTTGGTGAGTCGGTCCATCACAACCCACATCAAATTACTTGCTTTGGATGTCTACAGGAGACCAGTGAAAAAGTCCATAGTAAAATTATCTCATTTCTATATGGGTATAGGAAATGGTTCCATCATCCATTTAGAGTTCTTTATCTCTTATTAAAATATTTGACATATTAAACACCTTGAGATATAATTAGGAAACACTTTATTCACATGTATTCTTAGAGATCAATGTACATCATGGTACTCCCAAGATGGATAGAGAATGTTGAGCTACGTGAATTGTCCAATAGTTCCTTCATTATCCCAAGTGATGAAGCCACACAAAGTTGTGTTCCAAAATGAATCACACCATCATAATTGATATGGAACTATTGCTTATTTCCATCCATTACTGCATTTACCTTCTTTTGAAACATCAGATCTTCCTTTTGTACCTCCTTAAACATCTTTTGGAAAGATGGTTGGGAAATAATTTGGGAATGGTAGTATGTTATCCCTGCCATTACGAATTCCAAAATCTATCCTTTTCATATCCATGATGATTAGGTCTTTCTCAATATGTATCATGGATATAGAGGGAGGTTCTTCTCTATTTATAGATTTATCAACCTTGTTTGCCTTCCCATAATGATAGTGAATAGAGAAATCATAGTCTTTGATTAGCTCAAACCATATCCATTAACACATGTTGATATCCTTTTCTGTGAAAATAAACTTTAGACTCTAGTGATCATCATATATGTCACACTTCTCACCATATAGGAAATGCCACTATATTTTCAAGGCAAAAATCACTATTGCAAGATCCATATCATGTGTTGGGTAGTTCTTCTCATTGATCTTCATCTTCAGCGAGGCATTAGATTTCACATTTTCATTTGTCATGAGTACACAACCCATTTCATTCTTTGAAGAATCAATATATTTCAAAAACATTTCACCACATTTTAGAATGGTGTGTATAAGTTTTAGTGATAAAACATCTCTTAAGATCCTTGAATCATTCCTCTCATTCTTCCGTCCATATGTACTTTACCTCTTTACTTTTTTTTCTTAGTTAGTAGGCTTAACAATCATGAGAAATATCTAACAAAACATTGGTAGTACCAAACCAATCCATGAAAACTATGGATTTATTTGACACTAAAGGGTCTAAAAAATTCCTAAATCACTTTTTTTTAAGGGTAAAAAAAAATTCCTTCACTTCTGATCACATATCCCATGATTTTTACTTGACTCCTGAGAAATCCACACTTGTTAAACATAGCATAAGACATCACCTTTCTCAATGTCTCCAAAACAAGCCTTATATATTCTTCCTAATCCTCCTTACTCCTGGGGTATATGAGAATATC
Source organism: Viscum album (assembly GCA_963277665.1). NCBI lineage: Eukaryota > Viridiplantae > Streptophyta > Magnoliopsida > Santalales > Viscaceae > Viscum > Viscum album. The sequence goes on along the minus strand of OY728151.1, from coordinate 973,165,210 downwards.
ATAAATAAACTCTTCCAAATATATGCTAAGGTATAGTATAAGGAGTATATTCATTAAATCTATGATGACTGTAGGGGAATTAGTATGTCCTAATTGAATCACTAGAAACCCATATTTCCAATACCTTTTAAGGAGGGAAGTATTATGAAGATATGCCTTCTTTAACTTTAGCTGATGATATCCATAATGAAAATACACCATTGAAAAGTAATTATCCCCTCTTAACTAATAGAACAAGTCATCAATCCTTGGAAGAGGATACCTATTCTTTATGGTGATCTGTATGAGTTCCCGATAATCAATACAAAAACACATTGTTCTATCCCACATTTTCACAAAGAGCCATAGCAAACCCAAATGTGGTTCACTAGGGAATATGAAACCTTTGTCCAAAAGGTATTTTAACTACTTCTTTAACTCCTCATGTTCAATAGGACCCCTCACATATAGACACATTGTGATAGGAGTTGCCTCTAGTATGAGTTATATGGGAAAATCTACCTCACAATATGCGGGATGTCTATATAATCCTTTAGTAAATACATCACTATATTCCTTCATGATTGGAATTATTTCTAGGTTGACACTTTCCTCTTACTCAACCATTTTAGTGAGGTATTACCCTTCACAGGAAATCAACACCCAAACCGTTGATTGATTTTTCAATGGAGATTCATGACATCACTTGAATTATTAAAGGAGGATCAGATGTTTCGGAATATGAAAATATATTTCCTTTCCCCAACTATTGATATGCACTCTATATAACTAGAGACAATCCATTCTCATTATAGAATCAAATTCTACCAAGGAAAGTGTCATAAGATTCACAAGAATAATCTTCCCACATAAGTCAATTGAATAAGATTCCAAACCATGTGATTCAATATTTTCACCACTTGGGGTTTTAACATATATATCTACTTCATGGTTTCTGGGTCTGGATTCAATAGTTCTGGAAAACATGTAATATATAAAGGAAAAGATATAACCAGAATCAAATAAGACATCTTCCATTCTTGAGAGAATACGAAGTGAAACTTGTTTGACTTCATTTTCTTAATCAACATCTATAGTAGTGATAGCATAATCCTTCCCTTGACCCTTTGTCATTGGAGGCTGATGACACTGATTATCATTGTGGGCACGAGGTTTAGTGGATTGTCTTCCATAGTTCCCTTACTCCATATAGTTGTAGTGTTAGACTATGGGTGGAACTCTACTTTCCTCCACCACATTCTCAATCATTCTAATTTATTTTCCACTCTCTTGATCTTGGTGTCCCTCTCTCCCACAATTGAATCATTTCCCCAACCCTTTTAGGATATTCCCATGATAAGTTTTCCGAGATATTGACATATGGGTGGTTGAGTTTTGTTTCCACCTTTCTCATTAGTTCATCTTGAATGAAACTCCAACTATCATTTCTTATCACCATATCGTTGGGACCATTCTCCAAACTCTATATCCACTTTGAGAATACATCTAACAACTTATTCATAACTTCCATATTCTTGTATTGAAAGAGCCTTATAAATTTTCTGTTTCAATAAACTATAGAATCTCTCAATTTATCTATCATTTTTGATAAAAAAAAATCAAGAAGCATACCTTGAAAGACTTGGGAAATTATTTTTGTAGACTATAACATATTCTCCAACTTTTTTCTTTAGCTATATTAATTATCCCTCAATCATTGTATGATAATTTTATGTGAAATACTTGTAATGAAGAATTATATTAATGTATTCCCACTCCAAATCCTCAATTTTTTCTCTCGGCATGGTGTTCTTTGTAACGCCCCGACCCCAGTTACCCAGAATCGGTTCATTATTATGTAACATTGGCATGATCACAAAAGATCAAGTCTCGAAAGACCGATTAGTTTAGTGGCCTTGGAGACACTAGATACATTCATTAATGTTACATTACATCATAAAGTGAAAACTACAATAACATAGTCTCCATAGTCCACACTCATATCCCATTTAGACTATCCCTGTAGGTCAGTCATAAAATATTTCTTCACATCCTAGGAAAAATAAAACATAGAAAGGGGTGAGCTCAGATGCTCAGTAAGGATAACAATATAGCGGAAAAATTCATAAATAAACATAAACATTAAAGGCAATGTATAACTAAAACAAAAGCCTTTTAAACTAAAACATCATCATAATATGGAAAAAATAAAATGAAATAATTCCATTTACTTATTCATATGGATATTCTACTAGTAGAATAATCACATGAAATATCAATAAACACTTTCATAATAATGGAATTCACAATTCCAGACTATCATAACCACGTAGCCAAGGCCTCGTGCCAAGACTAAAAATAAGATTTTGTCAAGTCCTCATGTCAAGACACAAGTTTGTCTCATGAGACCAACCGATGCATCGAGGAGCTATAGTGGGCTCCACCCGTCACATACTATGTCCAATGTATTCCTTTTATGAAAAGGTTTAAACATATCATAAACCATAACATAATCGTATCACATGAAACATGAATAAAGAAAAAATAACATTTCCACATTTCAATAACAAGATATAAATATAACACATTGATATAATAAAACCATTTTCAAGACCAAAATGTAAGAAAGTAAAACTTGGTATTTATTTTTCATTTAAAAAAATGTTATGGCTTATAGAGGAATCTGAAACTCAAATAATGGTCACGGCAGCGGAGAAGTCATTGTCGCCGCATACATACGACAAAAAAACATTTCCTTTTGTTTTTTAGTAAAACGCTTTGTATAAAAAATATTACCCTTGAATAAACATAAAATTCAATGGTTTTTATACACCATATAAAAGAAAGTTGTGTATAAAACAAAATATGCCTCAATGAAAGGACATTGAGACAACCTCCCTTACCTCGTATCCGACTTGACTCGATCATTCTTTAATCTTCAGAATAATAAACTAGAGTTAATTTATAATTGCTTAAGAACCATTTTCAAGTTCATTATTCCTTTTATATCACTTATTACAATGTTAGGAACATTATTTAATTATTTATGTTAATAACGGTCGTCTTGTCGATCTTTGGTACTTGATTTAAAAATAAACTTCTTATAATTACAAGTTTTTCATGTGGTAAAATATCCATTATATCCAGAATTATATTCATGATTTATATATCATATATATTATATATATCTAGTATATAAATGCATTTATAATATTACATAACATTTAGAGGTATGAAATGAAATGCACCATTCATGGAGATGGTAAGTTGTACGTACGCATGAACACTACATTCATTTCTATTTTGTATTTAATGGATTTAAATAATAATGATATAAATGTATATTATTATTCTAGTATAATATCATATATAATATAATTTACTCCATCTTTTATACGTCCCACATATGGCATTAACGGCTCAAATCACTTTGAAGGGGAGGTAGTCCGCAGTTCCTAAAATAAAATTATCGCGTTTACCCATAATGGAAATCATAATGGACTGCCATAAATGAAAAATACAGAAGTATAAGGAAAACATAAACATAATATATATCATATATAAATATAGTGACATCTTAATTTTCCACCATGAGATGTGTTAAAATAAGATTGAACAATCATCGTTTCGTGAGGCAGTAATTCGCCACCCATAGAAACAGGATGTTCTTTAACCATTAGACGAAGGTGTGTGTAAGTGTAAATCAAATACATCTCATAAAAAAATCCTAGTATATCTAAGATACTGGTTTTGTTACAAAAGAAAGGAATAAAAGAGTTTGAGGGGTTGGAGAATCAAAATAAAACAAAAGAACATAAGAGAAGACATTACCTTAAAATCGGGTAACTCTTTTTGATTTGAGCCAAAGGATTCCTTGGGAAGACTTCTGCCCAAAGTGAGGATTCTAGGATTAAGAGAGGGATGTTGAGAGAGTATTTTGGCAGAGTTTGGCCAAGAAAAATTTCTTTGAAGGTGTGAATACAGTGGTAGATTTGGGGGCCTTTTATAAGAGGAGAGGAGGCGCACTCTTGGAAAGTCAAGAAATGTTATATTATTATGAAATTATTTTCAGATTTTAAAGGTCCCAAAATGATATTTTTCAAGGATAAGGTGATAAGGGTTAGAAATATACCCATCCAACAGGCTTTAGATGAGTGTATTTCTTAGATTTTACCTTATCTATTTATTCTATTTAAATCGTTCATTAAATAGGTAATCGTTGCATCATTACGGTGTGATAAATAAATTTATTTATTTAATGCCTAAAAATTATAAAGAAATTACCATGATGTAGGATTTTTTTTTATATTTTCAAGTATATTTATAGTCGAAAAGATAACTTTTATAAACCCTTGTAAAAATTGTTTTAGTAAAACAATACATGTTTGTGTAATTTTTTATTTTACATTAAATAAAAGGTATTAATGCCATTATCTTACCCAAGTGGCTCCATGGGGTCCCACAAATTGAACCATGGATTTACTTGGTTTTCCATGAGTCATCCAATAAGATTAGGACATGTGTCAAGGCAATTTCATATTATTATAACATTATTTTTACCTTATCTTACTTTAATTACCTCTAATCGCGGTTAATAAAACTCAAAAGTTAGTATTCACCAAAAATTATTTTCATCCCATTGAAACAAATTTTACTTCCTAATTAAAACTATGTATGTCGGATTTTTTAAATTAAATTCACAGAAGTGGTAAAATTTCATTTAAACGAAAAATCTGGTTTTTAACTACCACTTAGTGGTTTCACTATTCATCAAAAATTGATGTTTTTCAGAGAAATACCAAAAATTCACCCTAAGATATATTTGATATTCCATATTCAAAGATGATGTCTATTTTAAAAAATTCAATACATATAAGTTTCAATAATTAATTTTATAATTAATTCCCGTTGTCAAGACAAATAGCGGGTTTTTAAGAAAGAATATCAATCAAAAGATGGGCAATTGTTTATGTCCAATTTCAAAGTGAAATTAATTCTAATGACCACCATTGGATAAAATGTGAAAAATATATTATAATTATACTTTAAACCCACTAGATAATATGATTTATCAATATAAATTTTTTTTATTAAAAAAGTTGTTTTTAATTAATGTTTAGTATTTTACACTATTCATAAAAATTGGAAGTTCTCAGAAAAAAATGAAAAAAATAAAAGCAGGATAATTTTGATATTCCGAATCCAAAAATGAAGTCCAATTTGAATAATAAAATTTATAAAATTTCAAAATTGGGTATTAATATTCATAATGACTACTTTGATTGGTCGCATTGTTTTAGAATCTCGAACTTGCGTACAATGCAAGCTATTGCATTATTGAAAGAGAATCGTACCGTGGAAGTTTGGGGTTTTACATTCTCCCATCCTTCAGTAAACTGCGTCCTCTAAATTTGAAACTGTTCTTTGAAAATAAAAGGTTGAAAATAGAAAATACTTTTGTGGAAAACCCACATCAGAAATAAGTTTAATGGAATTTAGCCTTAATAAGAGGGAAAGGGAAATGAAAAAGTCACCATCAAATTATGATCATGATTTGGAGAACATTGGGGGAAATTAGAGACATATAATTAGAGGAAAAATGTAAATATTTTTAGGGAGCTATTAAGGTCATCAATCACAAACAATTATAAATTTGAGGGCCTCAAAGCGTTCAATCTATGTTGATTTAAAATATCATCAGTTCAACAAAACATAAGGTATTAGGATAACACATTTTTTGTTTTAATATCCCCTACGAAAAGTTTAGGAATTAATTTATTAATATAATAAAAGATAGGTATATATATATATATGCTTGATAATTAGAGTTTCAACCATCAACTAATTTCTACCACAAACTCATCTTTTACTCAAAAAGATAATAGAACTCAAAAATATTATATTTATCCTAATCGTATAAGGTTCAAAATATTAACACATACCATTTAGATTTGGAAAACTATTTTTTAATAACCAGGGACTTCATGTAGGATATTGGTAGGTAATAAAGTCCTACCGCACTATTGTTGTGGGTTCGATTCCTACAGCTTTGTCTGATGTGACGGTTTATCCCCTGACCTGCAGGTTGTCATTTTCCTAAAACTATAGTATTATAATATTCCAAAAATAATCTTCAGAAATTTATTAACCTTAAAAAATAATATACAAAGTTCAACTTAATCCATTCCAACCTTTATAGTTATCCAAAATACCTCTGTCCAGACTTTCTTTAAAAGGTCTCTAAATTTCAAAATCAATTGTAACATCAGATTCCTCAAACAAAGTAATGTTTCTCTTAATGTCACCTACTAAAAATATGATTACCTTAATCATGTTAAAAACTTAAAGAAAACAAAAAGTATTATAGTACAATACTTTTATATATCACATTATTTATATAACCATAATATAGTTCTTGAGTCCAAAAACACAAATAAAATAATTATTCAAATTCATCTGTAGTAACAACATAATCTTGGCTTTGATCCCTTGGCCTTTTCTGAGGTAGGTTTCCCTGAAGCTTAGTACATTCATTTTCATAATTCCCCATTTCTCTACAATTGTAGCATTCAACAGCGATAGCCTCTTTTTTCCCCTTGCAATCACGAGCCTGGTGACATTTTTCTCCATATTTATAAAAAACTCCCATTCCTTTTTGGTAATTTATGGGGTGATTCTTCCCACATTTATCGCATAATATAAAATACTTCTTTCCCTTTTTCCCATTATCTATATCTTTTTCCACCATTCCCTTCTTCTCTTGCTTTACATAGTTGTCATAAGACATAGAGAATTCTTTTTCTGTCTTAATAGCACACGAGACAATATCTTCATACGATCAGAAGAATTGTGATACTACAGCTCGACGGAGAAATTGTTTTAACTCATCAATGAAACGATAAATATTACTTCTTGGGTTACATATATAATCTATAGCATGCCTCACTAACCTAGAAATGTTAGACTCTTACTTTGCGACATTCCCATCCTCCTTTTTCCTCAGATTCAGAAATTTCCTTTTCATATCTGCTCGTTGGTCACGAGGAAAGTATTTTTCTAAGAAACGATCTTTTGACTCGCTACATTAAATACTTTATACTTCTTCATCTTCCTTTTTATTTTGAATAAATGACCACCATTGATCAACATCTCCAGTGAGGTGGTAAACTTCCATGATAACTTTTTCCCTTTCAGTACTCCCCAAAGCCAGAAATATTTTCTCTAGGGAAATTATCCATTGCTCATCTACTAATGGATTTGTACTCCCATTTAATGTTGGTGGTTGCTGCCTCATGAAGCGGTCTAACATTGATCCACCATGTTGTGGATCAGGGTGCTCCATACGAGTAAGGTTATTATTCATAACATGAGCAAGTTGTCCCAGTATGGTGATAAGCTGATCAGCACCAGTTGTCTCACCAGCTCTATTCTAATTATCTTGAGTAGGAGGGAAATCCCTACATGGAGTGCGTTCATTGATACAATTTCCATTCCTTCCACTAGGTTCCATTTCAAAATAATGGCATAAACTAGATCAGTTTATGAATCAAAATACATAATTCCATACTTGTAAAACACTTAACATAAATTGAACTATTTATGGATATAATCCATAATCGTAAAAAGAAATGTTTTCCTTGAGGAAGTATATACTCATAAACCCTTCGTAATGGTTTATAGTGAAAATAAGAATTATCCTAAGCATAGCCCCTGGGAGTGTTGTAACCAAGAGGGGAGCAGGGCCCGTTGTCGTGCAGAAGTTCCCATTCGTGTCTAGCTCAAAGCGGTGTTTTCAGGTTTTACCCCTACGTATATATGTTCTAGAGATGCCTCTACCTGCTCATATCCAGACAGGGACGTATTGCTCGGAGAACTCACAAAATCTCTATAATACCAAAATTTTTGGAAGTTCTTCTATACTAATCCACAAAGTCTATCTTAGGGATATTTTCTCTAGTCAGAGTTTATCTAAATCTAGCTTTAAAGGTTAGTACTAAACTGCCTTTGATACCAACTGTAATGACTTGACCCTAGTTACCCAGAGTCGGTGCATTATTATGTAACATTGGCATGATCACAAAAGATCAAGTCTCGAAAGACCGATTAGTTTAGTTGTCTTGGAGACACTAGATATATTCATAAATGTTACATTACATCATAAATTGAAAAACTACAATAACATAGTCTCCATAGTCCACACTCATATCCGCTTCAAACTATCCCTGCAGGTCAGTCATACAATATTTCTTCACATCCTGGTAAAAATAAAACATAGAAAGGGGTGAGATCAGATGCTCAGTAAGGATAACAATATAGCGAAATCTTTCATAAATAAACATAAACATTTAAGAAAATGTATAACTAAAACAAAATCCTTTTAAACTTTAACTTCATCATAATATGGAAAAAATAAAATGAAATAATTTAATTTAATTATTCACATGGATATTCTACTAGTCTAATAATAACATGCAATATCAATAACCTCTTTCATAATGATGGAATGCATAATTCCAGACTATCATAACCAACTAGCCAAGGCCTCATGCCCAGACTAGAAATAAGGTTTTGTCAAGGCCTCATGTCAAGACACTAGTTTGTCTCATGAGACATACCGATGCATTAAAGAGCTATATCGGGCTCCACCCGTCACATACTAAGTCCAATGAATTCATTATATGAAAAGGTTTAAACATATCATAAACCATAACATAATCGTATCACATAAAACATGTATAAAGGAAACATAAAATTTCCCCATTTCAATCACATGATATCAATACAACACATTGATATAATAAAACAATTTTCAACACCAAAATAAATGAATGTAAAACTTGGTATTTATTTTTCATTTAAAAAAAAGTTATGGCTTGTAGAGGAAGCCGAAACTCAAAAAATGGTCACAGGAGCGGATAAGTCGTTTTCCCCGCAAACTTACGACAAAAAAACATTCCCTTTTGTCATTTAGTAAAACACTTCACATAAAAAAGATACATTTTGAATAAACATAAATGTCAAAGGGGTTTATACATCGTATAAAAGAAAGTTGTGTATAAAACAAAATATGCATCAATAAAAGGAGATTGAGACAATGTCCCTTACCTCGTGTCCGACTTGACTCGATTGTTCTTTAATATCCTGAATAATTAACTAGAGTTAATTTATGCTTTCTTAAGAACCTTTTTCAAGTTCATTATTCCTCTTATATCAATTATTACCTTGTTATTAACATTATGTAATTTTTTAAGTTAATAACGGTCGTTTTGTCGATCTTTGGTACTTGAGTCAAAAATAAACTTCTTATAATTACAAGTTGTTCATGTGGTAAAATACCCATTATATCCAGAATTATATTCATGATGTAGATATCAAATATATCATATATATCCAGTATATAAATGCATTTAAAATATAACATAACATTTAGAGGAAAGAAATGAAATGAACCGTTCAGTGAAACGGTAATCCGTACGTACGCATCGACGCTACTTTCATTTCTATTTCATATTTAATGGATTGAAATCATAATTATATGAAGGTATATTATAATTCTAGTATAATATCATATATAATATCATTTACTCCATTCTTTATATGTCCCACATATGGCGTTAACAATTCAAATCACTTTGAGGGGGCGGTAGTCCGCACTTCCTAAAATGAAATTATCGTGTTTACCCATAATGGAAATCATAAAGGTATGCCATAAATGAAAAATACATAAGAATGAGGAAAAAATAAATATAATATATATCATATATAAATATAGTGATTTCTTAATGGCCACCATGAGAGGTGTTAAAAAAGTTTTGAACAATCATTGTTTCGTGAGTCAGTAATTCGCCACCCACAGAAACAGTAAGTTCATTAACCATTAGACGACGGTGTGTGTAAGTTTAAATAAAATAATTATCATGACAACATCCTAGTGTATTTAAGATACTGGTTTTGTTTTAAAATAAAGTAATAATAAGCGTGTAAGGGGTTGGAGAAGAAAAATAAAACAAAATAATGTAAGAGAAGACATTACCTTAAAATCGGGTTACTCTTTTTGATTTGATCCAAAGGATTATTTGGGAATACTTCTGCCCAAAGTGAGGCTTCTAGTAGTAAGATAGGGATGTTGAGAGAGTACTTAGGCAGAGTTTGGCCGAGACAAATGGCTTAGATTGTGCGAATAAGTTGGTATCGGTGAGGGCCTTTTATAAGAGGAGAGGAAGGGCAATCTTGGAAAGTCATGAAATGTTACATTATTATGAAACGATTTTCAGATTTTAAAGGTCCTACAATGATATATTTCTAGGATAAGGTGACAAGGGTTCTAAATCCACCCATACAATAGGCATTAGACAAGTGTTAGTCTTATATTTTACCTTATCTTTTCATTTTATTTAAATCATTCATTAATGAGGTAATCGCTACATGATCATGGTGTGATAAATAAATTTATTTATTTAATGCCTAAATATTATAAAACAATTACCATGATGTAGGAAATATTTTTATATTTCCAAATAATATTTATAGTCGAAATGATAACTTGTATAACCCCTTGTGAAATTTTTTTTATTAAAAAAATACATGTTTGTGACATTTTTATTTTTTACATTAAATAAAAGGTATTAATGTAAATATCTTACCCAAGTGGCTCCATGGGGTCCCAAAAATTGACCCATGTATTGTATGGGTCGTCTATGAGTCATCCAATAAGAGTAGGACATGTGTCATGGTAATTTCATATTATTATAACATTATTTTTACCTAAACATACTCTAATTACCAATAATCGTGGTGAATAAAACTCAAAAGTTACTATTCACCAAAAATTATTTACATCCCATTGAACTCCATTTTACTTCGTAATTACAACCATGTATGTCATATTTTTGAAATTAAATTCACTGAATCGGTAAAATTTTATTTAAACGATAAATCAGTTTTTTAACTACAACTTAGTGGTTTCACTATTCATCAAAAATTGAAGTTTTTCAGAAAAATATCAAAAAATCACCCTAACCTATATTCGATATTCCAAATTCAAATATGATTTCTATTTTAACAAATTCAGAACATATAAGTTTCATTAATTAATTTTATAATTAATTCCTATTGTCAAAACAAATATCGTGTTTTTACAAAAGAATATCAATCAAAAGATTGGCAATTGTTTATGTCCAATTTCAAAGTGAAATTAATTCTAATGACCACCATTGGATAAAATGGTAAATATATATTCTAAATTTACATTAAAACCACTATATAATATAATTTATAACTATAAATTATTTTGATTAAAAATTTTTTTTTAATTAATGTTTAGTATTTTACACTATTCATAAAAAATTGGAAGTTCTGAGAAAAAAACGAAAAATTCAACTTAGGATAATTTCGATATTATGAATCCAAAAATGAAGTCCAATTTGAATAATAAAATTTATAAAATTTCAAAATGTGGGAATTACTATTCATAACGGCTACTTTGTTTGGTCGCGGTGTGTTAGAATCTCGAACTTGAATACAATGCAAGCTATTGCATTATTGAAAGAGAAGCGTACCGTGGAAGCTTTGGGTGTGCCATTCTTAATCCAAGCCCACCATTGGTTAGCCTATCCATAGAGATGCTAATGGGATAAATTCACCTTATCCATATTAAAACAATTAAGTATATAAAAGATTTTATCCATCGATTTGTCCCACTATTTCGCAACAATTGGATCAGAAGATCTAATTAACATCGGTGGTCATTACCACATAAAAGAATCGATGGCCAGTTTCTCCCTCTTGGGTGAAGGGGGATGTTATTCAATCTTGAGGTTGTTATTAATCACCTGAGAAAAATTGGTATGATATTCTAGGATGTTCTGAACACCACATCCCAATGAATTGAGGATGTCGTTCGAGCAATCACTGTATTATCTCTCACATAGGTTGTTGGTCTGGTTTCTCCTTGTTCCCAACATCTACTAAAATAGAAAAGGTTAGAACAAATAGAAGTAAAAAAGTCCTATATAAATAATTCTTTATTTTGGAATTTATCACTAAAATCATATATTATGGGATCCCTATGTTTATAAAATCTACTTGTTTACTTACATATATTAGTATCATGCAAGGGTTTTCCTAATGTTTTCTATTCCTAATTCCCGAATTCACTAAACTGTGCCTCTGATATCTCCAATAATGACCCCGATTTTCTTACATTAAATTTAAATAATATTAATGATAAACAGTATAAATACATTACAAATATAGGACCCAATGGTTTTGTTTCTTCAGAAAACATTGACTATACATAACATTTACAACACACAACATTTATTTAATTCCTTCTTCTCCATCTTCTTCTTTTCCCTTGACTTATCCTTAGTACAAGTAGTCACATAAACATATACATCAGAAAGGGGAGAGATAAATCCCCATTAAGTGGATAGATAAAAACATTAAACAATATAAAATGAGATGGGAATAATAATTATCATCATAACATAGTCATAAGATCATAATCATGAGAGGAAACATTATTAAAAGACATTGAATGTGGAAATACATAAAAATAAAACATCATGTCTCAGTGGTGTACTACCACACATAGTTGTGAACTAATATATAATCAATGTCATGTATAGTTTAATTTACTCATGAGATTATTCACATAACCCAATGCATTAGAGTGATATATAATTCAGGGATCACCTGTCACATCATAGCATTTTCATTACGCTATATTATTCTGGGAATACCTGTCACATCATAACATTTACGTTATCTTGAATTCCACATAGAACATATATCAATATTGAAAATAAAACATCCCATGGAAAGTATTGTTTTTCACTTTATAAAGAATAAATTTATATACTTTTGGTTCCCAATTAAAAGATGGAACAACACACTTGTTACAACGATCATCAATATTTAGTGAGAAGTAAAGGGTGTGTTTTTTTGAAAAAAAGGGTTATTTTAGAAAACATTATATTTCACATAAAATCTAGTGGATGCCATGTATATCCTAGAAAAATTATGATCATGATTAATAAATGATTATTATGGGAAACTCATACTCAAAATAGAGTGAATGGGGGAAAACTAGAAGAAAGAATGCTGGGTTCGAGAATTTCTATAACCTTGAATCTGAATGATATCTTCACATTAATGGCCTGAATAATCAAATCAAATTAATTAATTAACAGTTAAAAAAACTTTTATACATGAATACAATTATTTATGGTGTTATTAATTTCTTTTATGGCCTTTATATGAGTTATTGATTTTAAATTCCTTGCTTGGGAGGGTTCTTTTTTTATTTTCATGAACAGTTAACTTGTACACATGAATTGATGTTTGTGTCGAACATGTAAAAACATCAAAAAGTTCTATTATTTATATTAATGATACTCCAATAATTTAAATGATATTATAATTAATTGGGTCATATACCATGTGGATGAGTCATTAGTTAAAATTCAATGATGATCCTTTATGGTTAATTTGTGTGGTTTTTGGATCACTACGAACATGTTTTGGTTTAACATTTGTATTATGTATAATTTTTTTTTAAAAATAAAAGGGGTTAAAATAGTAATATTCCAAATTATTTTCAACCATTTAGTGGTTTTATTTACAGCCTTGAAGGAGTTCATGGAAAATGCAAGTGCATCACCCATGATGTAGGCAAATTAACACATCACGCGTAACAATTTCATTATTATAGGAAAAGATAAAGATGGAGGAGTATAGTGAATAATATTCCATTAACATGAAATAATAGTAATATATAAATTAAAATGGATTTATCATGACATCTTGATAAGATAAATTGTGGATAAGACAATAAATGAAATGAAATTTGAAAGGAATTTGAAATAAAAGAGTGAGAGAAATTTTCTTTTTAATATATCTATTTTCATAGACACTTTTGGGGAAAGGTTATTGTATTTTTATGAGACCATGGGAATTTGGATGCGGGGTAGGATTTTGGGGAGATATTTGTTAAGATATTAGAGTAGTTACAAGGCTTTATATGTGTGAGGATACAAGGGTGTGAGGGGTGGTATTTAGCACATTAGCCTTAGCCTGGTTAGTGAGGACTCCATAAGTGCATCATGCAGACCCAGCATCAAATCCATGCAGAGGCATAATTTCAGGTGGGGTACTATAACAGCACTGTAGTAGTATTGTAGTAGGTACTGTATCAGGATTTGTAGCAGCTATTGTTTGGCACTGTTGTACCCAGGAATAATCCCCTGTTGGGGCCTTCGGGCCACCGATTTGGTCACCGGGTCCTTTAAGGCCTTCTGGACACCCATAACATTGGTTCAGTAAGGCCTTCAGGCCACCTCAACGCCTATGGGATTCCTTAAGTTCAGATGAAAACTAGAATACCTACAAGGAACAAGCTCTTGAAGAAGGATGGGCAATGAGTTTTCACCATAGCAGAAGCTAAACAGATGGCAAGAATGAGAGGGTATGGAACCTTCCATCGGGACAAGCCTGTGAATGAATGGGAAAGCCTATCCAAACAACCATGTGAAGGTGGAGAGCTGATTTCATGATGAAGATGCTTGGGAGGAGCAGTTCCGAGTAGTTAGTATGGGTTGTATGTAATGTTTGAAGCCTACATGCAATGAATTTCTCTAAGGCCTACGTGCCATGTAATAACCATGCCTAAAAGACTTGTAAGGGTTCCACCTCACCCCTTTAAAGGTGGATTATCAAAAATAAATAAAAAATAAAGGCCCTTGGGCCATTGGAGGGAGGGGAGATGGGGTTTCACAATATTATATTCATTAATTTATTATCTCTCCATAAGAAGAGAAATACTGAGGATTATTGTGACCAAAAATAGCTATATGTTCATTTATGTTAGAAACAATGGTCATTTACATAAGACATGAATCAAGCATTATGCTGATATTTATTTATTTATAATATTTTGTAAAATATCAAATACCACTATTCACCAAAAATTCAAGTATTTCATAAAAATCCCAAAAATTTACCCCAACCAATTTGCAGTGTTTGGAATTAATAAATGATCATAATTTTAATAAAATAATTTTCTAAATATGATTAATTTATGTTTTATATAAAATAACAATTTACATTAAAAATACTAATTTTTAAATTCAAACTTATTTTCTAACACTTTGATTAATAAATTAAGGTCTCAAAAAATTATCAAATAATCACAAGACATATAAATACTTTTTTATAAAAACATTTTATAATATATAATTTTTTTATTATATTATTCAATAAAAACTTATTATTTACAATAATACAGACACTATATTGTAATTATATCATATTATCACAAATATGATGGATACATTTTATTATACTATCACTGGTACAGTTCCTGTTAACATGGACAATTTAATACTCCTAATGGTCAAATTACAATTCATAAGGGTAAAATTACTATTCAAGATGGTAACTTAATAATCACCAAAAAATTTGTTTGTCACATTGGACTAAAATCATTTTACAGATCGCAACAATATATGTCATCAAAATACAGAAGTGGAAAATTTATGCTTAAAGGTAACAAAGTTGTTCATTTAAGCATGATGTGGAATTTTGTTTTCTAATGTGATTTTATGTGATTATGACAATACTACTAGATGGGAGAAATTGCATTAATAAATGTTTGGGTCATTACACATGTTTTCCTCAATCTAAAATGCCAAGGGCCTTCTCCTATGATGGGCATACATATTCTACCAGGTCCTATGCTGACTTCATCCTCTCACAGACATGTTGTACCTTCTATATCGTACACTGCACCATGTATAGAAAAAGAATATCTACTTCTACAATTTTTTTCCATCACAAAGGTGAATGATATGACAATTCATATAAATCATTGAATAGAGCCATGTAAATGGAAGATTGATAACTATTTTTGTTAGAGAAATCTTCTATGGGTATGTGTATGCCCATGATCTGAATAAGTCTAGAACACATGCCCACAACATGACCGCCAACATAAGGATAGTCCTCTCTATATTCCCTTATGTTTGAGGGTGGAAAGAAGTGTAGAGGCATAACTGAGTGCCAAAATCATGATGGAATCCCTTACAGACTCGTGAGGTAAAACACTTATCCTGATCCGTGAAAATGAATCTCAGAACCCCATGTAGCCACACCAACTCATCCACATACCTCTGTTAAAAGACATAAACTATGATTGACTCCTTGATCACTAATAAGTGAGCCTATTTTGTCATCAAATACACTAATACCCAGATTTCATGACATTTTCCTAAGTCCTGGGAAATCTTACGAAGAAATACTTTGATATTTCATCCCACTTTTACTCAGGTATTTCTAACGGCTACAAAAAACCAATGGGAACATGGGGATTAGCCTTCACCTTATAGTAAACTATTTTCTTTTCAAAAAACACTACCCATGGTTGCTTTATCCCGAGACACCATAACTATTCCCTCAATCCATGATACATCGTGGAAATTTCTAGGTGTACTGATAGGGGAGAGCTATGTTAATAATGGAGAAAACATCATGCATCACCACTGGAACAGACATTTTCTCATGGAATATCATTCTATTGGGACCATCCTCTGACCATCCATCCGAAACATCACCTAGGTCAAAGTGATCATGCATTACCTATTCCTATGAGGGGCCCAACTGAGACTCATCCACCTGCTACCTCAGAGATGACTACCCCATCATCTAAAATAGACATTCTCTACCACTATACATTCCTACATTTATGTGGAAGACATCCAACTCCTCCATTACATTCTATGAGTCCATAAATTCAAGAACCACCTCCTTCCGTGACTTCTTTCTCAAAGAAACATCCACAACGTTCCCTTTTCAAGAGGTGTAGTCGATCTCAAAATCGCAATCTATAATAAACTCCATCCACCTCCCCTATTTCATGTTCATATCCCTCAAGTAAAATATATATCTCAATATATTATGATCCATGAAGACCACAAAACACTCCCCAATGAGTTAATGTCGCCACAACATTAGTGAGAACTTGATCACATCAAGCTCTAGATAATGGGGTTCAAAGTTATATTTATGGGGATGTAACTTCCTAGACCCATATGATATCACTCACTATTTATACATCAGCACACACCCCAAGACTAGACATGGAATCATCAAAATCACCTTGAACATCACCCCTTCCTGTAGAAACCTGAGTACCAGGGCACTAAAAAAAATCCCCTTCATGCAACCAAACACTACCTCAAAATTATCACTCCACACAATATCTTGGTGTTTTTCGATTAGAGACATCAACATTGATTATACTAGACAGAAATTAGGAATGAATCTCCAATAATATTCTTTCAGACTAAGAATATTGAAATCCTCTACCACATTATTACGTGATGCCAATGAAAAAAATGCCTCAACCTTTAATGGATCAACTGATACACCCTATTGAGACACCAAATTTACAAGGAAGTGGAAGGCAATGTCCAATAATAGCACTTGGATATATTTATGTAGAGTTGGTGGTGTCAAAGGACCTCCATGATAGTGCTAAGTTTCTCAATATGCTCCCCCTCTGACTTTATGAAGATCAGGATGTCATCGATGAGTACGATGATGAACCATGCAAGGAAATCATGAATGACAATGTCTATAAGACCCATGAACATGGATGGGGCATTCCTAACACCGAATGGAATAACCATGAACACAAAATTCCTATACCTTCACATGAACGTAGTCTTCGAGATTTCACCCACCTTCACTTTCAAAAGGTGATTCCAGGACCATAGATCGGTCTTAGAAAATGAACTTTCTCCCATATGCTAGTCTAAAAGATATTAAGTCCTCAAGAAAGGGTATTGGTTCTTAATTGTTACCTGATCAACCTCTGGTAGTCTATACACATCCTCAGACCATAGTCCGCCTTCTTCAAAAAAATGATAGGTGCACCCCACGATGACACTCTATGTTGAATAACTCCCTTAGTCATTAGATAATCAATATGGATTGGAAACTGCCTCATCTCAGAGGGTGCTATCAGATATTGATCCATGAAAAGCAGGCTAGCACTCGGTTTTATGTCTATCTTGAACTCAATGCCACATAGTGGGGGTAGAGCACAACCTCCACAAGAATAATATCCATGAAATCCCTAAAAACACTTGAAACCTTAACCATCTCATAATCTACTGATTCCACTAATATCGTCACCATAAATGGAAAGAAAAATCTCCACACGCCATCTGCACATCTAAAATCTCTGCTCGCCAATGAAAGCCACACATTACCCACCCACATTTAAAACATGACAACTCTCTAGATGTATCCGTTAACAACATGCACATGGTACAAATAGTTGATGGCAAGGATATAACTGTATGGATACATCTATAGCAATAATAGATCCTGACTAGACTGATGTGGCCCGAATATGAGTCTACATAGTTGTAAAACATCAAAAAATTGATCTAAAAAACGACTGGCATACTCAACACCAGGGGCATGGATGGTCTATATTTGTAGAATCCAAAGGGATGGTCTAGACTATGTGAAAAAGGATTGCAAAGATCCTAAATACAAAAAGTGAAAACAAGAGTACTGAACAAATTGATCATAGCTCAAAAGACCTCCGAACCTGCTGGAACTGCTTCCTCTGTGGAATTCAAATGAACATGGCATGCTCATATACCACTTTTCTATTAGCCGCCTCAACAACCATTCCAGTGTTGAGGTCCCTGCAGAACTCTCTATGGTCATCCTCTGCTTTCTCAATCTCCCCTCGGTGGAGTAGGATCCTGCTGTAAGTACTTCTAAAACGACATGGCTAACAACAACTACTAAGGCGGGTGATGAAGCTACCCATCTCCACCATAATGTGCTTGAATTTTTCATTGAATCTAATGGTGACCATAGCCTCCATATTAAAAACACCGTCATCCTAATCCTACGGTGAAATCAAAACAAACAAAAGGTGGAAACTGAAACAGCTGAGGTTGAATCTCTACTATTCAAAACCTTAGTGGATTAGGAGGCTATGACTTGTTCATGGAAGCCATGACCTTTGTAGAACTATAATGGATCCCACACCACGGTATAACTCTTTTTGAGTGCATCATTTCGATAACCTCATCCTTCTTCTTAATTTCTAAGTATATCAGTAGCGTGAATTGAGTAAACCCATACATGAGTGAAGGATAGAGTGTGTCCTCTAAAATCCATGCTCAAGACTATTCATACCGATGGAGGACCAGAGAAATGTAAAGTAGATCCTTGAACATGATCCTCAAATCCCATACCAACATAATCCCATGCTATAGGGAGAGTATTTCCATCTCTTCTTGACCATCATCATTGAATAAAATAATTCTTCCCGAAACACATTCTGAATGTTAACCCCCAAAACATTGGTCTCTTTTTTCTCCCTATAGTAAAGTGTCCACCATTGACACACTACTACTCTCATCCGCATAACAACCAATGGATCCCAATACTCTATTAGAGCCAGAATTAGACCGATGGTGATCTTTACCTCATCATGACCACTTTCTATCACCTTGTCTGATACAAATTCCAAGATTCTTCCATAGGATAACACTAAGTATCTCCATATAGTGATTTTCATTCTCTTATAGATTAACCATTCAACTATTAGTGGTATTATCCTTTTAATCATTCACTACAGGAGACCCTCGTGGAAAAAGATTGAGTTCCACCTCTGAAAGGTAAAAAAGGAAATCATAACCTCGAGTAGTATTGAATTTATTTAGGATTCATTATAAGTCATTGTTTATTTTAATATCCCAAAAAACCCAAAATAAACATGAACAAATGTTATCATTATGCACGTACATTTCCTTGGTTCTCTACCAAAAAATTATTTTAGCCTCACATGGTTGTGTAGTATGATTAGAGTCTATGCATCAGATCATGGGGACTCCAAAAATATTTTTTCCATCCTGGTCTTCCCTTGTGTTTTTCACGTACCAAAATCACCTAACACTTTTGTCTTATGAACCCAAGAAATCATAACTATTGCTAACTCCAAACTAAATCCTATCTCTCAACCATCAGCCTTTGATACCATTCTATGATGACCCTCATTCATCAAAATATGGAAGTGATGCAGAAGTTCCATGGACTTCATTCATCATGATGAAAAAGGGATAATGAACCTCGAGTCCTACCTTCTGTAGGTCTAGGAGAGGTGACAAACCCATGGGTATACAAATATTTATTAATGAGAGGAAGTAACCTTTTTATAGTAACCATTATTAAGAAATAAATGTATCAACCTCAAAGAAACTCCAATACATATATATAAAGAATAAAATATCCATCCTACATGCATATTTTCTGTTAAAATAATAAAAATAGAAGGAAAACACAGAATGACCAAAATAAAATTAAGCATGAACACACCAACTATCCCCAATGTAGAAGCTAGTAAGGTCGAAATTAGTTTACATAATCCCCACTGAAACCTGGAAATAGTTTTATATATATAGGGTGAGCATAAAATTATACACAATATGAAAAGAAAAAGTCACCCATGTACAAGTGGGAGAAGGATAATAATTCGCTGGTGTGAAAACATCAAAAACTCAAAAAAAACCTAACAGGGTACCTGATCCACCCCAACATCTTCATGTCACACCCACCAAATCACACAAGTTATGTAAAGTAAAATATTAATCACAACAATATTTTGGTTCCCATCACAACTTCCCACTATTAAAATGCTCATCCCTAATGTCGAACGTCCTAATAAGACCACACTCTTCAACAAGTCCCACTATCAAATCCTAATGGCACACACCTTAGTCACATACGACGCCTCACCAACAAACACATGGTAAATAACTATATCAAATCCCACCCACAGAAACATAGTCCACAAAACCACCAACTCACCCCTAAAACACCTATGAAATTACACTATATCGCATCTCGAGGAGTCCAGCGAAGCACACCTCACTCGTAGACACCTGTTTCATACAACTTCACTAAAATATTACAAAAGAGTCTGGGGATACCAATTTTGATAAGATGGAGAAGAGAAAATCCAATAACCATTCGTTCATCCTCCCACCAAGATGTTGGGAAAAAACAACCTCCCCCATAAACGATGGGGGTGTTTGGAATGTAGTGCACAACATGGGTTGGGTTAATATAGAAATCAGAAAATCACAATGATTATTAATATATAGCTATCAAATACTCTACCTAACCTATGACTTATGAAAAAAACCAACTAGTCTACAGAAAACAACCATTGCAGCCACATCTAAATGCATATTTCAAAATGAACAATATATAAACCCCAATTCGATAAATGAACAATGCTTCACTACAATCCATGATCTTTAACACACACTAACCAATTATTTAAACTAGTTTTAATTATAAATTATCAAATTATATATATATTAATTCCATCCCCACTCGGGAAACTACCAAATGTTACTCACGTTATAAGTTGAAGTAACCATACCAACCAAACCCAAAAACAAACAATAATAGAAGGGATAAAGAAAAAGAATACACTCTAACACCGATTTAAAATATAACAACCTCTTGAAAATCCAACTGAGAGGCCCAAAAAATTTATCACCATCATTATAAAGAAATAACTCTCCCAAAAAGTCATTCGCAGCCCCGCAACATGAAAAGCACCCCATATGGAAAATCAATCAAAACTCGATCAGCTTGCATCCCCACTTAACACTCCCCTTTCTTGGAAAACCCCAACATCATTGTTTAATGTCATGAATCCATGTACTTCTTTTCAACATGTAAACCCCACACCACACCAAATCACAATAACAAATGGCAGCCCAACTACATAAAAACACCACACCAAGGACACCCAAAACATAAACAAAACACAATAGAAACCTAAATCATCTCTTCCCAACCACAACATTGATGGAGTACTAGTATATAAAAAGTTCATTCATTCCACAATAGAGAAAACTGTCAAACTGATATTGCATTACACTACCTCCACCACCCCACACACACATGAACACTCCAAGCCACAACACCACAAAAATAACACATACCCAAGGAGAAATAAAACCATACACAATAAGAAGCCACACCAACAAGGAAATGTTTATTTAGATTTAGAAAACACTCATG
Organism: Viscum album; assembly: GCA_963277665.1. Taxonomy (NCBI): domain Eukaryota; kingdom Viridiplantae; phylum Streptophyta; class Magnoliopsida; order Santalales; family Viscaceae; genus Viscum; species Viscum album. The sequence goes on along the minus strand of OY728151.1, from coordinate 973,143,106 downwards.
ATTTCTTTCCATAGGATAAAACCTTGGTTATCACAAAACTAGTTCAATATTGGGATATACAATTATTAAATTGAATATACTTGGTTTTCTAATTTATTAAGCGTAAGGATATTCTTGGAGTATCAAAAACATGTATTCATAAACAAATAAGGCGCGCTAATAGAGACCAAAACGACCATGTTTCTCATAATCCATACAACCCTTGAAAACCTGACAAGTATCAAGGATAACATATAAAACAAATAATTCATCATCATCATCTTCCCATCCCCTCATTTATTACTTATTATTATCATCATTAAATTTGGTTCCAACCATATTCAAAAGAGGAAATGGGTACACCCACCACGCATGATACATAACTAAAATCCAGATTAAAGAATCCCTAGATAAAACAATAAACTATCAATAATTCCTCCTTGTACCAAAAATAATGGGTCATAAAAGAAGCAGTAGGAACTCCCAAAAAAACATGATCCGTGGTTGTAGCACAGATACGACTATTCTAAGAAGAAATTTTTTACCCACGTCAATAAGAAACTGAAGGATTCAAAGAAAGAGAGGATCTGAACTTTAAAAAAGCTTAATCCAATATAAATTAAAGGGAAATAGTTTCAAGTAAAATTAATGTTAGATCGTGTTAAAGACCACATGTTTGTACTATTTCAATGTCCCTTGATTGTTAGGATGTCAAATATTTAATTAATATACTTTGAAATGACTTTTTAAACGCTCATACAAGGCTTGAAACTCGATTTACATCAAACAAAACTTATGTGGGCGATACAAGGAAAACTGCGAAGAAATTGAAATGAATCACTGATGGGTGATTTATAGACACGAGTCACTAATGCGACTCCCTGATGTGACTCACCAACACCACTCACCAATGCCACTCATCCATGCCACACACTGATGTCAATCACATATGCTACTCACCAATGACACTCAACGATGCAACTCACCGATGCTTATACTATCGATGCCAGAACTACTAGGACCCGACCTACTAATGCCTCAACCTACCGATGCCTCAACATATATGTAAATTGACCTAATTATTTCTCTACCTACCGACCCCTCGACTTACTGATGCTTTGACTCACTGACGCCCTATCTCCCCAACACTGAGCTACTGACAATAATTCACTGATGAATCCTAACAATGGAAAATATGGTATTCTGGAAAATTATATAAATGAGTGACCATTTCCCTCCCAAACACCCCAAACACAAGATTTTGACAAAGTAATGGACCAGAGATGTCTAGTACATTAAATGAACTTTTTTCCTAATGTCAGGGGATTTTTTGATATCTATATATAATACATCAGAGCATAAAATTATTTCTTAATTTCCTAGGTAAAATCCCAGTCTCACTCTTTGGTTATTCTTTAATCAATTTACACATATATTTTACACTAGTAAGTGAATATTATAGATGAATGTTTTTACTCCTGAAGGATATTTTTAGTATTATAATTTCTATAAGTCAATACTTTTGTCCCAATATGTTTACCAAAGAATAGATTGCAATATTTGGTTATCCAATCTGATATATCATACTTTAATCTTAATAAATAATATCCTAAGTCTAACTAAACCCATTTCATAAGTAGTTAACCTTAATAATCCTATAGAGTATTACCGACCATATTAAAAACCCAAAAATTTGATTAAAAATTCATCCTCAAGAAATATAATGTAGTTAATATTATTTCATTTTGTTTATTTGAATATGTAGATCACCTATACTAATAAGATAAATCACTATTATCTTTATCCTTATTTCATATATCTAAAAAATAAAAAAAATAAGGTAAACTCCATCATAAAGTACATTTTTATCAAATTGATCTCTAGTTTCAATGTCAACAATACTATGAAATTTACATAACTAGTGTGAATATAATTTTTATCATAACTAGAAATTATTAACTAAATATTAGGAATGCATTATAGGATAATATTCTTATCATTATTTATTCTAAAAAATATCAATTCACAACTAAAACAAAATTAATTGTTATCTGTACCATTCAATATATGCTTTAAGGTACTCAATAAAAATTAATTCATCTCAAACATTATATATTCCATGATTATTATAACAAAAATATCATTGATAAAATAATTGAACCTAATTATTAAATCCAAATACACAAGGAATTTATTCATTCCACATAAACTATAGTAATTGAAAAATCACGTCTGTCTTTAGTTGGCTTATTTTATGGTAATTTCTCAGGTTTCTTATATAACCCTTTTAAATAATTATTCATCTCTTCTAAATTCGTAATTTGATATGAGTGTAATTCTCATTTACCTTAGAATTATTATCATTGTGAATATTACCTTCAAAATTTAAACAAAATAATATACCCTTAAATCATTCTCAAGGATGTTTCATTTATATAATATTCACATGATGGAAATTGCCACATTTTATTATTATCCTTTTGTAATTTTCATTTTTCTGGGTGCTCAGTCGACTTCTTAATCTAGTGATTTCCATTAAAGATATAGGATCTAGAAAATTCCTTCATTTTATTAATATTAATAGATACTATAGGATCATAAAATGAAAACATTTGAGAAAATAGTTCCTTCATAATCTCAAATTTATCACATCATTGAAATAATCAATCTTGCATTATGGAATTTGTTTGTAGTCTGAGAGACTTGTGGATATTCTTGTAAAGATATCCTTATACTCTATCACACTTTCATCTTCCTTATTCATTAATGTGCGTAAATATATCCGTATTTCATATCGTTGTTCTTATGGGATGAATTTTCACATGAAAATTACTTAAAATGTTTTCCATTCCATACATAATTTTTTTTCAGTGTCTTTATTATTATGGATAATTTAAAAATTTTTATCAGAATATCCTTTGGAAGAAATTAAAATCGTAAATAACCATTTTTATTTTATTAAATCCAAAGGGAGAAATATAATTTAAATAGATTTAATTAATTACTCTTCCCCCAATGGATTAGTTGTTCCAATAAAAGATAATGGGATTTCACATGAAAAAATCCAACATAGAAGAATTAATGTATTGCGTAATAGGTTGTTCCATACTGGCAAGGTTATTTTTTGTTACATGAGTCAAATGCATTAATATAGGTATGATCTAATCATTCCCAACCACATTTGTATTGTATTTCTCATTAGGAAAAACCCTATGTTATATTGGTTTCTACCCTTATGTACCATCACTAAAAAATGGTACACACTAATTTAGCTAATAATCATAATTAATGTTGATAAAAAAAATAAGATTCCTATTTTGGTAAATGATTTAAAATACTATACATAATTATCATAATTTTTATGATACATAGTTTCCATGGTTTTAATTAGGATTTCTCTGATACCAGCACTAAAAACTCCAAAACATGTTGGCAAGAGTTAGTGCATACATTTTTTACATTATAATTGGATATAAATAATCCTATCCGGAATGACTGAATAGTTTATTAGTCTTGAAGAAAAACATACATACATGATTAATATTTTACATTGGATATAAGAAATAAATATCATTGAAATTTTTTTTCCACCCTTGATATTATCTATAATACACATATTCATGTCTTGGGAAAAATAAGAAAACTAAAAGGGTTAGCTCATATTCTCTATTAGGTTTATATTAGGTCCAATATACCATGAGTAAGTAAGGAATAATCAATATGGAAAAGAAAATTACTAAAAAAAAGATTATATTTAATTATATACATGACAAAGAAATTCATCCATCGATAATATTAATGTAGTGATCTCATGGATGATAATAGTAACTGAATTCTCCTTGAAGGAAATTCTTCTCGTTTTACATAATGATATCAATCATCATGAAAACTATTCTATAAATACCTTACACTATTATTTTTTAAACTATAAGTAAAGAACCATTAAAATTTACCAAGTTATTTTTCTTATTTTATCAGGGGATGCATTGATGGGAAATATAATCCAGTCCCCACTAATCAATACATTTCCAGTTCATTTGTAATATATTTAATGAAAAATTTAATTCATGAAAATATTCCATTGAAAAAATATCCATAATGAATAAATAATTTTAATTTATAAAATATTTCCCAATAAATAAAACAGATCAAATTATTGAACTTTATGTAGAAAATGTATAATTTTTACAAAATAATCATAACCATGATAAAGAGAATATTGATATTTTATAAAAATGTAATATCTAATGATCAAAAGTGAATATTTTCATGTATGGTGTCAATAAAACATATCCTTAGTGGTGAATATGTAAAATAATAAGATTATACATTGATTAATGAAAATTATATTAAAGGGTCATTGAATCATTCTTGAGGAAATTGACCATTATTTTTTTAAAATCACATATTTAAAAAAAAATCTATAATTATAAAGTCAAACTCTAGAAAATTATTTTGTAAGAATATATATGAATATTATAAAAAACAAATATTCTTGGATAAAGTAAAATATTATCGTTCATTGTTAGTTAAAAAACATTCCTCCAATAGTTTTTTGGAAAATCAAAAAATAACCTTATTTTGAAAATAAAAAAAACAGATTCCTTTCAATGAAATTTGTAAAAAGTTCAAAAATGGGTAAAATTAAATTTTGGTAAATCATTATAGATGTGTAAAAATATATTTTAAATAATATTATAAAAAATATGTATATTTAAGAAAAAAATACATGATCCAAAGAGAAATAAGATATGTTCTTATTTTAAACATTTCTTTGCTTCATTTATGCTACCTAAGGGAGAAAGGCATTGAGAAAATATGGAAAATATTTAAGAGGGTAAAATAAAAAATAACTTAAATCTCCATGAATATAAATATAAATATATATATATATATATATATATACATTTAATTAATATAGAGTGCATATTATATAAACTAAATAAAAATAAACTGTTGAATCACAACAAATATGTCTTAATTGAGCAGAAATTGAGATGAAACCAATTACCTCATTTATGGATTTTTATATAGGTGATCTATCCTCATATATAATAAATTAAAATTTCTTGTAAATAAATAAAATAACCTTATTTATATCTAATATGTTATGTATAATTCATTTATTATATCTTATCAAATGTTTATTAATAATTTTTTTTATTATCATTATTTTAGGGGTAACTACATTGTCATTCTTGCAGGTTTTGATTCAGTAGTTAAAACCCATGTGTCTTTCTCATGGTTCCATAATAAATTGAATATTATTTAATATATTTAATTTTTCTATATCTAATATATATATTTATAATTATCCACATACATAGAGATAGAAAAATGAATTACACCATTAATAGAGGCGGTTGGACAAACATATGCATGAAGAATGTTTTCAATATTTGATGTTTGGAATGAAAGAAGGTTAAACAATAATTAGTGTTTCTATAATTATTATTATTTCATATATATTCATTATATATATATATAATGATATTCATATTAAATTCCAATGAAAACTCGATCACATAGATTTGGGGAGGTGGTAGTCCACATGTATGCATAGGAAAAGTTGTTATTTTCCAATGGAATTGAAGGTAAGAATGTAGATACGTTATTATATATATATATATATTAATTTTCATTTCATAAAAATCCTAAATAATAATTATTTAAATTTATATAACCATCTAGGTAGTATGGGGATGAAAATTGAATTACACTACTACATGGAGATGGTAAACTTTAAATACACACATGAAATTTTTCTCTTTTTATAGGATATAAGAAGAGATGAAATGAGTTTTTATCATGACCATGATAATATATATCTATATTTATGATACTATATTTTTTATTTTATGATAGTTGAAAAACATTATTAGGATGTAGAATAAGAAATAAACATCAAGGACTCGATAAAGAAGACTACCTATTTTTTTTATAGAAGTACCCCATATCGATCCTTAAGGGAACTTGGATAGGTATTATGGGGTGACGAGAACCAGAAGATTTTGGATAAGTACTTTTATGTGTGTAAATTTTAGGGTATAGGTGAGATTTTATTTAAAACTTTTTTGTTAAAATAAGTGCAGTAAGGGTTTCCCATTTGTATTTGTGATGATGGGAATATGGGGTATTTCATAAAAAATTAAAATATAATAATACCATACTGAATCCAAATGATTCTAAATGGAAATATATTCGATGAAAAACATTCTAGTAATGAGATAGAATTATAAATTGAAATTTATAAACCATTTTATGTCATTTTAATCCTCATTTTTTTATTAACCACTTGTTAATTATTTTAGACCTTAACCTCGGTAACCACTATTTAATTCAAAAAGTGTTAATAATGTTATAATAAATTACAACATGATTCATAGATGGACCATGGATTAAGATTTAATACATTTTAAATTCACATGTCTGATGATAATATTTTAATCATGTTTAACTAATTAAATAAAATATAATTTAAAAAATTGATATTAACGTAAATTTTGACACTATTAATTTAATTTTACATTATACCATTCAATGTGTAATAATTTATATATTTTTAAAATCATATATATTGTATTTAATTTAATTAAAGAAATATTTTATTATTTTTTCAAAATAATTTAAGGTAGTAATATAATTTTCAAAAATGATAAGTAGAACTATATCCTTAAAATAATTTCACTAATCTCATAATTTAAATTTTGTTTCATTCATATATAAATTTTTTCCCCATGTGGACACGTAATATATGTTTAAAACCATGAGATTGATATTTTGTAACATCCTTTGATTTTAATACAAGAAGGGTCCATTTAGAGAAAATATTCCATTATACTAGTTAAATTGTATCCTAATTTGATTATAGTAATATTATATTCATCAAATAATAGTTTAGATGAAACATTATGACCTTATAAATTAGTTTCAAAATATATTAGCTGAATTTAACCTTTATCGAGTTTATAAATTTTACCAAATGTACTATTAATATTGATAAAAAATTATTGTATACATTTTATGATATTTAAGCCTATTGAATATATATATGGATACAATTTTGGAAAATTAAATACCTATAAATATCAAAAATTAATTTTAATATAAGTACAAAAAAAATGAAAACTGTTTTTTTTTTGAAAAATATTGATTTTAAGAATTAACAATACTTATTCTTATCAAATGAATTCTAAAAATAATTAATGAATGATAAAATATTTTAAGGAATATATTATATATAAATTTCATTAAAATCATCCACTAATAATGATTAAGAAAAGAACATGTTGGGTTCATAAAAATTGTTTTTTAAAAAAATGGCTTTTTTGTATAAAAATGTATTTATACCAAATTAGAATTTTTAATTAATCATAGTGATCTTAATTGGTATATATATGTTTTAATTTTAAACCATTATAGAATAAAATAGAACCGTTAAAATGGTTTAAACAAAAAATTGTTTTCAATAAATATCGTTATTTTCACCATTCACTAGTAAATGAATCTTTTATTAAAAATATGAAACTTTCTCCCTATAAAAACTTTTTATGATTATTTGAAGATAAATAGTATTTTGTATAAAAGTAAATTTATACAGGTTAATATAATAAATTATAAAAGTTTCACAGAAAAAGTAATAATAATCATTTCTAAGGATATTTTTCTAAAGCATAATATTTCTTTTCTAAAAATTGAGTACTGATTTCATGAGGATTTACCAATTAATTTTTACTGAGTATATCCTCTCTATATATAATTTATAATTATGTTAATACCATTCATACCGGCTAATTCAATAGCTAGGTGATAATAATATTTTATTAGTATATTAGTGTTTGTTTAGACTTGGTCTTGCATGTTGAGTACACAATCAATCAGAGTGTGGTTACTTAAATTAATCAGGCTGTAGCATACACTAATTAACTCTCTCATACCCAATTACATTTATCAAAATTCACCATAATTCAAAAATTAAATTTTCATGCATTTAACTTAAAATATATTTTCATCACTAATGAAACATTTATTAAAAATTGAAAATTTTCTGATTAATTATAATATCTTTAAAAAATTGAAAGTAATTTTTTCAACATAATATATGAACAATAATAAAATGTGATTTTTTATTTAAATGGTTTATCTAATAATTTACACTAACGAGGTCATCACCAAGAAATAACTAAATAAAATATATTTATTTATTATTGATATTTCAATTAATAAAGAACTTCATTTTATTGCATGAAACATAAATATAAATATAAAGAACATGATATGTCAACTTATCCTACATAAAAAAAACTATGGATTCATAGAAATAATTCATGTGACTCAAAAAGTAAGAAATATTAAAATAAGAGGACGAAATAGGACTTTAAATTCCCATGATTAATTGTTCTTCAACCAAAATTATTTTATCCATTTATATTTACATGTTGCTTACTATTTTTATAATGGAATCTCTTAAATTTACTCCAAAAACCCCATAACCAATAGTAATATGTGGAATATTATTGGATTTTATGGAATGTGGTGAAATTTATCGAATGATCTTTTGTCAGCTCCCAAAACATCTCAAGGGAACCATTGAATTTCAAAATAATTGTGTAAATTATGGGTGTTGAATAATAATAATATGGGGTTGATATTCCATATTTAAATATATAGTACATAATATTTATGGCATGATGAATTTGGTTATAAAATTTTGAATGAAATATGAAACCAACATATAAATACACCAATTTGATAGTTTATTGTTGGTTTATATTGAAAAAATAAATGAAAAAACTATTGACATGTGTCATTTTATATAACCGAGATATAAAACATCCATAATGTTAATAAAAGAAGTGAAAGGCAATAAATTACCCCAATACATATATAATTTCACTGCCAAAAATACGTCACTGAAGTTTCCTTTCTTGTATTTGTTTTGTATAGTAAGAATCATACATTACCACATAGAGAATGTAATACAATAAGAATAAATGATGAATAATAAAGGTATTTCTTGTTGTTAAATATTCTATTTAATTAAATAGTAACCTGACCTTAAGAATAGTTATATGGACATTATGAATAGTAAATTAACATAATCAATAGTAACCTCACCCATGAACGTTTAAACTAAATTTAGGTATCTCATAAGTTAAATTATGATATAATTATATCATAATAAATGTAAGTGAATATTTTAAAAATTAATATTTAATGTTGGGTATTTTTATATTTCATGAAAATTTAATTAAAATATTATAATTCACAAAATTATTTAAAATAAAATTAATTTCCATAAAATAGATTAATAAATAAATATTTTTCTGTCTTAGGATTTTAGTATAATTTAATGAGGCCTTAGTAAAATATTTAAAGTGTTATATAATCAATTTTAAATTTAAATCTGTAATTTTCATGTAAATAATTAATTTATTTGAAAATAAAATTTAACATATTTAAAAAATTATTTTCAAATAATTAGGTTCATTTTTGAAATCGACATGTAAAATAATGGTTATGGTAAATTTTATAGATTTTAAAAAAATACTTAATTTTTTTGTGACTAGTAAAATATAGTAATATACCATATCTATACATTATAAGCTAAATGCACTATTCATTGAGTCTTGGATGATTTAATAACCCTTGAATCTAACTCAAATTCAATTATTACTGTATTGTTTATCAGTAATGAATACAATTGGTTGTCTTGAGAAAAATAATAAAATAATTAATAGAATAATGAGAAATCACCCTTATCCCCCACTATAAAAATCATCCCTCAACCCTTTTTTCTTCACTCTTCAAATCCTTGAATCATATCAAATTTCTAGCCCAATACTCTTCCATAGTCTCTCCCGACTTCCAAGACTTTTTTCTTTTTCCAAATACAAAAAATCATTCCCTTAAAGAGGTTCTCAAGAGGGTTAATTGAAAAGGTAAATCATCTTCTTATTTCATTTAATTTCATTTTTTATTTTATAATTATCTCATCTACTAATTTTTCCAAAAGATCATGATAACTCTATTATAACATATATATATTGTAATTATATAATTTTATTAGATTATTCATCATCAATCTCTTTACATCCACTGTTTTATTTTAAAAATGATATCATCATCTAGGAGGTGATGATTTACAACCTTCATGGATAACGAACTTTCATTCTAAAATTTCTCTTTAAATGATCATAAAGATGCCAATTTTATTGTTTAAATTGAATATAAAATATGTATTATATCTTATTAAAGGTTTGGAAACAATTATTTATACATGATATTACACAATAGAATGAAACTAGTTCATTGTTATAAAAAAGCAATGTAATCAAACTAAACTATTAACATTAATATGTTATCTAATGATTAATGCTAATTTATATAAGTTAATTACAAATAACTCTAATTATAATTTATCTTTATCATTAACCATATGAAATTATAATTATGTATAATTACACCCATTTCACATGAACTCCATTACTTATAATCCGTTGAACCAATCCTAAAATCAAGGAAACGAACACTATGAAAAGATAGAATTCAATATTATAAATTATCAATAAGGACATAAATGAACATAATAAACATTAAGTTAATAGTATATATATATATGGTTACAAATTAATTAATTTATTTACGTTCAATATTTGGGATGTTGAGGTCATGTGAAGAACACATTAGGGCATAAGGTAAGGGGTATCTACCTGAAGCACCATTTCCCCTTAGGTTACACACTTTTCACTCTTTACCAACACTAAATTCAAACTTAATCTTATTTACTCTTCATAAATTATTTTTTAATGTTCTATATATATGTAACAATAATAATACGTCTTTATTTTATGGGGAGTGACATGCATTAAATGGATCATTATGAAATTATTCTCGATAAACTAGCCAGATTCAAGGAAAATTATAGAATTCTTACCTATTTTCAAGTTCACTATATAAAAATATTTAAGAAACCATTACATTTATAAAATCACTCATTTTCTGATGAAAAAAGAATACTATTTCAATTATGGTTTTATAAAAAAAATTCAATAGAACTCTTCTTTCCAAAGTAAAATATTATATGTCTAAAGGATTTCTCAATGATTTTATAAATGTATTTTCATCTATTTCAACACTCTTGGTGATTATTTTGTTTACTTAGTTTTAATATTTTATGGTATCATATACAATATTTTATTTAATGTTTTATTATTAGTTTTATTATTGATGCACTATTTGGACACCATTCACTGTATTGCTCTGAATTGATTGTGATTATGTTTAATGACAGGGAAACGTTATTTACATTACATATATTAGTTTCAATATGAATGAATATGTTGTTTATGCCTACACCCATTCATATTAGGAATGAATTGGACTTATTAATTGGTGTATGGGTCACTCTAGATCCCCTAGATGAAATAGTAGGTCTGATGAGACAATCTAGTCTGGGTTTTTAGCCTTTATTTATGGTGTCTTTTCCAAGTCCTAGAAAATATGATTGTGATGTACAACATTCTGAATTCCCTCATCCTAAAACTAATAATTGAGTTCCCATTTTATTATTCTAATATTATAGTATCCATTTTTATTTTTTGTTATGGAATTGTTAATTTATATTTTATACCTTCTATATTATGCTCACTTTTATGATTTAATGGCATGTGTAATTTTATTTATTAACCATGACTTATATCTTACTGTTCTATTATATTACTTAATATTTGTGAGAAAATGACATCACTATATTCTTGTGGTTTATTTTCCCCATGGATGTGAAGAAATATATTATAATTTACTTTTTAGGGATAATCTTGGACTTATGGAAGTTTACAATGGAATTAAAATTTTGTAAATAATTTCCAATTGTAATATTGAACATATGTATGTATCTTTTTTTTCAAAGATACTAAACTAATCTATCCATTAGGATGCAAATTCCTTGTAATCATACCAATTTATTGATGTACGATACATGCTCCAGGCGACAGGGGTGGTGGTTATTACCACTGGAATCTGATGATGTTTAGTAGAATCCTTTAAATCTAGATTTAGAAAATGTAGATTAGGGAACAAAACCCCAAGACAGACTTTGAAGAAAAGAATAAAAGAAAATCCTATAATTTATTAAGTTATATATTATGTGTATCTTCCTAGAAAATACATCTATATCTATATAATACAAGTCTATGTGTTTCTAGAAGATAGGAACCTTGGAGTAACACCTCCAATAATGTGTTCAGGGCCTAACTCAGGGTAACCCAATACCGGAAAATGGGTTTTACATTGCACTTAGTTTAAAAGTACTAGGGGATATTTCTAGGGTAGTTCACATTTTCATTACAAAACATTATAAAGGATTTAATTGTAAAAATTTTCCCACATAAACCATGCTTATCATTACGAAATTAGATAAGCATCAGATTTTAATTGATGTTTATTATTTTACTAGTCCGACATTATAAATTATAATTTATAACATAAATTATTTTATGTTATTATTTAAAAATGTTTCATAGTTTAATAATATAAACTTAATAAATTTTCATATCCCATGTAAGGATTTCCCTCCCATTCAAGAAAATGATATTGATTCTGGAGCTGCTACTGGTGATGAGAAAGTTATAACTATACTTGAAAAACTGACACACGTTATGAAGACTATCCATACCTATATGGAGAATCCTACATCGTAATGTGGATTTGAAATTCTAGAAACCATTATGAGACAAAAATTTCCATTATTCAATGGGTTTAAAATCCCATTTGTAGCTTAGAGGTGAAAAAGTTCCCCTATAGAATATATTTCTTGATTTCGGAATTAACGAAAAAGAGAAGGTTGAAATGGAATTTTATCATCTATTAAGAGATACAAACCAATCAAGGTCACTATTTCAAACCCCAAAGGAGGTGGAATATATTTATACTATGGAGCGGGGGGATTTTTTGGAGATTTCACTAGAAAAATATTTTACTCATGAATAACTATAAGATATGGAAATTTATGTCTTGAATATGAGTAAAATGGAGGATGAGAATATTCGAAAGTATGAATCCAAAATTAGAAGGAAATAAAGGTATGTTTCAAAATATATACCTAATTGGAGTAGAATTATTGATCAATTCATTGATGGTTTAAAACCATTTATCCATAGGGAAATATTTTCCCAAACTTTATCATCATATGATGATATAGTCTCATGTGTAATCAAGAATGAAAAATAATTCTCTATGACTTATTTACATTGAAGAATTCAAGAGAAGAAAAGGGATTTTGAACACTTTGGAAAATAAAATACGGAAAAAGGGATGGAGGGAAGAGTTTATTTCCATACTACAATAATTGTGGGAAGAAATACCACAGAACATGACTGAAGGATATGTGTGTTGGTTTCAAGTTTTGTAGAAATGGCCAGTATGACCATGATTTTAAAGAAAATGGAAGAATTACCATTGTTCAATGCTAAAACACCAAATTGATGGGATATTATTCAAATAATTTTTTTATGAATAAAGGAAAAATTCTCCAAATAAGGCCTAGGGAGAAAGGCCATTTTTATGTGGTCACAACGGCTGAGGTTTAAGTTCCTAAGGATGTGTTGGTAGGTATATTAATCGATTACCCAAACATAGCCAACTTTTTGTTTGATTATAGTTCATCACATTATTTTATATCTTCCAATTTTTCAAATAAAATTATTCATTTACCTTTTTAGTTAATAAAGGATTACTCTATCAAAACTCTTAAGGGAAATATAACAGCAACAAAGATGTGTCGATCAGTCCCAATTATGACACATAAACAAAATTTACATGTTGACTGTATCATCATACCCACGATTAATTTTTATATAATAATCTAAATGAATTGGTTTTCAAATTATTATGTGAATCTATATTATAATAAAAAGGAAGTTATATTTTTTGAGAATTATTTAGGGTTCCTTATCTTTAGAGTAGAAAATTCAACATCTAATTCTTTTCAAGATCCATTCCTAGTATCTCTAACGAATATAATTATTGGGGAGTAAGAAAACACAATATATATTAGTGAGGAAAGAATTGTTCAAATTTTGGATATAACTATTTTCCAAGAATAAATTAATTATTTCTAATGGATTAACTTGGACATCCTTCAGAGTGGGAAATTTAGTTTCCTATTGATTTAATTCCTAGAGTAAGGCCTATATCAATGAATCCTTATCGAATGGAAACAGTTCAATTAGTGGAGTGAATGAAAAAACTAGAGGAGTTGATTAGTAATGGTTTTATCTTCCTTAGTATTTATCCATAATGTAATCCTATAATTTTTGGATAATAAGAAAGATGGATCTCTGAGACAGTGCATTGACTACATGGAGATCAATTCTATTAAGATAAAGAACAAGTTACTTTCTATACAGGTTAAGGAATTTTTTGGTCAAGTTCACAAAACATAATCTGTTTTGATTATTAACCATGAATCTAGATCTAATTAGTTTCATGTGAGTAAGGATGAAATTCCAAATACAACATTTTGAATAAGGTATGGGTAGTATTGGTTTACAACAATACCTTTTAGACTGAATAATGCACCCTCCAATTTAATGTATCTAATGCATAGAGTCTCAAAGGAATTTCATGATAAAATGTTTATTGTATTTATTGATTATATCTTAGTATACTCCAAAATCTACAAATTTCATGATAATCACTTGCACATTTTTCAGAAAAATCTATGATGAAACATGTAATATGTGATGTTTAGCAAGGGTGAATTCTAAATTAAAATAGTTTCATTTCATGGCCATGTTGTCACTATGAATAGAATCTTAGGGGATATTATAAAGACAGTGGCATTTTTGGAATATCCTACACCAATAAACATAACTGAGGTATGTTTTTTTTTGGATTAGAACTTTGTAATAAGTGTTTTGTTTAGAACTTCACCGGAAGAGCTAATCAGTTTTCCAAGATAACACATAAAGGCATTAAGTTGATATGGAGAAAATAACATGAAAAATGTTTTGAAGAATTGTAAATGAGGTTAGGGAATGATTCAATCTTGACTGTACCATCGGAAAATGGTGGATTTTTTATTTATAGTAATACATCAAAGAAAGGACATGGTTGTGTCCTTATACAGAATGATAGATAGATTTCATATGAATCAATAAAGTTAAAAACTCATGAACAAAACAATCCATCTCATGATCTTGATTTAGAATCTATAATCATTACTCTGAAGATATGTAGACACTATCTATATGGTGAAAGATGTGAGATATACACAGATCAAAAGATTTGGAAATATATCTTCTTATAGAAAGAACCCAACATGATGAAAAGGGGATCACTCTAACAACTCAAGTAATATTATTATTCAGTAAACTACAACTTTGGATGGAAAATATGGTAGTTGATTCATTTATAATGAATGGTGATGGAGTTCTAATCATAATGAGGATTGAAAGGGATCCCATGTACATAGATATTGAAAAGAAAGATATGGGAATTATCAAGGAAGGTGAAATGCCCTAACTTTTTCAATTGGATGCCCAATAATATTTATTAGAAAAAATTAAAAGTTATCAGATTGATGATGAGAATATTTAAAATAAAATTAATACATTGAATGATGGGACGTTTCTAGACATCATGTGTGAGGATGTAATTTTGAAATTTGGCAGGAGGATATGGGTTCCTTCAATACCCGAGAAAAAATTGGAGTTTTTGGATGATGATCATAGCTATAATTTTTTATACACCTGGGTATAACTGAGATGTATAGATATTTAAAAAGACATTTTTGGTGAGATAATATGAAGTGTAAAATTTCTAATTAAGTATCAGGATGGTTAGTCTTTTGATATTTGAAGGATGAAAGACAACATCTTAGTGGTTTCATTCAAATTCATCTTATTCAAATATGAAAATGGGATGAAATCACTATTGATTTTTTCTAGGGATTATGAAGAACACCTAAATGGAATGATGCAGTATGGGTGAATATTGATCAGCATATCGAATTTTCACATTTTCAAAGTATTACATTAGATTTTTGAGTCGTTTGCCTTGCATGAATCTATATAACTGAATTTGTAAGACTTCATGGAGAACCTATCTCAATTATGTCTAATCATGATCCACTGTATATATCAAAATGATCGAAAATATCCAAAAATAATTTGATACCCAGCTTCATTTGAGGACTTCTTGTCACCCTCAAACTAATGGGTAGTCATAAAGGATGACCAGGGATATAGAAGGTATTTTGAGATAATGATGACATGATTTTCTAGCAATATGGGATTATTATTACCTTTGGAAGAGTTTTACTCCAACAAGTTTGTCCATTAAATATCCAAATGTCATTATATGAAGAGTTTTCTTGAAAGAGACATTACACACCAACATGTTAGGATGAATTTGGTGAAAGGAATCTTGTAGGACTATAGACTGTGGAGGAAGCAATGGTGAAGGTAATCAGTATTTAAAACCATATCAAACAATAAAAATGTATTCAAAATTTTAATGCCGATAATTGAAGGAAGGATTTGGAATTTTGAGTAGGATATTATGCTTTCAGGAAAGTATCTCCATGAATTGGTGTTATAAGATTCATAAATTAAGGGAAACTGAGCCCTAGGTACATTGTTCCTTTTCAAATTCTAGAGAATGTTGGATTTTTGGATTATATTTTGGTGATGGAACCTAGCCATTCTAAATTACACAATGTGTTCCACATCTCATTTTGACAATGTAAACACAAGACCCAACATATTCACTCTCTTTTGAAGGTATCAAATTGAAACCAAAATTATCTTACTATGAATAGCCTATCCAGGTTCTTGACACTAAGTAACAAATATTGAGGAATCGAAAAACTCAACTGGTAATGGAACGTTGAAAAAAATCAAAAAATTGAAGAGGTAACATGGGAGATTGAGGATTTTACGATGAATAACTACCTAATTATTTTGTGACGTGACATTTTAAAAATTTCGATGAAGAATTTTTTTTACTAGGGGATAATGTTATAATCCAAAATTATATTAATGAAATTTCCATTATTATGTTAATTTTATATATTATGAATCATATAAAACTACATAGGGAAAAATGAAATCTTTATAAGTGAAAAAATAGGTATTTATAGTCTTCAAGGAATATATATTAACATTGAAAATTAAAAAACCCATTGAATCGAATGTGTTTTAAATAAGAAAGTATAAATTGATAAACGTTTGGTTCCCAAATTAATGATGTAATGACATACTTGATAAAAGGACCACCAACCTTTAGTGAGAAGTAAATGGTGTGTTTTTGAAAGAAGAGTTCTTTTGGAAAACATTATGTTTCACATAAACTGTAGTGGATGAAAGGTAAATCAAAAAAATGTATGATAATGATTAATAAATGTTTTTTATGGGAAAGGAAATTTGAAAATAGAGTGAATGATGGAAAAACCTGAAGAAGCAATTTTTGGTTCGGGAATTCCTCTAACCTTGTATCCAAATTATTTATTCACATTAATGGAATGTATAATAAAATTAGATTCATTAATTAAATATTAAAAAAATTTATTCATGAATATTATTCTTTATGGTGTTATTAATTTCCTTTATGGCCTTTATATGAGAGTTTAAATTCATTTCTCAGGACGTTTCTTTTTCTTAATTCTCATGAACAGTTAACATGTAGACATGAATTGAAGTTTGTGTTGAACATGTATAAACATATATAATTACTATTATGTTTTATTAATGATACTCAAGTATTTTAAATGATCTTATAATTAATTGTGTTGTATACCTTGTGGATTAATGATTAGTTAAAATTTAAGGATGATCTTTTATGGTTAATTTGTGTTGTTTTTGGATTAGTATGAACATGTTTTGGTTTATCATTTAGTATTATGTATAAAAGATGTTTTTTTAAAATAAATGATGTTAAAATATACATATTTCTATCTATTTTGAACCATTTATTTGTTTTATTAATAGCCTTTAATTATTTGAAGGAAAATGGATGTGAACCGCCCATGATGTTGGTAAATTAACACATCACACGCAACAATTTCATTTTTGTAGACAAAGAGAAAGAGGGAGATGTATAATGAATAACATTCCATTAACATTATAGAATACTAGTATATAAATTTTACTTGTGTTATCATTACATTTTGATAAGAGAAATTGGTGATAAGAGAATAAATGAAATGAAATTTGAAAAGAATTTGAAATAAGAGAGAGAGAGAGAGAGATAAATTACCTCATGAGTATATCTATTTTCAGAGCCTCTTTTGGGGAGTGGTTTTGGTATTTTTGTGAGACCAAGGGATTTTGGACGTGGGGGGGTATCTTGGGGAGATATTTGACATGAAATTGGAGTAGTAACAAGGATTTAGATGTGTGAGTTAACAAGGATGTGAGGGGAAGTATTTATAGTGGGGGTAGAGAGGGTTTCTCAATATTATATTCATTAATAAATTATCTCTCAACATGAAAAGATACACTGATGATTTTTGTGACTAAAAATAGTATTTAGTTCATTTTAGTTTTAAATAACTTTCATTTACATCAGACGTGAATCATGCATGATGCCGATATTCATTTATTTAGCATATTTAGTAAAATATCAAATTTCACTACTAATAAGAAATTCTTGTATTTCATAAAAATTTGAAAAATTCACCCTAACCATTTATAAATTTTTTTAATTAAAAAATTATTTTCATTTTATTAACATATTTTTCTAAATAATGGTAATTTACATTTTAATTAAAATCACAATTTACCTGAAAAATACTAATTTTAAAATCAAACAACTTTTCTAACACTATGAAAAATCAATTAAGGTCTCATAAAATTATAAAATTATCATAGGAAATATATCTACTACTTTATAAAGAAATTTTATGAATATATATATATATATATATTAAATTAGTCAATAAATATTTATGAATTACAAAAATACCAACACTATATTGTAATGATGTCATATTGTCAATTATATGATGGATAAATTATAATCATACTATCATTGGTAACGTTCTTATTCGCATGGTCAATTTAAAATTTATAATATTTATATAACTATTCATAAGGGTAACATTACTATTCATGACGGTATGTTACTATTCAAAAAAAGTATGTTTATCGTATCGGACTCCAAACATCTTACTGATTGCAACAGTGTATGTCAAATTTTCGAAATTCAAAATACAGAAGTGGAAAATTTAAGTTCCAAGGTAACAATGTTGTTCATTGAAGCATGATGTGGAATTGTGTTTCCTATTGATATTTTATGTTATTATAACATTACAACAAGAATGGTGAAATTACATTAATAAAGGTTTGGGTTGTTACACACGTGGTCCTCAATCACAAATTCCAAGTGCCTTCTCCTAATACTGGAATATGTATTCTGTCACTCCTGTTTAGCCTTAATCCTCTAATAAACAAGTTGTTCCTTATATATCATACACCACACCAAGTATTGAAAAAGAATATACTCTTCCCATCTTTGGTCCAACAAAATTGACAATGATACGACCATTCATATAATGTTTTGAATATAGCCATGTCAATGGAAGAGTGATAACTATTATTGTGAGAGAACTCTTCCAAGGGTATGCGTATACCCATGTTTTTCCAAAGTCTAGAACACATGCCCAAAACATTTCCTCCCACGTCTAGATGGTCCTCTCTTTTTTATCATCTTTTTGAGAGTGGAATGAAGTGATGAGGCATAACTGAGTTCTAAAACCATGTTGTAATCCCTTCCAGACTCATGAAGTAAAACACATATCCTTATCCATGAAAATGAATCTTAGAACCCCATGTAGCCACACCTACTAATCCACATACATCTGCTCTAAGATATCTACTGTTCTTGACTCCTAGATCACTAACGTGCACGCCAATTTTTACATCAGATACACTACTACCCAGATTTCATCGCATCCTCCCCGAGCCCTGGGAAATCATATGAAGAAATCCATTGAGATTTCATCCCACTTCCACTCAGGGATTCTTAAGGGATTATAATAACCACTGGAAACATGGTTCTTAGCCTCCAAATTCTAGAAGAATAATCATTATTCCACAAAATCCTCCCACAACTACTTCATCCGAAGACTCCAGAACTATTCCCTCAAGCCACGATACATCTTAGAAACTCCTGGGTGTACCAATATGGGTGAAAAATGAAAATAATGGAGAAACCATCATGAATTTCCACTGAAACAAATATTTTCCCATGTAACATCAATGGATTTGGACCATCCTCTGACCATCCATCTGAAGCATCACCCAGGACAAATCCATTATGCATTACCTCTACCTATGAGCCACCCAACTGAGACACATCCGCTTACTGCCTAAGAGATGACTACCCCATCATCTAAAATAGAAAACCTCTACCACCATCCATTCCTACTTATGTGTGGATGACAACAAAATCATACATTACCTTCTAAGAGTCAACAAATTCATGAACCACCTCCTTCCGTGACATCTTTCTCAAAGCTTCTGCAAAACATTCCTTTATCAAGAGCTGTAGTAGATATCAAAATTGTAGTCCAGAAGAAACTCCTTCCAACTCCCCGTTTGCAAGTTTATATCCCACCAGGAAAATATATACCTCATGATCTTATGATCCATGATGACAACTAAGCGTTGCCCAATGAATTAATGTCACCACAACATTAGTGAGAACATGATCACTACAAGATCCCGAAAACGGGTTTCATAGTTATATTAATGGGGATGTAACATCCTACGCCCGTAGGAGATCACTCACTATTGATAAATCATCACACACTCTAAGACCATACAAGGAATCATAAAAAAAACCTTAAACATCAGCCCTTCTTCTGGAAACCTTAGCACTGGGGTGCTAAAAAAATCCCCTTCATGCAACTAAACGCTGCCTTGAAATTCTATCTCCACAAAAAAGCTTGGCGTTTTATGGTTAGAGCCATAAAAAGTGATGACACTAAATAGAAATTAGGTATGAATCTTTTATAATGTCCTCTTAGACTAAGAAAACTGCAATCATGTACCCCATTATTGGGTTCCACCTAAGAAAAAACGGCCTCAACCTTCAATGAATCAACTAATACACACCTATTGAGACACCACATGTCTAAGAGTGTAGACCCCCATGTCCAAAAATTTACTTGGGTAGATTTTTGTAGAGATGGTGGTGTCGAAGGACCTCCAAGATAGTCCCGAGTTGGTTGGTATGATCCTCCTATGGATTTAAGTAGATCAGAATGTCATTGATGAGTACGATGATGAACCATTCAATGAACTCATTGAAGACAAAGTATATAAGACCCATGACCATGGATGGAGCCTTTGTAACACCGAACGACATAATGATGTACTCGATGTTCCCATAGTATCTCATGACTGTAGTATTCAATATGTCACCCTCCTTCTAGTTCAATAAGTGATACCTGGATCACAAATCAGTCGTAGAAAATGAAATTGCTCCCCTAAGCTGGTCTAAAAGATCTTCTATCCTCAAGAGAGGGTAAGGGATCTTAATAGTTACCCAATTCAACCTGTGTTAGTCTATACAAATCCTCATACCACAATATGACTTCTTCACAAACATGATCGGCGCACCCCAGAATGACACACTATGTTGGATAAATCCCTTATTAATTAGATCATTAATATAAATAAAAAACTTCCTCAACTCAAAGGGCGCTAAATGATATAGATCTATCAAAATCAAGCTAGCACTTAGTAGTATGTCTATCCCAAACTCAACACCTCATAGTGGGGGTTGATTCACAACCTCCTTGGTAATATTATCGAAGAACTCCTTGAAAACTCCCAAAACATTAACCATCTCAAAATCCACCTATTACACTAATATCTTGACCAAAAATGAAAAAAAGTCTCCACACACCGACTGAAAATTAGAAAAATCTGCTCGCCAACGAAAGCCAAACATTTTCCATCCACATTTAGAAAACGAAATTCTCTTGAAGTATCTGATAATAGCACGCACATGGTTGAAATAGTGGATGCCAAGGATCACACCATATGGATTCATCTATAGCAGAAATAGATCCCCACTAGACTGATGTGGCCCTAATAATAGTCTACATCCTAGGAAAACATCAAACAATTTAGTCTAACCTACGACTGGTGTACTCAACATTGGGGGAATGGATGGTCTCTATATGTACATTCCTATGGGATGGTCTATACTATGTATAAAAGGTGTGAAAATCTCATAAATCAAAAATCATGCAAACAGGTGTCCTGAACAAACTGATCAAAGCTCGAAAAATCTCTAACCCTATTAGAACTGCTTCTTTTGAGCCATTCAAATGACCATGCCCAGCTCCTCTACCCCTCTGTTGTCAGCCACCTCAAAAACCATGACCATTTTGAGGTCCCTGTAGAACTCTCTATTTTCAACCTCTGCCTTCTCTATCTCCCCTTGGTGGAGTAGGAGTCGGCTGTCACTACTACTGAAATGACCTGACCAACAACTGCAACTAAGGTTGCTGATGAACATAACCACATACACCATACCGAGCATGGAATTGGCATTGAATATAAAGGTGACCATAACCTTCATATTCAAAACACCTCTATCCCAAGCCTATGGGGAAATCACATGTTCAAAAATGTGGAAACTAAAACAGATGGGGTCGACTACCGACTGATCAAAACATCAGTGGCAGTAGAGAATATTCCCTACTCATGGAAGCCTTGAACTTAGTAGAACCCTAACGGATCCCATATCATGGTAGAACTCATTTCTAGTTTATCATTTCCAAAACCTCATCCTTCTTCTAAACTTTTTAGTATGTTAGTATAGTGAGTGGAGTAACCCCATAAAAGGGGGAAGGATGGAGTGCCTCCTCTAAACGCCATGCCCGTGTCACTTCATCCTGAAGGAATCCCAGAGAAAAGTAATGGAGATCCATGAACATGATCCCTAACTCCCATACCGACATACTCCCATGTTGGTGGGATAATAGGTCCTTCTCTTCTTGACCATCTTCGTTGAATAAAATAATTCATCACGAAACTCCTTATCAAGGTTAACCCGCAAAACATTGGTCTTATTACTTTCCCTATAAAATAGAACCCACCACTGACACACTACTACCCTCATCTGGATAACTTCCAATGGAACCCAGTACTCTTTTAGAGCTAGAATCAGACTAATGGTGATTTCGACCTCACCAT
Organism: Viscum album; assembly: GCA_963277665.1. Taxonomy (NCBI): domain Eukaryota; kingdom Viridiplantae; phylum Streptophyta; class Magnoliopsida; order Santalales; family Viscaceae; genus Viscum; species Viscum album. Next base: position 973,119,914 of record OY728151.1, on the reverse strand, counting down.
GAACACTCTCTATCACCATATCTAATGCACATTCCCTTAGTATTCTATTAGATAACATGATGTCTCTTCATCCACTAATTTTCCTTCTCCTGCAGATTAACCGTCCAAAAATTTTCCTGATAGTCCAAGTAATCTTTTACTGTAAGAGCCAATCATGGAGAACAATTGGATATCATATCTGATTGGTAAACAATAAAATCCAAAGCTCGAGGAGTATGGAATTTATTTAGGATTCATTTTAACTCATTGTTAATTTTATTTTCACGAAGAACCCAAAATAAATATGAATGTAAATTCTCATGTTTCATGTTAATTTCCTAGGATCTATACCCCACAATCATTTTAGCCTCACCTGGTCATTCGGTACGATCAGATTCCATGCATCAGATCATGGGGCCCCATAAAATCATATGTACAAGCTGGTCTTCCCTGGCGTATGTCATGTACCAAGATCACCTGACACTTTTTTCCTATGAACTCATAAAATCATCACTATTCTTAACTCCAAACTCCATCCTATGTCAGAACCAGTAGCCTCTGTTACAATTATTTCATGACCCTTCTTAATCTAAATAATGGAGTCGATGGAAATGTTCCATGAACATCCTTCTTCAAGATGAAAAATATATAATGACCCCCGAGTCCTACCTCTAGTCGGTCCAGGAGAGGCGAAAAACTGAAGGGTATACAAATAAATCAAAATGAGATGCATTTACCTTTATACAGTAACCATAATTGGGAAATAAATATATCAACTTCAAAATAACTCCAAGACATATATGTAAAGAAACCAAAATCCATCCTTCGTGAATATTTAATGTAAAACTGAGATAAAAAGATGGAAAACACCAATGTAAGTACCAAAATAAAATTAAACAGCAACACACCAACTATCCCCAATGTACGAGCTAGTATGGTCAACCATGATCTACATAATCCCCTAGGAAACATGAAAATAGTATTATATTTATTGGGTGAGCATATATGTATACTCAGTAGGAAAATCCAATGTCACCCATGAACAAGTGGGAGAAGCATAATAATTCCTTATTGAGTTAACATCAAAATCTCAAAAATACCTAACATGGAAAACGATCCATCCCAACCTCACTATTTCACACTCACCAAATCTCGCAAGTAATGTAATGTAATATATTAAGAACATAGAAAATTGAATTCCCATCACCACTCCCCACTATTAAAATGATCATCCCTAATTATGATCGTCCTGACGTTAGCATGCTCTTCCTCAATCCCCACTATCATAACCTAGCCACACACACCTCAAACACATACTATATCTTACCGGAAAACACTTGGTAAATTACTTCATCACATCCCACCAATTGAAACCTAGTATAAAAAACCACAACCTCACCACTAAAACACATGTGAAAGTACAACATGTGTCATCTCAAGGATTCCTGGGAAGAACACCACGTTCACAGACACATGTTCCTTACAACTTCACTAGAACATGCTATATGAGTCTAGGGATAACAATTCATTGAAATAAAATCCAATAACCTTTTGTTCATCCTCCCATCGAAATGTTGGAAAAAACACCCTTCCCCAAAAACGATGGGGGTGTTTGGCATGTAGTGCTCAACATTGGTGGTGTGAATATAGAAATCATGAAAATCTACATGTATATTTATATATAGTTACAAAACACTCAACCTAAATTATGAGTTTTCAAATCAAACAACCTATCTACAAAAAGAAAACATTGTTGCCACATCTAAATGCATATAACAGAGTGAAGTATAGATACTTCACAATTAGATAAATAAACACCAGTTCACAACAATCCACATCATTTCGCATACCTCTAACCATTTCATTAAAAAAAAATTCATTCTACATTATTTAATTATTTATATATTTATTTCATCCCAACCCAGAAACAACCAAACAGTGCTCACCTTTTATGTTGAAGCAACCATACCAACCAAACCCAATGCCCAAAAATAATAGATAGGATAAGGTAAAAGAAAACACTCAAACACTGATTGAAAACATAACAGCCTCTTGAAAATCCAATGAAAGGCCCTCAAATGTTAGCACCATCCTTATTAAGAAATATATCTCCCAAATAGTCCTTGGAAGTCCAACTGCTTGAAAAGTACCCCATCCGACAAATCCATCTAAACATAGCCAGCTCCAATTGTAACGAACAATACAATACATACATGGTTATTACTTCAAAATTGAAGAATAATTATTACAAAATATAACAAAACCATGAAAGGACCGTATAGGTATAGTGTCTTTAGAAACTGGGAAACATAAACAACTGGTTCATAAATCATCTACGTTGTCTCCCATATATTTCATCATATCTAGAGTCCCTTTTTGGAATATCCCACTTAATACCCTTCTTCCTGACCTGGGGAAAGGAAAACATACAAAATGGTGAGCTCAAATGCTTATTAAGGGTAAACAAAAGAAATATCAAACATATCATATTTATAAGAACATAACATTTTGAAAATCTTATCCTGCAAAAGAGATCATAACATGGGATAAATCATAGAAGTGAAATGTAATTCCAATAATCATAACTTAAAACATGAGGCTTTGTGGAATACCCACATAATCATATAAAATCAATTTTTTTAGTCAAGACTCATTTACAAGACTATCTTAGCGGACACAGTGCTTTTCTGAACCGAGTTCACTTCTCGTTTCACTCCTGTTTCACTGAACCAGTTTAACCTGCATTTCCAGCCATGTCTATCTCATGAGATATAAATCATTACCCAATGCATTGAAGGGAGATATAGGTCCCACCCATCTCATAATGAAACCAAACTTATGTGTGCCACAAAGCCTCATGTTTTAAGTTATGATTGTTGGAATTACATTTCACTTATATCATTTATCTCATGTTTTCATCTCTATTGCAGGATAATATTTTCAAAATTTTATGTTCTTATAAATATGATATGTTTGATATTTCTTTTGTTTAACCTTACTGAGCATTTTGGATCACCCTTTTGTATGTTTTCTTTTTCCCAGGTTAGGAAGAAGGGTATTATGTGGGATATGCGAAAAAGGGACTCTAGATATGATGAAGTAAATGGGAGACAACATAGATGATTTATGAACCAATTGTTTATGTTTCCCAGTTTATAAAGACACTATACATATATGGTCTTTTCATGGTTTTGTTATATGTTGTAATAAGTATGACCAAATTTTTATGTAATAACAATGTATGTAAAGTATGGGTCGTTATAGTTGGTTTCAGAGGAAATATATAGTCAACCTTTGGAAACTAGGATGTGAAAGCCTTAGTAAGTATCCTAAGGATATGTCTAAGCATAGAAAATAATCTTAGTGTTTTAGAAATGTCCATGAACAACCTATGACAAGACCTTATGTGTGAAATTTTATTCTTGATTATGTGGTATTCCTATTATAATTAGTGTTCCTCGCACTATTTTTCTTGGTTTTAGTCAATGGTCGGAACCCGAAGGAACTGTGTTAATGCGGAATTCGATGGGAAATGCAATGATTGTCCCCCTGATCAACCAAACGTTATGGGAGCTAGAATGTAGAATCCTATAGCCATTATCACACAACTTTCCAAGCTATGAATCATGTGGGACTTCCAAACGAGCAAAGGAAGGGGAAACATATTGTTGATTTTTTCATGAGGCAGCATCCACCTCCATTCAGCGGGTCTTGTAATACATTAGTGTCTGAACAATGGATCAGTACCACTGAAAATACATTTTCAGTTCTTCAATGTTCTGAACATGATAAAGTCATCTTAGCAGTGTATAGTTTGGAAGGTGATGCGGATCAATGGTGGAATCTTATTAAGAATAAGAGGCAAAGGGATGAAATTGAGTCTATGGAATGAGAAAAGTTCATGAACTTATTTTTCCATTAGTAGTTTCCTTGTATTCTTCGAACAAAGATGGAGAAGGAGTTTCTTGAACTGAAGCAAAAGGATGATGAATCTGTTGGTACCTACGAAGTAAATTTTACAAGACTTGCAAGGTATGCTTCCGGAATTATTATCCAACCTGAGAGTAAGATCGATCGATTCTTTAGTGGCTTAAAACCAAGTCTTCGAAGGGTGTTAGCCATAAAGGACTTGAATAGCTACAAGGAAATTATTCTATGTGCTCTCAAGGTTGAGATGGAGATTGGTGTAACCCATCAGTCACATGGGTTTGATAAGAAGAGGAAAATGGAATTCAAAGGAAAATCTAAAGACCACACTAAAAAGAAGATGAGTTTTCCCTTATACTCAATGTGTGGAGTAGAACATGGAGGAAATTGTCTAAAGGGTAAAAGAGAAAGTTATAAGTGCGGAAAAGAAGGTCATTGGGAAATTGAATGTCGAAATAATCGGAAGAAGATGTTTAATGATGCAAACAAAGGAAGGGATACACAGAATGAACCAATTACACTTCAATGTTTCAAGTGCAAGGAGATAGGGCATTATGCCAATCAATGCCCAAATCCAAGTTTTGATGATGATGATCGACGTCAATAAACTCTTAAGGCCAAAGACAAAGGAATGTCACATGCAATTACTATCAGTGATGTGGAGTACCACAACGAAGTGGTGAGAGGTACACTTACCATCCACTCTAAAGTAGAAAATGTTTTATCTGATTTTGGATCCACCCAATCTTTTATTTCTGAAGAATTTTCAAAGGGTATCACTATATTACCTCAACAATTATATGTTATGTTGGTTGTGACAACTCTTAATGGAACAACAGTCGCATCAAATGTTTACAATTCTTCCACGATTGATGTTTGTGGGAATGTGCTTCATGAAAATCTTGTTATCCTTCCTATAATAGAATTTTATGTGATTCAAGGCATGGATTGGCTTTCTTTATATAGATCTCATATCAATTTCCAAAGAAGGGAGGTCTAATTTCATATTCCAGATCAATCTATGATCGTCTATTGATGCAAGGATGAATATAACCTTCCAGTGGAAATTTTTTCCATCTTATGGGTCTTGATTCCACTAAATGAAGGTTATTTATCTCAAATGGTTGGAGAGAAACTTACGATTAATAATATTCCCATTGTACGGGAATTTGATGATGTCTTTCTGGAGGAATTGCCGGGTCTTCCACCAAATCATGAAGTTGAGTTTTCAATAGACCTCGTACCGGGTGCTTTACCTATTTCAAAGACACCTTATAGAATGGCCCCAATTGAGTTGCAGGAATTGAAGAAGCAACTCTAAGATAATCTTGATAAAGGAATCATATGCCCTAGTGCGTCACATTGGGGATCAGCTGTTCTGTTTGTTAAAAAGAAAGATGGATCAATGAGACTCTACATTGATTATAAAGAACTTAATAAGATCACTATCAAGAACGAATATCCTCTCCCACGCATTGATGACCTATTTGACCAACTATGCGGAGCTCAATACTTTTCCAAGATTGATCATCGTTCAGGGTATCATCTATTAAGGGTCAAAAGGGAGGATATAGAAAAGATGGCTTTCTGTAAAAGGTATGGACACTATGAATTTATATTGATTCCATTTGGTCTTACTAATGCCCCTGCTATCTTCATGGATCTGATGTATAGAGTCTTTAGAGACTATCTTGATCAGTTTGTGGTAGTCTTTATAAATGATATTATTGTCTATTCAAAGAGAAAGGAAGAACATTAAGACCACTTGAGAATTTTATTAAAGACCCTATGAAAGGAGAATCTTTATGCCAAATTTACCATGTGTGAATTTTGGCTTCAAAAAGATTCATTTTTGGGTCATATAATCTCAAAAGAGGGTATATATGTGGATCCAGCAAAAGCAGAGGTTATCGAAAGATGGTTGAGACCAACAACAATAACTGAGATCTGATGTTTTCTCGGCATGGCTGGATATTACCGACATTTTTGAATGATTTTTCAAGTTTATCTAGCCCACTCACCAAGTTGACTCGGAAAGGAGTTATGTTTGTTTGGACGTAGGAATGTAATGAGAATTTAAAAGATCTAAAAAGAAGGTTAGCCAGTGCACCTATGCTCACACTACCTTGGAGTGGAGAAAGGTTTTTGATCTACAGTGATGCATCCAAGAAGGGACTGGGTGTATTCTCATGAAAAATGATATGGTGATTGCTTATGCCTCACGTCAATTGAAAATCCATGAGCAAAATTACCCAACTCTTGATTTGGAGTTAGCTGCAGTAATATTTTCATTAAAGATTTGGAGGCATTACCTTTATGGTGAAAGGTGTGATATTTATACTGATCATAAAAGATTAAAGTATATTTTCGCACAAAAGGAGATGAATATGTGTCAAAGAAGATGGTTGGAGATGATTAAGGATTACGACTTCTCAATTCATTACCACCTTGGGAAAGCAAACAAGGTTGCAGACACATTAAGTCGAAAAGACCATGCTTGCTTATCCATGATGAGGATCACAAAAGATCCAATATTTATGGATTTATAAAAGATGGATCATGGAATTATAATGGAAAGGTAAAAATGTTATCTTTCTCAAATGAATGTTCAACCATCTATAAATGTGATGATTAAAGAGGCACAAAAAGAAGATGTAGAGTTACAAAAGAAGGTGATAAATGTTCCTGAATTAAACCTTGATTGTGATGGGATAATAAGGTTCAGGAATCGGGTTTGTGTTCCTCCCATCTCGTAATTAAATAAGGAGCTACTGGATGAGGCTCATAGTTCATCATTTTCTATTCATCTTGGAAGTACAAATATGTATAGGGAACTGAAAGAGTACTTCTGGTGGGATGACATGAAAATAGATGTTGCTAAATATGTCTCTCGATGCTTGGTTTGTCAGAAAGTTAATGTTGAGAGACAAAAGTCTAAGGGGATGTTACAACCATTACCCATACCAGAATGGAAATGGGAAAACATCACTATGGACTTTGTCACTGGACTTCCTAAAACATCCAAAGGCAATAATGCTATTTGGGTTGTAGTTGATCGTCTTACGAAGTCGGCACACTTCATTGCTATTAAAGATGATTTTTCTCTTGATCAGCTTGCCAAGATATATGTAAAAGAAGTGGTAAGATTGTATGGAGTACCACTTTCCATTATATCTGATTGGGATTGGAGGTTTACCTCAAAATTCTGGAAAAGTCTTCAGCATTCTCTAGATACAGAGTTGAGTATCAGCACTACTTACCATTCTCAGACAGATGGTCAGTCTGAGAGGACAATTCAAACTCTAGAAGACATGTTGAGAGATTTCTCTATGGATTTCAAAGGTGGTTGGGATCAACACCTATCTTTGGTGAAAGTTCCTTATAATAATAGTTTTCACTCTAGTATTCAGTTGGCTCCTTATGAAGCCCTCTATGGAAAGAAATGCAGAACTCCAACTTGCTGGGATGAAATTGGGGAAAGAAAGATATCAGGACCTGATCTTGTTGACGAGATGACAAAAAAGGTCAGATCTATTCAACAACAAATAAGAGCAGCTCAGAGTCGACAAAACAGTTATTCCGACAACCGAATAAAAGACCTAGAGTTTGAAGTGGGTGATAATGTGTTCTTACGAATATCTCCCTGGAAGAGGGTCATGAGATTTGGAAACAAGGGAAAGTTGAGCCCTAGATATATCGGTCCTTTTGAAATTCTGGATCGTGTTGGGAAGGTAGCTTACCAATTAGCGCTTCCACCGAATCTATCTCATGTTCACGATGCGTTCCATTTATCTCTCTTGAGAAAGTACATACCCGATCCTTCACATGTACTCAGCCCAAAAGTTGTACCACCGGAGCAAGATCTTTCTTATGACGAACAACCGATAAAGATTCTGGATCTTAGAGAAAATGTCCTATAGAACAAGAAAACTCACTTGGTGAATGTTTTATGGAGGAACCACCAATTAGAAGAAGATACATGGGAACCTGAGGATATAATGAGGGAGAGGTATCCTCATCTGTTTGTAAGGAAGTGACGAATTTCGAGGGAGAAATTCATTTTAAGGGGGTAAAATGTAACACCCTGAGATTTTATGAGAAACATTTTTTTTTCTTATGTTATATGCAACACCAAAGGAATATTTCACAACACACAATACTGACTTGGCTTGCATTACACGCAATCATGACCTTCCTCGATAGCGTTTGTAGTACACAATACCAGGTTTCACTAAACAACGATATATTATTAGGGACTAGCCGTTATGAATATATTAACTACATTTTGAATTTTATATCATTATTATTCATCTTACACATTTTCTAGAACATGGTAAGAGAACAAAATAATTTTTTCGTGTAAAATATGTATTTTTCAAAAAATGCAGTTTTGCCGCCTTTTGATGGAGCACCCACATTAAATATAGTTTTTGACATGTTTATAAGTTCAATATTACAAAATAAAATTTCACTTTGGAATCAGGATATAAAAACTTACTTTGGATAAATCTTTTATATTTTTCTGATAACTTTCATATTAGGATGAATAGTAAAAATACGCTAATTTTGAATTTAAAAAAACTTTTTTTCATTGAGATAATTTGTATAGTTAAATTATAATATTGAATTGTTTTAAAGTACAAATAGAATAATTTTTTCCATTTAATATAATTTATGTCATTATCATTAATTTCACATTGAATTTATAGGTAAAAACTTTTCAATCTTTGGAAATGTTTTAACTTCTAAAACCTGTTTTCTTAGCAACATGATTAATTTTATATTAATTACTATAACTTATGTGTTTTGAATTTTGAAAAATGGATTCCATATTTGGAATAAGTGGGTCCAAATTATGTTAATCGGATACTTTTAATTTTTGGCCATTATGAATAGTAACTACGGTAAATTTAGAATATTATTACCACAAATAAAATTAACAATTATTAAAACCAAAGAAAGTGACAACATGTCACTTTCTTAAATCTTATAAGTATAATAATTTTAATTTAGTGATAAACATAATAAAACATCGAACATGAATAGTCTCCAGAAATCTAATTCAATTATATACATCATATGAATTTATTTAGAATTTATTGGGATTAAATAATTATCATTAATTATGACACAATAGTGATGTTGAAATTATTTTATTAATTAAAATATCAAATAAATGGATTTAGAAATATTAAAATAAATATTATATGAACTATTTAATGTTCTACAGTAATTTTCAAGATACATATGACATTTTATGAATCTATTAAAGCTTTAAATTCTAACATATCTTCGGTATATATTTTATTTAAATTCAAATAAATGAATAGTGTCAAAATTGACACTATTGTTATTTTATAAAAATAACATATTATAATATTTTTTAAAAATCACAAAAATATTTAAAAATTATAAATTGAAATTTATATGCTCGAAAATGTCATTAAGTTTCAAATTATGGAAAATTCACAACACATATGTAATTATTTATAATAATTTAAAATTTAGAATATTATTAACACAAATAAAATTAAATTGATAAATAAGGATAAATCAAGTTGATAATGTCTGAAATAAATTCCTAATATGTCTAAATTTTATTGGTTGATGAGATTACAACCCTATATCATCTAATAATTGGATATGAGTCATTTTGGAAGTTTTTAAGTGGGGTTGGGATTTAATATAAACTAATATTTCTTATAATTCCAAAGGTTCCCCTCTCCTCCCTTATAAAAGGGAACCTCCTCCCTCTCATCCTCACACCAATTTGAGCCTTCAAGCTCGGCCATACCCTACCCATTTAAATTCACCACTTCCCTAGAAACATCTTAGTGGTCCTTTTATTCTTCAAAGACTAATTTTAGTGCCCTAAGAGGAGGTCTCAAAGAGGCGCTTCAAAGAATAGGTATTGTCTGTTACCGATTCTTTCGACTTTATTTCTTATTATACTTATTATTATTTAGTTGTTTCATTATAAAGTAATAACATCAGTATCACTCATATACTGATATTTTATTATATGTATGAAACAAACCTATTTCACCATCTATCCATCCTACGGAAAACGAAATCATCGGGTGTGCGTACGTAAAGAATATCGTCTCCACACCGTGGTGTAATCTATTTTCCACCACCACCTTACTTGGATGAGAATAATGGTGTAAATAATGACTATATATGATTATTTTAAATTGATATTGATTCTGAAATAGTATACATACACTCCAATATAATTCCACAATCATGGGAACGATATCATCGCTCGTGCGTACGTACGGAAAATCGTCTTCACGTTGTGATGCGACTCATTCTACATGATCATAATTTAATAATGATTATATAAATTAATTGAATGAATAAATATGATATATATTACACTAATAACATTCTGGAAATGATGTGTCTATAACCTAATAAGAGGAATAATAATTTATTCGACAAAACACACATTCGAACATAAAGCAATAAACACCCGAATAACAAGTAGCAATGAAATATTATTAAAAAGAAGCCAAGAAAATGACCATATATTATATCATCAAAATAATTATTATTTTGGAATGAGTCAATGATATTATTTAAATCATTATACAGGAGGTTCGGACACTTACGAAGAAAATCGGACCTATGGTAAGGGAAAATATCACAATCTCATTTTTATCCGAGATTGTTTATTCTTCAGAATCTACTATGGAATATTTATCATCCACATCCATTTTTCCCCAATATTTAATATTATTTCCATCCAACTAAAAATTTTTAAAAACAATTTTACCCTTCGGTGAGTTTTTAGTAAAAGATATGAAAGGAATCTTTTGTCGTTTTTCGTACGAGGTACTTTTTGACTTTTCCAGCCAAACTACGGGAAGAATATTTTTTTAACTTATACGGCATGAATGGATTTTTAGATCATTATTTCCATGAAGCTTCCTTTAAAAGTTTTAAAGTTTATTTTTAATCAACTTCTTTTAGTTCAAAATTATATGACATGCTAAGAAGGGAAAAATGTTTTTGAAGTAGAAAGGATATTTTCCTCAAGAACAGAGTTCAAGTGTTTTATCAAAATTATTTTCCATCTAAGATAATATAGGGTTCTGTTTCTATCCCTATTTTTACATTTATTTGATTGTGTTATGATGGAATTATTTTTATGATGTCCTTTTATCTTATATGGATTATTTTATGATGGCATGATGTTTAAGATTTCCATTTTTATTACATGGGTTAGGCTATGATGTATGGTTTATGATTTTGTGGCACACATAAGAATGGTATCATTATGAGATTGGTGAGACCTATAACTCCCTCCAATTAATTGGGTAAAGATTTATATCTCATGAGATAGACATGTCAAGAATGGAAGGTTAAACCAGTTCAGTGAAACAGGACTAAAAAGAGGCGTGAACTCGGTTCAGAAAAGGACATTGTCCGCTAAGATAGTCTTGGCAATGAGTCTTGAATACTGAGAAATGACATTCTATGATTATATGTGTATGCCACAAAGATTCATGTTTTATGTTATGATTATTGGAATTACATTTCACTTCTATGATTTATCCCATGTTATGATCACTTTTGCAGGATATGATTTTCAAAATGTTATGTTCTTATAAATTTGATATGTTTGATATTTCTTTTGTTTACCCTTACTGAGCATTTGAGCTCACCCTTTTGTATGTTTTATTTTCCCCAGGTCAGGAAGAAGAGTATTAAGTGGGATATGCCAAAAAGGGACTCTATATATGATGAAATAAATGGGAGACAACGTAGATGATTTATGAACCAGTTGTTTATATTTCCCAGTTTCAAAAGACACTATACCTATACGGTCCTTTCATGGTTTTGTTATATGTTGTAATAAATATGATTCAATTTTGAAGTAATAAACATGTATATAAAGTATGGGTTGTTATACCCATCCCCACATAACACTTACCTTTCCCAGATACCCCCATCATCATTATTCAATGTCATTCTTCCATGTACTTCTTCTTAACATTTAAACCCAACAACAGACCCCCTCATAACAACACTTGACTGACCCACTACATAAAAACACCACACCAAGGACACCTAAAACATAAACATAACACAACATAAACCTAAATCACTACTTCCCAACCATGGCCTCAGTGGTGTACCACTACAAAAAAAAGTTCTTTCATTCCAAAATAGTGAAATCTATCAACCTGATATTGAATTACACAACCTCCACCACCCCACACACTCATGAAAACTCCCAACCACATCACCAAAAAAACACATACACATGGACAAATAGAACCACACACAGTACATAGCCACACAAACAAGGAAGTGTTTATTTTGATTTATAAAACACCCGTGATTTAATTCCACTAGATAAAACCTTGGTTATCATAGAAAAAGTTCAATCATGGGATATCCATTTATTAAATGTAAAAAAAATGGTTTACTAATTTCGTAATAATATTGTTGTTCTTGGATCATCAAAAATAAGTATTCACAAACCAAAAAGGTGGTAAAACAGAGACCAACAACGGACTTTTTTTTCATAATGCATAAAACCCTTAAAACCTGACAGAGATCAAGGATAACATATAAAAAAAATACTTCATCATCATTATCTTCCCACCACCTCATTTATTACTTTTTATTTTCTTCATTAAATTTTGGTCTAACCGTTTTCACTAGAGGATACAGGTACACCCACACCGCATGATACACAACTAAAATCTAGAAGAATGAATACCTACATACAACATCAAAGTATCAATAATTACTCATTGTACAAAAAATAGGGGGTATCAAAAGAACTAGTATGAACTCCCTAAAAACCATGATCCACTATTTAAACATAGATGTGACTCCTCAGGGAAGAAATGTTTCAGGCACCACGATAAGAAATAGAAGGATTCAAAGGAAGAGAGGATCTTGGATTTAAAAAAGCTAAATCAAATATAAATGGATGGGAAATAGTTTCAAGTACCATTATTTTCATATTGTGTAAAAGTCCACACAATTTTACTATTTCAATGTCCCTGTATTGTTTTGATGTCAAATATATAATTAATATAATTTTAAATACCTTTATAAATGCTCCACCAAATATGGAAACTCTATTTACTTCAAATAAAACATAGGGGGGCGATAGAGGGAAAACCAAAAAAAATGAAAATGAGTCACCGATAGGTGGTTTATGGACAAGAGTCCCCGTTTTTGAGTCACCGACTCGAGTAACTAAAATGAATCACCGACCTGAGTCAATGATGCCACTCACATATGTGACTCACTGACTCTACTCACCAATGCCACTTATCGCTGCAACTCACCGACACAAATCACATATGCTACTCACTGATGCCTCTCATAGATGCCTATATTATCGATGCCTTAACTACAAACACTTGACCAACTAATTATTCGACCTACCTGCGCCTGAACCTATATGTAAATTGACATACCAATTCCTTGACCTACCAAAACCATGACCTACTGATGCCCAGACTCACTGATGCCAAAACGTCACAACACTTTGCTACTAAAATTGTGTCACTGATGAATCCTACCAATGGAAAATATGAAATTTTGGAAATCTCTTGAAATGAGTGACCATTGCCCCCCTGAGCACCCCAAACACTAGATTTTGACAAAGTAATGGTCCGGGGAGGTCTAGTCCATTAAAAGGTAATTTTCCTAAATTCATGGGATTTTAAAAAAAATTATATAGAAATCAAGTAAATTAAATTATTTCTTAATTTCCTAGTTAAAATCCCAATATCACTCTTTTTTTTATGCTTCAATAAATTTACACATATGTTTTACACAAGTATGTGGATAGTGGAGATGAATTTTTTTTATTCATGGGGGATATTTTGGGTATAATAATATCTATAAGTCAATCCTTTGGCCTCTGTATATTTACCAACGAAAATGGTAATCTTAGGTTATCCAATATGATATATCATACTTTATTCATGATAAATCATATCAAAAGTTTATCTTAATCCATTTCATAAGTAGTTATCCTTATTAATTCTCCATAATATTACTAACCATATTAAAAACCCCGAAATTTGATAAAAATTCATCCTCAAAAAATATAATGTAGTTAATATTATTTCATTTTGTATTCGTGAATAACTTGATCACTTATACAAAAAGATAAATCACTATTAACTATAAACTTTTTTCATATATCCAAAAATAAAAAAATAAGGTAAACTCCATCATAAAATATATTTTAATCAAATTTATCACCATTTTCAATGTCGAAAATACTGTGAAATTTAACTGACTAGTGTGAATATAATATTTATTGTAACTAAAAATTATTAAGTCTATATAAGGAATGTATTAAGGGGTAATATTTATATATTCATTTATTGAAAATAAAATATCGCTTCACTACTGAAAAACAATTAATTTCCATTTGCACCATTCAATATATGCTTTATGGTACTTAATAAAAACAAATTTATCAGAAACCTTATATGTTCCATGGTTACTATAACCAAAATATCATTTATAAAATAATTCAACCTAATTATTATATCCAAATATAAAAGGAATTTATTCATTCCACATTAACTGTAGTAATAGAAAAATCATGGACTTCCCTAGTTGGCTTATTCTGTGGTAATTTCACATGTTACTTATATATATTGTTTAAATAATTGTTCATATCTTCACAATTTATAATTGGATATTAGTGTATTTTTACTTTACCGTACGTTCATTGTCCTGGTGGATATAATCTTTACAATTTAAACAAAATAACATACCCTTGAAACATTATCTAGGATGTTTCATTAAATAATATTCACATGAAGGAAATTGCTTCATTTTATGATTATCCTCTTAATATTTTTTTTAATCTAGGTGCTCAGTCGACTTCTTAATCTAGTGATTTACCTTGAATATATGGGATCTATAAAATTACTACATTTTATTAATATTACTAAATACTATAGGATCATAAGATGGAATCATTTGAAAAAAATAGTTTTCTTCATAGTCTCAACTTAATCACATCATTGAAACAATCAATCTTGCATTATGGAAACTATTTGCAGTTTGAGGGACACAAGGATATTCATATAATGCTACCATTATACTCTATCACACTTTCATCTTCCTTCTACTTTAATGTGAGTTACTTTATCCCTATTTTTTATCATTGTTCTTGATGGATATATTTCATGAGGAAACTCACATTAAATGTTTTCCACTCCATACATATTTTTTATTCAATGTTTTTATTATTATGGATAAATTAACACTATTTATTGGAATATACATAGGAAAAAAAATAACTACTAAAATAAATATTTTTGTTAAATTACATCCAAAGGTAGAAATATTCTTTCTATATATTTAATTCATTACTCTTCCACTAATGGATTAGATTTTCCACTAAAATATGTAGTGGCTATCATATGAAAAAAATCCATCATAGAAGAATTAATGTATGGAGAAATAGGTTGTTCCATACTGGAATAGTTATTTTTCATTACATGAATAAAATAGATTAATTTAGGTATTATCTAATCAGTCCCAAAACCATCTATATTGGTTTTTTCTTCAGGAAAATCCATATACTGTGTTGGTTTCATCCATTATGTTCCATCACTACATAATGGCACACACTAATTTAGAAAATAATAATCATTAATAATGAGCCATAAAATTAA
This sequence comes from Viscum album, assembly GCA_963277665.1. Classification (NCBI taxonomy): domain Eukaryota; kingdom Viridiplantae; phylum Streptophyta; class Magnoliopsida; order Santalales; family Viscaceae; genus Viscum; species Viscum album. The sequence goes on along the minus strand of OY728151.1, from coordinate 973,104,333 downwards.
CATATAATTGTGGTAATTGATTTAAAATACTATACATAATTATCATAATTTTTATGTTACATAGTTCCCATGGTTTTTATTAAGCTTTCTATAATACCAACAATAAAAACACTAACCAATGTTTTCAAGAGTCAGTGGTTACATTATTTACATTATCACTGGATATAAGTAATCATATCTCGAATGACTGAATGGTTTATTAGCCTTGAAGAACAAGATACATACAATATTACTATATTAAATTCAATATATGATTTAAATATCATTAAAAAATGTTATCCCACCCTTGATATTATTTATAATACACAAATCCATGTCTTAGGGAAAATAATAAAATTCAAAGTGTTAGATCATATGCTCTATAATGATTACATACAGTCGAATCTACCAAGAGTAAGAATGGAATAATAAATATGGAATGGAAAATTACTAAAAAAATTCAATTTAATTAGTAACATGATGAAAAAAATTCATCAATCAATAATATTAATTTAGTATTCTCATGAATGATAATAATAATGTAATTTTCATTGAAGGAAATTATTCTTATTAGACTTCGTGATCTCAATCATCATGAAAAATCTACCATAAATACCATACTTCATGATAGTTTACTACTATGGGTAAATAACCATTTAATTTTCCCAAATAATTTTTCTCATGTGATGGGGTGATGCATCAATGGGAAATATAATTCAGTCCCCACATATCAATACATTTCTAATTCATCCTTAATATATTGAATGAAAATTTTGATTCATGAAACATATGCCATAGATATTATATTAATATTGAATAAATAATTTTAATTTATCAATAATTCCCCAATAAATAAAAAAAGATCAAATTATAGAACTGTATATAGAAACCATATAATTTTTTGAAAATAAACATATCAATGATAAAAAATAATATTGATATTTTATAGAAATATAATATCCAATGATCAAAGGTGAATACATAAAATATTTTTTTTCAAATAATAATAAAATTTCCATTAAAGGATCATTGAGTGATTCTTTAAGAAATTGACCATTATTTATTTGAAATCACAAATTTTTAAAAATTCTATTATTATGAAGTTATACTCTTAAAAATTAGCTTGTAAACATCTATATGAATATTATAAGAATAAAATATTATTGGATGTGGCAAAAAATTTTCATTCAGTATAAGTTAAAAAACATTACTTCCTTACTTTTTTTGGGAAATCCAAAAATAACCTTGTTTGGAAAATGGGAAAAAACATTCCTTTTAAACCAATTTGTTAAATGTAAAAAACTGATTAAAAATTATTTTTTGAAATCATTATTGAAGTGTAAAAATATATTTTAAATAATATTATTGAAGATATGTATAGGGAAGAAAAAAATACAAGATGTAGAGAGAAATACGATATTTCTTTATTTTATACATTTATTTTCCTGATTCAAGCTTTAAAAGGGAGAATCCTAAAGAAGAAAATATTGAAAATAATTAAGAGGGTAAAATGGGAATTAACATAAATCATCATGAATATATTTATATATATGTTAATGTTAATAATATAAAGTACATAATATACAAACTAAATAAAAATAAACTGTTGAATCACATCAAATACGTCCTAATTGAGCAGAAATCGAGATAAAACCCATTACCCCATCTATGAATTTTCATGTAGGTGATCTAACCTCATATATAATAAATTAAAATATATTTTAATTAAATTAAATAACCTTATTTATATCTATTACGTAATATATAATTCATTTATTATATATTTTCACCCTTTAATTGATAACATTTCTTATTATCATAATTTTAGGGGTTAACTACATTGTCTTTCATGTAGGTTTTGATTCAGTAGTCAAAATACATGTGTATTTCCCATGGATCCATAATATCTTGAATATTATTTAAAATATTGAATTTTTATATATCTAATATATATATTTATAATCATCCATATATAAAGAGATATAAAAATGAAGTACACCATTAATGGAGGCGGTTGGACATACGTATACAAGAACAATGTTTTCAATATTTGATGTGTGGAATGGAAAAATTTTAAATATTAATTATTATTTATATAATCCTTATGGTTTCATATATATTACATATATATGTAACACCCCAAGCTTCCAGTGTATGCTTCTCTTTCAATAATGCAATAGATTGCATTGTACGCATGTTCGAGATTCTAACACACCGCGACCAATCAAAGTAGCCGTTATGAATAGTAATAACCACTTTTTGAAAATTTATAAATTTTATTATTAAAATTGGACTCCATTTTTTGATTCGGAATATCGAATTTATCCTAAGTTGAATTTTTGGTTTTTTTCTGAGAACTTCCAATTTTGTATGAATAGTGTAAAATACTAAACTTTAATTAAAAGAAAATTTTTAATCAAAATAATTTGTAGTGAGAAATTATATTATTTAGTGGTTTTAAATTATAATTAGAATATATTTTTACCATTTTATCCAATTGTGGTCATTAGAATTAATTTCACATTGAAATTGGACATAAACCATTGTCAATCTTTTGATTGATATTCTTTCGTAAAAACATGGTATTTGTTTTGACATCGGGAATTAATTATAAAATTAATTAATGAAAAATGTATGTTTTGAATTTGGTAAAATAGACATCATCTTTGAATTTGGAATATCAAATATAGCTTAGGGTGAATTTTTGGCATTTTTTTAAAAAACATCAATTTTTGATGAATAGTGAAACCACTAAGTGGTAGTTAAAAAACTGATTTTTCGTTTAAATGAAATTTTAGTGATTCTGTGAATTTAAATTCAAAAATGATACATACATGGTTTTAATTTTTAATTAAAATTTGGTTCAATGGGAAGAAAAAAATTTCTGATGAATAGTAATGTTTGAGTTTTGTTAACCGCGATTAGAGGTAATTAGAGTAATTTAAGGTAAAAATAATGTTATAATAATATGAAATTACCTTGACACCTATCCTACTCTTATTTGATGACTCATTTACGACCATCAAAATCCATGGGTAAATTTTTGGGACCCCATGGAGCCACTTGGGTAAAATATTGACATTAATACCTTTTATTTAAAGTAAAAATAAAAATGTCAGAAACATGTATTGTTTTAATAAAACAATTTTTACAAGGGGATATACAAGTTATATTTTAGACTATAAATATAAATTTGACAGATAATAAAATTTCATACATCATGGTATTTTTTTTATAATTTTTAGGCATTAAATAAATAAATTTATTTATCACACCATGATGATGCAGTGATTACCTCATTCATGGATGATTTAAATAAAATGAAATGATAAGGTAAAATCTAAGACTTATACTTTTATAATGCTTGTTTTATGGGTTTATTGAGAACACTTATCACCTTATCCTTGAAATATATCATTGTGGGACATTTAAAATCCGAAAAGCATTTCATAATAAAGTAACATTTCGATCGTTCCCAAAGAGACCCTCCTCTACTCTTATAAAAGGCCCCCACCTCTACCACCTTATTCACACTTTCAAAGCCATTTGGCTCGGCCAATCTCTGCCCAAATACTCTTTAAACTTCACTATATTACTCCTAGAAGCCTCAATTTGAGAAGAAGTCTTCCCAAGGAAGCCTTTGGCTCAAATCAAAAAGAGTTACCCGATTTTAAGGTAATGTCTTCTCTTATGTTCTTTTGATTTATTCTGCTTCTCCAACCCCTTAAACTATTTTTATTACTTTCTTTTGTAACAACACATGTATCATAAATATAATAGGATGTTTTTATGAGAAGGATTTTATTTACACTTACACACACCATCATCTAATGGTTAGAGAACATACTATTTCTGTGGGTGGCGAATTACTGCCTCACGAAACGATGATTGTTCAATCTTATTTTAACACCTCTCATGGTGGCCATTAAGATGTCACTATATTTATATATGATATATATTATGTTTACGTTTTCCTTATGCTTCTGTATTTTTCATTTATGTCATTCCTTTATGGTTTCCATTATGTGTAAACATGATAATTTCATTTTAGGAAGTGCGGACTGCCGCCCCCTCAAAGTGATTTGAATCGTTAATGCCATATGTGGGACGTATAAAGGATGGAATAAATGATATTATATATGATATTATACTAGAATTATAATATTCCTTTATATAATTATGATTTCATTCCATTAATTACGAAATAGAAATGAAAGTAGCATTTATGCGTACGTACGACTTACCATCTCCATGAACGGTGCATTTTATTTATTACCTCTAAATGTTATGTAATATTATAAGTGAATTTATATACTGGATATATATGATATATATGATATCTACATCATGAATATAATTCTCGATATAATGGATATTTTACCACATGAACAACTTGTAATTATAAGAAGTTTATTTTTGACTCGAGTACCAAAGATCCACAAAACGACCGTTATTAACTTAAATAATTACATAATGTTCATAACATGGTAATAAGTGATATAAAATGAATACTGAACATGAAAAAGGTTATTAAGAAAGTATAAATTAACCCTATTTTATTATTCAGGAGATTAAAGAACGATCGTGTCAAGTTGGACACGAGGTACGGGTTAATTCTACAACCTCTTCATTATTCAAGGTTGTTCATATGTAATTATCTACTGGGACCTTAATGTCATCCACATCCATGTTTCTTAAAAATGTATTTCAAAACATTTTTACCAATTATTATATAATGGGTTAAAGTCATTTATACCCTTATTTGACCTTATACATTTTTTAATGGAATCTTTACGTTATTTTCCAAACAAGGTACTTTTTGACATTTTCGACAAAATTAAGGTAAGAATGTTTTTTTAACTTATACGGTGGGTGCGGTTATTTTCTGCCGTTATAAAATCATTTAAGCTTACCTTAAAAGCTTATAAGAATATTTTGAAATTAAATTTTTTCCTTTACAAATATGTGAGTTTTATATGATTTCAAAAAAGATATTTCTCTCAAATAGTTTTGATTTCATCTATGTCAACATCCTTTGAAGGATTTTAAGCATATTTGAAGTTGATTTATTATGATTAAAAACTTGCATATTGTATTGATGTTTTTTTGATATGTTTGACTATGGATGTGTTATTTTTATACCATTCATTGTTTATGGAGAAATTATTGACATTTCGTATGCTAGTTTTAATATGAATCTTTATGTTATGTTTAAACCTGTTCATATGAGGAATGCATTGGACTTAAAAAGTGACAGGTGGAGCCCACTATAGCTCTTCAATGCATTGGTAGGTATCATGAGAAAAAATAGTGTCTTGGCACGAGGCCTTAAAAAAATCTTATTTGTAGTCTTGGCATGAGGCCTTGGCTACGTGGTTATGATAGTTTGGAATTATGAATTCCATCATTATAAAAGTGGATATTGATATTTTATGTGATTATTCGACTAGTACAATATCCATGTTAATAAGTAAATGAAATTATTTCATTTTATTTTTGCCATATTATGATGAAGTTCATGTTTAGAAGGATTTTGTTTTAGTTATACATTTCCTTAAATGTTTATCTTTATTTATGAAAGTATCTGCTATATGGTTATCCTTATTGTGCATTTGAGCTCACGAATTTCTATGTTTTATTTTTCCCAGGATGTGATGAAACATTTTATGACTGACCTGCAGGGATAGTCTGAAGGGGATATGAGTGTGGCCTATGGAGAGTATATTATTTTAGTTTTTCTCTTTATGATGTAATGTAACATTTATGAATGTATCTAGTGTTTTCAAGGCTACTAAACTAATCGATTTTTTTGAGACTTGATCGTTTGTGATCATTCCAATGTTACATAATAATGAACCAACTCTGGGTAACTAGGGTCGGGGCGATACAGTTGGTATCAGAGGTAGTTTAGTACTAACCTTGGAAACTCTATATAGATAAACTTTGATTAGAGAACATATCCCTAAGATAGACTTTGAGGATTAGTATAGAAGAACTTCCTAGAATTTTGGTATTATAGACATTTTTTGAGTTTTACGAGTAATACATCCCTGTATGGATACAAGCAGGTAGAGGCAGCAATGGCACAGATGTACCTAGGGGTAAAACTCGAAAACACCGCTTTGAGCTAGACTCGAATGGGAACTAGTGCACGACAACGGGCCTTGCACCACTCTTGGTTACGACACTCCTGGGGGATATTATTAGGATAATTCTCATTTTAATTATAAACCATTATGAAGGGTCAATGAGTATATACTTCCTCAAAAAAACAATTTTTTTGTGATTATGTATTATATCCATAAATAGTTCAACTTATGTTAAGTGTTTTACAAGTATGAAATTATGTATTTTGATTCATGAACTGATCAAGTTTATGTCATTGTTTAAAAATGGTTCCTAGTGTAAGGAATGGAAACTGTATCAATGCGCACACTCCATGTAGGGATTTCCCTCCTACTAAAGATAATTATAATGGAGCTGGTGATACAACTGTTGCGGACCAGGTTATCACCATACTGGGACAACTCACTCAGGTTATGAATAATAACATTACCCGTATAGAGCACCTTGATCTTCAGTGTGGAGGATCAATGTTAGATCTCTTTATAAGGAAAAAAACACCAACATTTAATGGGGGTAAAAATTGATTAGTATCTGAGCATGGGATAAATTCCCTAGAGAAAATATTTCAGGCTTTAGGGAGTAGTGAAAGGGAAAACGTTTTCATGGTAGTTTACAGCCTCACTGAAGATGCTGATCAATGGTGGTCATTGATTCCAAATAAAAAGGAAGATAAATAAGTATCAAATATGGAATGGAGGGAGTTCAAAGATCTTTTCTTAGAAAAATACTTTCCTTGTGACTATCGAGAAGATATGTAAATGCAATATCTGAGTCTGAGACAAAAGGAGGATGAGAATGTCAAAAAGTATGAGGCTAAATTTACAAGGTTAGTGAGGCATGCAGTAGATTATATGCGTAAACCAAGAAGTAAGATTGATAGTTTCTTTGATGGGTTTAAACCATTTCTCCATCGAGCTTTAGTATCACAATCTTTCTCAACGTATGAAGATATAGTCTCATGTGCTATCAAGACTTAAAAGGTATTATCTAAATCTTATGACAATAATGTAAAGAAAGATTATAGGAGAATGGCAGAACAAGAGATAAATAAAGGGAAAAAGGTAAAGAATGATTTTCCATTGTGTGATAATTGTGGGAAGAATCACCCCGGTACTTGCCTAAAAGGAATGGGAGTTTGTTATAAATGTGGAGAAAAAGGTCACCAGGCTCGTGATTGCAAGGTAAAGAAAGAAGATATCAATGTTGAATGCTAAAATTGTAGGGAAAGGGGAAATATGAAAATGAATTTCCTAAGAAGTCCCTGGTTATTAAAAAATAGTTTTCCTAATCTAAATGATATGTGTTCATATTTGGAACGTTTTACTATTAGGATAAATATAATATTTTTGAGTTCTATTATCTTTTTTAGTGAAAGATGAGTTTTTGGTAGAAATTAGTTGAGGTTTGAAACTCTACTTTTCAAGTATATATATATATAACACTCTATTATTCTATGAATAAATTAATTTTTAAACATTAGGGAAGGGATATTAAAACAAAAATGTGTTATCCCAATACCCTATGTTTTGTTCAACTGATGATATTTTCATCATAGATTGATGGCTTTGAGGCCCTAAATTTTACACTTCTTTTTGATTGATGACCTCAATCAATCCCTATAAATATTTACATTTCCCTCTAATTATGTGTCTATAATTTCAACCAATGTTCTCCTATTCGAAACCCTAATTTGGTGGTGACTTTCTCATTTCCATTTCCCTCTTATGAAGACTAAATTTTATTAACCTTATTTCTAGGTGGGTTTTCCACAAAGCTATTTTCTATTTTCAACCTTTTATTTTCAGATAACATTTTCAAATTGTGAGGACGCAATTTATTGAGGGAGGGGATAATGTAACACCCCAAGCTTCCATGGTATGCTTCTATTTTAATAATGCAATAGCTTTCATTGTACAAGTTCGAGATTCTAACACACCGCAACCAATAAAATTAGCAGTTATGAATAGTAATACCCTCTTTTTTAAATTTTATTAATTTTATTATTCAAATTGAACTTCATTTTTGGATTTGGAATTTCGAAATTATCCTGAGTAGAATTTTTCATTTTTTCTGAGAACCTCCAAATTTTTATAAATAGTGTAAAATACTAAAATTTAATTAAAAACAAAATTTTTAATAAATATAATTTATAGTGATAACTTATATTATTTAGTGGTTGTAAAGTATAATTAGAATATATTTTTTCCATTTTATCCAATGGTGGTCATTAGAGTTAATTTCACATTGAAATTGGACATAAACAATTGTAAATATTTTGATAGATATTCTTTCATAAAAATATGCTATTTGTTTTAACAACGAGAATTAATTATAAAATTAATTAATTAAACTTATATTTTTTGAATTTGGTAAAATATACATCATCTTTGAATTTCGAATATCAAATATATCTTAGGTGGAATTTTTTGAATTTTTCTGAAAAACATCAATTTTTGATGAATAGTGAAACCACTAAGTGGTAGTTAAAAAACTTATTTTTAATTTAAATGAAATTTTACCGCTTCCATGAATTTAATTTAAAAAATACGATATACATGTTTGTAATTAGGAAGTAAAATGTGGTTCAAAGAGATGAAAATAATTTTTGATGAATAGTAACTTTTGAGTTTTATTAACCGCGATTAGAGGTAATTAGAGTAATTTAAGGTAAAAATAATGTTATAATAATATGAAATTACCTTTACACATGTCCTACACTTATTGGATGACTCATAGATGACCAAGACAATCCATGGGTCAATTTTTGGGACCCCATGGAGCCACTTGGGTAAAATAATGACATTAATACCTTTTATTTGAATTAAAATTAAAAATGACACAAACATGTATTGTTTTACTAAAACTATATTTACAAGGGGTTATACAAGTTATCCATTAGAATATAAAAATCCATTGGAAAGATAAAAATATTTCATAAATCATGGTAATTTTTTATAAATTTTAGGCATTGAATTAATAAATTTATTTATCACACCATGATGATGCAGTGATTACCTCATTAATGGATGATTTAAATAAAATGAAATGATAAGGTAAAATCTAAGACTTAAACTTGTCTAAAGATTATTTTATGGGTGTATTTAGAACCCTTATCACCTTATCCTAGAAATATATCAATTTGGGACCTTTAAAATCCAAAAATCATTTCATAATAAAGTAACATTTCAATCTTTCCAAAAGAGCCCCCCGCTCCTCTTTTAAAAGGCCCCCACCTCTACCACCTTATTCACACCTTCAAAGCCATTTGGATCGGCCAAACTCTTCCCATATACTCTCTAAACTTCCATATCTTACTCTTATAAGCCTCAATTTGGTAATAATTCTTTCCAAGGAATCATTTGGCTCACATCAAAAAGAGTTTTCCGATTTTAAGGTAAAGTTTTCTCTTATGTTCTTTTGTTTTATTTTGCTTCTCCAACCCCTTAAACTATTTTTATTCCACTATTTTGTAAAATCATGAGTATCTTCAATATACTAGAATGTTTTTATGAGAATTATTTAATTTAACTGATACACACCTACGTCTAATGGTTAAAGAACATACTGTTTCTCTGGTTGGCAAATTACTGCCTTGGGAAACGATGATAGTTCAATCTTCTTTTAACACCTCTCATAGTGGACATTAAGATGTCACTATATTTATATATGATATATATTATGTTTATGTTTTTGTTATGATTCTGTATTTTTCATTTATAACATACCTTTATGGTTTCTATTATGGGTAAACACGATAACTTTATTTTAGGAAGTGCGGACTATCGCTCCATAAAAGAGATTTGAATCGTTAATGCCATATGCGGGATGTATAAAGGATATATTAAATGATATTATATATGACATCATACTGGAATTATAATATATCTTTATATAATTATTATTTCATTCCATTAAATATGAAATATAAATTAAAGTAGCGTTCATGCGTACGTACGGCTTACCGTCTCCATGGACGGTGGATTTCATTTCATATCTCTAAATGTTATGTAATATTATAAAAGTAATTATATAATGGATATATATGATATATATGATATATAAATCATGAATATAATTCTGGATATAATGAATATTTTACCACATGATCAACTTGTAATTATAAGAAGTTTATTTTTGACTCAAGTACCAAAGATCGACAAAACGACAGTTATTAACTTAAATAATCACATAATCTTCATAACATGATAATTAGTGATATAAAAGGAATAATGAACTTTAAAAAGGTTCTTAATCAAGTAGAAACTATCTATAGTTTATTATTTAGGAGATTAAAAAACGATTGAGTCAATTCGGGCAAGAGGTAAGGGTTAATTCTACAACCTCTTCATTATTCGAGGATGTTCTTATTTAATTATCTACTGGGACCTCTTTATCATCCACATACATGTTTCTTAAAAATGACTTTCAAAACATTTTTACTATTTATTAAACAATGGGTTAAATTAATTTATACCCTTATTTGACCATATAAGTTTTTGAAAGGAATTTTTCCATCATTTTCCAAAATGGTACTTTTTAACATTTTTTAAAAAAGTAAGGTAAGAATTTTTTTTTAAATTATATGGTGGGTGCGATTATTTTCCGCCATTATAAAATTTTTGAAGCTTCCCTTACAAGATTATAATAATATTTTCAAATTAAATATTTTCTTTTAAAATTATGTGACTTTTAAATGATTTCAAAAAAGATATTTCTCTCAAATAGTTTTTATTTAATCTATGTCAACATCCATTGAAGGATTTTAAGCTTATTTGAAGTTGATTTATTATGATTCAGAACTTCCATATTGTATTGAAGGTTTTGTGATATGTTATACTGTGGATGTGTTATTTTTATACCATTCATGGTTTATGGAGAAAGTATTGACATTTCGTATCCTAGTTTTAATACGAATGTTTATGTTATGTTTAAACCTGTTCATATAAAGAATGTATTGGACATAATAAGTGATGGGTGGAGCCCGCTATAGATCCTCGATACGTCGTTAGGTCTAATGAGACAAACTACTTTCTTCGCATGAGGTCTTGAAAAAATCTTATTTTTAGTCTTGGCATGAGGCCTTGGCGACGTGGTTATGATAGTCATGCATTATGCATACCATCTTTATGAAAGTGGTTATTGATATTTCATGTGATTATTCGACTAGGAGAATATCCATGTGAATATGTAAATGGCATTATTTAATTTTATTTTTTCCATATTATGCTGAAGTTAAAGTTTAAAAGGCTTTTTTAGTTATACATTGCCTTAAATGTTTATGTTTATATATGAAAGTTTCCGCTATATTGTTGTCCTTACTGAGAATTTGAGCTCACCCCTTTCTATGTTTTATTTTTTCCAGGATGTGACGAAATATTTTATGACTGACCTGTAGGGATAGTCTGAGGGGAATATGAGTGTGGACTATAGAGACTATATTATTTTAGTTTTTCACTTTATGATGTAATGTAACATTTATGAATGTATCTAGTGTTTCCAAGGCTACTAAACTAATCGGTCTTTCGAGACTTGATCTTTTATGATCATGAAATTATTACGTAATAATGTACCAACACTAGGTAACTGGGGTCGGGGAATTAAAATATATAGACATAATGTTATTCATAATAATTTTCAATGAAAAACAGATCACATCGCTTCATTGAGGTGGTAGTGCCCATGTATGCATGAGAAAAATTATTATTTTTTAATGGAATGGAATGTAAGGATGTAAATATGGTATTATATATATAGAGAGAATTTTATTTCATAAAAATTATAAATTATAATTATTTACATCTTTATAACTATCTGGGTATTTTGGGGATGAAAAAGGAATTTCACTGCTACATGGACATGGTAAACTGTGCGTACGCAAATGCAATATTTTCTATTTTTATAGGTTGTAAGAAGATATAAAATTTGGCTGTATCACGAACATAATAATATATATATATATATATATATATATCATACTATATATTTTATTTATGATTTGTAAAACACTTTATTAGGATGTAGAATAAGAAATAATCTTTGAGGACTTGATAAAGATGACTACCTCTTTTTTTTGGTAGAAGTCCACTATACCACACCTTAAGGGAACATGGATAGATATTATGGGGAGAAAAGAACCTCAAGATATTGGATAATTAATTTAATGTGTGGGATTTTTAGGGTATAAGTGAGCTATATTTATACATTTTGTTAAAATACTTGAAGTAAGGGGTTCCCTTTTATAATTTGGATGGGGGAATGTGTGAGATTTAAAAAAATTAAAATATAATAAGACAATCCAAGATCAAAATAATTCTAAATAGCAATATATTCAAATAAAAACGTTCTAGTGATGAGTTAAAATTATAAAATGATATTTAGAAAAGTTTTTCTGTAATTTTAATCCTCATTGTTTATTAACTACTTGGTTAATTATTTTTGACCTTAACATCAGTAACCACTATTTTATTCAAAAAGGGTTAATAATGTTATCATAAATTACAAATGGATTCATAGATGGACCATGGATTATGATTTAAATCATTTTAAATTCACATGTGTGGTTATAATATTTTAATCATGTTTCTCAAATTTAATAAAATATAATTTTGATGAAATGAATGTAATGTAAATTTTGATATTATTAATTTAATTTGACATTAAATTAAACATGAAAAAGTGTAATTTTAGTTCAATCATTTCTAAATACTCTATTTTGTCATATAGATTTTTAAAATTAATGTTACACATTATCCCATTCAAATTATATCAATTTATATATGGATAAAATTCTTTATTTTGTTTTGCAATTAATTAAATTAATATTTTATACATTTTGCAAAAGAATTTAAGGTAGTTATATAATTTATAAAAATGAGAAGTGAAAATATATCTGGAAAATTATTTCATTGATATCTTAATTTATATTTAGATTCATACATATCTATTTTTTCCCTATGTGTACATTTAATAGATGTTTAAAACCAAGAGATTGACTTTTTATAACATCCTTTTATTTTAAATAAAAAAGGATTATTTTTGGGAAAATATTCCATTAGAATAGTTAATTTAAATCCTAATTTGATTATAGTAAAATTATATTCATCCAATAATTGTTTAGATGTAAAATTATGGCTTTATAAATTAGTTTTACCACATACTAACAGAATTTACCCTTTACTGAGTTTATAATTTTTTCTACATTTACTATTCATATTGATAAAAAATTACAGTATCCATTTTAAAAAATTTAAACATACTAAAAATAAATATGGATTCAAATTTGAAAAATAAAATACATATTAATTACAAAAATTAATTTTCAAATTAGTGCACAATACATAATGAATTTTTTTTAGAAAAATATATATTTTAAGCATAAAATAGGTTTATTATTATCACATGCATACTAATGATAATTTTTGAATGATAAAATATTTTATGAAATATATTATATATAAATATCATTATATTAATTCAACAATAATGTTCATGACAAAAATATGATGGGTTTATAAAAACAGTTTTTAAAAAAATGCCTTTTTATTTATAAAAATGTATTTATAAAAAATTAAAACATTTAATTAATTACAATGAACTTAATTGGTCTATATAAGATTTAATTTTCTACCATTTTAGAATAAAATTGATCCTTTCAGACAGTTTAAGAGAATATAATGTTTTCAATAAGAATCATTATTTTGACTATTCACTAAAAATGTATCTTTTTTGAAAAATATGAAAATTCCACCCCAATTTTTATTATTATTTAAAGAGTGATTTTATTTTTAAAAAACGGAAATTTATACAGGTTACAATAATAATTTGTAATATTTTGTAAAAAAATGTAATAAAACCCATTTATAAAGAATTTTTTTCTAAAGCATAAAATATCTTTACTGAAAATTGAGTACTGATGTCATAAGGATATAAAAAAGTATTTTTTTAGTGTATCCTCTGTATATATAAATTATAATTATGTTAATACCACACATACAAAATAAATTCAACCGTTACGTGATAATAATATTTTATTAGTATGTTGGTGTTCATTTAGACTTGGTGTTGTAAGTTGTGTACACAATCAGTCGTAGTGTAGTTATTTAAATTTACCAGGTTGTAACATACCCTAATTAATTATCTCTTACACAATTATATTTATCAAAATCCAGAATACTTTAAAAATAAAATTATCATGAATTTAACTTAAAAGATATTTTCTCATGAAATGAAACATTTATTTAAAATTAAATTTTTTTGATTATTTATTATATATTTTAAAAATTTGTATAGTAATTTTTACAAAAAAACATTGATATTATTTCTTTGAACAATAATAAAGTGATATTTTTTATTTAAATGGTTTATCTACTAATTTACACTAACATAGAAATCACCTATAAATAAATAAGTAAACTCTATTTATTTATTACTGATATTTTAGTTAATAAATAACTTCATTAGATTCCATAATATAAAATTAATATTAATAACATGATATGTCAAGTTATCCTACATTATAAAACCAATATATTCATAGAAATAATTCATGTGACTCAGAAAGTAAGACTGACTAAAAAAAGAGGCAAAAATATATCTATAAATTCCCATGTTAAATCATGCCTCCACAAAGAGTATTTTATCCATTTATATTTACGTGTTTCATACTATGTTTATACTATAATCACTCAAATTTAATCCCAAAACCCTATATCCAATACTAATAAGTGGGATCTTATTGGATTTTAAGGAATGTGGTGAAATTCCTTGATTGATATTTTCTCAGCATCCCAAAACATCTCAAGAACAACATTCAATTTGTAAATAATGGTGTTAGTTATGTGCGTTGAAAAAAAAAATATGGGGATGATTTTCCATATTAAAAAAATATAATACATAATATTTATGACATTATTAAATTTTTGTAAAAATTTTGGAAAAAAAATGCAACAAACGTATAAATACACCAATGAGATACTTTTTTGTTAGGTTTTGTTGGAAAAATAAATGAAAAAACTATATAATTAGGTCATTTTATATAACCAAGATATAAATCATCTATAAAGACTATTAAATAAGTTAAAATAAATAAAATACCCCAATACATATATAATTTTACTACCCAAAATACATCACTAAAATTTCCCTTGTTATATTTATTTCATATAGTATAAATCATATAAAACCACATAGAGAACGCAATAAAATCACTATAAATGATTAATGCAAATGGTATTTCTAGATGTTAATGAACCTAATTAATAAAATAGTAACTTTACCATATGAATAGTGATATGGACCTTATGAATAGTAAATCAACCTAATTAATAGTAACCTCTCCAGTAAATTTTTAAATGAAATTTAGGTATCTCATAATTAAAATTATGATATAATTATATCATAATAAAAAAAGTGAATATTTTACAAATTGATATTTTAGGGTGGGTATTTTTATAAATCATCAATATTTAATTAAAATTTTATAATTATTAAAATTATTTAGATGAAAATTCATTTTCATAAAATAGATTCCTAAATTAATTTTTTTGGTATTATGATTTTAGTATACTTTTATGAGACCTTAGTTAAGTTTTGAATGTGTTATAAAATCAATTTTAAATTTAAATATGTATTTTTCAAGTAAATAAATATTTTATTTAAAAATAAAATGTCGCCTATTTATAAAATTATTTTAATATAATTGAGTTCATTTTTAAAATATGAATATAAGAAAATGGTTAGGGGGAAGTTTTTGGATTTTTAAAAAATACATGAATTTCAAGTGAATAGTAAAATAACATAATATACAATATCAATTCATTACTTGAAAAATGAACTATTACTTGAGTCATGGATGATGTAATAAACCTTGGATAATACTAAAATAGAATTATAACTATATTTATTAACAATAATTAATACTATTTTTCATCAAGAGAAAAATAATAAAATATGAATAGAATAATGGGAAATCACCATTCTCCTCTATTAAAAAAATAATACCTCACTCCAATTTTTTTCACTCCACCAAGCCTTGATTCTTGAAAATTTTTTAGCTAAATCCTTTTGCATAGTCTATCCCGAATTCCACGACTTTTTGGTCTTTCAAAAATATGAAATCCCCTTCCCTTATAGAGGTTCTCACGAAGGATAATGGAAGAGGTAAATCCTCTACATATTTCATTTAGTTTCTTTTCAAATTATTTTATTTTCTTATTATATCATCTACTCCACAATCCAAATGATCATGAAAAATCCATTATAATATATATACATATGAATAATATCACTTTAATGTATGATTCATCATCATTCTCTTTACACCCACTGTTTTCTATTGAAAATAATATCATCGTCTATGAGGTGCCGATTTTCTACCTTCATGGATGACGAACATTGGTTCTAAAATTTATCATTAAAGTCTAGTAAAGATACCATTTTTATGGTTTAAATCAATTATAAAATATGTATTTTATCTTCTTAAATGTTTTTGAACCATTATTTATACATGATATTAAACAGTAGAATGAAACTAGTTCATTGATATCGAAAAAACGTTAAAATTAAACTAAACTATTAACATTATATGTTATCTAATGATTAATCCTAATTTATAGAAAGAAATTACACATAACTCAAATTATAATTTTGGTTTATCATTAACCACATGAAATTAAAATTATGGTTAATTACACCCATTTTACATGAACTCTATTTCTTATAATTCATTGAACCAATCATGAAATCAAGGAAACGAACACTCTAAAATGATGGAATTCACCATTATAATTTATCAATAAGGAAATAAATGTACTTAATAATTTTTCTGAATCAAATATATGTATATAAAGATATAAATAAATAAATTAATATACTTTTAATATTTGGGATGTTAAGGTCAAGTGCAGAACACATTTGGGCATAAGGTAAGGGTTTCTACCTGAACCTCCATTTCCCCTCAGGATACACTCTTTTCTTTCTTTACCCAAATGAAATTTATAATTAATATCATTTAATCTTTATAAATTATTTTTTTGTGTAATATATATGTACCTATCATAATGCCACATTATTTTAGGGGGAGTGACATGCATTAAAAGTATTTTTATCAAATTATTCTCAATAAAGAATCCTGATTCAAGGGAAATTCTAGAATTCTAACCTATTTTCTTGTGCACTCTATAAACTATTTTAAGATATCATTATTTTTATAAAAGAACTCATTTTATTATGATAATAGCAAACTAGTTAGATTATGGTTTTATATAATGTTTTTTCAAAATAACTCTTCTTTGCTAAGTTAAAGATTATATCTTAAAAGGATTGCTTGGTGATTTTATAAGAGTATTTTCATCTATTTCAACACTTTTGGTGATTATTATGTCCAATTGGGTTTAATATTTTATGAAATCATAAACCATATTTTATTTAACGGTTTATTATTTGTTGGACTGTTGATGCACTATCTTGATACAATTCACCGTATTAATCTGAATTAATAGTGTCTATGTTTAATGATTTGGAAAAGTTATTTAAATTTCATATATTTGTTTAAATATGACTGTATATGTTATTTATGTTTACCCCATACATATTAGCAATGAATTGGACTTATTAAATTCTAGGTGGGTCCCTCTATAGCCCCTTTATGCATCAGTAGGTCTGATGATACAATACAGTTTGGTTTTTTACCCATTATTTATGGTGTCTTGGACATGGCCTTGACAATATGATTATGATATATGACATTATGAATTCCCACATCATGGAAACAATAATTGATTGTCGATTTGATTATTCTAATATTATAGTATCCATCTTTATCTATTATTATTGAATTATCAATTTATCTTTTATTTCTTCCATATTATGCTAAAGATTATGATTTAGTGGCATGTGTAATTTTAGTTATTAACTATGATGTATTTGTTATTCTTATGCTTTATTACATACCCTTTTTAAAAATTTGAGAACATCCATTTCATATGTTTTATTTTCTCCCAGGATGTGAATAAATATATTATAAATTATTTTTTAGGGATAATATAGGCCATATGGATGTTTACAACGGAATTAACATATCGTAATTACTTTCAAGTTGTAATATTGAACATATGTAGGTATATTTTTTATCAATGATACTAAAATACTCTGTCCTTTAGGATAAAATTTCATTTTCATCATATTAATTTATTTAAGTAAGACAATTTCTCTAGGAAACTGGGGTCGTGGTTATTACTGTTGGTATTTGATGGAAATTAGTGGAATCATTGGAAACTAGATTTTGAAAATGTAGATTAGGGAACAAAACCCAAAGACAGACTTTTAGTAAATGCATACCATAAAATTATATAATTTTGGTAAGTTAAAGATTATGTGTATCATCCTGGAAAATATATCCCTATCTAGATAATTCAAGTGGATGTGGTTCTAGAATATATGTACTTAGGAGTAACACCTCGAATAATGTGTTCTAGGCCTGACTCGGGGTAACTCGGTTCCTAAAAATGGGTTTTACATTACACCTAGTTTGAAACAACAGGACTATATACTTAGGATAATTCAAAATTTCATTACAAAACATTATAAATGGTTTAACTATGAATATGTACCCAAAAAATCATGCTTATCATTATGACATTAGATAAGCACAAGATTTTAGTTTATGTTAATAATTTTACTAGTTTGACATTATACATTATGATTTGTAAGAAAATATAGTTTATGTCATTCAAAATGTTTCATAGTGGAATAATAGAAACTAAATTAATGAGAATATCCCATGTAAGGATTTCACTCCCATGCAAGATAATGATGTGGATTCGGGAGCATCAACTGTTGATGAGAAAGTTATAAATATACTGGAAAAACTAACTCTGGTTATGAAGAATAAACTTACCTGTATGGAGAATCCTAAATCATAATGTGGAGTTGAAATAGTAGGACACATAATTTGACAATAAATTCTATCATTCAATGGGTTTATGATCTAATTTTTAGCTTAGCGGTGGAAATGTTCCCTAGATAAGATATTTCTTGCTTTGGGAATTAATGAAACATAGAAGGTGGTAATGGAAGTTTATCATCTATAAGGAGATTCAGATCAATCAATGTCACTCATTCAAAACACAAATGATGTGTAAGAGGTTTATTACAAAGAGTGAAAGTATTTTATGGACCTTTTTCTTATAAAATAATTTACTCATGAATAACAAGAAGATATGGAATGGTGAGCCTTGAATCTGAGTTAAATGGGGGATGAGAATGTTGGAAAGTATGAATCCAACATTACCAGGAAATACGGGTAGGTTATAGACTATATATGTAATCATAGTATCATTATTGATTGATTCATTGATGTTTTAAAACCATTATTCTAAAGGGAACTATTTTCAAAACATTACCATTATTTGAACATATAGTCTCATGCGAAATCAAGATAGAAAAATAATTCTCTAAGTCTTAATTCCTTAATGGAATTCAAGAGAAGAATACAGATGTTGAACACCCTAAAAATGAAATAAGTAAAAATGGTTGCAGGAAAGAGTTTATTTTCAATCCTGCAATAATTTTGGTAAGAAATACCCCAGAACTTGACTGAAGGGTATTGGCGTTGATTACTAGTGTAGTGCAAAAGGCCACCAAAACCCTGATTGTAATGAAATGAAAGAAGCTACCAATGTTCAATGTTAAAATTTCAAAGTTATGGGATATTATTTAGAAAACTATTCTAAGAGCCAAGGAAACTTTTCCAAAAGATGGTTAGGGATCAAGGACATGCTTTTGTGATCACAACTGCTGAGGATGATGTTCTTAATGATGTGTTGGCAGGTATATTAATAGTTTACCAAAACATATCCAATGTTTTGTTTGGTTATAGTTCATTTCATTATTTTATTTCTTCATATTTTTTTGAATAAAATTAAACATTTACCTTTTGATTTAATAAATGAGTTTTCAGTCAAAATGCCTATTGGAAAGATAACTACAACGAAGATGTGTCGATCAATCATGATTATGACTCAAAAACATGCTTTTGAAGATCACCGTATCCTCGTTACCATGATTAGTTTTAATGTAATAATCTAAATGAATTTGTTTGAAAATTATTATGTGATGATATATTATAAAAAGAAGGAAGTTATATTTTTTGATAATGATTTAGGGTCCCTTATCTTTAGAGGAGAAACATCACCATCTTATTTTTTTCGTGATCCACCACTAATAGCACTAATGAATTCAATTCATGGGGAGGAAGAGAACACAATATCTATCATTGAGGACAGAATAGTTCAAATTTAGTATGTACCTATTTTTCAATAATACAATTACGTGTTTCCAAAGGATTTTCATGGACATCCTTCATAGCAGGAAATCGATTTTTCTGTTGATTTAATTCCTTGTGCAAAGCCTATATCCAAGAATCCTTATAGAAGAGAAACAGTTCAATCAGTGGAGTGGATGAAACAACTAGAAGAGTTGATTAGTAAGGGTATTATCTTCCTTAGTATTTATCCATGGTGTGCCCCTATAATTTTTTGTTAAGTAGAAAGATGGATATATGAGACAGTGCCTTGACAATAGGGAGATCAATGCTATTAAGATAAAGAACAAGTTACTTATTACTCGTATTAATGAATTGTTTTATCGACATCATGAATCCCAATATTTTTTGACTATTATCCTTGAATATAGATATCAACAATTTCATGTGGGTAATTATGATATTCCAAAAAAAATTGAACTATGTATGGGTAGTATAAGTTTATAGTAATGAATTTTGGACTGACTAATGCACCCTCTATTTTAATGGGTCTAATGCGAGTGTTCTCATGGAATAACATGATAAAATATTTATGAATTTTTTGATGATATATTATTATAATCCAATGGATACATAGATCACAAGAATCCTTTGCACATTATTTTTAAAAATAATGGAAAAACTTGTTAAATGGGATATCTAGCAAGTGTGAATTATGGATTAAAATAGTTTCTTTTCACAGCCATGTTGTCACTATGAATAGAATATCAAGAGATCCTATAAAGAAAAAGTATGTTCATGAATATCCGATCTGTTTCCATGGTTACACACAAAGGCATTAAGTTGATATGGACAAAAGAATGTTGTGAATTTTTTGAAGAATTGGAAAAAAGTATAGGTAATGATTTAATCTGGACTGTACCTTCGAGAAATGGTGGATTTTTTATTTATAGTCATGCATCTAACAAAATACATGGTTATGTCTTTATGAGGAATGATAGAGTGATTTCATATGCATCAATGATGTTGAAATCTCAAGACCCATTCCATCCAACACATGATATTGAGTTAGAAGCTATAATAATTTATCTAAAGATATGGAGACACTATCTATAAGGTAAAATATGTGAGATATACATGGATCAAAAGATTTAGAAATATATATTATCAAAGAAAGTACCCAACATAAGGAAAAAAAGATCGCTCTAACTACTAAAGTCTTATTATTATTTTCTATAAAAAAACCATGGATGGAAAAGAAGGTAGATGATTCATTGAGCATGAATGGTGACAATGTTATAAAAATATTGAGTATTGAAAGGGATCTAATGAACATGGATATAGAAAAGGCAATTATGGGAATTATCATGGAAGCTGAAAGGTTATTTGTTTTTCAATTGGTTTCCTAACCATCTTTATTGGACGAAATTAAAACTTATCACTTTTATGATGAGAATATTCAAAATAAAAATAATATTGTGAATGATGGGATGTTTCTAGACATCATGTGTGTTGATGGAATTTGGAAATTTGGGAGGGGGATATGTGTTCCCTCAATACCTGAGAAAAAAGGGAGTTTCTTAATGATGCCCATAGCTTGATTTTTTATCCACCCTTGTATAACTGAGATGTATAAATACTTAAAAGAACATTTCTGGGGAGATAATATGAAGTAGTAAATTTCTAATTATGTATCAAGATGGTTAGTTTGTATATATTTAAAGGATGAAAGAAAACATCCTAGAGGTATCTTGAAAATTATTTCAATTCCTACATGAAAATGGGAAGAATTGATAATTGATTTTGTCACTGGACCACAAAGAACACCTAAATGGAATGCTGTAATATGGGTGATTGTTGATCGACTAACCAAATATGCACATTTCTTAACTATTAGGGATGATTTATGAATGGTTCACCTTATATGAATCTATATTAATGAATTATTAAGACTTCTTGGAGAACCTATCTCAGTTGTTTGAAATCATGATCCACTATATATATCACAATGTTTGAAAATATCAAAAAATCAGTGTATACCAATATTTATTTGGGCACATCGTATTACCCTCAAATTGATGGGTAGTAAAAAAGGATGACCAAGGAAATATAAGGCATTGTGAGTTCATGATCCCTAGATTTTATAGGAATATGGTATCATTATTACATTGGTAAATATTTTACTACAAAAATTGTTTTCATTATAGTATTCAAATTAAACCATATAAAGAGTTGTATAGAAAGAGATGTTATACACCAACATGTTGGGATGAAGTTGGTGAACCGAATCTTGAAGGACCATAGAATGTGGAGGAAAAATGGTGAAGGTAATGACTATTCAAACCCATATCAAACAAGAGAAATGTATTCAAAATTTTTATGCTGATAATTGAAGAAAGGATTAGGAATTTCGATTAAGATATCATGATTTCATGAAAGTATCTCCATGAAATGTTGTTTTAAGATTTGTAAATTAATGGAAACTGAGCACAAGGTTCATTTTTCATTTTCTAATTCTAGGGAGAGTTGGATTTCTGGATTATAGTTTGGTGATTGAACCTAGACTTTTTAAAGTACACAATGTGTTCCACATCTCAATTTGACAATGTACATTCAAGGCCCAACACATGGACTCACTTCTGAAGGTATCTATTTGAAACTAAAATTATCTTACTATGAAAATCCAATCTAGGTTCTTGACACAAAAGAACACATATTGAGGAATCTAACAACTTGGGTAGTAATGTAAATTTAAAAAAATTATAAAATTGTAGAGGGAACGTGGGAGCCTGAGGATCTTACAATGAATAACTACGTAGATCTTTTTTTGAGGTGAAATTTTTCAAATTTTGAGGATGAAATTTTTTTATAAGGGGAGAATGTTATAATCCAAAATTATATTAATGAAATTTCATTATTAGGATTATTTTATATTGAATGAATCATAAAAAACTACATAGAGAAAGAAATTCAATATTTATAAATTAAGAATAAAATAGGTATTTATAAACGTTAAGGAACATATACCAATAAAATAGTAACTTGTCCTTAGGAATAGTAATACGAAGCTTATGTATATTAAATTGAACGAATTAATAACAAACCCACCCATTAATGTATGAATAAAAGTTACACATCTGATTAGTGAACATATGATTTAACATTATTAAAATAAATTTATGTGAATATTTTAAAAAGTAATATTTAAGTGTTGATAGTTTTATAATTTATGAATATTTAATAAAAATTATATATCTAATAAAATTATTTGAAATAAAATTATTTTTTTATAATAAATTCATAAATCAATATTTTTCTATCTTGTGATTTTAGGAAATTTTTATGAGACCTTAGTTAGTTTTTGTAAGTGTTATAAAATCATTTTTAAATTTAAATATGTATTTTTCAAGTAAATAATGATTATATATAAAAATTAATTTACATATTCGTAGAATTTTTTTTAAATAGAGTGATTTTTTTAATTCAACATGTTGAAAAATGGTGAGAGTTAATTTCAGATATTTTTCTTAAATACTTGTATTGTTAGTGAATAGTAAAATACGCTAATTTACATTATAAATGCATTGTAACCTAGAAAAACTATTCATTGATTCTTGGATGATGAAATAACCCTTGGTTGAAAATGAATGAAATTAAAACTATATTTATTCACAATAATGAATAATATTGGTTTTAGGAGAAAAATAATAAAATAATGGATAGAATAATATGAAATCACCCCTCTCTTCCACTATAAATACCATCCCACACCCCTCTTCTTTTCACTCCTCTAAGACATGGAGCTTTTTAAAGTGCTACCAAAACTCTCTTCCCTAGTGTCTCCCCACTTCTTGTAGCATTTGGTCTTTCCAAAAGGAAAAACCACTTCCCTTATGGAGGTTCTCAGGGAGGTAATGTCAAGAGGTAAATCCTCTTCGAATTTCATTTAATTTCATTTTAAATTATTTTCATTTATTATTATATTCTCACTTCATATTTCCTAATGATCATGTTTACTCTATTATTATCTTTATTATGAAGTTATATCTTGTTAATGGAAGTTCCATAATGAATCACTTTACTATCTCTCTTTTATATTAAAAATGGAATCATATGTTAGGAGATGCTGATTTATGACGTCTGTGGACGACAGACATTATTCCTCAAATTTCTCATCGAAGGATGGTAATGATACCATTTTATAGGGTTAAAAAGATTATAAAATAGTGATTATTTCTTTTTTTAAGGTTATATAAACATTATAAATACATGATATTAAATAATTGAACCAAACTAGTTCGTTCTGATAAAAAAACCACTAAAATCAAGATAAAAAATTATCAATATTATGTTACCTAATGATTCATCCTCATTTATGGAAAAAAGAAATACATAAAATAAATTTCATTTCTATTTGTTCATTGATATCATTAAATTCAAATTCTAGAGAAGTATACCCATTTTACAAGAACTACATTACTTTTATTCAAGAGAACCAATTATGAAATCAAGGAAAAGAACTCCTTTAAATGAAAGAGTTCAATATTATAACATATTAATAAGAAAAAAATGAACTCAATAAGACTATAATTAATAAAATACATATATATAAGGTTGTTAATTAATTTATTTATTTAATTTTATTATCATGGGCATTAATGTCAAGTGTAGAACATTTTCGAACAAAAGGTAACGATTTTCTACCCGAACCACCATTTTCTTTCGGGTTACTATATATTCTATATTGAACACAATTTAAATTGAAATTATTCTTAAATGAAAATTATAAATTATGTGAGAATGTTATATATATATATATATATTTAACAATCAGAATCATTTATTATTTTGTGGGAATTTACATGTTTAAAAGGATCTTTTCCAAATCCTTCCCCATAAAAGATCGCAATTCTAGGGAGCTTCTCAAATTATTTCATATTCTAATGTGAAATATATAATATATTTTAATACACCATTATATTTTTATGATCACTCATTTTATTATAAAAAACTATATTAGTTCACTTCTTATTTTATTCATATATTTTTCCAAAAGTACTCTTATTTGCAAACTAAAAGTATATCTCTCTCAAGAGATACTCGATGATTTTATAAGAGTATTTTCATATTTATAAACAATATTGATGATTCTTAGGTTTAATATGGATTTATATTTTATTATATAATCTACCTTATTTTATTTAATTCTTTATGATAATTTTTATTGTGGATGACCAATCTTGATAATATTCACCATATTATTCCTAATGGTTAGTGTTTGGGTTTAATGATTGGGGAAAGTTATTTATATTTCATATTTTAGTTTCAATATGAATGTACATGTAGTTTATGTTTATCTACAATAAAATTAGGAATGAATTGTACTTATTAAATTATTGGTGGGGCATGCTGTATCCTCTCGATGCATCAGTAGGTCAAATGAGAGAAAATAGCCTAGATTTTTACCTATATTAGAATGGTGTCTTAGCCAAGGCCTTGACAGTATAGTTATAATTATAGACATTATGGATTGAATCATTATGAAAGTAGTAACTGGGAATCTATATGCTTACTATAATAGTTTAATATCCTTGTTTATTTTTTATTGTGGAATTATTTATTAAGATTTTATTCCAACCATATTAAGATCATGTTTATATTATCATGGCATGTGTACTTTTATTTATTTACCATGAAATATTATGTATTCTTACTATATATTACATAACCTTTCTAAGCATCTGATCTAACCCATTTATTATGTTTTATTATTTCTTATTATGCAAAGAACTATATAATGAATGAATTATTCAGATAATCTAGGAGTTATTGATGTTTACAATACAATTTACAAATTATATTTAGTTTTATGTTATAATGTCGAATATTTTTATTTATCTTGTATTTAATATATAATTAACTATTCAATCAATCTGGATAAAAATTTCTGGTAATTATACAAATTTATTGATGTAAGGTACCGTCTCCGAGCAACTACTGTTGGGTTTATTACATATAAGTCATGGAAAACATTCCCCTATAAACCAAATTTCATAATCACATATGTGAGAATTACCATAAATTCATTTTAAGTGAACCACTATATCATAGACATAATTATTATACCAAATTTTGTAAAGGCACAAATTAAATTCCAAACTCCACATGAAATTGGCTCTGATTGTCTACTGATTTCTATTTAAAAAAATCATATACAAAAGGATCTACCAGAGTTCCCAAATAATAAATATGTAGAGAGATTATAACATATTGAGTATTTGGTAACCACACTATCCCTAAATGTTTGTAAAAATCTAAATTGATTCTTATAAACCATCCTAAGGTACCATTGATTTGGGTACCTAATATATCCCACAGTAAGGGTTTAAGGGTTTTCCCAATCCCCACAGGCGGTAAAAAAGTTCATATGAATCATATTTTTATAATTGAGATAGAATTAAACAAATATAATTAAAATAGAATGGGTATTCTATCCAAAATTACTATATAAGAACTCTATAAATTAGATGATATCACATAAAAAATAGGCAACCTTTAATTTTCAATAAAACAAAATTATATATAAACATATAACCAATATCATAAGTCAAAAATGATATCTCAATAAAGGTAAGTGATAATAAAATTATATTATCTTTGTGGCATAATAAAATAAGCGGTGAAAATATTATGAATAAAATATAGTTTATTAGAACCAAACTCCATATATATATATATATATCAACCATTTATTAATACCATAATCATACAGAAACTAATACATCAATATCGATCACTAAAAATAAATCAAACTTGATATAGATATATAAATACAAAAAAACCCTAGCAGTTTCTATTCCCCAAGAAAATTCATTTAAAATAAATCCTCTTATGGTATGTTGAAAATACCACTATAATGGTATGATTATAATAGTAATCAAAAGAAGTTATGTGAAACTATCAATTTATTTAATTTTTTAAATAGTAAATAATTAACATGTTTGATCATTTTCAATCATGGAATAATTTTTGGAATGGATGTGATTTTGTAGAAAAAAACAATTTACTCTTGTGCACGAGCTTCTGGAGGTATATACATCATTATTTAGTGGTAAATCCAGAACTAGACATGGTATTGATTAGTTAGTGTTGTAGTTTAGTACATGGATATATAGGGCTTCAAATTCAAAGAGGTTCTTATCTAAGTATTTGACAACGAATTCCTATGGTTTCCCAAATTAATAAATGGAGGTGAGTAAGATCATTCATGAAATAAAAATTCACAATTCTCAATGAAATATATTAATAATTAAAATTACATAAAAACCCAAACCTCACCAATGGAATCCTTCAACAGAAGTACGCCCTCTTATCCAGAAAAATGTCATAAAAATACATCCCTTATGTCAGATGTTACCAGAAACTCACAATACAACAACACATTTCTGTATATTCTTAAAAATATGATCAATTAATTGAAAATTTTTAAATTTATAAAACCTCATATTTTATAGAATTATAACCAAGTCACTGGAAAATTATTTTTTAAACTGATGTTATAATTAAATCTCATGAAAAAATTACCAAACAATTCATTAGAAATCATTTTAAAATATAAATATGTTTAATATATATAAAACATCCACATTAAATTCCAAATATAAATTGAATAACAACAAAACATATGAATAAATCATCGGAACACATGAAAAATTTATAAAATACAATCCCAGCACTGGTTTTTAAAACATTTTCTAGAAACATGAGATTCCTTCAATTAAAATATTCATGAACCTAAACATAATGTCACTTCAATATTCCTATAGAAAGCCACCTTATAATTTCTAAACAAAAACATAGGGTTGTAAAATATTCAATTTTTAACTAAAAACATAAAATTATTAATTTATAACATTATTTCAATCATGGATTGAAATTCAATGAGTTATAAATGGTGCCACCTACCATATTGTGTCACGACCCCCTCCCCACAATGTGTACCCCTCCTGGGCCGGTAATGTGAAAAGGGAGATAATGACCCCCGAGTCCCTCCTCCAATAGGCCCCGGGTTGGCGACTAGCACCGAGGGTATAATAACATACAAATGGGAGGCATTACACTCTAAGAGAATACATACAGAAGAGAGAGATAGAATAGACTCCAATCAACTCCAACTTAGAACTGAGATATAAAAGAAAACCAAGTACATATATGAAATGTCATGCAAAAGTACTACAACTGAATGGGAAAACTAAAAGTACCCAAAAGAAAGTAAAACGACAGTGACCATAAGCCCGAACAGCTCCTCCTTGAACCACAAGCTAGAAGTAACCAGCTTGACCTCCAACCTGCTCCAAGTGACCTGAAAAACAGTTTATATGTACATAGGGTGAGTATAACAGTATACTCAGTAGGATCCTCCCCAAGCCTCTCATGCAAAAGTATAGAAAGCATGCTAAAGCCCAGTGAACAACAAGTGAAACTAACTCGTTACCTAAACAGGTATACTAAGCTTCCAACCTCACCATGGCTACTCTCACCAAGTAACGCATACAAGAATATATCATATAGTAAAGAATATCAAGGGTACCCCGCTACTACTTCCCCACTGGTTTTCCGCTTTTCCCCAACGACATACGTCCTATGCATCTCTCTCCAAAGGCTTGCCCGCAGACACCTGGGCTAAGCTCCACAACATGCACTACGTGCACCACAAAGGATTGCCCGCAGACACATGGGCTAAGCACCACACCATCCTCACAACCAAAGTAACCAGGTAGTTTCCGGGAGCCACCATATCTCGTATAACGTGTATCATACGTCAGGTATTATACCTCGAGCCATCACAGCCCATACTCCGAGTAAGGATCCTCAATCCATCACAACCTATACACGTTACACCTATAGTAGTCCATAAGATACTATATCCATAATATATGTGTGTGAAATAACCACAAGCCATTACAGCCCTCTACACACATATATGGGTAAAAATAACCACTGTGCCTACCAGCACAAAGATCTACCAAGAGAAGAGAGAGGGGCCAAAGGGGGTAGTCAGCCATTCAACCACCCATCAGAATGTTGGGGAAAACACCTCCCCAGGGCTTAGAATCCCCGGGGTGTCAGTTGCCCTTACCGACAGGGTGGAGTAGCATATAGAAACAAAAAAAGTACAAAATATATATAACTCACAACCACACTATGGGAATTACCTAGTCATAGGAGAAACTGCAGCTAACGTCTCTCAGACTCCAGGCTGCTACTTCTAAGACTAGGTATCCTATAAGCACACAACCATTTAGAGAGATTTATTAGATTACTCCATTCTCATTTTATCAGTTCCACTGTACGTTAATTAATTCTTTAAACATCAATTAACCATTAGGAATTTACCACATTAAACTAAATTGGCATCACATTCAAAAACGGCTCCTTTTCAGGATTCACATCACTATTAAATTCCAGTTTCTCCAACCCCGTGGATTATCACCATTTAAACAAACTTTCATTATGGAATTACCTTCCCCATATTCCCATGCATTCTAGAAAAGCATCCTATGCTACTAAACACAAAGGGCTCAACACGGTGAGTAGACGTACTACCCGTCGAGTCTTTTTCGCCTATAGCAAGAGCATAGACCCATCCTCCATCGAGAGGCTAAACACGGAAAGCACGTGGCATACCCCACATGTCTTCCCCTCCTTCGGAAAGAGGGTAAGAAAAACCAGCTGCCTTGAGCAGTGGGGAAAGGTAAAGCAGATAAAAAACCAAACCAAACCACCAACATCAAACCATCACATTCATCTCATACCATCATCCTTGGTGTCCTCCCCGACACCCACATGCATAAACCGATGCATCTCGCCACACTAGGAGTCATCCGCTGCCACAACCACAAATCCACATGCCTCCACATATCACAACAGCCATCCAGGATCACATCAAATCACAAGCAGTAGGAAATCAAAGATCTCAAAATGGGATCTCAGCCCTTTAACAAGGCATTCATCCTTCATACAAAATGAGCACTCAGAGCTCCAAACCACAAGGCATTCTGCCTTACAAGCAAGCGGGTAACTCAGAACCCTTTTGAAATTATCGAACTAATAGTTCTTTAATCCATCTTGAATTAATTGATTCATTAACATGACTCTTTATCTTTAGCCAATTATTTAACAAATAATTCCGGCTTTACATTCTTTATCAATTTCCATCATGAACGAGCAACTAATTAAAGAAAATCATAGATATCACTCTATCTCGGAAAAACATGAGGCAAACCGTTATCACGGTACAAAGCAACAACATGCGATCCACCAATTCTTTTAATCCAGTTCAAGTATTTAATTAGGTCAATTTCATTGTGATCCAAAGGGCTAAATCATGCTAATTCTACAGTTGCACATAAACAATTAGAGAAGCCATGAATCCCCTACCTCGAAGAGTTCTTGACGTCCTTTATCCACACAACGGGTCCCAGTCCTCTTCTCCTCACGACAGCTGCATCCACTGAAGGATGCCACGGTACGACAGTACCTACCAAACCCATGAAAACCCATTAGAACCATGGAGATTACATTCTAATATGGAAGGAAGAACAAGAGAAGGTGATCCCCGAAGGAACGATGATAAAACACACCTTATATGGAAGAATGATGGACATAGCATGGTTGCATCAAACAGAGCGGAACTGATCCGAGTAACATTTGATTGTGAAACTCCTATGGGAAGGATTGAAAGGTTCTAGAGTCTCGTAGATGAGAACCAGGAGGATGAACAATGAAGAATGATATCTCGTTCCCTTTAAAAAAATAAATTAGAGAGGCAACGGTTTAAGATCCGATTTATTCTCCATTAAAAACTGATCGCATTAACCCACGCGGTTTGACCAAGTAAAAACATCCCGGCCTTAGGAATAATTAATAAAGAATTTATGGCCTTTTAATCATTCTTAAAGTCCTTAAAATAAGGTTTTAAAAGTATTTTACGTCAAAGGAAACGTCAAATTTACGAAGCTAGAAACACTGTTCACATACTCAAAATTTGGCAAAGTAAGGAATCAGTAGCTCTCATGAAGTTTGGAAACACTGTTCATTCGTGAAATTTGGCAAAGTATGGAATCGGTATCTCTTAGGATTCTGGAAACACTGTTCATTCGTGAAATTTGGCAAAGTATGGAATCAGTAGCTCTTAGGATTCTGGAAACACTGTTCAAGTCTACCGATAGAAGTCCACCGATAGAACCTCACTGATAGAAACACTGTTCAAGTCTACCGATAGAAGTACACCGATAGAACCTCACTGATAGAAACACTGTTCAAGTATACCGATAGAAGTACACCGATAGAACCTCACCGATAGAAACACTGTTCAAGTCTACTGATAGATGTCCACCGATAGAACCTCACCGATAGAAACACTATTCAAGTCTACCGATAGAAGTCCACCGATTGAACCTCACTGATAGAAACACTGTTTACTGAACCTCACCGATAGAAACAATGTTCACCTACCGATACTATTCATAAAACTAGAAACACTATTCCCAGAACTATAAATTTGGAAAAGTGTTAGCCGAGCTACTGCTGGACTGCGGCTACCAGTATACCGAGCTATCAGTACGCCGCAGCTACCGGTAAACCCAGCTACCGGTAGGATGCGGCTACCGGTAGACCGAGCTACCGGTAAGCGGCGGCTACCGGTAGGCAGCAGCTACCGGTAGACCGAGCTACCGGTAATCAGCAGCTACCGGTAGACCGAGCTACCGTTAATCAGCAGCTACCGGTAGACCGAGCTACCGGTAATCAGTAGCTACCGGTAGACCAGTTACCGGTAGGCAGCAGCTACCGGTGGACTAAGCTACCGGTAGGCAGCGGCTGGGGGATAAGTCACCTTGACCTCCCGGAACACCTCCAACACCACATTTTCACAAAGTAATGGATCAGGGAGGTCCGGGCCATTACATTAGATACCTCTCAAAACATTCTCGTCCTCGAGAATTAAAAACCAATCCAGAAGAAAAGAGGGGTCCGAACAACCACCCCATAAGATACCTCTCAGGGGAAAACCACCATGAGTTGTTCAAAAGCTGGAACAAAACTACGACATCCGAGAGTATGGAAAAAAACAATCCATAACCAAACAATTCATACATAACATCACATCAAAGGTACATAAATAAAACATGAAATGTCTAACCATAAAGGAAACATCATTACATGAAAAGAGTAAAACATTAAAAAACTCTGGGTACTGAGCACGTATCTGTGACTCACACTCCCAGGTACTCTCTTCCATGCCACCGTGTCTCCACAAGACACGAACTAAGGGGATAGAACGCCCACGCAACACCTTCTCCTTGTGGTCTTGGATCTCCACAGGTCACTCCTTGAAGGTTGCATCATCCTCAATATCGATCTCTCCCCAATCGATAACATGTGATTCATCATGGAGATAACGATGGAGCTGTGATACATGGAAAACATCATATATCCGACTCATCTGAGGGGGAAGTTCTACTCGATACACCACAGATCCAACACGAGCTAACACCTTGAAAGGCCCAACAAACCGGGGAGAAAGCTTACTTCCACGACCAAACCTTCGCTACCCACGACGGGGAGTCACCATTAGAAACACATGATCCCCAACATTAAACTCTAACCGTATCCTTCTTTGATCAGCATATGATTTCTGACGATCCTGTGTTGTCTTCATCCTCTCACGAATCACCTGAACCATCTCTGTTGTATTCTGCAATAGTTCTGGTCCGAGAATTGCTGACTCTCTGACCCCAGTCCAGCACAACGGAGAACGGCATGGCTGGCCATACAAGGCTTCAAACGGCGCCAAACCGATGGTAGAGTGAAAACTATCATTGTAAGAGAACTCTACCAAGGGTAAGTGCTTCACCCATGAACCTCCAAAATCATGAACACAAGAGCGCAACATGTCTTCAAGAGTCTGGATGGTTCGCTCTGTCTGACTATCCGTTTGAGGATGAAAAGAAGTGCTAAGGCATAATTGAGAACCAAAAGCATGCTGGAGACCTCTCCACACCCTGGAGGTAAAACGAGGATCTCGATCAGAAATTATCGTCTTAGGAAATCCGTGAAGCCTCACCACCTCCTCCAGATACTGCCTCGACAAAACTTCCACTGAGCTCGACTCCTTGATCGCTATGAAGTGGTAGGATTTTGTTAAACGATCCACTACCACCCATATAGCATCATGTCCTCCCGGAGATCGAGGTAAACCTGTAACAAAGTCCATTGAGATGTCCTCCCACTTCCACTGAGGAATCTCTAAGTGCTGGAGAAGACCATGAGGAACATGGTGTTCAGCCTTCACCTTCTGGCAGACTAAACATCGAGACACACATTCTGCAACTGTACGCTTCAGCCCAGGCCACCAAAACTGACTCCTCAAGGATCGGTACATCTTCTTCACACCAGGATGTACCGCCAAGGGTGAACTATGGAACTCTCAGAGAACCGTCTCGCGCATCGCCAAGGGAACAAAAAGCCTGCCATGATACAACACTCGGTGTTGTTCATCCTCCGACCAAACATCAGGGGCCTCACCACATACATCTCTGTCTCTCCAAACTTCCACCTCTAGGTCACCCATCTGAGACTCTTCCACCTTCTGCATCAGGGATGACGACACCGTCATCTGGAAAAGACAACCTCTACCCCCAACTTCTCCCATATCAAGATGCAAAGCTGATAGCTCTTCCATCACTCTCCAAGAATCACCAGATTCACGCACAACATCATTACGTATCTTTCGGCTTAGTGCGTCAGCTACAACATTCCCTTTTCCAGGTGTATACAATATTTCAAAGTCGTATTCCTGCAAGAACTCCATCCACCGACGCTGCCTCAAGTTCAAGTCCCGTTGGGAGAAAACATACCTCAAACTCTTATGATCGGTGAAAACCACAAAGTGCTCACCAATGAGGTAATGTCTCCAAAACTTCAGAGAAAACACCACGGCTGCCAACTCAAGGTCATGGGTGGCATATTTTCATTCATGGGGACGCAACTACCGAGACCCATAAGAAACAACTGACCTCTGCTGCATGAGAACACAGCCTAGCCCTGATGTGAAGCATCACAGAAAACATCAAACTGGACTCCCTCCGCTGGAAGAAAAAGGACCGAAGCACTTACCAACTTCTCCTTTAGATACTCGAAAGCTGTCTGACACTGATCAGTCCATATGAACGCTTGATCCTTCCTGGTCAAAGCTGTCAGAGGAGTCGCAACTCGGGAGAAATTAGCTACAAACCTCCTATAATAGCCTGCGAGACCATGGAAACTTCGCACCTCTGACATGGTCTTGGGGGATGGCCAAGACACCACTACTTCTATCTTTGAAGGATCCACAGCTACTCCCTGTTAGGACACAACATGTCCCAAGAAACAAACTTCTCGAGCCCAGAACTCACACTTGGACAACTTCCCAAACAACTGATGTTGGCGAAGAACTCCCAAAATGTCTCGTAGATGCTCTGCATGATCCTCTTCAGATGTGGAGTACACAAGGATTTCATTGATGAAAACCACAACAAACTTGTCCAGGAATTCACAGAACACAGCATTCATCAACCCCATGAAAACAGCTGGAGCATTCATCACGCCGAATGGCATTACAACAAACTCATAATGCCCATGACGACAACAGAAAGCAGTCTTTGGGATATCCTCATCCGTTACACGCATTTGATGATATCCTGACCGCAAGTCGATCTTTGAGAATTAACTTTCACCATTCAATTGATCGAATAGGTCATCAATCCATGGGAGAGGATAGCGGTTCTTTATTGTAACTTTGTTTAACCGACGATAATCGACGCACACCCGCAAACTGCCATCAGCCTTTTTAACAAACAAAACTGGTGCACCCCACGGTGAAACACTTGGCCGAACAAAACCACACTGCAACAGACCGTCGAGCTGAATACGTAGCTCTTGTAACTCAGAATGGGCCATCCTATACGGAGACATAGAGATAGGAGACGCTCCTGGCTGTAGCTCGATCCCAAACTCGATCTCTCGTCTAGGGGGTAAGGATATAACCTCTTCTGGAAAGACGTCAGGGTACTCCTCTACGACCCTAGGAAATGCCAACTGTTGAACCTCTGAAGAACTCAGCGTCATCCCAGCCATCATGGATGATAAGGATGAAACTCTTCTATAACTCGTCTGAGGATCTCTCTCACCAACAAACACCACTTTCTCTCCATCTTCATCAAAGAAAACGACCTTCTTCCTGTAGCAATCCACAACATCCTGCACCGAATACAACCAATCCATGCTAAGTATGACATCATATGGTTGTATTCGCAAACATAGGAAATCTCCCCAAGAGAAGTGTTTCACCAACACTAGCTCACAGTCTCTACATACTTCAAACAAGTCAGCTCGACCTCCAACTGGCGTAGTCAACGCCAAGGGCACTGGAAGCCTCTCTACCTCAAGTCCCAAATCATGGACAAGGGTAGGTGATATGAAGGACTGTGTTGCTCCTGAATGAAACAAGGCATACACCAAGGTAGAAAACAAGAAAAGGGTACCTCGAACGACATCTGGCTCGCCTTGGGCTGGTAACGCTAGAGCATGAATCTGACCACGACCTCCTCCACGGCCTCTCTGACCCTGATGACGACCACCACCACGGTCGCGCTCTGCTCTCTGAGGACGGGGAGCGTCATGGGGCTGTCCTCTGCCTGCTCCATCTACCCTTTGGTGATCTAAAGTTGGTGCAACCTGCTGCTGTTGCCTCGGCTGGAACTGCCTCAACGGAGGAACCTGGAGTGGAGCACCTGGTGCACGATGACTACTCTGAAAATTCGGGCACTCCCGCTGCTGATGACCACGACCACCAAAAGAAAAACAAGCGCCTGATCCCTTGGCATAGGCCTGAGAGTTGCTGCCTCCGGAGAAATGAGATGGGAAGGGTTGGGACCTACCCCCAAGTGAAGGGAAACTCTTCTGTCCTGAAAACCGGGAACCCCAGACCACAGCTCTGCTTCGTGAGGAATCGTGACGATTCCCCTCTCGTGATGATCCAGTCCTAGCCAAAGTCCTCTCAACAACCTCTTCCCTCGCCAGCACCTCATGATATGTCTTCAGCATAAATATGGTGACCTGGTGCTGGATCTCTGGATGCAAAGCCTCCTCGAAATGCCTCGCCCTGGCCTCATTATCTGGTAACAGGTCTGAAGCATATCGTAGAAGGTTTCTGAAACAGATTCAAACTCTCGAACACTGGCATTCCCCTGTCGAAGGGTGAGAAGCTCCTGGAGACTGGACACCTTCGCAGTAGACGAAAGAAACTCGACACTAAACCTGTCTCGAAACTCCTCCCATGAGATTGCTGAATCCTCACGATCACCGAGGAACAAGAACCACCGCTGCCTCGCTGCTCCACGCAGCATCGTCACAACCAAGGACACCCAGTGTTCCTTCCGAGCACAAATCGAACTGAAGCCTATCTCGATCTCCTCCAACCAGTCTTCTGTGACTGTATCTGAAACGGATCCCTCATACTTCTGTAGACTCTGGCGCTGAAAATCTCGAAGTGTCCTCCTCCAAGTGTCATCGTCGTCAACCTCTACTCGGCGACGATCTTCTGGAACAGCCTGATGGGAATCTTCTGCGCAAACCTGACGAGGACGTCGACCTGGAGCCATAACTGCAAAATAACAACTGTTAGAGCTCCTAAGCCTGGAATATGGAAGACTCAACATTAATTAATTAATTGTTTTGTTTTATTTATTTTAGGTTACCTATCCCAAGGACTACCCATTCAAACACATGCGCAAAGAATAATGATGCATGATCCTTTCCTAGTCCTCTACCCTGCAACCGGTATCACTTTGTTTAATCGCCATCGTATGCTTAAAGGTCTGTGAAACAGATCATAGGGGGCCCTAAACGCCTATGTCTCTGCCGGTCTCCAGTGTTTACCCCACTTTCTAAACATGAATGACACCATTTCCCTACCATCCCATGCATCCTCACATGTGCCTAACTCCAAACTCCATCCTATCCCTCAACCAGACCTCTGATACCACTCTGTCACGACCCCCTCCCCACAAAGTGTACCCCTCCTAGGCCGGCAATGTGAAAAGGGAGATAATGTCCCCCGAGTCCTGCCTCCAGTAGGCCCCGGGTTGGCGACTAGCACCGAGGCTATAATAACATACAAATGGGATCCATTACCCTCTAAGAGAACACATGCAGAAGAGAGAGATAGAATAGAATCCAATCAACTCCAACTTAGAACTGAGATATAAAATGAAACCAAGTACATATATGAAATGTCATGCAAAAGTACTACAACTGAAAGGGAAATCTAAAAGTACCCAAAAGAAAGTAAAACGACAGCGACCACAAGCCCGAACAGCTCCTCGTTGAACCACAAGCTAGAAGTAACCAGCTTGACCTCCTACCTGCTCCAAGTGACCTGAATAACAGTTTATATGTACATAGGGTGAGTATAACAGTATACTCAGTAGGATCCTCCCCAAGCCTCTCATGCAAAAGTAAAGAAAGCATGCTAAATCCCAGTGAACAACAAGTGAAACTAACTCGTTACCTAAACAGGTATACTAATTTCCCAACCTCACCATGGCTACTCGGACCAAGTAACACATACAAGAATATAACATATAGTAAAGAATATCAAGGGTACCCCGCTACTACTTCCCCACTGGTTTGCCGCTTTGCCCCAACGACATACGTCCTGTGCATCTCTCTCCAAAGGCTTGCCCGCAGACACCTGGGCTAAGCTCCACACCATCCTCAAAACCGAAGTAACCAGGTAGTTTCTGGGAGCCACCATAGATCGTATAACGTGTATCATACGTCAGGTATTATACCTCGAGCCATCACAGCCCATACGCTGAGTAAGGATCCTCAAGCCATCACAGCCTATACACGTTACACCTTTAGTAGTCCATAGGATACTATATCCAGAATATATGTGTGTGAAATAACCTCAAGCCATTACAGCCCTCTACACACATATATGGGTAAAAATAACCACTGTGCCTACCAGCACAAAGATCTACCAAGATAAGAGAGCGGGACCAAAGGGGGTAGTCATCTATTCAAACTCCCATCAGAATGTTGGGGAAAACACCTCCCCAGGGCTCCGAATCCACGGGGTGTCAGTTGCCCTTACCGACAGGGTGGAGTAGCGTATAGAAACACAAAAAGTACAAAATATATATAACTCACAACCACACTATGGGAATTACCTAGTCATAGGCACAACTGTAGCTAACGTCTCTCAGACTCCAGGCTGCTACTTCTAAGACTATGTATCCTATAAGCACACACCCATTTGGAGAGATTTATTAGATTACTCCATTCTCATTTTATCAGTTCCACTGTACGTTAATTAATTCTTTAAACATTAATTAACCATGAGCAATTTACCACATTAAACTAAATTGGCATCACATTCAAAAACTGCTCCTTTTTAGGATTCACATCACTATTAAATTCCAGTTTCTCCAACCCCGTGGATTATCACCATTTAAACAAACTTTCATTGTGGAATTACCTTCCCCATATTCCCAGGCATTCTAGAAAAGCATCCTATGCTACTAAACACAAAGGGCTCAACACGGTGAGTAGATGTACTACCCGTTGAGTCTTTGCCGCCTATAGCAAGAGCATAGACCCATCCTCCATCGAGAGGCTAAACACGGAAAGCACGTGGCATACCCCACATGTCTTCGCCTCCTTCGGAAAGAGGGTAAGCAAAACCAGCTGCCTTGAGCAGTGGGGAAAGGTAAAGCAGATAAACAACCAAACCAAACCACCAACATCAAACCATCACATTCATCTCATACCATCATCCTTAGTGTCCTCCCCGACACCCACATGCATAAACCGATGCATCTCGCCACACTAGGCGTCATCCGCTGCCACAACCACAAGTCCATATGCCTCCACATATCACAACAGCCATCCAGGCTCACATCAAATCACA
The DNA here is from genome assembly GCA_963277665.1 of Viscum album. Classification (NCBI taxonomy): domain Eukaryota; kingdom Viridiplantae; phylum Streptophyta; class Magnoliopsida; order Santalales; family Viscaceae; genus Viscum; species Viscum album. The sequence continues at coordinate 973,064,953 of OY728151.1, read as the reverse complement.
AGCAGCAGGAAATCAAAGATCGCAAAATGGGCTCTCGGCCCTTTAACAAGGAATTCAGCCTTCATACAAAATGACCACTCAGAGCTCAAAACCACAAGGCATTCTGCCTTACAAGCAAGCAGGTAACTCAGAACCCTTTTGAAATTATCGAACTAATAGTTCTTTAATCCATCTTGAATTAACAGATTCATTAACATGCCTCTTTATCTTTAGCCAATTATTTAAAAAATAATTCCGGATTTACGTTAATTATCAATTTCCATCATGAATGAGTAACTAATTAAATAAAATCATCGATATCACTCTATCTAGGAAAAACATGAGGCAAACCGTTATCACAGTACAAAGCAACAACATGCGATCAACCAATTCTTTTAATCCGGTTCAAGTATTTAATTAGGTCAATTTCATTGTGATCCAAAGGGTTAAATCATTCTAATTCTACAGTTTCACATAATCAATTAGAGAAGCCATGAATCCCCTACCTCGAAGAGTTCTTGACATCCATTATCCACACAACGGGTCACAGTCCTCTTCTCCTTACGATAGCTGCATCCACCAGAGGATGCCACGGTATGACAGTTCCAACCAACCCCAAGAAAACCCATTAGAACCATGAAGATTACATGCTAATATGGAAGGAAGAACAAGAGAAGGTGATCCCCGATGGAATGATGATAAAACACACCTTATATGGAAGAATGATGGACACAGCTTGGTTGCATTAAACAGAGCGGAACTGATCCAAGTAACGTTTAATTCTGAAACTCCTATGGGAAGGACTGAAAGGTTCTAGCATCTCGTAGATGAGAACCAGGAGGAAGAACAATGAAGAATGATATCTCGTTCCCTTTAAAAAAATAAATTAGAGACGTGACGGTTTAAGATCAGATTTATTCTCCATTAAAAACGGATCACATTAACCCACACGGTTTGACCAAGTAAAAACATCCCGGCCTTAGGAATAATTAATATAGAATTTATGGCCTTTGAATCAGTATTAAAGTCCTTAAAATAAGGTTTTAAAAGTATTTTACGTCAAAGAAAACGTCAAATTTACGAAGCTGGAAACACTGTTCACATACTCAAAATTTGGCAAAGTTTGGAATCGGTAGCTCTCATGAAGTCTGGAAACACTGTTCATTCGTGAAATTTGGCAAAGTATGGAATCGGTAGCTCTTAGGATTCTGGAAACACTGTTCATTCGTGAAATTTGGCAAAGTCTGGAATCGGTAGCTCTTAGGATTCTAGAAACACTGTCCAAGTCTACCGATAGAAGTCCACCGATAGAACCTCACCGATAGAAACACTGTTCAAGTCTACCGATAGAAGTCCACCGATAGAACCTCACCGATAGAAACACTATTCAAGTCTACCGATAGAAGTCCACCGATAGAACCTCACCGATAGAAAAACTGTTCAAGTCTACCGATAGAAGTCCACCGATAGAACATCACCGATAGAAACATTGTTCAAGTCTACCGATAGAAGTCCACCGATAGAACCTCACTAATAGAAACACTGTTCACTGAACCTCACCGATAGAAACACTGTTCACCTACCGATACTATTCATAAAACTGGAAACACTGTTCCTAGAACTAGAAATTTGGCAAAGTGTTAGCCGAGCTACTGCTGGACTGCAGCTACCAGTATACTGAGCTATCAGTACGCCGCGGCTACCAGTAAACCCAGCTACCGGTAGGATGCGGCTACCGGTAGACCGAGCTACTAGTAAGCGGCGGCTACCGGTAGGCAGCAGATACCAGTAGACTGAGCTACCGGTAATCAGCAGCTTCCGGTAGACCGAGCTACCGGTAATCAGCAGCTACCGGTAGAGCGAGCTACCGGTAATCAGCAGCTACCGGTAGACCGGCTACCGGTAGGCAGCAGCTACCGGTAGACCGAGCTACCGGTAGGCAGCGGCTGGGGGATAAGTCACCTTGACCTCCCAGAACACCTCCAACACCACATTTTCACAAAGTAATGGACAAGGGAGGTCCGGGCCATTACATAATGTATGACCCAAAAGTCGATCTGATGCACATAGTGAACATATATGGGTCCACGATCACTTAAATAAACCGTAAACTATAAGAAATTATTTACCTGGAATCAAAATTCAAAATCCAACTCTTGAATAATGACTTATAGAGTCACCAAATAACATAATGTTGTTATATAATGAGAAATAAGGTACATACCATTCCCAATTTGTACCCGAACCCATGACAATGAATACAAAAGAAAAAATATATTCAATCCAACACATCGCATTTAAAAAATACACCAAATTCCTTGAAAAATAATGGGAAGACATACCTGAACATAAACGATAAACCATGAAATGAACATCCCCTCTTGCTACATCCTTTATGGGCTGGAGTCTAAATCCCCCAGAAGAGGGATCATTTCACTATCTCTTGTAAGATTCCTCTCCCAAAAACCCTAATTAGTAAAGAATTATTTTTTAGAATCATTGGAGAAGAACATGGGAGGATAAAAAAGAGGATAATTTGAAATTACCTACATAGATATGAAGCAATGACAGTCTCTAGAACTACCTAGAATTAATGGCGACCAAGGGGTTTAATTAGAGAAGAAAAGAGGGATCCACATCTAACCCACATAGATTGAGGCCAATGTATCCTTAGGGGGTACTAAATAAAGACCCCTATAAAAATTTAAAAATAATAGAAAATTTGAGGAAAAAAGTATTTTCCAGTTGTTATCCCCATGGCCATGCGGTGAAGGACCCATTGAGTGTTATTCATGTGGAGTATCCACCAAATTGCGGTTCGTGGCCCCTCAATTTTTTTTAGAACCACTCCCAAAAAATATATCAACTATGGAATTCTCCTCCTCATCCTTAACCCAGCATCCTAGACCGTGGCTATGATGTGGCATGACCCCTATGCTATAATTCAACTAGTCTCCAAAATAGAGACAAACCCAACTGAGATACCATTATAGTGTGACACCATGTTTCTATGCCATGATAATGTTCCTACTATATATTTTATCTAAAAAAATGATATACAACTATTGGTGTCATTAAATCATAATATCACTTCAAAAATATCCTAAAAATACTCAAAATAGAGCCATAATTTCCCCTTCTTAATCTAAGAACTAAAATTTAAAATTTTCCAATATTCTTTTTTAAAGGTGATGACAGAGTTATTAATAATCTTACAATAAAAAAACAACCAATAGAAATTACAAAAGGAATATTTTATTAACACCTATAAAAAAGGAAATAATCACATTAAATATTTTAAAACCATTTATCAAAATATCATACATTACCAATGTCTTCAAAACTATCAAAGACCTTACCTTTCCCCAAAATAAAATCAATATACTAACCAAACCAAGGAAACATAATCAATAAAGTATTATTTATTTATAAAATTATCAAATAGAAAAAAATAATCATAATATATCTATATATATATATCAAATTAAATAACAAAATATTTGAAAAAACCATATTTCATAGAAAAAAACACTCCCAACATAAATTAGGACCATACATTCATAAAACATAAATAATATTCATTTTAAATCAATGACCAGACTCATTTTAGAACCCAATAGAACATAACCCATAAAAAATGCATTAAATAACAATTTGAAATATCTTCCTTAATTGAAAAAATTAATATGTTATAAACCAAATCCCATTTTTAAATATATGAGATCTATGTTCAATATTAAGAGAAATTAAAACATAGTATTTTCGTCCAAATGGTTATTTATTACCAACATTCCCAAAAATATTTTCAAAAAATAAAGCAACAAAAATTTAATATCCCTAATCAATTGGAATGACCATGAATACAGAAGTGAAATAAAACTAATAATGTCAAAATGAAATCAATCTAGAAAAAATATACCACAATTATTTAAAACATAATATTCTATAAAAAAAATCTATAATCCATTTCATATTTGTTCATCACTAGAATAATTCATTTTCCCATTCTATGTAACTTAATTAGTAAATCATAAAATGATGTATTTTCTATACCATTTTATTTATTTCTACCACCAAAAAACAATATGTTTTTATACCTAACAATAAAGGAAATTAATTTTAAATAATTATTATTCCTAGATAAACCCATTTTGAATTATAATCTCATTTTTTATCTTTTTAATAATTTTTTACACCAAATTAAAATTATTCAACTGTCAAAGTACTATCATCACATGAATTAAAATATTATATTTTATCATGTCATAATATTTTAATATGAAATTCAAAATTAAACCCTCTCTTACAATACAAATCTTACATCAATTACTATTTTCAGTTAATTATAAAAACCTATTTTTACCAGGATTTGGATGGGTTTCTTTTGGGTGAAATATTTTTTATATTTTGAGGGTTTTTAGGAGATGCATAATTACCATGTAGTTTTCAAAACTAAGGTGACTTCCTTGAGAAAACTATTCAAACTGAGGATGGGAGGTTTTTCACAATTGGAAGATGGTCTGAAATTACGTGTACCCACCTAGGAGAAACTGTGCATCCCATTTAACAGGGCTGAAAGGATAGGGCACATGGTTTGGTCAAACAGTGTGGCCCTACTATGATAATCTTGTGTATGAGAATTTTTAATCTGAAAAATAATTTTAATTCTCTTGAGGCCCCATTTTAGATTTCTAATGAACCTTTATAACCCCATAACATTTTATTTTTCTAGAGAAGCTTCTATGTGGTTTTGGCTCTAATACACCCTTATAATAGTGGATTAATGCCTGGTGAAAAATGTTCGATATCTACCCGATAGTTTTACTCTTTCTATTATCTTTCTCCAACTCTCTCTTCTTTCCTCCCTAGGGTTTTGTTAATCTTTATGTGTTTTTGGTTGTTCTAAGTCCCTCGATTGTATATCATGAATTTTTTTGTATATTCTCAAATCTCCATTGCTGATTTTCTTCATTGGAGTTCCCTACTGAGGGAATTGTGTTTCAAGATCTAGTGATCCAATGTTTGGTGGTTCCGTTATGATTTCCACTTTTTATTAACCCCAAATGTATTGATTAAAATTCAATTATTTGATGGAATTTATTTTATTGACTTAAAATAAATGTCTTCAATTGGTTTATTAATAACACAATTCTATAGAATTGGGGTTCCAAAATTGAATTTGTAATGAAATTGGGAAACCCTCCTATTGTACTTAATTGTGGTGGAATTGTGAAATTGTTGTAATTTTGTGAAATTTAAATTATAAAATTTATTTTATGAAAATGATTTCAAAATGTTATTTGAGAATAATGGAATGTAATTATTATTATTAAAACACACTGTTTTATCTTCAAAATGCATGATTTGATTAAAAACATTTTTTGGTCTTTAAATAGAAAATTGGAATAATTAAAATAGAGAATGAGAATAATTATATTTTAGGGAGTCTTAAATTAAATATCCCATCATGGATTTATATTATAGGACATACAAGAATATGTAGTTATTTTGTAATTGGGAAAAACATTCTAGGATTTAATTTCCCTAGAAATAGATTAGCTATTTTTAGCACTAACAAATGCATTTTTAGGACATATTATTCCTAAATATGATGAATATGAGTCCTCAATAGCTATTTTGGAAATATTTATGTTCAAATTTTTTATTAACATAAGACTGTCTGAGGATCCCATAAACCAGATCTATTATACCTCTTTGAAGATGACCATATTTCATGCATGTTTCAATTTGAAATTGATATATATTCCATTATTTGTTATAAACCGTTTACATGCCTCCTTAATTTCTATATACTATTATATTTTAAGTTTTTATTGATCCCTTGGTTTAAAGTATTTCTATTATTTTAAATTTAAATGTAGTTTTCTTAAAAATGAATTAAAATTCCATTCCTCTATATTTTAAAAAATTGTAAGCATTATTTTGATAGTTAAATTTTCTTATCTTATTAGGGAACCCTAGGTGATACCCTACTTGGATTTTGGATCACACAATACCTATGCCTTTAAGTGTTTTTATATTTTATTATTCTAGTTTTGAGAAATTTTAATGTTTCACTTGGAGGTTATAGTAGCTGTTGATCCTTGGGCATGGACTGTTGTGTCCATTGGGACATCGTCTTTTATCATATTATTTATTACATTATTTTTGTACTTTGGGTTGATTATGCATATTAGACATCACATACACATAAATATCTATTTTTTTCTTTTTTGGATGATGAATTGTTTATCTTACCTATAAAATGCTTGTGGAAAATTCGTTCCCACTTTAAAATTGTTTGATTCTAGGTTCTTTCTCCAGACCCAATGGGATTGGGAATTCCCTTTGGACCATGTCAACACTGGATCAGATATAATGTTACTGGGTTACCCAAGATGGTTTGTGAAAATTTATATATGACCTATAGCTTAAGTTTCTTATCTTGATGTCAGTATGCATATGTGTATTCTTGTTGGGATGTATCCGGTAGTTTGGATTGAGTTCCTAGCTATCTCTCAATGTAATGAATCTTAATTCACAAGAGGTGGTTTGGGAAAGATGTATAGAATATTATTTCAAGTATTTTTCCATTATTTTTTTAGATAAGATAAAATCCAAATTTTTTATCTACCTACTGGGATTAATTTATCATCTTTCTTGGTTTGAGTTTTAATGTTGTGCATTTTTTATTATATACTGTTGTTATGTAGCTTCCTGCCACCAAGAAGATGTGAGAATCATGTGATGATGGTGATGCTGATGAACATTAGTAAGAAAATACACAAATGGATCCGAGTCTAGTTTAGGAGATTGTGCATATTATCAATCTTTTGGATAGGCACGACAACTTATTTCCATTTAGGATCCTACTGTGTAACCTCATAGGTATGTTTTTGGGAACCATTGTCAAGAGTTCCAATGACATAAGCCACCATAGCATAAATTTCCAAATTAACATCAAGAGGCTACGGAATGGTTTAGAAGAATGCATCATTTTTTGAGTTCTCAGTGACACTTTATGCAATCAAGGTGAATTTTTCCACCTTATTGTTGGATGCACCGATCAGAAGATGGTGGGATATGATGATGGAAATGAATAATAATAAGGTATTAGTGTGTAAATAATTAAAATCTCTTTCAACTAAATATTTATATCTAGAATAGATTATGTTATCCGAGGCTATAGATTTCTTGAAATGTCAGTGGGCTTATAGAACCATAAAAGAGTATGCAAACAAATTTTATTGAGATAGTGTAGTTTGAAATTAAGATAATATCAAATGATATGATTAAGAATAGATGGTTCAAGTTGGTACTTCAATTGGACATTCATTATCATTCATTCTTGCTATGGATACCCTCTTATCCAGATGTGATAGATATAAATTTGATGGTTTAAAGGGGTCTGGATGGTATGGTGCATATGTGAGGAGATTTTTTCTCTCCCACTGGAAGTGTAAATTTATATAAGGTAAATAGAAATTGTAATAATTGTAATGGATCTTCTTTAATGTAGGGTAAATCTAGACCACATGTTATTCCTGATAGTGGACCTTTTATTTTTTACCAATGTTGAAAGCATGCGCATTCTAAACTGGTTCGTACTATTGAACCAAAGGTATTTTGTTCTCAGTGAGAAGTCAGTTCACTTGTGAATGTTTTCACATTTCTATTCTACTCCGTTTAGTTGAATGGGATCATATTCAGCTAAAAAAACTCTATGAAATCAGATGCTTCATGTATGGAAGTCTTCCAACAATAGGAATCAGGAGTAAAACATCTTCATATAGTTGAGGAGTATCACAAAGAAGAAGATATAGTTCTAACCACTATGGAGGTACCATCACTCAAGATTTTTCATTTGTGATTGATATATCTCAAACTTCTATGTCTCATTAGTTAGTTTGAACTCATGCAATTAGTCTTCTAAATCTTTTTTTAGTGCTTTTATCTTATGTGATGGATATTACTACACCCTTTCAAACAAAGAGAGAAAAGAATCTACAAGCCCCTATGCTGTTTTATCTCTGCTGAATGCTTAAATTTCCTTGAATTTTATAGTTCACTACATGAAATTATTGACATAATATTCCAGTTGGGTTGTCTCATTTCCAACAATTATCATATTGATTAATATATTTGATGAGTTTTCATTAATACATCTAATGGGGTATTCCTTATCATTCATGGAGAATTAGATATGAGGTCGAGTAGAGTTGGACCTTCTTATCCAAAGGTGGCAAAAGTGGTATTTACTTTTGATTTGGTCCTGAGTGAGAATCTTTGGGCCATGATCTCCCTGAAGTTTTGGTTGATTTTCTTAATGTTTTTTATCATAACTTCAATGGGTTTCCACTGGTAAGGGAGGTATATTTATCTATCAATTTAGTACTAGGTACTTGACAAATTTTTATTTCTTTCTAAAACATGGAACCAATATAATATAAATTGTTCAAGATTCAATGGGATGATCTTTTAGAGAATGTATTTATATGAATGAGTGTGAAACCTTCAGCATCATAGATTTTTTTTTGATAAAAACTTTGTTGGCTACCTTCACCTTAATATTTATTAAAGAAAAATATACAGAGTCACTGTATAAAAAAGAATATATTTTCCATGGTTTGGGGATATTTTTTATTTGAAAAAATGGGATAAGTGGTTTTTAGAGATTGATATTCTATATAGTTACAATCATTTGAGAATTAATGAACTCGGAATTCTTAAAACTGCCTTTCAGTGTATGTACATCCATTGTGAATTCCTTGTCATACCTTTTGGCCTGACCAATGCTCAATCAGTCTTTATGGATTTAATGAAACATATTTTTTATTAGTATCTAGATAAATTCCTAATATTCTTGTTGGATGAATCCCTCATTTACACTATGGCTGTGGTGGATCATGTGAATCATATGAAAGAAGTTCTGGAATTACTGAGAAATCATCTAATTTATAACATACCTTTTTGAAATTTGATTTCATGATTTAGGAAGTAAAGTTCCTAGGTAATATAGTGTCATAATATGTCATATATGTAAATCATGAGAATGTGAAGGCTATTATGAATCAAGAGAAACCAGAAAATGGGTTTATGATTCAGATATTTTTAGGTCAACTATTTATTATCAATGTTCCATTAAAGACTTATCATTGTTGGATTTGTTGATGACTGCTGAAACTCAAAAGGGAGTAATATTTTCATTGGTAGAAAAAGTTCAGAGTTCTTTCATTTAGTTGAAACATTTTTTGACTACTGGGCCTGTGTTGACTTTTATAGAGGCTAGGCTAGGATGGGTAGTCTTTAATGATGCATAGGTATCTAGTTTAAGAAATTTTCATATGCAAGGTGATTATTTCATTTCTTATGGATCTCATCATCTAAGGACACATGAGCAGAATTAACCAACCAATGACATAGAAATCGTTGTTGTGACACATGCACATACGATTTTGTCGAACTACCTTTTTGGAGAAAGTATTACGTTGTTTTATGACCATAGAATCATGAGTTATATACAATCCAAAAAATAGTTATATATTATCTATAGGAATTGGTGGAATACCTGAAATCCTTCTACTTTAACCTCGCCTATACCCTAGGGAAAGGTAATTTCATCGCTGAAGATTTTAGAATGAAACTTATTACCCATAATGGGAAGGATTCATAAGAACAATGGAACTTGATGGATCTTTTTTAAAAATTTCATATCAGATTCGAGGAAATAGGGTGTTTTTTTCTTATATAGTGTTCAGTTGACCATCTCTCATCTCAAGATGATTCATCACAAAAAAAATATTAATAATGAGTACCTTAGAATTAGAAAGTCTCTTAATGGTTGAGAGACCATATATTCTAGTCATTCTCCATCAAGGGAATAATATTATAATAGAATAATTTTATTGTTCTATTAGGATAAGAAAATCCATGATGAAATATTCTCATAAATCCAAATGGGTGGTTCCCCCCTAAACCATGAAGATGTTCTATGACACGGGGTTATGATTCCAGTGGCTAGGTATGAGATAGGGCATTGCTACCATAGTTGATGAGTTGGGAAATATATTTATGATAGAGGTTATTAATTTTGATAGAGTTCAATCTTTTTTAGTCTTTTATAGGGATCCTCAGATCAATTATCATTTTTGTAGAGTACATCAAGAGGTAGTAGGATCTCAGGTCTGTTTGAGTTGGACATGCCATCCATAGTCATATGGAAAAACAGAAAGAGCAATAAAAATTATTGGTGATTTTTTTTTAATTTTTTACTAAACTTTTGTGTGTCTTGGTATGATCACTTTGGAAAGTTGGAGATTTATTATAACAATATTTACAATTATACGATCATAAAGACTTCTTTTGAGGCATTTTTTGGCCATCCTTGTAGATCATTGTTGTGTTGGTTGGAGATTGGTGAATGTTTCTGGTTAGACCAATCGTGGTTGAAGAGATGAGGAAAATGATTCAGTTGATATTTCATATATTTTTGATAACACAGTTCCACTATAAGAATGATTCTGATTGTCGTTGAAGACTATTGTAGTTTTGTGTTAGTAACCAGGTGTTGTTGAATGTTTCACCTTAATTGGGCCATCTATCTATTGAGAGTAATGGGACTCAATCACCTTACATTGTGGGATATTTTTAGGTTTTTGATATGGTGGGTAATGTGGATTACCAAATTAAAAGCAATAAATGAAGATGTCAATAAATAATATGTTTTATGTATCTATGCTCTGAACGTATATATCTTTTCTATATCCTGTTCTGAGTTTGAGTGATATTAAGGTCGATCCTAATTTCTCTACGAGTGAATTGCTAATCAGGATATTTTATTATAAAACCAAGGTATATAATGGGATGATTATATAATTATTTTGAGTGATATGGCTGCATAGTTCTAATTATCATGAGATATTTGTGATAGAGGCTCTATTGAGGGAGTAGTGGCCTCAAACTTTTGGCACAGAAGTTTCTTAATAGGATTTATGTGAACATCAAGTTTTTATGGTGGAGAGGTGATTACATCATATTACATTTTTCTAGTATTACTAAACCCTTATTTTTACCATGCATTGGTTGGGTTTCATTTTGGTTTGTTTTCTGTTAAAACAATGGAAATTTTTATATTTTCTTAGCTTTTCAGGATTGGAACAAGGTTTTTCTAAACAATGAGTCATTCTATAGAAAACCATGAAAACTGAGGTAGTGTTGTTTTTCACGTTTTGTGAATAGATTGAAATGTTTTTCTCTGAACAAGGTGAAAATAGGAACCCCTTTAAAAGGGGTGCAAGGTTTTGTCTATGTGTGTGACACTAACCAGCTAACCATGCATTTGTGATTTTTTAATCCAAAAATTCATTTTAAAACTCATGAAACCCCATTTTCAGAATATTTACCTGCATGTAAGACCCCATAATGTTTTCATATTTTAGGGAATATTTAAAGAGGAGATTTTCCCCCTCTACACCCTTCCATAAGATGATTAATGCTCAGAAACAATGTTCTATCTCTACAGAGTAGGTTTCCTCTTCCAATTATTTTTCTCCTACTCTTTAACATTTCCTAACTAGTGTCTTATAGATCCCTATGTGCTTTTTGAAGAACTAATACCTTCTGTTATCGAACATTAATCTATTTTAGATTCATTGATCATTGTTTCTGATATCCTTAATTGAATTTTTCAACTTATAGTTTGGTGTTTCGTGATCTTATGATCCCGCGGTAGATGGTTATATTATGAAGACCAATTTTTATTATCCCAAAATTGATTTGTTGAAAATAAATTATTTGATTTAAATTCAATTTCATGATAGAAATTATTTTCCATACAATTTGTGGATTAAAATCCCAATTCATTTAAATTGGAGTTTTTAAATTGAATATGGCATGAAATTGTGGAAAACCACCAATTCAATTGAATTAGGGTGAAATTGTGAAATTGAAGGAATTTTGTGAAATTTAATTTATTTAATTTAATTTTTGAAATTTAATTTTTGTAATTGATTTCAATTATGTCTATAAAAAAGATATATACTTTTTTTATAGAAACCCATTGGTTTTATATTGAAATAGGCAGGATTTGATAAAAACTCCCTTTTGGTATAAAAAAGAGAACTTGCATAGTTGAAGTGGATAATTTGATGAATTATATTTTAATTATTCCAGGAATAAATAGTATATTATCGATTTTGATTAGATGATATGAAATACTTGGTTGTTAGTGAGTTTTTGTTGAAAACCCCATGTTTAGAATTTCCCCACTAAAATATCGATTCTTTAAAACAATATTTTTTTATTATAACATCTTACTAATCATTAGGATATAGATTAGTCCCATCATTCTAGTGTTGTTGTATGTGTGTACACAATTCAGTTATTATCATATGAATATGTGAGGATCCCACAATCTTGAACTATCATACCACTTTCTTGATGACCATGTTTCTCACTTTTTTGTATTCAAAATGTTAATATATGGAATTTTTTGATGTAAACTATTTACATGACATGTGAGTTAATATAAATTTTTTAATGTTATATTCTTATCAATTTTTTTTTTAAAATTATTTCCATCACTTGAATGTTTAATCATGTGTTTCTTTTAAATATTCTTTGAAATTCGACTCTTGTATAATTAAAAGAATTGAAAGACTTATTTGGTTTATTAAATCTTGGTATCTAATTATTAAATAAAATTGGAGAAAATATTTGGATTTTATATCACACCCTAAATGTTACTTTAGGTGTTTTAAGATTATCTTATTCCAGGTTTGAGAAAGTGTAACATGACACTTGGAGGTGGTAGAAGCTATTTATCCCTGGGATTGGAGTCTTGTGTTCATTATAAATTATTATTTTATCCTCTATTCTGGTAATTTTTTTATTATATTGGGTGGTTTTGTATTTAATGAATTCTACTACACTTATACATGTGTAGTATTTCTTGTAGACATAAATTTTTTTTATCAAAATTACCCAATGATTGTGAAAAAATCATTCCAACGGTCACATTTTATGATATGAGGTTCTTTTTTCTAACCCATGGGGATCAGGATCGCTCTATGAACCATGTTAGATTTGACCCAGTTATTGGGTTACCAGGGTACCCATGCTGGTTTGGGATGACAGAATAGTTAAATAAAATTAAATCATAAATTTAAGACCCATACATAATATTAAAGAACACTCTATTTGTCATATAGATCAACAAAAATTCCAAAAATTAATCCCAAACAAATTATCCCAACCAATGTAATGTATGTAAAATTTTGAAAAACACATTTCATTTAGAAGTTTATATTTTTAAAAATAAAACAAAATGTCATGGAAAAAAGGGTAATTCCAAAACATTTAATGAAGATTAATTCCCCAAGGAAATATTCTAAATTCATCATAAAATTAAGGTAAAATATTTAAAAAGTATCTTATGATCATATAAATTACATTAATATAAATCATTATCAAACCACTAGTTGAACCTAAATATTTAAAATAATTAAGGGAAAACAAATTAAAATCACACCCTTTCAAGTCACATGCAATACGGGAAAAGATCGTAGACCATGTACCCAACCTATCAACCTCATGAGTTCCCCATAAAATTTCCTTAAATGTTTAAATTATAGAAAAATAATTGAATAATTTAACCCTAATAGCAAAATTATAAAATCTATACCTTGCTAGAAAACCTAATGCTCGATCCCGAAATTGTTGATCTGAAACTATTTTACTCTTAATATATGAGTTTCAGAAATCCCACATCCACTCTACCGTGGATATTTAAATAAAATAAAAATATATTGGTTTCAATACCATATTTTCATAAACTATCATTGGATACACCTGATCCAGATTCTAGAGTCACTTATGGCTAGGCCCGACAGGCATCTTAGATCCCCATAAGTTGGAAACAGGTGCTTCAGATTCAAACATTCAAAAGTTATAGAGATTTTTCCTCATAACAATAGTATAACACGAGTCCTCCACCCACAATTTTTCCATGGTCACTCAATAAATTGGATATTCAAACATACTAAATAAATTATTTTCAATAATTAGTAAAAATAAAAGAGGCTTTAATATATAATATAACTCATAATTAATAAATGATGTAGAGAAATAATTTTCAAGGGGGATAATGTGATATGAAAAATGCGACATAATATAAAGCGTTCTAAAATACTAAAATGAAATTATTATTATGATTTCATATCTCGAGGTGTTATCAATGATACTTCTTTTCTTATCACCTCTATCATAGAAGAACTAGGACTGAAGGAGTTACTGTTACATTTAAATGAATCCTAGCTTATATATATATGAAGGAGAAAAATCCCAGTAGGTATCCCCCTCACTTCCCATGAATACCCATTATAGGATTATCTAATTAATGATAGTTCAAAAATATAACTATAAACATAATATATTTATTTTATTCCAAATAAGTCATCTTAAGAAATAATTTTAGTTCCTTTTTATAATGAAAATAGTTGATAAATTTTAACATAATCATTATATACAATATATTTTAATATATATGTGTTTTTAAATAAGTAATTTCAAATCCATGACAAATAAAATATCCACATTTTATAAGTAAAGGAAAATAACCCACTTCTATTCACCCTTTACCAAATTCCATAATGATTGCACTATTGGGTTATGTTATAATTTTTAAATAAATTAACTAAAAAAGAGGATGGATAATAACATAATAAACACAAAAAAGAACCAAATAAATATAAATTTGAGAATATATCACTAAATGATACAAAAATTAAAAAAATTAAAATGTATATAACAAAATATGTTAATAAATAACATCCACTCAAGGAAATAAATTTAACAAGTCATATACCGCCATAAATAGATATGAATCTTCCTATGCATGAGCCTATAGAGATAACTACATCAAGTTCAATTATTAAGCCACATCCATGTCCTAGTAGGATTTTGTTAGTTCTATATATTGGTCCGCGGGAAAAAAAGTAATTTATTTTCTAGTGTAACTCTTCCTAGTTCCCATACATTAGTACTTGATGTTCCAATGATAAACAAATTGCATTTTGAAATATTAATCGTTAATTCATTTGTAAAAAAAATTAACTTATAATTTTTTCAATGGGAATCCAAATCTTTAAAAAGTAGTTAAAAAATAATTTCAAATAATAAAATTCATTCATAAACATAACACAAAAACATTAAAGTAAAAATGTAAATAAAATATCTAAAAAATATCTCAATGAATCATTTAATCCCAAGACATCATTTTAAAACCCAAGACATCTATTGTTTGTAAAATCTTTTCCAAAATTATTAGTTTTCTACCTTGAATATAATTATAAACCAAAACACACATTTAATTCCAGCATTTCATTTTTTAAAATTAATTATTTAATTTAAAAACAACAGCTTGATATACAATATA
The DNA here is from genome assembly GCA_963277665.1 of Viscum album. NCBI lineage: Eukaryota > Viridiplantae > Streptophyta > Magnoliopsida > Santalales > Viscaceae > Viscum > Viscum album. The sequence goes on along the minus strand of OY728151.1, from coordinate 973,049,541 downwards.
AAATTTTTATTTACGATGTTCATAGAATAGTATAAAAATAAGAATGAAATATAGTATTAAAACTTAAATAGTTATGCATGGTTCCACATACCTCAAATAATTACCAAAAAATCAAACCAAATCTCATAAAAACATCTTATGATTCTATAAGAACCTAAATCAACACAAACCCCCGTAAATTATTAATCCACATGTACAAATCTAAATTCCATTCATTGTATTATGAAATGTATACTAACTAGATAATGTAACACTAAATAACCATAAACAATGGTGTGTAGTCCACTCAAGACATGCATCTAAACATAATATTTAGGAAATCCAGTATTAATATACATGATCTAAAAAATAAATTTAATTCTGTCTTCTAAAACCCCCAAAAAAACTCGTGGGGGAAGAAATAGCTTAAGATAAATGAAGAAAAATGACCTAAACAACCTCTACTACACCCTCCAGTATTGGTTACACCTCAAAGAACCAAGAATCCAAAAAATTCACAATGACTTAGTAAAATTGGATACCCAAAACTCCAAATTGATGATATAGAATTATAATTAATTCATGGTAGATAATAATGAGGGGAAGGGTGAAATCTTTCTTAATAAATGCATGATGACACTCTATTGAACCACTCACATAGAAGGGACTCTTTTAGAGGGGACTTGGATAACCAATATAATGATGTACCTCTTATCGTAGTCAATCAATGGAAAGAGTACACATGTCGTCGGAAATATGACTGAAATAGAAATTCAAATATTCCCATTTAAAAAAATCATCAAACAACTTTTTTAATATATAGACCCCATGACCGCACAATGAAACACCCCCATAGAATATTATCATGTTTTGACCTCAGGACATAGTGCAAGGCCCTGAAAAATGGAAAAAAGACATCAACATGAAAAAATTTCTCCATGTACTAGCCCTCCTAGGATGCGAAGAAACCACATAAAGCCAAGAAGCGTTGAAACATGACCGTTATACAACATTATGGAAAGTACCTCAACGAAATGTGTAAATCTCAGGTCACGAAACATAAAATTGTGACCCTGGTAATTACAATGTGAGGACATACTTGATGTAGAATATATCTAATGGGATCCTAATACCTACTCTAGGTGTTCTTACCCTAAGATACGTCACTGAAAACATATGAAAATACAAATTTTATCTAGTATCTTAGTATCCTGTAACTGGTAAATTCATTACAATCACCCCACTACAAAAACATTCCACCCCCAAAATTCACAAAAAACAATTATTAGTGAGAACCAATCACACAAGAATATAAAATAAAATACTTTTTGATTAAAATATTAATAAAAAAATCATACATATGTATGGTTCTATAAACTGGAAAATAAGTCCCATTATTCTAAAACCAAATTTCATCCAAATAACAACCAATCCAATGAAAAATAATTAATATGGAATAATTTTTTTATAATGGAATCAATTTAAAAAACCAAATAATCTTAATCCCAATATAACACATCACATATATATTTCATTGAAATATAAACCATATTTATTTCTTAAAAAATTCATGACACATGTGAGAATAAAAAATCAGAAAATAATGAAAATATATTTTGAAATGAAATTTGTTTCTCATTTAAACACTAAATACTTAATACCCCAGAAAGGAACACATGAAACCACTATATAAATTATCAACCTAACCCAACCAAAATTAAAATTTCTAATCATATAAATCAAAATAAATTCTAAAATATTCAAGAACCATTTTCATTATATGCGTAAATTAAAAAAAAAAATATTCAATCACAAGGATGTTTATTCCATATATTCTAAAAAGACATTTTTTGAATATAAAAAATAATCAAAATTTCATAACATTACTTGAATGTAAGGTCTAGATGAAGGAATTAAAATAAAAATAATCACATGAAAATTTATACAGGATAAAAATATTAGATATCTGTAATTTAAAAAATACAAGTAAATAAAATAAACATGTAACCCCTTTCCAATTTTTTTTCCTCTAATAATTCATTTATCCTTATCTATGAATGTTATTTAAAGATAATTAAATTGAAAAAGTCACAATCCATATCATATCTTCCTACAACAAAATGTTTTTCTGATTTTTCAAAATAAAACCCATATGAAATTAATTTTACGTAATAACAAATGTAATTGCAGAATAATATTATGAATCAAACATATTTTTTAAATTTCTAAATATATTTTACAAAACATTAAAAATAATCAACTTTCAAAACAATACCAACACACATATTGAAATTTAATATTCTACCATGTTTTAATTTTCACAATTATAATTAATGTCTTATACATTTTTTAAATTATAAAATATTAAATTCTAGAGAAACCATTAGTGTTAATCCCACACATAAAATAAAAGAAAACACTTTATTTCACCAAATCACTAAAACATTCTAAGAGTATACCACAACGAAGTAACCCTCCTAATGAAATATATGGAATTTTTAGAAAACCATATTTATTGAAAAGTTATTGTTTTAAAAAGCAAACACCTAAAATAGAAGGGATGAGGCCAAAAATAACTAATCAACCACAATAGATAGGTTACACATCTCTATTCCTCTCATATTTTTGGTATAATATGGTAACATTAATTATCGATCATTATAAAATCATTCGTATCATTTATAATATATCCATGTGATCAACATGAATCATTTAAAATATAAATAAAGAAAGAACATTAAAACCACACCCATATAATAAATATATCATGTGAACATTGTGTAATGCACGGACTTGGCCACCAGTAACAAGTTCTTGTCTTAATTCCATAATTAAATATTTGTAAGATAAATGTAAACCAAATGTAATTACATATAAATTTTGTAAAACACTTTCTTCCAATGAGTTTAATACCCACAAGGAAGAATTACGCCATATTTGGCCATCATTGGTATGTGTTTGAACACATGTAAAAAATTATATATATTTTAAACAAATCATGTATACATATATATACATACAGTATTGAGGATACATGGATAATGTAAAAAATGCACCCCTTAATGAATATAAAGTCATGTGAACCCACTTTTTATACGTAAAAATTAACACACCAGAACCTCATTCCCTCTATCATGAAACTCAATATTTTAATAGAAATCCCAAACAAGTACTTAGTCCCTTAGAATTCATCTCATAAAATAACAATATACTCGAATCCTAATTTCCAATGGATCATTGATATCTTTCATCCAATAAATAATCCCCATTTCATCAAAAGATGATGTCCCGAGTTATGGTTATATCTATCCTCCCATAATATTATACTGCTAGCCTAAAATGATAAGATGATCTTAAACCCATAAATAATGGTCTCAAAACCATCAACTGATGGTTCATCACTATCTAAATGGATTTATATAGAGTGATGCCCCCAAATGATTTTATGGTTAACACCATTACCTAAGCCACATGTTCTACCTGGGCCTCTACTAACAATGATTGGACAAAACCACCTCATCTGTGTCTAATCTATGTTCACTCGACTTCATTGGTGCATCAACCCACAACTGTGAGATAAAATCTAAAGACAAACCTAATATATATTATAGGGAACCATATTCAGCTAATATTATGTCACTATAACCTGATGGTCAGCACTATCTCAAATCACTTGGGTTATTTTCTCTTTCTAATGACATTGTCGCTTCAATATAGAAACAATTTCATGTCAACCTGGTGATCATCATCACCCATATGTCCCTAGTGAATCCCATTCTGATGAACCATATCACCTCAGTCTAAGTGATCATGATCACCTCAATAATTGGCCCAAGACTACCATGTCCCAAAGGAACTTAAACATTAAATATAAGCAATTCCATTGTAATTTCATTAAACACTAGTCCAACACATCTCATGTTGGTCCATGCCCCTTTCCCAACGTAACCAATTTCAGTATAGCAGAATCATGAAATTAGGAATCTCACATCCTCAATTTAATTAAAAAATTGTATATTAAATTATTAGGGTCTTTCATTTTCATCCCACATGGATTATATGGAATGTACCATCAAAATATCTAAAAAATAATGGATAAAGATAGTAACCACCATACATTGGTTATAAAGAAATGGATCGTCAGATATCTGCCTCTAACACGAGATGAATCGATAAAAATTGTAGTATGAGATGAGCACCCAAAAAATAGGGTAAAAGTACTCACACGGATTATGTACATAGTATGTTGAGGGAAAAGTGAAATTGAATCTTAATGATCAATGTCCTTACCGAGATTAATATGTTGATACCATGGTATCATTGATCACAAATCAAAAAAAGGAGTTGGATCAAAGCCTTTGTTGAAGGGAAATGGAAGAGCTACCCTGATTGTGCATGTAGGTCGAGAAAAAAAGATGAAGAAAAAAAATTTATAAGGATGGGAAATTTTAATTTAACAAAAATAAAGGACCCACATGGATAGGAGACAAATATTTACTAATGTTACACAAATCGTGTGGTGATCTCTACCTAAGAACCACACATATATGGGCAAGGTGGATGGTTTTCCAAACCATGTATAGAACTTGTGTGTTCCCTATGTTAAAAAATTCTTGAGGTGCTGCATTTTCATGAACACCCTTTGAAATTGTTCGAGAAATCATTATTAGTGTGTATGGATGGACTCACAGTTACTCTTAGAAGGAAGAATTTGTTTTTCTGAAATATTCACCTCTATATTTTGATTCCTTAAATAGTGTTTCTTGTCTTTGATGTATGTGAAACTCACCCAAAACACTGAGGTACATACCATGACCTAAAACACAAAAAAAAATCCTGAACTCAATAAGACTTATAGAATTAGATCCTTAATACAAAATAGAATGCTATCCCGCTCACAAAACATGAAAACTAAAATAAGTTGATGAATTTGTTGCTATTATATAACCAATAACATTACAATTTCACCAAAAAAACATAGATCAAGCCCATGATATCTTTATTTACATAAATATGGTACTAAAAATACCCATATAATTTATATCATCTTATTCAACCCTGATGGTTAAGTCATAGGTCAACCTTCCCGATTGATCTCCCTACCTTTGGAGCTACCTACCCAGTATCATATCGACCCAAAATAAACATTAGTCGGTCCACTAACAATAATAATACTCTATAGTCTACCTACCATATATCATAACTCATAAACCTCATCCGGTGTTCAAATCATGTTGGATTCATTTCAGAAACCCATCAAACCAAGCATCTCATCAGACCATCATATGTACCTTTTGTTTAAATGAAATTCATAATAAAATTCACCACATCAGGTATACATAGATATTTCATCTTAGAATATTCCCAACAATACTGTTGAATCTTATATACATATATATGACCATCAAATTATTTATTCCAATGAAACTCATATAGAACCTGCATCGCATCGATGCTAAGATACCTATGCACCTCACATACAAATATGCATCTCATTAAAGCCCCAAATAAGTACTAGTTCTAAAGAACCTCTTATATAAAAATATATATCCCACATCATAAGTGATCCCAACTGACAAAATAGTTCCTAGAAAGATAAAAATAATATACATTCAATTCATGCATCGAAACCATCCAATGGAATATAAAAAAGTAATCTCATTCATGTTGGTAATCACAGAATTACTCAAACTATCATTGGATCCCCAAGCTTCTATTCAACTGAAAACTCAACTTCTTACAACCATAATGAATCACATCTAATGAAGACCTAGCCTCCATGTAGAGATTCACCAGTTACATTCCACTTACTCCACCCCTAGGTCCAAATATCTCTTCCACGACCTCTGCATGTAGCTGAATCCCAACTACCAAATCCTAGAACAAATCGCAATCTAAACACATATCCTTGAGCCTAACTCGAAATCTGTCTCCCAACTATTTGATAAGGCTTCTTGTATAACCTCTCGAGATGACCCAATCTATCCACATACCTAACACTCCATCAGTGCCTAATTATATTAGCTGTAAACTTTCCTCGTCTGCAAACACTGGAAGCATTATGATAAATTACCCCTTCTAATTGGTCTACCTGAAAAAAATGGAATTTATTAAAGATATTAATTATTATATCATTTCTTATAACCTTATGAAACACCTTTACACTCACATGAAATTTTAATTCAATGTAAATTTGATTAGTCATTCACATTACCCTCATATTTCAGTGCCTGGTTGACCACCATAGAAAAATACTTCAGACTGAATATGTTTACCAACACCTTTATTGAATGTCGTATACCATCCTCAAAGTGTCCCACCCAAGAAGTGTTGTCACCCAACACATTAGGTGAAAAAATGGGGAATATATTTGAAGTTATATTCAAATTCCACAATGGACATCTCCTAACATGATATTCATGTACTCATAGGATCTATCCACACTCATCATCATGGGGATGAATTGACTATAGAACATAGACTCAGAATCTATCCATGAAATTCCTTAATGTCTTACTTCATTTACTTGTACATGACCCTGTTTCCCTCGGATTTTGGGGATGACCTCCTTTGATGGGAGGTTCAAGCATTCCGATCGGTTTCTAATGGGTTTGTTTGTAGAACCGGAAACAACCAATGATTCCATATCCATTTAGACCTACTTTCCAAAGGTAGGTGCTCATTTGTTTGTGGACTGATGAGGCTTAGGAATTTTCATTGGTCGAGATTTTGGGAGGCCGGACTCATCACACCTTTTTTAGTGGAATTATTGTCTATTCCGAGACTCTATTTATAGATTTAAGTTATGTTCGTGAATCCTTATTACATTACCAGGTATAAAATGAGATTTCCTTCAGATTTGACAATCAATGATTAAATATGTAGGAAATTTAGAGAATCTTTAATATGTATTCGAGGTTCTTCATCGATAGAGAATAATCTGTATTTATTAGATATTTTTGGTCAATGGTACCCATTGACACATTTATATAGAAGTCTCTTGGTCATTATGATTACCATGCTGGTTTTAAAGCCACTCTGTGGGGCAATTAATGTTTATTGTCATTCAGAAGGACATGGATTATTTCAGAGTAGAGAACGAACCCACAGATGGGCTACCTATGTATCCTTTGTTTAGAAAAGGAATCAGAACCGACGTAGTTCAAGTAAGGGAGTATGATGTTTATGATTGATGGCTCAAAGAAGGATGTTATAATTACTTTTACACTATAAGGTCACTTGAGTCATGATCGGTGTGAGAAACAAGAGGTATTGGTAAAAATTAGACAATTGTTCCATAAAAGATGCGATAATAAGAAATAATGTGGGACTTGAGTATGTATGACTGCCCAGATAAATGATGATTAGGATTTACTTTAGGGAAGAAATCCAGGAACAGGGTCCATAAAGGTATATGTGCTTCATGGAGATTTGAATACTCAAACTTGGGGCTTACTCATAAAAAGGAGGCCCAAATTAGGAGAGGACTTATGATTGGGTTTTACTCCTGAAAAAGAATCCCAGATCAAAGGTAAATTAGGACTGGTTAAGAGAAATTATGACTGGGTCTTACTCTTGAAAAGGAGGCCCAGGTTAAGAGATTTGAAAAATTAAGGGACTCGGGGCTTACTCCTGAAGAGGATGCCCATATTTGTGACTGCGGATTACTCCTAAAAAGTAAGACATGGTTAAGATAATTATGGTTGGTACATACTCCTCAGGAGGATTCCCATATTTGAGACTAGGGCTTACTCCTGGAAAGGAAGCCCAGGTTAGGGGATTTGGGGATTACTCCTATGGAGGATGCCCATATTATAGGACTTGGGGCTTACTCATAAATAGGATGCCCAAATTAGAGGACTTGTGATTGGGGATTATTCTTGAAAAGGAGACCCAGGTTAAGTATTATCTCATCTTAAAGGATGATGTTGAATGAATTAAATATCAATGTTTAGTGACATTTAGATGTGTAAATCAGTAGGTTTTGAGTGATATTCCACAGAATTCCTTTCAGATAAGGAAGTCAAATCAAGAAATAATTCCATAAATTGATTTGAAGAGTGTCTTGAATACTGAATCTTGAATAGGAAAGATGGAATGGCTTGAAGAGGGGTGAAATGGGAAAAAATGGCACCCAAAAAGGCAGGGGCGCGCAAGTCATGGCAGGCGCGCAGGTACTGCGTGGGCAGGCAAGTCCTGGTCGCACAAGTATGTCTGCGCAACATATGGGGTACTTGCGCAACGGTTAACCAGAAGGGTAATACTTGAGAGAATATTTATTAAAGCCTTTAGAATCCTCTTGAGGTTCTTCCAGAAGAGGGGTGCGCAAGTTCTATTGAAGGAGTAAGGCGGCGCACAAGTGGGGCCTTTTCCCTTAAGGGCTGTCCACTCAAGTGCACAAGTGTTTATGAGTTTCAACACTTAGTCCTTCCTCCCCCTCATTAGATCTTCTGTTCTAGGTAAGAAATTACCTTAGAAGTATTTCGGAAGCTTTTAGAAGAGACTAGGGCGCCGGGAGCTCAAATCTGAGTTTCTGGAAAAAATCCCTCCCCGAATGGGGGGCCCACAGGGTCTATTAATAGGTAAGAGAAGACCCCGGGCGGTTATCACTTAGGGCGGACAAGTCACTTGCATGACCATCATGTGTCGTGCAAGTGGACTTGCGTTACTATGAGGGAACTTGCGCGACTTATGGGCAATCTTCCCCTTGTTCATCCCTATGTTGATTTTTTATATTTTCTTCAAAGATGAATCAATTTGTGCTAAGTCATTTCCCTTTACATTCCTTTAGACTCTGTGACGAAAAAGGAGCATCAACAAAAGTCCCCCCTCAGAGTTGGATCCGAAATAAATGAGTATGTGACTCTGTGGAAAAATAATATATCCAAAGGAATGGTGGTGCGCAAGTCTTGCTGATGTAGAGGGCGGCACGCAAGTGCGCATCGCGCAGGGCCAAGCACGCATAGTTTGATTTTTATTAGGATTAATGTAAATAACCCTAAAAACATGAACCTTTTAATTGCTCAATATTACCTAAATCATACAAAATGTATATTTAGTGAACTGGGAACTTGAATTTTATTCAGAGTTCCTTTTTCTTTTGTGGGCAGTTTAAAGTCATGCACGTCAGACATAAAAGGGCTAATGATTAAGGTTGAAATAGCTTTGACCAAATGAATTAGAATTGACTCAATTCCTTAAAAACTCATCTGAAAACATATTACCGTACTCACGTATGAGGGAAAATATGTAATCTATGACTTAAGAATATTTGAATCTGAGGAATGACATGAAAAAGATATAAAAGGCATTAGAAGAAGTAGTTTCCAAGAATGAAGTTACCATTATTTAACAAACCCATTAGGGGGTTGAATTATGTAGGGCCAACTAAGGGCATTTGAGGCATAGTCAAATAAAATAGTATCTTTTGGATAACAAGTCTGTTATGTATACTGTTTATGCAAGACCGCCTATGGGCACGTGCTACATAGTCAGGCAAAAGAACTCTCAGGAATTTGACATTTTTGTGACTAGAAGTCATGAAAAGGGTTATGAGGATCTGAAAATATTTAAGTTTAGGATTATGAAACATAAAGATGGGTATTTTTCAATGTATACAGTGATATACAGATCAATGCTAACAATAATCATGTTGTGGCTGGGTCCGGAATTGAAATGTTGGACTTCACTACGTATCTGATAAATATGAGAATCAAGCCACACGTAGTTCTTAAACTACAGTTTAATGTTGTGTGGGACAAAAGGATTAGATATTTTAGTTTACGGTCATAGATCATGGACCATAATAAGAAATACATAGTGTTTGTTTTCATGGGGACTTTTCAGCCAAGGGACTGAAAATGGAATTTGGGGTTAGGCCCAAAGACTTGGGGCTGGATTCGAGGGACACTCGAACGTTCCTACATATGCCATAAGGATGGGAATCAAGCCCACGTAGTTCTATAATTACCCTTTTTACAAATTTGGTTCATACATGTGAAGGGTAAATGGGGACTTTAGTACAATGATGGTTTATCCCAAGATAAAAGGTTTGGGCTTTTCCATGTTTGCACATAGTATTTGAAATGAAACATGATTGAAAAATAAATGTAAATAATGGTTCCCTCTCAGGTGAGGGTATCAAAGAATATTGTAGTGTATTGTCATACTGGACAAAAGTGTTGTATAATTTAACGTCGTATAACAAGGACGAAAGTGAACCAATGTAAAGATATTGATTCTAGGGGCGGTTTCACGAATCAACATCATATGAGATAGAGGTGAACCGATGTGAAGAAATTGGGTTTGGGCTTGAACCTTGGGAGGTTGCCTACATACCCAGCCTAGAAAGAAAGGATTAATGTCTGTGTAGTTCAATTAAAGAATGAATTAATGATCAAGTTGTTCTTGGGGACAATAACCTAAAAAAAGAATAATGTTGTTGGGACTTACACATGGTTAGCATCCCAAAGAGAGTGTTATGGATGAGGTTTTCTCTAAGATCACATGATTCATACTTGGTGTGAGAAACAAAAGGTAACAACAACCATAACGATGCATAGTTTAATGTCATGTAGAACATATAAAGGGACTATGCAGTATAAAGTCTTGCAGTTAGGATTATAGGTGCTGCACCGTTTAGCGTCATGTAGTTAAGATGATTGGGACAATAGAGTTTAACGTCCTGTTGGATGAGAGGGGGACTGTGCAGTTTAATGTCATGCAGTGAGGACAAAAGAGTACACCATTTAACGTCATGTTGGACGAATTGGGGATTTTTTCCCACAGTTTAGTGTCATGTTGGATGAAAGTTTGAATAGTTTAAGGTCATATGCATGGACCGTGGATGGTTCAGTTTAATGTCATGCTGGACAAAAGTGTATTTTAAGGTAATAGAGGACCTTTGATGATTATATAGTTTAATGTCTTTCTGGACGTAAGAGATTTTTATACAGTTTAGCATCATGTAGTTAGGACGTCACAGTTTAACATCATGCTGGACGCAAGGGACTTGCAAATAGTTTATGGTCATATTCATGGACCGTTGATGATGCTGTTTAAGGTCATACATGACCTAGTTGTAGTTTAAGGTAATATTGGACCATTTAGGGAACTTTTTCACAGTTTAACCTCGTTTTGGACCAAGGGGGACATAGTTTAATGTCATGTTGGACCAAGTTGTAGTTTAACATCAGACTGGACCACTGCTGTATAGTTTAACGTCATATAGCAAGGAAAAAGAGGTACTTTGCAGTTGATACAAAATAATTCTTAAAAAATATGGCATTGGTTGGAGTAGTGACGAGTTCTCCATCCATGAAGATTAATTAATAAGCTCCATTGGAGTAGACCCTATGTATTGAATAAGGTCCTTCTCATTTTGGCCCAAGATTGAGAGGTTTCTTTCCTGGTATCATTGGAGTTCTGAGAACTAATACCAATTCTCCCTGAGTGAATGAACGAAGATGAACTTTTTTGTTAAAAGCTCATGATATTCAATTCTGATAGACTTCCAAGTGGTGCAAAGTGAAAAATCTTTTCTCATCTAACTGTTCCAATTCATTCAACCGCTTTTGAGATTTTTCATCTGTAGATGATTGATCACAAATGGAAACTCTAAGCGAGGGAAGTTGAACTTCAATGGAAAAGATGGCTTCCATTCCATATACCAATGAATATGGAGTTGACCGAGTTGCAGTGCAGGTGGTAGTCTGATAATCCCATAAATCATGAAAGAGTTTATCAAGCCATGACCTCTTATCTTTATCCACCATATTTTTCAGTACATTTGAAAGAGTCTTGTTAAAGGCTTCTATCTGGCTGTTTTCCGCTGCATGATACCGAGATGAATGGTTGGATTTGATGTTGTATTCTTGATACAACTTCTTCACCTCGGTTGAACAGAAATTGGTTCCATTTTCAATCAATATGGTATGAGGGACACCAAATCTAGTCATGATGTTAGACTTGATGAAGCTAACAATGCATTTAGAACTGACTTCCTTGAGAGGTATTGCCTTTTCCCATTTGGAAAAGAAGTCAGTAGCAGTAAGAATGTACTTAAACTGCTTGGTCGTAGCTGAAGGGTAAGGTCCCACCACATTCATTCCTCATGTGGAAAATGGCTATGAGTATTTAGCTATATGACGCAACTCCAGAGGTTGATGAATGAATTTGGCATATACATGGCATGAATGACACTTCTTTGTGAAATCGACAATATCTCGTATCATTAAAGATCAAAAGTATCCAAGCCTTCGAATCTGATCAGACAGTCTATGTCCAGACTGGTGGGAACCACAGATTCCTGCATGCACTTCTTTCATGACAAACATTGTCTCTCCACCATCAATACATCTGAAGAGAACTCCATCAAAACCACATTTGTAGAGAATTTTCTATAGGTGATCTAGGCTATCATAAAGTGTAAAATTGACAACATGTCTCCAGATTTGTTCTTTCTCAGCTCTATCAGGTGGAAGTGTTCCATTTTGAAGGTATTCCCTGATAGGTGACATCCATCATGTAGAATGACCATACGGTTCTGGAATGGCACAAATTTCATTAATTTCCTCTGTTCTGATTCTAACATAATGTGAAATTGCATGACAGTGGGCAATACTGATGGTTGTCTCATCCTGATTTTGATCTTCCAGAGTTGTGGCTATATTAGCCAGTGTATCGGCTTGAGCATTTTGTGAACTTGGGACATAATAAAATGTCGGTTCCAAAGGGAATTCCGCCATTAACTCTCTGAAGTAATCATACAAAGGGATTAGTTCTTCTTTTCTGATGGTATACTCCCCATTGACTTGTTTGTTTACCAGGTGTGAATCACCTTTCACATTTAAGTGATTCACTTGTGATTGAAGTGCTAATTCCAAGCCTATGATGAGAGCTTGGTATTCTGCTTCATTATTGGTACCACCTTCCCACAATAAGAAGTAATAAGGTAACAATGCCTTTTCTGGAGAAATGAGCACAATTCCTAATCAAGCTTTGTTGAATTTCGGATTTTCCATTTTCCTCCCTATTGAAATTCTGGAAGCACCATCAAAATACATTTCCCATGCCTGAGGACTTTCTTGAATAGAGAAGACTTCCTCGTCAAGGAGTTCAATATATGAAGATGTGTCTTCCACTGAAGGGTGTTCAGCTAGGAAATCATCCAGAGCATGGCCCTTTATCGCCATTTGAGACACATACTGAATGTCAAATTGCTGCAAAATAACTGTCCACCTTGCCAGACATCCTGTAAGCATTGGACGACTAAGGATAAATTTGAGCGGGTTATTGCGAGATACCAATTAGAACTCGTGATGTTTCAGGTAGTGTCTCATCTTCTGAACTGCAAAGATTAAGGCCAGGTAGCACTTCTCAATAATTGAATACCAGGTTCCTTCTTTAAGAATGGTTCGACTGAGATAGTAGAGGATGTTTTCATTCTCAGTATCATTCTTTTGAGCAATAAAGGCACCAAATGATCGCTCTAGAGCTGTCACGTAGATGATAAGTGGTCTTACTTCAACAGGTGGCATGAGTACCAGTGGACTCAAGAGGTATTTCTTGGGAATATCAAATGCTTCTTGACATTATTCAGTCCACTGGTAATTGACTCCCTTCTTCATCAATTTGGTGAAGGGTAAACTTTTCCCTACTAAATTGGTGATGAAACGTCGAATATAGGACAAGTGTCCTTGAAGTCCTCTTAATTATTTAAAATTTTGAGGAGGTGACATACCAAGGATTGACTTGTTCTTCTCAGGATCGAGTTCAATAGCACGATGGTGTACAACAAAGATGAGAAATTTTCCTGAGGTTACCCTAAAAGCACATTTTAAGGGGTTCATCGTCAAATTATGTTGTCGAAGCTTGAGGAATATTACTTCCAAATCATCCATGTGATTAGAACGTTGTTTGGATTTAACTACCAAATCATCTACATAGCATTCAACAAACATCCCTAAGAAGGGTTTGAAGATACGATGCATGGCACACTAATAAGTTGCACCTGCATTCTTTAAGCCAAAGGGCATTAGCGGGTAGCAAAACACACCCTGAGTGGCTCTGACGGCTGTAGATTCCTCATCTTTTGGGGCCATTCAGATCTGATTATATCCGGAATATCCATCCATGAAGGAAAGTGCTTCATAGCCAGCTGTTGCATCAACTAGATGTTTTGTAATCGGAACTGGGAAATCATCCTTAGGACAATGCTGATTAAGGTCTCTGAAATCGATGAAAACTCTAATTTGTCCGTTATTTTTCTTTAGAGGGACAATATTAGCCAACTATTAGGGATATTGAACTTCTCTAACTAATTTATCTTTGATATGCTTATCCACATCAGCTTCAATTTGGGAAGCATAAGTTGGGTGTGTTCTTCTCTCGACTTGCTTAAATCCTCAATGTTCTTCTGGTAAACCCAAATGATGAGTAGCAACATCAGGATCAAGCCCGGGAATTTCTGTATAGTTCCAGGAAATAATATCTCTATTTTTCTTTAGAAAAGAAATATACATTTCTTTCTCTTCAAGAGTCATGGTCGCCCTGATTAAAGTGGGGCATGGATCTTCTTTTGTACCCAGATTTATTTCTCCGATTTCATCCACAGTGGTAGAGATACCCTCTTCAAATGCTGGAGGAGCATCTCTGAGATCTTCCTCTTCTTCTTCATCATGTGTTATTTCTTCCGTTTCTACTTTCATAGTAGATGATAATGCAGATTTTTCATGATCCGAAGAGATGTCAAAATTTGCATATCTAAAAGAAGAAGCTTCCATTTCTGACCCGATTGATGATGAAGGGTCTTCTTTGGGTAATAAAGAGGAGCTGATGGATTGAGAATCGAAATCACTGTTCACCTCTGGTTTTGCTATAAATTCTTCTATCCTAATTGGCGAAGTATAGATTTTTTGTATTTCCATAGATGAAATGAAGACATCACTATTTGTGCTTTCAGCACTGCTTGGTAGATTACCAATTTGTCCCATGTTGTCTGGCTCGATTGTCGTAATTGACATTATGGATCTTTCCATAAGAGTATTTTGATTTGGGTCTATCATGTCAATTTGACTGATAGGCAACACATAATCTGTACTTACATTTGTAAATGGATTTAATTGAATTTTTTCCAAACCATATGGAGCAATAACTTTGGTAATCTCTTTTGTTGTTGATTTCTCCCTTCCCTTCATGTGATAGAATTCCGCCTCAATGTATTTAGACTCACATGTCTTGAACGGGGTCTTATCACCATACAATGTCACAACTTGACCATCGAAACAATATTTGAGACATTGATGGTATGATCAAGGGATAGCCATATGTTGATTTAGCCAGGGTCTTCCAAGCAAGATGTTGAAGGCTGAGTCTTGATCAACAACCATGAAATCTGAATTGGATACAAGATCTACAAACTGAGTTCTGAGTGTAACTTCGCCTAGTGGTTCTTGTTCATTTTTATCATATCCTTGTAACATCATGGTAGAAGGAGATAAATAATATTCCATGAGGCCCAATCGATGAAGTGTACGAATGGGCATGAGGTTGACTGATGAACCATTGTCAATGAATGTTCTTTGGACATCTATGCCATTGACCTTTCCAGACAAGTATAATTGTCTAATATGTCCATGCACTAAATCATATTCATCTTCATCAGTAAAAGATATTATTTCATGGAATTCTGAAGGATTTTTATCTATGTGATAGACTTCAGCTGCAGAAATTTCAGTTTCAAACTCTAGAGGACTTGACAAAGCATCGATAAGTGCTTCCCAATGATCTTTTGACAGATTTAGAGCATCCAGAATTGATAACTTGGCTGGTACATGGGCCAAGTGTTTCAATATATCATACTTTTGATCCAGATGTCTGAGTTTCCCAATTGGAATATGTGGTTTAGCAGGTACCTTGGAAGCATATGCTTTGGAAGTTGATGCATCCTGTATTGGGATAGGAGTTGGAAATATTCCTAGTTTTGGAAGATTAGACTGATTAGATCCATTTAATTGCTGAGAGGAAGAATATGGAACCTTCAACCGGTCTTTCAAAATAACTGTGCCAGGACTGAATTTGATATTGGTAGAAGAACTTTCTTGTTCTTGCTGAGCTTGCTGAAGGGCTCTACCATGAGTTTCTGCTGCGTACACAGTTCTAGCAGGGGTAGAATTGGAATAGTGGCTTCTGAGAGATCCACGTCTTCCCCTGTATCCTAAGCCCCGGGAACTTCCTCTGAGTCCCTTGTTTGATACAGAGAATTCAGGCTCATTGAAATCAAAACTGTGACTGGCATATGGATCTGTTAGTTGAATCATATTAACAGAACCAAAGATTAACTTTTTGTCTGATGAAGACTCTGCCTGATTAGCCTGTTTAGGCTGTGCCATTTGGTGTGGCAGTGACCATGGATTTGAAGTATAGGCATGAAGTCCGCCAAAGTCAAAGACAACTTAGGCTTTGACACATACACATCTTCTTCTGATTCTTTTTCTTTCTTTGAATCATGCCGTTTCTTTGAGGAATTTCCCTCTGACGAAGAGGGTTTTTCCGCAACATTCATGGCAGAAGACACAATTGGTTTCTTTAATTGTGTTCGCAAAATATCATAAGTTCAATTGATTTTCTTTCTGACCATCCAATCATCATTCTTCTGTGCATTTTTCCTTTTGACTTCTTGCCATTCACCTTCCTCCTCTGGAACTGTAGCAGTGACACATGCTACCTGAGCTGAAGAACCTTTCAGTTTGACTTGTCCCGAGTCGACCATGTTTTACAGGAGGTCGTTGAAGACAAAACACTCCTAGATGGGATGCACCAAAATTTGATGAAAATGGCAATAATTGGGACATTCTTCATCACCTTTCTTGTTTGGCCTCTTGGGAATTGGTAATTGAACCAAATTGTTTTCCAGAGACAAAATGAAATAACCCGAAACTTTCTCATTTCAAAAAGAGTATGTTTTTCTCTTCAGATCCTCAGATTGTTTTCTTCTTTGATCTCTTTGATCGTCTGGACGAAACGGCCTTTGTTTTTGGCACTTAGAAGGTGGAGCCCTCTGAGAAGATGAAGGTTTCTAGGTAGAAACAGATATAGGTGCTTGTTTAAGCATAACTGTAGCAGTTTCTTCTTTACTCATTATCCTTCCTAGAGCTGATTGAATTACACGAGATTTAGCCATAGCCTGTATAATGGAATCATCAATCTGCTGAGCGATTGAAGTAAGGTCTCGAAACCCTCATGTGTATTTCACAAGGATTAACGGCGTGCGTAATTCATCACGCAGATTTGCAACACAAATTGGCAACAATTATTCTGGAGGGAGTGCTAAACTCAAGGATTTTATTAATCCCTTCCATCGAGAAATGAAATCAGAGACCCTTTCATTCTCCCTTTTATTACAGTTTGTAAGATCGAAAACTGTTGTCTTCCGCAAAGTTGAGCTGAACTGAAGAAGGAATTTTTGGCGAAGATCCTCCCATCTAGTAATTTACCGGGATTGAATGCTTGTATACCAGACAAAAGTTGGTCATTGCAAGGTTCGCACGAAGAATCTGAGTTTCACTGCTTCTTACTGCTCCTTAGTTCCCATCATAGTATCGCAACATGACACATAATGCGTCAAATGTTGTTCAGGATCGCCCGATCCATTGAAAATAGGGAATACAGGGTTCCCAAAACTCGATGGAGGAGAGATTAAATCTACCCATTCAGGGTAAACTTTCTTTTCTAGTTGAACTTGCGCACGTTTCCCCTCCATAGTTTCTAACTGAGCTGTTAATGACTCAATAGTAGTTATTAACTTTTGGGAAACATGCAGTTGAACTTGGACTTGGGTAGGTTCCATGACTGGAGTTTGGACAGATGTGGCGATTGGTGCTGCAACTGATGGTAGCACTGCCGACTGTTGTTGCACTTGACCCATAGGATTAGACCTGTGAGGGTGTACTGATAGAGGAGGATATTCTTGATCCATCTTAGTAGCTGCAACAAATTCCTTTGGCTGACTGACTCCATCATTCTTAAGAATAAGACTACTCTGAAGTAGTTCTGCATTCATCCTTCTTAATTCCTTCATTTCTTCCTCCTGTTGTGCAAACCTTTGCTCTAGTGAGAGCGATTGACCATTCCAGAGGAAGGATATGTAACCTGGTTCTTTCCCTTACCTTTGTTGGATCCTTTTTTGAGAGGGGGAAGTGGGTTACTCAAAGGATTACCTAGGTTCTGAGTAATACTTTGACTTCGTGTACGCACACCTTCTTCATTTGTGTTGGTGCGTACTTCATCTTGAGTAGGAACCTCATAATCTGAGTCCCCTGAGTGAGCCTCATCTGGTGGATCAGCAACAATGGCATTGATGCCATTTATTGATGCATAACTCATTGCATCTCTTCTATCATCATTTCTGTGATATTGTATTCTTCCATGTCTTTGATGAGACATTGCCTTTTGTTGATTTGATCCCTCTAGAATTTCTTAATGGACCCTAATTTGGAGGGAATCTCCTGATAATTTAGCCCTTCGTTCCTCTTGAGGTTTCTTCCCAAATCAAGAAAAGACCAACTTTCTTTGAGGAGGGGATTGATGATTTGGAAAAGTCCCCAGTCCAGTAGACTGGGGTGGTTCCTGCTGTTCTCGCTCAACTCCTCGAATCCTATTTGTTGATTTTGTGGGTTGGTTTAAAATAGTCCCTAGTCTGGCGAGCTAGGGTGGCTCTTGACATGCTATGTTTGAGACTTTCTTAAAATTCCTCCTGATCTTGTGAACCTTAGTCCGAAAATTAGCTGGATGCATTAACTTGTATCCACTTTTATCACCTAGTTCAAAAGACCGTTGGATGATTTCTGACACTTCTATCACTTGGTGACGTGCTTGCTCCAAATGAGAGGCCTATTCAATATTCTCATTTGATTGAAGAAAGAGTAATTCAACAAATAGTTCTCTGTATTCTTGATTTTGAGAGGAACTAGTTGAAGCATGTTCTTGGGAAAGATTTTGATTACAAACAATGCCCATTGACTGTGGCCAGCCACGAGCAATAACATTGTATGAGACCATTTTCGACGGGCTTTGCTAACTGGAGAGCACCGTGAAAGGAAGTGCTCCATGAACACCCCATCCTCTGACACGAATACCAGATGGGGCATTAGAAATTAACTGACACAATCTTCTTAGTGCGCCAAGTCATGAATGTTGAAGGGCTCTATGTGGTTTTTCAGCATTCGGATACCGAGAGACTGATAGAGATGCCAAATCAATCTGATGTTTTAATCCTTCTATTATCATAAGATTATTTTCATATTCATCACAAGATAATACTTTCTTTTTCAACTGACAAAGAGTTTTCCATATGTTGAGATGAATATCATGAATTTCATCTTCCGTCAACATTTCTGGAATGTTATAATGAGAGTCAGCCAGAGTCCAAAACATGACTGGCATTTCACCTTTCGCCAGTTGTTTTCTCATGTTCATCATTTCCTCTTTATCATTTGATGAATATTCTTCTATCTGATTTGACTAGAGTTGGTGCTTCCTTGTTTCTTAGTTGGATTCAACAGGATTGGTAGAGAAATCATTGATCAAACTAAAAGACGCATGACTTAGGGGTGTTTTGGAGAATGACCTACACCCTGGGCTATCTTCTGATTGAGAAAGTATTTCACCTTCTAGAGATAAAGCTTCAGACATGACTGGTTTCACATTTGCAAGTTCCTCAAGATAAGATAGCTTTCTTGGCACTACATTTTCTATTGGAGCATTTTCCGTGCAATGTGCATCACTACTACGGAGAGGAAATTCGCAACGAAATTCATCCTCATGGGGAGGACCACAATAATGGGTTACATCGAAAGATGACATCTCTTGCTCCTTGGTCTTCTGACCACACAGAGGGTTCCTGTGGCTCTCATCTGAAGATGAAACTTCGAGATTGACCGAATTGTCATGAAGCAAGCCTTCATGAGGAAGTGTATGTTAAAGACCGTCGGAATTAATGTTCCCACTATTGGGAAATAAGGGAGTAGAATCTTGAATTTCAATAGATAATTGTCTGAGGGCTTCAAGAACTCCATCATCGAGCAATGCCATGTTACAGATTGGCTCTTGATCTCCTGACTGTGCTAGGTGGGTATTTTTCTTCGACGACTTCTTACTCACCTTAGAAACCACTTGTTGATGAAAGTGGCTGCTCTGAGCAGGTGTATATGCCTGATTAGGGAAGATGTCCAGGTTAGGCTGACGATCTCCACTCAAATCACGTGTATGTGCAGGACTTGGTTGTCCGTATGATATGGGGAGTATACCCCACAACCCTCTTCGACTGGAATAGATGTGTGTGTCTGTTCTAGATTGAATTGTGGTTGTGTCACTCCACTGGTAGGGATAGATTTATGTGTCTTTCCCTGAGATGCTGCTAAAGTTTCTATAATATCCTGGCAGGCATCCAGAATATGAGCAGAGATTTTCTTCTTCTCTTTCACCATTGATAGAATATGCTTGGTGACTTCAACTACCGGAATGGGAATATACGTCTATTTCGGGCATGGAGTAGGTGTATATGCCTGCTCCTTTCCTCCTTTTCCTGTCAGTGAATCCTGACAGTACTCAAGTGTGGGGGTAGCGAGTTGAGTCTGCCTTCTGTTTGTCGCCGGGGCTTTCTGACTGACTTCTTTGAATGCTACCAAGAGAGACTATTTGTATTCTTGATTAATACTAGCAGGTGTATGTGCCTGCTGATTGCACTTTACCTAACGTGGTTGACGAGATCCATCATATGTAGTCAGACGAGCCTGCTGACTAGCTGATGATGTATAAATAGGTGTATGTTCCTGCCTATAGTACTCTGCTGGAATTTCCTGGAGGGATTGGCATGATGCTACCAGACGAGTTTGTTGGATTGCTGAATTAAAACGGGCAGGTGTGTGTGCATGCTCGTTGCTTGCCACCAAGTTATATTGGTGGACTTCTCCGGAGATGGAATAAATGAGAACCTGCTCACTATTGACCGGATTCTGCCTCCGGTGGTTCGTCTTGCTTGCTTGGGTTCGAGGAAACTGAGCCGAACGCCTGGAGTCGGTACCCTCATCATGTTGAGGGCGTACTGTTGCACGAGTCTGGTGGCGATTGTTGGTGGGATCCCTCATGAAGGACTCCCGTCTGTTTGAATTAAGGCCCTGAGGGACCTACTCATTAACCTCCCTAGAATAAGGGATCGAATGGTTATTGTGTTCTAGGGATAAAGACCCAAAACGGTTGGAGACGGTAGTCAGCACCACCTACTTCTTGATCACTGGTCGTCATTGTTTGGACGAACGGTGTGAGTTGTTCACTTTGAGGGCTTTTCGGGCAGCCTACAGAGTTGGGATGGTACCATGTTGACGGTAATCCTTAACCAGTGCGTTTGATACCCAACGTTGAAGACGCTGAGTAGGTGATATCGTCCTTAGAGCGGACGACGATCCAGTAGGAGTAGCAACAGTGGCATTTGCAGTAGTAGTATTCACAGGTGTGAACTTGAGAGCAGCCATTCTAGAAATGTAGAAGATGTTGGAAGAGAGTGCATGTTTGATGTAACAGACTTAATCAAGATAAATTCAGACACTACATCTTTTGGATGAGCACATATTTCAATCATTGTTTTTGTTGGCCCTCTCATTGTGTTTTATATAGGGGCCCAACAAAATAGGTAAAACATCATTTTAACATGGTTAAGGATTCACATCGGGTTCACCATTTTTGTTTCCCTCGGATTTCCGGGATGACCACCTTTGATGGGAGGTTCAAACATTCTGATCAGTTTCTAATGGGTTTGTTTGTAGAACCGGAAACATCCACTGATTCCACATCGATTTAGACCAACTTTCCAATGGTAGGCGCTCATTAGTTTGTGGAGTAATGAGGCTTAAGAATTTTCATTGGTCGAGAGGATGGGAGTTCGGAATCATCACACCTTTTTGAGGGGAATTATTGTCTATTCCGGGACTCTCTTTATAGATTTAAGTTAGGTTCGTGAATCCTTATTACATTACCAGGTATAAAATGAGCGTTCCTTCAGATTTAACAATCAATGATTAAATATGTAGAAAATTTAAAGAATATTTTATATGTATTTGAGGATCTTCATCAATAGAGAATCATCTGTATTTATTAGAGATTCGTGGTCAATGGTACCCTTCGACACATTTATATAGAAGTCTCTTGGTCATTATGATGACCATGCTGGTTTTAAATCCACTTAGTGGGGCACTTGAAGTTTACTGTCATTCAGAAGGACATGGATTATTTCAGAGTTGGGATCGAACCCGCAGATGGGCTACCTACGTATCCTTTGTTTATAAAAGGAATCAGAACCCACGTGGTTCGAGTAATGGAGTATGATGTTTATTATTGATGGCTCAAACAAGGATTTCATAATTACTTTTACACTCTAAGCTCACGTGAGTCATGCTCTGTGTGAGAAACAAGAGGTATTGGTAAAAATTAGACAATTGTTCCATAAAAGATGGAATCATAAGAAATAATGTGGGACTTATGTATGTATGACTGCCCAGATAAATGAAGATTTGGATTTACATCAGGGAAGAAATCCAGGAAAAGGGTCCATAAAGGTATATGTGCTTCATGGAGATTTGAATACTCTAAATTGGGGCTTACTCCTGAAAAGGAGGCCCAAATTAGGAGAGGACATATGATTGGGTTTTACTCCTGAAAAGGAATCCCATATCAAAGGTAAATTAGAACTGGTTAAGAGAAATTAAGACTAGGAATTACTCTTGAAAAGGAGGCCCAGGTTAAGAGATTTGAAAAATTAAGGGTCTTGGGGATTACTCCTAAAGAGGATGCCCATATTTGAGACTGGGGCTTACTCTTGAAAAGGATTCCCAGGTTAAGAGAATTATGGTTGGGACTTAATCATAAGGAGGATTCCCATATTTGAGACTGGGGATTACTCCTGAAAATGAAGCCCATGTTAGGGGATCTGGGGATTAATCCTAAGGAGGATTCCCATATTAGAGGACTTGGAGCTTCCTCCTAAAGAGGATGCCCAAATTAGAGGACTTATGACTGGGGATTATTCCTGAAAAGGAAACCCAGGTTAAGGATTATCTCATCTTAAAGGATGAGGTTGTATGAATGAAATATCAATCATTAGTGACATAAAGATGTGTAAATCACTAGGTTTTGAGAGATATTCCACAGAATTCCTTTCAGATGAGGAAGTCAAATCAAGAAATCTTGCCATAAATGGCATTGAAGAGTGTCTTGAAGACAGAATCTTGAATAGGAAAGGTGGCATGGATTTAAGAGGGGTGATATGGGCAAGAAGGGCACCCAAAAAGGTAGGGGCGCGCAAGCCTTGGCAGGCATGCAGGTACTGCATGGGCGCACAAGTCCTGGTCGCCTAGGTATGCCTGCGTGACATATGGGGTACTTGTGTGACAGTTTACCAGCAAGGTAATACTTAAGCGACTCTTGATTAAATCCTTTATAATCCTCTTGAGGTTCTTCCAGAAGAGGGGTGCGCAAGTTCTATTGAAGGAGTAAGGCGGCGTGCAAGTGTGGCCTTTTCCATTAAGGGTTGGCCACTCAGGCGTGCAAGTGTTGATGAGTTTCAACACTTAGGCCTTTATCCCCCTCTTTAGATCTTCCGTTATAGGTAAGAAATTACCTTAGAAGTGTTTCAGATGCTTTGAGAAGAGACTAGGGTGCCGGGAGCTCAAATCTGAGTTTCTGGAAAAAATCCCTCCCCAAATGGGGGGCCCACAGGGTCTATTTATAGGAAGGGGAAGACCCCGGGCGGTTATCACTTAGGGCGCCCAAGTCACTTGCACGACCATCTTGTGTCGTGCAAGTGGACTAGCACGACTATGAGGGAACTTGCACGACTTAGGGGCAATCTTCTCCTTGTTCATCCATTTGTCAATTTTTTATATTTTCTTCAAAGGATGAATCGATTTGTGCTATGTCATTTCCCTTTACATTCCTTTGTACTCTGTGATGAAAAAGGAGCGTCAATAGACACCAATGCTTTTCCACACCTATGAGCATGTAAATATCAAGTTTTAACCTCCACTTTGATGGTGTCTCGAGATGGGAAAATATTTCATGAACCGAATCTATCTAGTTCAAGTCTCTATATACTCTACCCTCACCCTATAATAGAGGAGGGTGATGAGAGTAGAATTAGTGGGTCAATTATTCCATCGACGGATTATCTACATGATATCCTATGTTAATACCCTATATCACCCAAACCAAGATCTCTCTGAGCAGCTCATATAGCCATGTGAGAATGTATTCCATATTATATTGATCTACCAACTAAAACATATCCTATTAATATATATAATGATCATAGAGACCCTCCAGGTCTTCATCTTGAACCGTAGAATCCTCATAACATTCGCACTCATGAGACACCACATCATCGCCCTCATAACGCTCCCCTAACACACATCTTCGTGGCATCTAGATGAATACCAATAAAGATGGCCAGATAGCCATAATAGTATATATATATATATATAATATAGGGAATGATATAATAGAAATCACAGCTCACCACCTATACACTCCCATACCGCATCACACAATATGATAGCCAGCCCCATGGCCCCTTACATACCCATATCTGGTATAGGTGTCAAAATCATGCTACATAATTTCCAAAAACATAGAAACATAAAATTCATGCATCACATATAATCTGGAATCATGTCACCTTTCCTCCATCATTAGATTCATCAATCACATACCACATATCATCAATCTGGTGCAGCTGAGTAAAATTCCACCAAAGAGGATATACAGGAAACCAGTCTTTAGTATCCTTGTTGACACTTTAAACAACTCTAACCCTATAACCTTCCCCACATACACTTACCAAGTTAAGAACATTATCATATAACATAAAATACATAATTATCTTATGGGTAACACAAGAATGAACAAGATTAGTATAATGCCACCAAAAAGTCCATGAATGAAAACACTAATATGTTTATTTCTAGAAACATTAAACAACCCAACACTCCTTAATGAATTACTATTACCCAATGAATATGACAATAAAACACACATAATTTTTATCCTATGTTCCTATATTGATGCGTAATCAACTCTCCCTCTCCATGTCGATCCAAGGGAGAAAAACAAAATAATAAATCATTATAAAAGAAAAGTGTAACAATCAAGGTTGAAATAAAATCATCTATAAACAAACACTAAAAAATGTTAATAACCCTCCCCTAAAAAGTTGGAATATTCACCATTGAAGTTGATACATGCACCCAAACCCCATCTTTTTACCCAATCAAGATGACATTATATTCATCAGTTTACCATAAAAATATAGTAATAACAAACTTAAATGAAAACTTTTGAAACCTTTACTAAAAACCCAAAAAATATACCATTTAAACTCAAGACATTTGATGCAGCAAGGAAAAACCATCAATGAAGTTGCAATAATATGTTTTTTATCCATGACCCAAATTCCAAGTAATAAATGTTCTTTGAGCTATTCAGCCACTGTGTCATATGCATGCCTCCACTTACACCTAGGTATGCTGACTAGCATTTTGATTTTGATGAGCTGATAGTTCAGTGACTATACAAGTAGATGGTGATAATAGTAATCATCCATATCTAAATATAGGATTAGAATAAGATGAGTACTTCAAATAATAAATAAAAAAATCCTAGAAATCATAATCAATAGTATAAAACAATAGTAAAAAATTTAAAATCATGCCAGTTATATAAGAAACATGTCGTGGAAAGTCATACGAAATATATAAACAAGGTTACATGTGTCAGACCATATGCACATTCATATATATAGAATAATATAAAAATTAAACTCTTGAGGATGTAAGAACAACTGTGTTCCCTTTCCATTAATCCCATGATATGATGAATAACTTGATCACTATGTTATATCTATTGATCCATATTGCTTACCTGAGCCCAGATATTATTAGTCTACACGCATCTCGAAGGGATAGTATAGGTTTTGAGAATACATATCATTAGTCTACATCCAACATGTTCCTATCATACATCCTTAATTATGAAGGTGTATACAATATATAAACAAATAGGCATTACATAACGATTTATCTAAATACCCAATTCACTTATACTCAATAACTACAAAGAATTGTCTTACCTGCTTCATCCATTGCTGGTATAAGTCTTAGCACGTTCCCCCAATTATATATATGGTATATATCACCTATATATATATATAATTTCACTGTAGGTGATTTAGGGATTAATTCCCATGAAATCCCTTGAAAAATTGAATCCCACGTGAACCCTCAGGTTCCACCTAAAATATAACACTAGAACCACATTCCCTCAATCATGATAAGAAACAGCCAAACGGAATGCATAAAAAAGTCCTTGGTATATTATAACTCAGAACATAAAATCACTATTAGAATGATGTTTTAAATGCAACTGAATAGTGATACCATTCCTTAAATAAATTGTCACAATAAGTTTAATAGCTTATATCCCAAGGGATAATGATATCCACCACCTGAAAATTACGTCACGTTTGTGTCAAATATAACAACACACATTAGACCAAAACTGATAGCCTCAACACTGTCAAATAATAGTCTATCAATATCAATATGATATTCTAAAGTGAGTACCCCCAACACATCTAATGGTCAAATCCCCCACTTATGCATCATGGTCTATGGGGGTCTCCACCCATAATGACTGATTTACACCCCCTCATCTATATCCTACCTTTGTGAAAAAGTATAAAATAGTGTATCGACTAACAATGGTGGGAGGAAATAAACAACTATAAAAATGCTGCATCATCCATAACCTTGATCCTCTTTTTAGTTGTTTCCAAACATAATGGTCAACACAATTTCAAATCACTCAGTTCATACACTCATCATAAAGACCTCCCCCAATCAATCTGGGGACTGTGCTACTTCAAACTAGTGAACATATTGACCCCTTGTGTCATGGGCCAAGCCTATCTTGATGAACTGAACCACCTCAGTTCATGTGATCAATATCACCTCAATACTTGGGATATACAATTAAATTTCCATGGAACTCATAAAATTAAAGCAATAAATTTGATTTTATTTCAATTAAACTAACCATGTTATTCAAAAACCATCTTCCCTACATGACCAATTGTTTAGTAGTTGTAGCATGGCCATATGAATCTCACATCATCCATTTAATTAAAATAAAATAAACCTTTTATTTTTTAGGGTTTACCTTAGTCAAACCCTATGGATTATATGTAACACACAACCCATAAATCCACAAAATCAATGAGAATTCTTTCCACCACATACATGAGGTTTTTAGTTGCCTACTCATATAATATCGTCCTATAAACCAAGATGAATCAATAGAAAAAAAAGTTTCAGATGAACATCTTAAAAAAAGGATGAAAGAGATCACATTGAAATAGAATTCATTATGGGGTTTAAATAGTACTAAAATCTAATGGATCAAAGGACTTACCAAGATGAATCTGTAGCTACAAAGAGATAAAATATTAGATCTCATATGAAGGTGTTGGATCAAAGCCTTGGGAGAATGGAAATGTACTTGATCCCCATGATACGTATATGAGTGGATAAGAAAGTAAAATTAAGGAAGACAAATATGAGGCAAAATTTTTATTTTTTGAATATCGATTCCCCACTTAGTTTCACTGCATGGTTTGGCTAACTGTTTCCCAACCGTGCAGTGCTCTCCAAATAAGAAACACACATGCACCTGCAAGGCACACAATTTTTAAAAATTTTTGTAGACCATGCATGAGACCTCTATTAAATATTTTAGATGTGTTTCCTAACCATGCATCAACCATGCATATTTTGAGAATCCATGCCTAGTGAATGGACATTGAATTTCAAAGTGACCACATGAAGGAAATAAAGAGGCCATGCATTAAAGGATGAAGAGTCCACAATACTGAATCCAATCATTTACATGGGCATCTCAAGCTAAAAAAACAGACATAATGGTGAATTTTCTACATTATGATTTTGTATTGTTCTTTTCCTTATAATTATACCATGATAAAATTTCATTATCCTAGAGGATAGTTTTTCAATTTATTGAGATTTTTTAGAGAAATTAAGATCTGTTAGTCTCAGTGATATTTTTTCTAAATATCTAAATATTCATGAAGACTCTTCAAATAGATATAATTCTTACACTTGTAAAGTGTTTTTTTGGGGTTCTTTTCTCCATATTTTTTATTCACAATCAAAGCACTTTTGATGAAAGAAATTGTAAAAAAGTAAAATAATGGAAGAATGAATATAACAATCATCCTAGAGATTAACAAATAATGAAATAATAACTATTAACTTTTTGATTAATAACTATTTTATTAAATATTGAGTAGAATCAAACATCAAATTATTTATTTTCTCTCTCTATTTATTTTACAATTAAGGTTGTAGTTATTTGAATTATATATTTTTTCTGATAAAATATCATATAGATTAATAAATAGTAGTCGAATACCCCTTTTATATTTTTCATTACTTATAATTTCCCATGTATAATTAAAATAGTGGCTTTGTATAACCTCAAATTCTATGGTGAGAAGTTGTTCTTTAAATCACTTATACGGGTCGTAGATTCCATTATTAGGGTTTTAAAAAATTTCATATTAGTGTATAACTATAATGTGGATTATTATAAGCTATTTCATAGACATAACATCTTGTTCAAATCTTCTGTTTGTTTTATTTTTCTTTATTTTATTATTTTAAATTCAACAAAAAATTATTTTAACTCTATTTATTTTTAATGTGTATCCTTTGGAAATTATGTATAGAAGAATTTAATATAATCTTTTATATTTTTAATTGATATATGTATATATATATATATATATTGTTTTGGAAATATGTAGAGTATACAATGATAAATTATTTTCAGGTTTTGTATCTATGATTTGTCCCATTCATCGAGAAAGTACATTAAATAAAAAAAATTATATATACATATTGTATTTGAAAATTAGGATAGTATTTTAAATTGAGGGAATATAAATTAATAGTTTTCCAAATATAGTTTTTTTATATTGGAATCTCAATTTAACATCTCTCATGTTTATTTTTCCTTTGAGGAAATTTTTTTGTATAAAATCTATAAAATTGGTCATTTTTATGTAGTATATTTTTAAAATCCTTATTTACATCTAAATAATGATAATGTAATGATGAAAGTATATCTTATTTTTCATTAATTAATATCATGTTATCATGGATTCCTAACTTAAAGGATATGCTTATAATTGACCTCTTTATTTAAATAAATCTAATTATGCCCAAAAGCAAAAAAAAATTAAAATATATTTATATTTAATGAGATTTACCAGTTTTAGAACTCTATAGATATATAAAAACAAGGAATTGTTAAAATGGAATGGGATACTCTAAGTAATTATTATTATGATTATAATAATAATTTTATTGAAGGATTGTTTTTTTCCTTTAGAGAAAGACGAATTTAATAGTACATACACTTGTGCTATTGGTTTTGAGATCTAAAAAACATCACCTATTTCCCATGAGAGAATGACTAGTGTTAAAGAACTGAGACTAAATACCTATAACATGATGTATGATTCTTTATATATGAAAACTGATGTAAAAAATGAAATTACATAACATTTTATGTTATTACTAAATATCTAATGAAGAAAAATTCCTTTAATTAGATAATCTTATGATATTAGAATGATGACAATTTAAGGATAGATTTTAGAGATAGTGATGCACTAATATGAATAAAATATAAAATTGAATATTCATAAAATAACACATAAATATATCCAATAAGAAACACACATCTAAATCCATGGTGGTGATTAGTGATGATTCATGTAGAGAAAAATATGATTCGGAAAGAGATAGAGAGAGAGTTCACCGAGTTAGAAGATTTAATATCTTCTATAAAAGGGATTTTTTTAAATGTATCGTTATAAATGAATGTATGTAAAAATTTAAAATTTCAATGTTGGGATGGATGAAAATTTATCTCTGGTGAAATAAAAAACTAATAATGCAGTGGGAGAAGACATATTAAATCTTGTTTTCACAAGACGAAGTATAAAAAGAAGTTTGTTCATAATGAGAATAAACCAAAGAAACCAATAAAGGAAACCGAGAGTGTATATGATTAGGGATCCAATAATACTTCTTTTGATAGGAATAAATTAAGTGAGAAATAAAATTTGTGATTTATGTCCATCCTATCCAATGATTAAAATATTACTATTCCATATTCTTTTTTTGATATTGATATTGTTGTTGATACTGAAATAACTAGTTATTTTTTTTTTAAAATTGTTCTATGATTTAATATAACATGAATGATGTTAAATATCAATGTAATAATTTATAAAAAAACGCATTTCTTATATTCCAATACAAAAAATACTTTTATATTGAATAATAATATAATTCTGACATACTGAAAAATATATAATTGATATTGGGAAATAAGAAACTAAAAAAATGGTTTAGAACAATTTTCAATGGGTACTAACTTTTAAATATATTTTTTGGATGTCAGAAACCACCCAAACATAATAAATGATTTGGATGAAGATCAAGACAGTAAACCGAGTTGTATAAAAAATATTTTTTCTATTTTAAAGGAATGATGCATCAATTTATAAAACTAAATGGTCTTTGGATATGAAAATCATTTTAATTCTTTTGTTCCTAATAAAGACATTTTTGAAATTCTATAATTCCAAGGAGAAAAATCTGATAAAGTAAATGTGGATTCCTGATGATTTATCTTCTAACAATTCTAGACTCAATCATATTTGGAATCAAAAATAACATCTTACATTATTTTTTAGAGGTGAGGTGTATTAAGTGATTTATTTAAAATTTGGGGCATATTTATTGTGTATTCAATATAAATACGAAAAGAGGCTACTCAAGATTTAAAAGTCTAATAAATGTGGATGGTGGTAATTTCACATTTGATGAAAATAATAAAGGATATATAATTATCCTTGGTAAAATTGATATCTATATAAGTCCTCAAGTTTTTATATTTTTTTATTGATGGTTTAGAAAATATATTTATCCCTATATATAAATTTTTAGATTATCTTCATAACGTTAAATTGGAGAACAATTCTTATGAAAATTTTATTATAATGTCAATTTAGTATTCACTATCTAAATGGAATGGTATTGTCTTTATTGTTAATCTAGATGAATTAATTTCAGAAAATATTCATCTCATAATATACATACATAGTGGATCATGACTAGGTAATAAGATAGAAAGACAATATAATATATACTATATTATGAATAAAAATTGAAAAGTATTAGTAAAGTGTTTACCCATTATAGAATTCCGAAAAGGTAATGTGTGTTACATGTATCAAAATGGAAAGGAGAACAAAATTTCATTTAAATAAAAGAAATAGGTGGTTACCTATCAACAACAAGAATTAGATCACATATATTTTATTCAAACTTTTATTGTATTTAGACTAGGTGGAAAACATTATTCATAAGTTATTGTTAAATTTTATTAAGGATACATATGGGTATTCATCCTATCTCCAATAGTGGATATTATTCCTCCTTTTCTCACTATGATAAATATATAGGGGACCAAAGTGGACATACCAGTAATACCTTGAGAATATATCATGACTATTAATTTATTAATCAATAAATCAAATCTTCAAGTTCAAAAAAATTCATAATCATAATTTATCTACAACTAGAACACTTCCAAAAAATGGGGGTGTTAATAGTTGAAATATGATACTATAATAAATTTCCAAAACCATGCTCAGTGAATAAGACTTACCCATCTACCTTTAGGGTGAAGCTATGTAAAAAACTTATTATTTAATTAATAGTGTTTTGATAAGACCAGTCAAAAAGATGATTTATTATGAATTCTTAAATGATTGAAAACTGATGGTGGATTACTTTAATTTTTTGGATTAAATGAATTAATTTTAAATACTAAATAGAATCTGAAAATTTTTCCCTCAAATGGACATGAATGAATTTTCAAATTCTTTTAAACCACCAATCAATAAAATAGAGTAATTAACCAAAAATCTAATGTTGTGGAGGAATCTATACATGTGATATATGACTAGACATACCAACATGAACCAAAACCAATAGTAGAATAATTTTAGGATGATATGAATACTCTGAATATCATTAATACCACAATGATATTTGACCATACTGAATATTTACATGATAGATCACCTATTACAGACAATTAAGACAAACCCTACCTTCAATACACTAAATAACTCTTCAAAAAACATCCAAATAAATTTAATGAACATTTGGGATCCATAAACACAATCCGTATGATTTTATTATAGGTGAACTAGATAAGGGATATCTAACCCCAAACACTATTAAAATCTATGTGAAACACCAAACCTTATTTTCATAGATAGTTCCTATGAACATCATTTAATAAATTAGTGATTATAATTTGGAAATTTATTTTCAAGAAGAGATGAATGATTTTGAATGATATAAATTAATGAAACTAATATAGAGAACTAACTAATAGATAAATATTGGAAAAAAATGGATATATAGACTTGAGGTGGATTAATCTAGAACTATAGTCTGAAAAAAATACAGATTGGTTGGATAAAGTTATAGTTAAGAGGATGTTATCTATTATGAAAAGACACATTCACCAATATTAATACATGAATACATTAGAATAGTTATTGAATACATATAATGTATTAATTTTTAACTAAATTAAATATATATTAATATTCACTTCATTAATGATTATATTTTTTTAGATTATTGTTTTTTCAATTGCCCCCTTATTTTTCAAACCCTCATTTACAAACTAATGTTTTAGAATATTCAAAAGTACTAAATTGTATAAAATACACTCTATGATATTTTTATAATAGGCTCATATATTTTTGCATTCAAATCGATTTTTAAAAGGTGTATGTGATTCTCGTTTATTTATTAAAAAATTGAATGATTTTTTAGTTGTAAAATATTATTTTGATGACATTGTATTTAGTTAATTTATCAATTCATTTTCATTGAATTTTCATATCAAATTAAAAATTAATTGTAAATGATTTAATTCAGTAAAATGAAATTTTTCTTTGATTTTATTTTTTTTAAATATGTAAATATTTTTAAAGAAATGAAATGAAAAATGATCTATTAAAACATTTTGGTCCGCAAATAACAAAAGGATATTA
Organism: Viscum album; assembly: GCA_963277665.1. Lineage (NCBI taxonomy): Eukaryota > Viridiplantae > Streptophyta > Magnoliopsida > Santalales > Viscaceae > Viscum > Viscum album. Next base: position 973,016,291 of record OY728151.1, on the reverse strand, counting down.
TTTTCTAATGAGTATAGGGTGTCATTTGTTTTTGGATGAAACTGAGAAATAAATTATCCAAACCTCGAATATTGGTGTGATTGGGAGTTAAATATACATAAGTTATAGTAGGTTCGGTATAATGTTTTGAGTGTTTGTGTATGAAGGTTTTTTAAGAAAACCATAATGAATATCACTTAATTGATGTTAAGATAATTATTTATGTTTAAAATTTTATTTATTTTCTTTTTAATATTCACAATTGACCACAAGTAAAATGTTTTAAAAAGTTCATGCCATGTGGTATATCAATCAACCATTCTCTATAAATCACATAAAAAGAATCATTGTTTATGTGCTCAAAATCCTTTATTATCACATAATTTTATGATGATTCAAATTTTCAGGGGCTTAATATGCCATAATAAATTTCACATATTCACCATAGCTGATGTTTATATATGTATTAACATTAATATAAATATATATCAACCATAAATTTCTATTTATGGGCCCAAAATTTTTTATATATGGATAAATTAGAATAAAAATAATTTCCCGCAGAATACTATAGACCCCTTTGAATCTAATTCCCCCATTCCTACCATGCCCAAATTTTCAATATGATTAGACTTTATGAATAATGATGTAAATGTTAAATTTTTGATAATGGATGTGTTTTTTATTGAAAATTTGTTGAGAATCAACGTTGGTCTACATGATTTAGTGAGAAAAATATTCTGTTTTATCAAAGGTTATCATTGGAGTTTTATATAAGCAGGGAACTAGAGATGGGTTTTTAATAGGACATTATAAGTAAATCTATAAATAGTGAAATATTTGTTTTTTCCTCGATGATATGGTCTAGGATTTTTATGATTCCACAAAACAGCGATTTTGAAGACTTCCATTGATATTAATCAATGGTTCAAGCAACCTTTTATTATAAAAGGTATATATTGTGATGGAACCCAATGAATCCAAATTTTATAGTGATTTATGGTGAATTATAGGTGATGGAAAATTTCATCCCACATTTAATATACACATAGAAAGGGGATTTTCTTATCCAAAAATATTGTGATTTATTCTTTTTATACTTATTGAAGACTAGGGTACATATTATCCAACCTGGGTATTTGATAAGAAACATGTATGAATTTGGAAAACCATATTATATGTTTAATTCATTGTCATAAAATATGATTATCATGACTATTTTTTATTTCAAATGTCTTATTCTTCTATAAGAGGAATATTAAATAAAAACTGGTGGATTTTACATAAATAAAAATATTTTTTAAAATATGATGACAAACTATGATTCTTAAAATAAAATATATTTTTATAAATATGAAAAGTAATATTCCAAATTAGATCTGGTTTAAAACCTGATGAAATCCATGGATAAATTATATCCATGACAAGAACCAGATGAAGTATTCGAATATTATTATGAGGAAGAATTGGTAGATAAGAATGGGTACATGGATTTAAATTAATTATTTGAGGCTTCATAAAAAGAAAAAATAAAATCTAATGAGTTAGTATATGTAAAAGTCCATTCTTTTATGTGATGCCTTAAATTTTCAAGGGAAAATTTTTTCATCTTTATAATGAATTTTATAATTTTTTAATAGTTTTTCCCTAATAAATAACTATTTTTTAAAAATTTGATTATATTACATTTTAATATTTATTATTGATATGATGGAATTAATTTTTTAAAATTTAAATTTAATTTTTTGTTTTATTTTTAGATATTTTTCAACTCACTTATTAGGTAAAAAATATGCTAACACCCCGGTTATCCCACAAAACACCAAATAAAATAACATATCTATCCAAAAGGGGGCCATCAAAATAAGAAAGACTAGGGGTGTCTTGTTATGAAATGAAATATGTATTAAATATTATTAACAAGGTTCACACACATAAGAGTGTTCCAAGGATTGTTGGGCCCATGTCTGTCAGCACGAGCCCTTCAGTATGATCCCACATCAGTTGATTCAAGAATCAGTCCACTCATATCACACATGCCTCTCTAGAACCACAACTCATTCTCACTAGACCACCAAAACATTCATCTTTAACCTTCATGGTCATCATTAAAGATGTTCAAGCTTGTTCCAATGATCCACATCACTTTAAGGATCACCATAGTTAAAATATTGAATTTAGTATGACATGCTCGAAATTCTATATCAATGAATATATATATTTGAAATAGAATAATGATGAACATCCATGGTGGAAATAACACAAACATACTATAACAATTATGATACTACCAGTTTGAACCTCCATATGCCAATTTTATCTTTATTCCACGAGTAATTCATCCTATATAAATTTTATACACTATATTTTCATGAATCCATTTCCCACTACTACTATAGTGGGCGAAAATTCCTTCTAATGTGAAAACCAAGGTCTCTATTCTATCATCACCTTAGAATTCCACTCCCACATCGACCAATTTTCATTCCATAATAATACAACAAACAACTAATACTACCCACAACCATCATCATGCACTACTATTGGGATTTCCTCTTCTGAACAAAACCATATCTATAAAAACTATTAGAGAGGTCTATTTCCTCAACTTTGAGAACATTGAATTTATTATTTTTTACAACTGCATGTTTTGTGACCTTGAGGATGAATAAAAGGGTTAAGAAGAAATGAAAAATCCATTATCACGAATTTGATAATGTTTCCCTTGATTAGTTTGGGATGAAATCACTTGGGTCTCACTTAAAAACAGTAATAAAGAATATTAAGGCCAATAATGGAATATGAGTTTGAAACATGTAAACTTATTATATGGTATAATCATAAATGTGATTTTTAACAATGTAAAAGTAATGGTTTAAACAAATGGATTAATTCTTATCTCATAGTTGTGGAGGACAATAGGACCCATTGAAGTTCAAAGATAAGTTTTACATGTAATTAATCTGATAGGATGGATGTAGGTATATTAAATCCACATTCTATCGATGAAGATGATATGGGGATATGGTAAATCAATGTCACATAATATCTATAACTTTATCATTGATGGATAAATTAAAAGGAATATCATAAAATATAAATAAAAGTGGAAACATTGATTGAATTTAAACATAATATATGTTGATTAATTTTAATGGGATATTTTTAAATTTAAAGGGACATCCCTAGGGATAGAAATACCAATAAATATTGATTATATGCTGATGTAAATGGGATTGTCTACTTTACTAAAAAATTAAGTTTCTACTATTAAGTTTTTTTTATTTTATTTTATAACATTTCTATATAGTCTACATATAGATTCTAATAAAGCATTATTCCTTTTCTCTGTCCACTAATTTCCAATCTTAGTCTCCATCCCTACCCCATCTCTTACAACCATTATCTATTTTACTCATGATTGTGAGAAATAATCTGGAGGAATATCCTAGAGGTGTAATTTGGTGATGAAATATATCCCATGTTAAATTAATCTTTATAATATTATATAGCTAATCCACATTGGGTGAAACCCTTAATGTGACTATCAAAGGGTAGAATTTCATTTCTATTATAATTCTTCCTCTGTTGAAGATTTTTATGTATGATGTATTTAAATATTGTTGAGTACACTATGTTTTCCCAAATAGGGCGTAATAAGGTATTCAAACATATGATCGAGTCTGTGAATTAGTTAAATATATATTAGGACAATGTAGATTCTCATTGGAAAAATTCTTTAAAAGAATTCCCTTCCTTTTCATAACTACATTCATTTTGTTTTTCATGATATCTATATGTTAGGTTTAGTTTTTTATTACATTATCATTCTCCGATCATTTTACATTTCTATTAAACAATAATAAAATATTTAAAAGTGAATAATTTAACTAGGAATAGGGTGTGATCGGCTATAGAGATCGTTAATTGAGACATACATGGTCAACAATTATGCTGTACTAGAAAAAATATTGTATATTATTTCCTCCCAATGAAAGGTACATCAAAATATGGCCTCATTAAAAAGAAGATAATAAGTTGTTCATATAATTTTTTAAATTTTCATTTTAATTTTTTAAATTATTTAATAAAAATAAATATCTAAAAAATATGGGTTCCCATAAAATATTTGATCATCCATTGTTCTTTATGGATTTATTACTCACTAGTAAAAGGAAAATGTTTTCATAATACTAAGGTGGTTCTCTAGGAAATGGATGTTGATATAACTATTTTAGCAAATCATATCTTGAATATTAATGTGATATTCGTCTCATTGAGATAGCTGATGGTCATGATTAAGGAATTAAAAAATGATTATCAAATATTAGATGATAGGGAGGAAGTAAAATGGTTTGAGGAATTAAAATTCCTCAGTAGTATTTAAAAATATTAATTATAAAGTCAAAAATATCAAGGTCAGGATTTAATTATATTCAATGTGCAAATGTCAATATAAATTGATTATATTATTCTATGAAGAGTTAGAGAGTGATGATGAAGACTCTTATGCTGATGTAAATATGATAGATCAATAAGATTAACATAGATTTGGGAGTAAATGGGTTGGTATTAAAATGAAACAATGTCTACATATCTCCAAGTAACAAAAATCATCACCATTATACCGATCTAAAGCATTTTCATAAGAATAAAACATCAATGAGTTGGAATTTGAAAAGAGACACAAAATCATGGCTATCTACCTCTATATAGTTAATTCAAATCCATGCAGAAATTACCACTAATGAAGTAGTTTAAGTAGAACCATCTCAGATATATGGTATGTTTATGAACTCGTTATCATATTTTTTTTGAAACATAATTGAGTATCAACCCTCATTGATTTCATTTTTTAGATTCAACGAAAAATTATTTCTCCTTAAAGGATGAGTATGAAAAAGATGACTCACAAGATGTGGAATATATGAAGCTTCATATGCATGTTAAATTTTTATTGGAGGGATTACATAATGTGATCGATGTGGCTCGTCAAGAGAGAACAATGAAACATATTTATTACATTAAAGGGGATGTATATGATATTGATTCAACATGAAATAATTTCAGTCAAATAAAATCATATTCAAACATTCTCTTTTTATTATTCCATTGATGCAACATAGATTAAGAAATAAATGTATAATTATTAATATGTTGGAAATGTGGTAACTGAAATAGATAATGACCAATATTTATCTTACCCCTACCTTAAAAATTATACCATATTTATAAAGGGGAGGACCTACTGTTTTCTATCCCTATAGTCTTTTAAAATGAAAACAATAAAATGTATTATGAATGAAGAAGTGATGGTGGTTCAAATGAAATATACATTAGCCACTGTTATTGTTTGGATAATAGATAACACTTCTGATCAGATGGAATTAAAAACTCAAGGCCCACTTGCAAGATCAAACCAAGACATATATTTCATCTAGTTCACTTGATTGATATGACATTTTTTTTGAATGTAATTTTTAACATTTAGTTTCATTTATGTATTAGAGTGAATCCCAATTTCACTTTATCATTATTATCTTCATTTACATGGTACGTTCACATAAATGAGTTGTATTCTTTTATAGTTCTTCAATGATGATGCTATGAAAAACACTGTAGAAAGGAATGTATTTAGGAAGATGAATAGTTCTTCATTGAAAAGGGAGTTTACACATATAGTCATTTTCTTTTAACACTACATATTTTTTTTAATGAGAAAATGAAAATATATTCTGAGCATTAAATGAAAATTATCATTCCCACATATTGACCTCACCAGTTTTGATAATCTAAATTATGTTTTAATATGTTTTGATAATCAAATCTATATGTTAAACTATGTTGACAAAAATATCAAAATAATCATTGGAATATGTTAATCAATGTTTATCTATGTTTATACATGTTTTGAAATAATACTAACTCAATATGGATATGATTTTCATAGAATAGATAAGTATTAAGTTTTTGAGTCACTGATACCGACCTTATGATACATATTCACTGATACAGACATAGTCTACCGATAGGAAAATATCACAGATAGATAGAGTCTACTGTTATATCAAGAGCTACCTATATAGACAGAAAAACCTACCGATACAAGTCTACCGATTCAAACAGACATCTACTGATATGATGTCTACTAATACAGATAGATCCACCGATATATATATAGAGCCACCAATATAAACAGCTACTGATATAGGAGAGTTACTGAGGGATAGAACCATCGATACAAGAATTCTACCTATATAGAAGAGCTACTGATAATAGGAGCTACCGATATAGAGTCATTATCAGTAATATATAGTCTACCGTTATGAAGAGTAACAACTACTGATACAGACCTACTGACTCATTTCCACCCATACAAGCTCACTGATACTAAGATCTACCAATAGAAACCAGTCACTATATCTCTAAACCCAACTTATATTTGTTTATTAACAATGGTTATATTTGGTAGTTTTAATGCAACTACTATAAATTAATTAATGTCTTTTGAATATCAGGAAACCATACCTCGTACCTTCAGAAGCAATCATACTTATTTTCGGACCACATGAGCTATAAAAGGGAAGACAAAAGCAGTGCATAAAAAGAGGATGTGGAAAAAGTTATGACACAGTGCTGGCAGAAAGGTGATACACACGAGAGATAAAACACACAAGAACTTTTGCTAAGAAGCCAAGGGACATTGTTGTTCTAGAAATATTACTGAAATCTCGACCAGAAACCCCAATACGAGGAAGTCAAGGAACATAACTGTAATACTCTGTTTCTTAGACAAATTTCATAGAAGGAATCAAAAAACATATACTTAATCTAAAAGGATTCAAGAGCTGCAATTCAATCACATATATCCTAATAATCAAATCTCAATATTATTATCTCTATTGTTAATTTTTTATTTACATTTAGAGTATTTTGTGTGCTTCTGTTCTTCTTAGACACACGCTAACTCCTGAGCATAACTATAGGATATCTAATATCCTCACTTAATCATCTAATTCTTTTTGATTCCCAATGTGAACTGTGGTAGAGGACATGTGT